>WOAB01000372.1:0-700618 GCA_027886185.1 Rheum nobile | reverse complement strand
GTTTTTTTTCTGTTTTTAAATGAGAAAAGAAATTAAAAAATTATTTAAAATATTTTCAGCTTTAACAACACAAACATTTACATAAATTTGAACATTTTAATATGGTAGGTACACAAATAACAACTCACTTTTGTTCACCAAGTTAATCTAGAGAATTTGTCATTTTTATGGACAGAGACACATTTAGATGCTATTGTAGAGAATAAATAACAATTTAGAATATATTACCTTCTTATTTTGTCAATCACGATGTTTAAACGATTTTAAGTAGATCAAACATCTTATCTGTAACTCTTGGATGGATCTCAAATATCGTACGAAATTAAGAAATTTATTTACTCATGATAACATTGTCCCACTTTGATTGTGCATAGTAATAAGCTTTAGTAGGTCATGATCTATTAAATTTGATTTTGTATGTATTCATATTTTCAACACCATTTACAAAATATTTTTTTTACATATGAACATGCATTTAAAAGGGTTATCGAACGGATAAGTTATACGATAATTAATTGGCATATATAATGTTGTTAAGAAGTTATGATCATAGTTTTTATTACTTATATCTATTTTTAAAAGGGGTTACATGTCTCAATAGTAACAAAGGAGTCACAAAGATAGAGGATATTATAACAATCACTGATGACCAATTATGTATATACGAATACAAACTTGTACTCCTATAGAGTATGTAGTAAACACATAGTAAGAAAAAATGTTTATTGCTTAAGATATTATTCAATTAATCTCTTATTTTGCATCAAAATTTTAGATAATTAAATAATATTATAATATATAAGTTAAAATTAACTCTTTTATAGTACATATATTGTAAAAAAAACTTCATTTGTAGTGGACAATACCATCGACCATGATAATCATATATATACTCATGATCTCAATTATTTCTGTCACTTTAGTAAATTAATTATAGTTATTGCATGTAGCCATATAAATAATTCAGCGATTTGTTAAAACTTTATCATTTAAGAATAAAAACATATTGCTCTTTTCTTTACTAATAGAAGTATATCAATTGATCACATATACAATTTTGTGATACCGGTAGGAAACAACCTCAGGGAATGCAAAACCACCCAAAAATCTACATTTGACAAATGTATATTTTTAGTTTTAAAGTTGTTAAAGAGTAGTAATAATTGTCTTAGTTATTATTATACAAAAAAATTAAAAAAATAATTAATTAAATATTTTCATTGTGGCTTGAAGCTAAAGAATTTATGGGAAAACGTGTTCTAAAAAAAGAACGGGGCTAATAAAATAGATTAATCTTTTAATTTGGCTCATGCTAGAGCATCAATAGTCCATGAGGATTATACTTTCCACTGAACAAAATATCAACAAAAAAAATACACAAATATCAATTCATATTCCAATTCATAAAATGGAGAACAACAAAACATACAAAATGTCAATTATAACTCATAAAATAGATATCAATAAACTAACCATATAAAAATTTAATCCAAACAATTATAGGTATAAGGTGTAAGAAAATCCTAAAAAAATGGAGATGTGGATTGAGATCTTTTATTTTTTGGAATGGATGTCTTGTATTCGTATGGCCTTTATATAGAGGTAAAATTTCTCTTTATGATCACATTCATTTGTCATCTACATTAAACCAGCCTCTAATCAATTAGGAGTTTGAAATGTGAAAAGAAGAAGTTACGATCTATAATTTAAATGTGATTAATTGACATTAAAAACATGTAATGAAGATGTAACGGTCAGAACAAAATATATTACTATAAATTGAAATAATGTTTTAATCTAATATCTTAAATGAGTTCATTTCCCTAAAAAATGAAATAAATTTCCATATAAAAGCTATGTTCAAGTGAGTTTGAACGACCATGCAAGCGTTTTTAAATATATATTTTCCCGTCAAAGTTGATGTTCAAATAAGTTTGAATGAACCGAACGTTACTAAGGCTGACATAATTATCATTGATATAAGTATATCACCAATTAGTGTAATGAACTTTTCAATTTCTTGATGTTGCAATTCGATGGCAATTTTTCATGTTCTAATCCTCTTCTTAATTATTTCTTCCAAAATGTATACTTTTATTGATAATATTTCTCTTAAGTGACACATTAATTATTATTTATTACAGACAATTTAATAGGGGCATATGTTACACATTTTTCAAATCAATTACATCTCTAGGATAACGTTTGCGACAAACTTATCCTGCCAAATAACCTTCCATTAACTTTGTTTTCTCCCTATATTGAATTTGAAAGTTGATGACTATTCATTGGTTTTAATTCTATAGATTATTCTGATTTACAAAAAAAACAATTAAAGGGTTTTAGAACTAAATTGGTTTGTAACGTCAAAATTGAAAAGTAGTCGTTTGGAGTTATGGAAAAAAACATTACAATAAGTATGAAAAGTTCAATATATGCATTAAAATTAGGTGTTTAAGTTTGAATGTTGGTAGTGGATTTGAGAGTTTTATGAAGATTATATCGGCATGTTTTAACTTGAATGAGGTAAGCAATATTTAAATTTTTAAGTGATTAGTTAAATTATTATATTAAAATAATGTTTAATTTAATCCTGATAAGGTGGATACAATATTTATTTTGGTACTCAAGTGGATACAATTTTTTATATTCGAATAATGTTATTTGGATTTGTAATGTCTTAATTTTGATATATTGATTTACATTTAATTATGTATTTTTATGTTATATGGAGATTTTGATTTATATATGCAACTATGAGTAGTAGTAAACAAAGAAATTGTTTAGCTAGGCATGAAGAAGACATTAAAACAAATAAAAATATATATTCTAATTGTGATTTGAACTCTTTGAATTGCATTTGCCAAACCACCTCAAATTGTCTATTTTTGGTAGAAATCTCACATTGTTTCCTTAGATATGAAGAAGACAATAAATGTATTCGTATTTCCTTTTTAGGTTTTTTTTCTTTTCTTTTTTTTGCTTTTTAGTGTTACTTTTATGTTTACTTATTGAGATAATTGTAAAGTACTATAGATTTTAGTGGCTGGTTTAAAAAATTAAATAACTCCTTAGGTTTAGGAAAAAAATATCAAAAATCAAATTGTTTCTAAGAAGAATTGAACTTTCAACTTTTTATTTTATGAAGTCCCTTCACTAAACCATTGAGATAAAATATAATATTTGACTTCTAGTGGAATGTAAAAATAAAATGAGATGAAATTTATGAGGCATTAAATGGGAAAAAGGTCTACTTTATATATTTATAGATAGATATAAAAATTTGAGTAGCTAATTAACATAAACAAAAAAATAATGAAAGATAAATTAGTAAAACAAAGTTGTTAAGAATGGGGATTGAACTCTAGACCTCTTGTATTATGAGTGTGTATTTAACCATTGAGCTATATTAGATGATTTAGTTTGTAATGAAAGATTACCAAAAAAATAAGAGATAATTTATCATATTTATTGGGCATTAATTGCATCATTAGTCTACTTTATATATTTATAGATACAAGTGGATTTGAGAGAAAGAATTACAAGTGAATAAGATATGTTTACTAAAATAATAAAACATGTAAGCATGACATTAATAATTGCTTTTTAAAAATTATATAAAAACAAATTCCGTGCGTAGCACGGGATATGACCACTAGTTGCATTATGAAAACGAAAATGAAAGCTTGCATTAGTAGTCATTAAAAATATGATTGACGTGAGTATAAGTAAGTTGGGTTTAAGTGATTGATAATTAACATGTATGTCATACATATCAGGCATTAGCAGGATTAGGCTATCCACAATGGTGATTTTGTAAGTTTTTCAAGAGAAAATTAAAAAAAAAAAAATTAATTTTTATCTGACATTTTCATCATAAAGTTTTTTATTTTGTAGCAAAAGTTTCTACTGCAAGAAACTTCTTTCTAAAAATGAGAAACTCTCAACTGAAAATTCTGACACACAATTATTTATTTTTTTTCTAATTTTTTCTTAAAAAATCCACAAAATCACCATTGTGGATGACCTTAAAACTTGCAGCTTGATTTACTTGTGGGTGATCGACCCATCCGGAAAATCTGACCCGAATATATGTATTTTCATTTGAAACAAACTAGATAACTGGTGGTTGGTAGGTCAGGTGAAATGGATGACGGTTGGGTTGAGGTGATGAAAATCTTACCCATCATCCCATCTATCACTCCACTCCACCCACCCACCCGTACAAATAATATTTTTAATTCTATTTTATTATAATATATATATCTTTATTTTTTGTTTTTTAAGTTTAAAAGTCGAATATTTTTTACTAACACTCGTCAAACCCTATATTTGGAATAACTATTTTCATATAGTTTAGAAAATTTATTAATTTGCAATTGATATGTATTTCATTATATTAAAATGATCATATAAATATTTTACGGACGATTCGATCCACCCAAATCACCCGTGGGTGATAGATGGATTGAATAGGTTGAATTTCTGCGAATAACGAATAAATCGAATGAAATATTTTTCATCAATCGGGTGATAAAAGAACTCCAACCATTCATAATGAGTATTGTTTCCACTTAGGCTCGTTTGGTATGATCCAAGAATCGATTTGGAATCGGAATCGGAATGAGGAATGACTCATTCCCATTCTTGTAGCTTGTCGTTTGGTATGTTGTCGGAATGAGTCATTCTTGGACATACTCTTTATTTAATAAAATAATTATTATTGTTTAATTATTTTATTAAAATATTATTATTGTTTAATTATTTTATTAAAATAATTATTATTGTTTAATTATTTTATTAAAATAATTAATATTGTTTAATTATTTATAAAAATAATTAATATTATTCAATGAAAATAATTAATATTATTCAATAAATATAATTAATATTATTCAATTATTTAATAAAAAATTAATATTGTTTAATAAAAAATTAATATTATTTAATTGTTTAATAAAATAATTAATATTATTTAATTATTTATTAAAATAATGAACATTATTTAATTATTTATTAAAATAATGAATATTATTTAATTATATATAAAAAATAATTAATATTATTTAATTGTTTAATAAAATAATTAATATTATTTAATTGTTAAATAAAATAATTACTATTATTTAACTATTTAATAAAATAATGAATTTAGTTAATTATCTATTAAAAAAATTTATTGAATAAACATAACTATTATTATTCAATGAAAATTATTAATATTATTTAATAAAAATAATTAAGATTATTTAACAAAAATAATTAAGATTATTTAATAAAAATAATTAATATTATTTAGTAAAAATATTTAAGATTATTTAATAAAAATAATTAAGATTATTTAATAAAAATAATTAAGATTATTTAATAAAAATAATTAAGATTATTTAATAAAAATAATTAATATTGTCTAATAAAACAATTAATATTAATATTATTAATTATTTAATAAAACTTAATATTATCTAATTATTTAATAAAATAATAATAATTATTTAATATAATATAATATAAATGATATAATATATATGAAATAAGGGGTCAGTCAAGCTCGGATACGAGTTCGGGTTGTATTTCGGGTCAGTAGGATTTTATATATCTAGTTGGAATGGATGATACCTCAACATTTTTGATGGAATCAAATGCTTCATTAAGCTTCGAATCATCCATTCCATGAAATGAAATCCATTCCAATCTTATCTTTACCAAACATAATGTTGAGAATCAGTCATTCTCATTCCCATTCCTGATTCTAAGAAATGAGAACCAAACACGCCCTTAGTTTGTGACCATTAACAACGTGATAATAACCAAGCGTAGTATTGTCAATTTATCTTAATGTCAAATTAACAAAAACGACAGCGTTTATTTCAAATGACATTTTCAATGATATAGAAACAAAACACAAAAGAGAAGAGTTGTCATTTTTCATATTGATTCATATCTGCTTGAACAACAATAAATCGAAGCTCTCCATAAAGGAATTGTATCCTTTAATCAAATGTGCAATTACTGATTATGAAGTGGGACCGTTTATGGAGATATTTAATCCGGTGATTTTAGGTAGTCATAGTGCTTGCTAGAAGCCAACTATGATTTATAGACTATATGTTATAAAGTATATCATAAAGTCTATTGCTATTATTACTGGGTCCTACGAGGTCATACCCTTAGAGTGTGGACTAGATCAGTTTAATGGGAGACATATTATATAAGGTATATGATATAAAGTTATATATGATATAACTTGGGAGAAAAAGTTTGTTAATAATAAAGAGTTATTATTAATAACACAAGATATACTTATTTAGGAAATAAGATATCTACACATGACATTATAAAAGGAGGGCTTTTAGGAAAAGCCCATAACCCTAATTCACACCAAGAAGCATGGCTGCCACCATCTCCCAAATCTCTCTCTCGTTCGCCTTTGTTCCTCGCTCTAGCAACCGAGTCCTAGGCGATCCAGATCCAAGCTCGGGTGGACCAAATAGAGGAGTCACACGTGATGCTCTATTCTCTCCATTCTAGCAGATTGAAACACGCATCAAAATGTATTTGATTCTTCTTATCTATGATCTATTTGGTTTATACATGAGATCCTTGGTTAGATGTTAGGAAAACGTTTCCTGAAATTCCGCTTTACACATCTATAATCCCAACAGTGGTATCAATTGTCTCTTGCATAAATTGATTAGATCAAATTTAATGTTTTTAAATTTTGATGCATGTTCATGGTTATCTTGATTCAATTAGATGGAAAATTGATATGTAGATTAAATTTGCATGATTAAAAATTTAGATTTTGATCGATTGGATTAACAAAGTTTATAACTTTCAATTTGAATATGCATGTAAAATTGTTTTACATAAAGATTGTACATGTTTACCCATACATAAAATTTTGAATTTTACCAAGTTCGATTCGGATCGAACGAAAAATTATTCACCAATTACCGGAAAAGGCTGTTGCAGGATGGAATCCGCGGTCGCGGATCTGCACGTCGGATTTTCCGCGGTCGCGGTTCTGAGTTCTAAAAAAAAAAAAAAAATATTTGCGCGTTTCCGCAGTCGCGGTTAATGGTTTCCGTACAACGTGAAGGAACCTTGAATGTGGGGCTAATTGTCCTAAGTAGCAACTTCAAACCAGGTCTTTCTACTGATCTAAATGGCATCTCATCCATAATTATCATTTTATCTAGTGAAGTCCTAGCATCATTTTGATTCAACACCCAATTTCTCATTTTACCTTGACCTGATTCATCAACCTTCTCTAAAATAATTTTAGATTGGGTACCTTTGGTCTTGTTTTTTGGATTTTCTGCACATGTCTCCCAATGCTTCTTGATATTCTTGCAACCAATATCATTCGAATGAGCTGCATATGTCTTCTGGCAGTAGATGCATTCCGCTCTGACCTTGTCATTTTCATCCTTATATTTCTTGAAAGTTTTCCAATACTCCTTCCTTCCTTTGAATTCAATATACTCTCTAGCTCTTTTTTTCGGTGGTTCTTCATTTGTCAAAACTGGCACTTCACTTTCTACACTCAAATCCTCATCCATGTTGTCCATGGAATTTTCAGAAGCATCAGGAGTATCGCGGGTTAAACCGGATTGAATTTCTTTTGACTTTGATATGCTCGACCCTCGAGTTCTTTTAGTGCTTTGCCTTGGGATATTGGAGGTCGACATCATCTGTATGTACATTCAAAAAATCAGAAATATAAATTCAGAGAGGCCAAAGAAAGTTTATGAATCAGTTACAAACTTACAATGTGAAACACTGAAACATGCTTAGCAAATAACAACTAAATCAGAATTACTCAATACTCCAAAATCATTCACCGGAAAACAACTAAAGGGATCAAGTTGTTTTCCAGTGAATGATGTTCAACCCTAAATCTATAGCAACTGGGAAACATTCACTGGAAAACAACCCTAAATTAATAGGGAAACATTCACTAGAAAACACATGAGTGAAGCCTTTAACCCTAATAAAAAATAGTAAATTGAATCGATAATCCTAATTGAAACAATAGTAAACTGAATCGATAATCCTAAATCCTAGAAGCCTCAAATAATTAATTGATAACCCTAAATTTGTGAAGCCTTTAACCCTAATAAAAAACTTATCTCAACCCTTAGAAACAAAAAAAGTTGCGCGTTTCCGCGGTCGCGGTTCTGGTTTTTGGGAAAAGTCACGCGTTTCCGCGGTCGCGGTTCTGTGGTCTGGCACAGGTCGGGTTCGTTTGATCGAGTTGGCTCGGGTTTGGGTCCAAGTGTTTGCTCCAAACCCATGTCAGGCTAATTAGGTAACTTGACTCGGATACGCTGGGTGAAACTATTTTGGATAGATTTTACAATAAAGGATTTTGTCCTAAAAGAAATAGATAAAATCTTATTTGTCTTATTAGATAATATATGATATTGTCTAAAATATATCTTCCTAAAAGTTGTTAGGAAAGATTCCGACTTACTTATATTAGGATATTTGATATCTTACTTTAATTGATGCATATCTTATCCAATATTGCAATTTAATGATTAATTATGATTAATATTACAGATTAATGTTATTTGAATCAAGCTAATGATATAATATTATTTTATCATGAGATGATTAATTTAATATTGGATGCTTTAAATTGTTTAATCATTGTCTATATAATATGTGATATTATAATTGCATGTCTATTTTATTATGATATTATTGCATGCGGTGACTAGTATGGCCCACAAAGGATAGATAAATACGATATGCGTATCGTTATGGTTTTCTTGTACACGATTTGCGTATCGTTATGTATTTTTGTACTTTAAATTTCTACAAGAGAGTTTATTCAAATTATATGTAAGACAAGAAGAAGAAGATCCTAAGAAGACCAAAGGATGGAGATCCATAGAGGGTACCAAGGATGGAGATCCAAGACTCACAAGACCCATGAAGATTAGATGATCTTTACTTTTGGTTTTTAGGGGCCATACTAGGATCACATTTAATTACTGCATTACTTGAATGCTTTATTATTTCCCACTTTGCATGTTTGCTTGTTTGTTTATGCTATTTTGTTCACTAGTAAATAAACAACCATTGCATGCTTAAGTCCCTTAACAGAATATTGAGATAATGCATTTCCATATCATAACCATGAGGCCCTTGGGATTCGTTGGATAGTTTTCGCCCTAGCGAGGTGTCCTTCCTTGACCTTGGAATAGTGCGGATATGTCTAATAGGGGCATGCTGCCTTGGTATGGTTACACTCAATAAGAGACCAAAAGGCTCAGTTTTGGATCTTGAGGCATAAGGATGAGTCTTACATAAGATGTGGCCACCAACCAAGAATTATAAGGTGTTATAATTAGTAACGGGTTTACTTACCTTGATTACATAAGACTTAGGGAAGTGCCTTAGTACGCTCGAGTTTCATCTAAGATAGGATCTTGGAATCATTTTACTCACAAGGGACAATTTAATTGAGTAGAATGTGCAATAACTTACTGTTTATAGCTGGTCTAAATTTTAAGTTTTTGCATGTCAAGCATAATTTATCTGCATGTTTTATTCCATTTTGTAGTTACTATATCTTCTGAACACCTCAAATTCACTCTCCGCTCAATTGTTGAGAAAAACCGATTGAACGACACAAATTTCCTTGATTGGGAAAGGAATCTGAGAATCATTCTCAGGTCTGAGGGACAAGAGGATGTCCTTGAAACCCCCATCCCAGAGCTGACTGCCACCTCATCTGATGAGGATAAGGCACGTCACAAGACAATATGCGAACGGGCAATGAATGTCACTTGCCCGATGTTGGTTGCTATGGAACTTGCTCTTCAACAGAGGTTTGAAGATAAGGATGCCCATACCATTATGAAGAATCTTAGAGATGTCTTCAAGGAGCAAGCCAGAATTGAGCGGTACTTGACCCTCAAGTCCATATTGCAGTGTAAGCTCGAGAAAGGGAAACCAGTTGGGCCACATGTTTATAACATGATAGGCTTGTTTGACAAGATGGCTCGACTGGGTAACTCCTACAATGTTGAGACGGCTATAGATATGATCTTATACTCCCTTCATGATGGATTTGCCCACTTTAGGCAAATGTATCACATGGGAGCCATGAGCGACTCTCAACGAGCTACATGTGATGCTCAAAACAGCTGAGCAAAACGTCATGGTTGACCCTTTGAAGGAAGTTCTAATGGTCAAGGAAAAAATGGTTTAAGAAAGGGCTCCAGAAGAAGCAACATCACCAAGGGAAGGGCAAGCAAGTTGCCCAACCCCAGGGGAACACCCCTAAGGTGAAAATGGCTGCTGAGCACGACTGCTTCTACTGCAAGGCCAATGGGCACTGGAAGAGAAATTGCCCCAAGTACCTGGAAGACAAGAAGAGGAAAACAGTCCCCACTTCAGGTATTCACGTTACTGAAATCTTATCAACCAATTCTCATTCTTGGGTATTAGATACCGGATGTGGCTCTCACATTATTTCGAATGTGCAGGGACTACGAAATAGGAGACGGTTGCAGAAGGGTGAGATAGATCTGCGCGTTGGAAATTGAGCAAGGGTTACTGCACTCGCTATTAAAGATTATAGTCTACCTCTACCGTTTGGCTTAGTTTTAGAACTTTATAATTGTTATTTTGTTCCTTCTATTACTAAGTATTTGATTTCAATTTCAGTTTTGCACCTTGAGAGTTATGATCTTGTCATTAAGAATTGTTTTTTCATTTATAAGAATGACATTTTCTATGCTCGAGCCCATATGAGTAGTAGTGGACTATACATACTGGATATCAAATCTGAAATTTATAACGTTGATACATAGAGGCAAAAGTCGAATGATATAAGTGAAGCCAATCTATGGCATTGTAGCTTGGGTCACATTAAACGCATGAAGGAACTCCAAACAGTTGGTAGCCTAAAGTCATTTGATTTAGAATCATTTGAAACATGTGAGAAGATAAAGGCACTTCGATCAGATCGAGGGGGCAAATACCTGAGCCAAGCATTCGACCATCAATTGAGAAGTTGTGGCATTGTTAGACATGGTCCGCTTAATGATGAGTTTTGCTGATCTTCCTACATCATTTTGGGGATATGCCCTCACCACTGCTGCGTTCACACTAAATAGGAGTCCGTCACGATCAGTTGACAAAAAACCACATGAGATATGGTAGGGAAAAATTCATAGCTTGTCACTCCTGAAGGTCTGGGGATACGAGGGTTATGTAAAGCGTTTACTACCTGATAAGCTAGCACCCAAATCAGACAAATGCTTCTTTATAGGTTATCCCAAGAAAACAAGGGGATATTGATTCTACAATCCCGCTGAGAACAAAGTGTTTGTTGCTCGGGATAATGTCTTTTTGGAAAATGATTTCTTTTCCAAGAAGCCAAGTGGGAGAAATGTTCAGCTTGATGAGATTCAAGCTGATCAACAAACCCAACAACACGAGGACATAGATGATGTCACTGAGGAACTTGACTTTGGAGGCATACCTTCTCAAAGGGAAACTGCCCAGATTCAAGATGCAATTCCTCAAGTTGATGAAGCACCTGAGGTCCCGTATACAGATGTGGTCAACCCAGCAGCTGAAGTCTCTCCTATTGTTGGACCACTTTGGAGATCAGACGGGCTAAGGCAGTAGCCTAGACGTTTTGAGGATTACGTCTTGACTGCTAGCATTGATGATGCGGGAGCATCCGAGGCTTCACCTAAGGTGCCCACAAGGGAAGATAGTCCACTCACAAGAGCTCAAGCCAAGCGCATGCAAGAGGAGCTAGAGAACTTGGCAAGCCTTCATGTCTCAAGGGAACCCGCCCAGGTTGAGGACTTCACCGAGCCTATGCTAAGGACCTTGGTGACCTTTCAAGCCAAGTCATCATTGCTTGAGTAAAGGCCATGTGGGCCAGCCGAAGACTTGTCTTATTTGCTTTGTTTTAAGTGTGTTTTAGGACTACTTTTGGGATGCCTTACTTGGGTCTTTTGGTTTTGTTTTGGGCCGTGCCTCTAGGGAGTATTTAAGGCCAATTTGTTGTCATTTTGTGGAAGACTTTTCAGAAATTAAATGTTGCTTTTAGCACAATGAAAACGAGAGCTCCATGGGAGTGTTTCTCAAGTGTTGATTCGAACTAGCTTGGTTGTCTTGCATTGTGTCAATCTCTTTCGAGTTGTTGGTGCTCATAGGCTTCACTTGCCTCCTTCTCGTGCTCTTTGGATCCGTCCATCATTGTGTGAGATTGTAGAAGGAAGGGTTGGTTGTGCATTTGGTTTGGTTCTTGGTGTCCTTCGAGCTCCAAGGGTTTCTCCATTGCATCTCTCGGTTCTCCCTATATCCTTTGTTTGTTGTTTGTTCATTTTTCAGATTTCTAACCTCTTTGTTGTCTCTTCTCTTCTATCTTTCATCTTCAATCGAGTCCTTGGCGTCAAGATCGGGCACCCGCGGCTGACCCCGCATCAATTGACGTTCTAGTTTTAGAGAGCGGCGAGCCTGTAACCTATAAGCAAGTGATGGCGGACCCGACTCCGAGAAATGTCTGATAGCCATGAAATCCGAAATGGAATCCATGTCTGAGAATCAAGTCTGGGACTTGATAGATTTGCCTGATGGGATAAAACCTATTGGATGCAAATGGGTCTTTGAGATCAAGACAGACAAGATGGAAACGTTTCTGTCTATAAGGCAAGACTAGTTGCCAAAGGATTTAGACATGTTCATGGTACTGACTATGATGAAACGTTCGCATCAGTCGTTATGATCAGGTCCATTAGGATACTCTTAGCGATTGCCGCTTATTATGATTATGAGATTTGACAAATCCTAGGAGAATATGCAAGCTTAAGAAGTCCATCTATGGACTTAAGCAAGCATCCAGAAGTTGGAATCTTCGTTTTGATGAAGTGGTCAAAAAAGTTTGATTTCGTCAGATGCGAAGAAGAGCCCTATGTCTACAAGAAGTTTAGTGGGAGCAAAGTGACCTTCCTAGTTCTATATGTGGATGACATATTACTCATTGGGAATGACATTCCTATGCTGGAGACAGTTAAGTAGGGTTGAGCAGAAATCGGGCCAAACCAGAAATATGGATCGGACCGGACTGGTACTAACCGGTCCGGTCTCCGGTCCAGACATTTCCGAATTTCCGGGTCCGGTCCGGGCTAATACCGGTCCGGTCTGACCCAGTTTTTTTTTAAAATATTCTAAACCCTAAGTTATCTCACCTCTTCCGCTCTTCATTACTCATTTACTCTAGACTCCACTCTCCACTCTCCAGCCGTCTCTCCTGAGCTCCTCTCCTGCTCTCCATAGTCCATCCGTTTCTCCTCTCCGGCTCTCCTGGCTCTTATCCTACTCGCCGGCAAGCCATTGCCGACCAGACTGATACGGACCCACATGCCACAGCCCAAGCTCGAATCTCTCTTTCTTGGCTCAGGTTAGTCTCTCCCATCCTGGCTCTCCTCTTTCTCGTTTTTTCCCTCTCTTTACAATTGCTATTTCTTGAAGACATTGAGAAATTGGTGGTGGTTGCCTGGTTGGTCATTGCTTCTCAGTCTCCTGATGTTTGACGGTGCCAATTTTTTTTGCTTCTAAGGGTTAAGATAAGTTTTTTATTAGGGTTAAAGGCTTCACAAATTTAGGGTTATCAATTAATTATTCGAGGCTTCTAGGATTTAGGATTATCGATTCAATTTACTATTGTTTCAATTAGAATTATCGATTCAATTTACTATTTTTTATTAGGGTTAAAGGCTTCACTCATGTGTTTTCCAGTGAATGTTTCCCTATTAATTTAGGGTTGTTTTCCAGTGAATGTTTCCCAGTTGCTATAGATTTAGGGTTGAACATCATTCACTGGAAAACAACTTGATCCCTTTAGTTGTTTTCCGGTGAATGATTTTGGAGTATTGAGTAATTCTGATTTAGTTGTTATTTGTTAAGCATGTTTCAGTGTTTCACATTGTAAGTTTGTAACTGATTCACAAACTTTCTTTGGCCTCTCTGAATTTATATTTCTGATTTCTTGAATGTACATACAGATGATGTCGACCTCCAATATCCCAAGGCAAAGAACTAAAAGAACTCGAGGGTCGAGCATATCAAAGTCAAAAGAAATTCAATTCGGTTTAACCCGTGATACTCCTGATGCTTCTGAAAATTCCATGGACAACATGGATGAGGATTTGAGTGCAGAAAGTGAAGTGCCAGTTTTGACAAATGAAGAACCACCGAAAAAAAGAGCTAGAGAGTATATTGAATTCAAAGGAAGGAAGGAGTATTGGAAAACTTTCAAGAAATATAAGGATGAAAATGACAAGGTCAGAGCGGAATGCATCTACTGCCAGAAGACATATGCAACTCATTCGAATGATATTGGTTGCAAGAATATCAAGAAGCATTGGGAGACATGTGCAGAAAATCCAAAAAACAAGACCAAATGTACCCAATCTAAAATTATTTTAGAGAAGGTTGATGAATCAGGTCAAGGTAAAATGAGAAATTGGGTATTGAATCAAAATGATGCTAGGACTTCACTAGCTAAAATGATAATTATGGATGAGATGCCATTTAGATCAGTAGAAAGACCTGGTTTGAAGTTGCTACTTAGGACAATTAGCCCCACATTCAAGGTTCCTTCACGTTGTACGGTTGTACGGTTGCACGAGATTGCTATGCTATGTACTTGAGTGAAAATTTCTGCTAAAAGCTTTTGTTAAGTTGAGTTGTCAGAGTGTTTGTATAACAACTGATTCTTGGACTTCAATTCAGAAAATCAATTACATGTGTGTCACTGCGCATTTTATTGATAATGACTGGGTGCTGCAGAAAAGAATTCTGAATTTTTGTCCAATTGTTGGCCATAAGGGGGAAGATATTGCTGGAGGAATTGATGAATGTCTTAGGCCTTGGGGTTGATAAAGTTTTTACCATAACTGTTGATAATGTGAGTTCTAATGATTCAGCTGTTACTGCCTTCAAAGATTGGATTAGATCAAATGGCTCTTGCATTAATAATGCTAACCATATGCACATGAGATGTGTAGCTCATATAGCTAATCTTATTGTGTCTGATGGATTGAAGTTGCAAGTTAAGTGCATTGATAAAGTGAGGGCTTATGTTAAGTATTGGAGGGGTTCTCCATCAAGGATTAGTTGGTTTGAAGAACAAGCTATAAAATTGAGGGTTGAGACACATTGTTCACTGATTCTTGATTGTCCTACACGTTGGAACTCAACTTACGATATGCTACAGGTTGCATTTAAGTATAAGGATGTTTTCTCTCGATTGGATCCTCCAAAAAATGCTAAAGGTGAGAGTATAGGAGAAATCACACCAGCTGAGTGGAAAAAGGTTGGGGTCTTTGTGACTTTTTTGAAAGAATTCTTTGATTTCACAAAGGATGTGTCTGCTTCTTCTTATGTTACTGTGAACAATGTTTTTTTTACATTGGTAATATTGTGACTGCATTGGATACTTGGATAGTAAGTGAAGATTTAGATTGTCAAGCCATGGCTTTGGAAATGAAGGGCAAGTGTAACAAGTATTGGGATGGTATAGAGAAGATGAATATGATGATTTTTGTTGCCATTATTCTGGATCCAACCTATAAGTTTGCTATGGTGGAAATGGGTCTACAAGACTTGTATGGGAATACTAAAGGAAATGAATTAGCAAAAAAGGTTAAGGCGTTTGATGTTGGATTATTTGAGGAGTATAGAAGTTTGTATAGTCATCCTGTTTCTCGTCATGATCAAGCTATTGAGGAGACAAGTTTGGCTAGACAAAGGGAGAAACTAGTTTCTAAGTTTTTGAATAATCTCAACCAGAAAAGGAAACAGCTCGACGATTCTGATATTGGGGTCACTGAATTTGATCAATATCTGACTGAGTTAAGGAGTTCAGAAGATCAAAATCAGATATTGGTCTGGTGGAAAAAGCATGAGGTTCGGTTTCCTATTCTTGCACGCATGGCTCATGATGTTTTAGCTATTCCTATCTCTATTGTCCCTTCTAAGTCAGCCTTTAGTACTGGAGGACACACTCTCGATAAATTTCGAAGCCGCTTAACTCCTAAGGTATGCTAATTCTTTTCCTTGGCTTAGTTACATATTTATTTAGTTATTCTTGTTTTAATCATTTTACATTTTGATGCATGTGGTAATAAGACGGTTCAAGGACTCATTTGTACACAAGATTGGCTTCTTGCAAATTTAAGCTCTAGCGTTGATGATGAGGGTGATTCTACAACAATGCTTGTAAAAATGGAAGAAGGTACCCTTTATTTACTTTTGCAATATTTTTGTAATAGATATAACACATTTAGATTTCTAATTTTTTAAGTTCAATACTTCAATATGATTTAGATGTGGAGAAAGACATCTCGTCAAGTGTGTTATCTTTAGCTGACAAGGAACCGATTTACTTTTGAGATCAAGGTAATATACTATAATCATGTGATATTTTGATTTGTTTTCTGCCTCTGTTATAAGCCTCTGATGAATTGAAAGACAAATTGTTCAACATTAAAATGGTAGTTAGGGTGTGATGTGGCTACTGAATTTCTGATTTGTGGCATGTACAAGTGTCATATACAAGATTGAAGAGAAAAGGCTCGATGTAATTGAGAAGTGTACAACAACTCTACTAGCTCATTCTGATTTGTGCTTAACTGGATTGTAGTATTGAATGGTAGTTAGGGTGATGTGGCTACTGAATTTCTGATTTGTGGCATGTACAAGTGTCATATACAAGTGTACAACAACTCTACTAGCTCATTCTGATTTGTGCTTAACTGGATTGTAGTATTGAATGGTAGTTAGGGTGATGTGGCTACTGAATTTCAAGAGTCATATAAAGATTTATGTTTTTCTCTTTAGATCCTTCATCATATGGATTGATTTATGCAGATTTTGGAAGGAAGATAAAGTGACAGACATTGCTAAGCGGAAGTGAAAGTGAAAGAATTGAAGGTGGAATTTTTTGTAGCTAGGGGAGGTGAAAGTGAAAGAATTGAAGGGAAGATTTTTTGTAAATGACTAAAGTGTTGAAACTTTGGATGTAATTTTTTGGGTGGTTTTGATATCTTGAAACTATTGTAAACTTGCATGTAATTTTTGGGTATGCAAGTTAAGGGTGGAATTTTTGTTATTACCATGCCATTGTAAGTGTAACTGTGTAAGGCTTTACTAAACTTGTAGGGTTTGAGATTTAGTATGTGGGTTTATCTGCTAGCTAAACTTGTAGGGTTTGTAATTTGAGATTTACTAAACTTGTAGGGTTTGAGATTTAATGTAGAACTATTTGCTAAATTTTGCTGGATTTACATGCTTTACTGGATTTTGCTGGATTTGCTAAATTTTGCTGGATTTGCTAAACTTCCAGAATTTTCAGAATTTGCAGGCTTTACTCCAGAATTTTCAATTTGCAAAGACCTAAACCGGTCCATATCCGGTCCAAATAGGACCGGACCGGATATTTCCGGTCCGGTCTCCGGTCTATCATTTTGGGGGTTTCGGGTTCCGGTCCGGTCCGGGTCGGTCTGGGTTTGGACCGGTGCTCAACCCTACAGTTAAGGAGTGGCTTAAGAAGTATTTCTCAATGAAGGACTTGGGAGAGGCTGAGTACATATTATGCATTAAGATCTATAGAGATAGATCTAAAAGACTTATTGGTCTAAGTCAGGGAACTTATATAGATAAGGTCCTTGATAGATTCAATACGATGAACTCTAAGAAAGGGTTCCTGCCTATGCAGCATGGCTTATATCTCAGCAAGAGCCAGTGTTCTAAGACACCTGATGAGACTGCAAGGATGAGCAGGATTCCCTATGCCTCATCCATAGGATCCATCATGTATGCAATGACTTGTACTCTCCCAGATGTTGCATATGCTTTGAGTATGTGTAGCAGGTACCAATCAAACCCGGGTGATGCACATTGGTGTGCAGCCAAGAACTTCCTGAAGTATTTACGAAGGACTAGGGACGATCTCTTGATATTTGGAGGTGATGATGAGTTGGTCGTCAAGGGCTATACTGATGCAAGTTTTCAGACAGACAGAGATGATTTTGAATCTCAGTCTGGATATGTCTTCATTCTGAATGGAGGAGCCGTTAGCTGAAAGAGTTCCAAATCCAGACATGTTCTATGGAAGTGCCACATGATCAGACACTATGTTGATAGTGGAGATGTGAGGATGTGCAAGGTGCACACATACGACAACACTGCATATCCTTTGACCAAGACCATGTCTAGGCCCAAGTATGACAGTCACACTAGGGCCAAGGGACTCAAGCACACTAGAGAGTTCTTTTGAGACATTGTTTGTTTTATGATAAACCATGTTTATTGTTATTATAGACATTTATGCTTGACTTATATATATGAATTTCATATTATTATTTAATCATTGCTTGGGATTAGATAAAGTATCCAAACAATTTAATAGTTATCAAATGGGCTCATCAAAACTGTTTTGGTGAATGAAACCCCATTAAGTGAACTGAAATTATAAAATTGTTAGAAGTCCATGGTCTAAGTTGTTAACTTGGATACAAATGACTTAATCAAAATACCATATGTGAGATTGATTGATAACACCGGGTTTCATGTGTTATAGGGACATGGAGATGTCTAATCGATTACATAGATGTGTATACCGATACGCATCGGACATACCGATCTTAGGATTCCTCGGGACTTTACTGCGGAGTTCTAGGATTATTCATGATTAGTGAGTTCCTTAGACATGAGTATGATATAGTTATCATTTGACTGCTGGTATGTCTTTGACGCTGTCAAACGCTGACCGTAACAGGCAGTTATAAAGACAGTGATTGAGATTGCCAAAAGTTGAGTGGGAGCTGTAGTCTTACAAGATTGAATATGTCCTCCTATTCCGTGTATACAATGATACATTTGGAAAGGATTGGTGTCTCGGCCACTTGAAGAGAGAGAATTCTGAAAACGCATGGCCATGCTCGGATGGATTATTAGTAATCATCCGTACTGATAGTTTGATCTCAAGAGTTCAAGAAACGTATTTGGCGGTAAAGATGAATTTTGTCATATAGTCAGATAAGACACTTTGTGATAAAGGAATTTTAACATTACACACTTGTTTTAAGGACAAGTGGGAGATTGAAGGAATTATGTCCTTTAATCAAAGGTGCAATTACTGATTATGAAGTGGAACTGTTTATGGAGATATTTAATCCGGTGATTTTAGGTAGTCATAGTGCTTTGCTAGAAGCCAACTATGATTTATAGACTATATGTTATAAAGTATGTCATAAAGTCTATTGCAATTATTACTGGGTCCTACGAGGTCACACCCTTAGAGTTTGGACTAAATCAGTTTAATGGGAGACATATTGTATAAGGTATATGATATAAATTTATATATGATATAACTTGGGAGAAAAGGTTTGTTAATAATAAAGAGTTATTATTAATAACACAAGATATACTTATTTAGGAAATAAGATATCTACACATGGCATTATAAAAGGAGGGCTTTTAGGAAAAGCCCATAACCCTAATTCACACCAAGAAGCACAGCTGCCACCATCTCCCAAATCTCTCTCTCGTTCGCCTTCGTTCCTCGCTCTAGCAACCGAGTCCTAGGCGATCTAGATCCAAGCTCGGGTGGACCAAATAGAGGAGTCACACATGAGGCTCTATTCTCTCCATTCCAGCAGATTGAAACACGCATCAAAAGGTATTTGATTCTTCCTATCTATGATCTATTTGGTTTATGCATGAGATCCTTGGTTAGATGTTAGGAAAACATTTCTTAAAATTCCGCTTTACACATCTATAATCCCAACACTCCACTCTGACTTGGCAGAGCCATGCCATTTACTTCTGTCAAAAGACATATTTTTCACAATTCGTCGGAAATAATGACCGAAGCTGCACAATTTCACAATACATTACCGCCGACAAAAAATGGGATTTGGGAGCCCTTCAGCGGGCTCTTCCATCTCACTTAATCCCAAACTTTTTGAACATCTTTATACCTACAACTTACATACCTGATAAACTAATTTGGTACCTATCTACGGACGGTAAGTTTTCTGTCAAAAGTGCTCGATCATTAACTAATTATCCTGCAGCCTCTCTGATGTGTTCCGGTCTCCCAAAACACAAGTCAGAGCGGATCTAGGTAGAAAGGCGGACGAAATTCTCTTACTCGTTGAAAATTGTAACGTCGCGGAAATTTTGGAACTGTCGCAGGGTAATATACGGGCGCGGTTTGGCTTTCCACGGTCGCGGAAATAGCGACAGAGGCTGTGTCTGCGAGTCGAGTTGTGGTTCGACGAGGGGGATCTCGGCTAGGGCCGAGGGCCACGTGTGGTGAGTGGGGTTCGTATTCAGTGGAGTGGGGTTCGGTGGACTCGATCGTGGTTACGGGGGGGTAGGGCGGTTCAGTGAAGGCTCAGTTGAAGGAGCTAGACCTAGGGGGCAGGAGCTTAGCTCAACGACAACGCTAGGCTTTAACTCTCAATTCAAATTGTTTATTAATTAGGTTAAGGCTGGCTTATATAGCAGCCAAAACAAGGTTCTTTCTCTAATGGGCCTAAAACATAAATGGATCGGCCCTCTTGGCACAAGAGAGGCCTAACATCCAAAAATAGAAACTTGCTAAAAACGGCAACATCTAAAAATAGTAAATACTAAAAACGATAGCTTTCCAAACTTAGAAATATTCTAAGAATTGAAACTGCTAAGAAGGGAAACTGCTAAATACCGAAAAAAATACTAAAAATAGAAAGTGTCTCAGAATGTCTCAAAATTGGCATGTGAGTGTCACAATACCAAAGTAACTCAAATGGCACTCGTAGTGCCGAGTAATGTCATGACCGGGGTCACATCACTCTCCCCCACTTGGCTGCGAAACGTCCCCGTTTCGCGAATGTCGCTGTCCGGGGGCTCGTTAGGCCACAAGCTGTCGTGGTCGAAAGTGAAGCGAGGCCGGTACATGGTCATCTGCGGTGCGGTAGTCCTCGTGTACCAATCCAGTGCTGCCACGTTCCTCCCAGGTCCAACAGGGTCTGCCTGTCCATGTATCCGTCTCGTATCCAGGGGCAGGTCCAATGCTTGTTCAACGGTGGAAGCGGGAGGAACCTCATCAGGAGGGACGACATCAAATACATGGAATAGAGGGTGCACAGAAGTGGGTAAGTCACAGGGATTCTCCAATAAAGAAAGACATACAGTAGGAGTAATAGGAGAACGTCCCTGAAAAGACGGAGTAAACGCTCTTGATTGAGCCAGCAAGGAGCGGTGCGCGACTCGGCCCTGGAATAGGGGCAAGAGGGAGCTGGCGTCTGAATCAACGCACAGTGCAGTTTCCGCGGTTGCGGTAGGGAAGGTCGCGGTCGCGGTTCCGGTTGCAAAAAGAGGAATCAAATAGTGGAGAAACTGCGGGCGTGGATTGGGTTGCCGCGGGCGCGGGTCCTGTTCCAGAAGCTGTAGGTGCCGTTAGAGAAACCGCGGGCACGGTTTGGGTGGCCGCGAGCATGGATGTGTGTGCCGCGATCGCGGATGCTGCGTCCACGGTCACGATTTTGACAGGGAAGAGATTTTGCCATTCTTCGGCCTTCGCGCGGTTCCTCTCCACATGGTCGTTTAAGATCTCCTGAGGCGTCATAGGGAGAAGAGTGACTCACCTACCGCCATGAATAAAGACGTAAGTGTTGAGGAACCCGTCATGTACCGTCTTTCTGTCATACTGCCATGGTCTACCAAGAAGAAGATGAGTAGCATCCATAGACACAACATCACAAAAGACACTATCACGGTATTGACCAATTTGAAAAGGGATGCGACATTGCCTGTGTACCGCATCGCCATTACCTGCAGAAAGCCATTGAAGACCATATGGCTGGGGGTGTGGCTACGTCGGTAATGGAAGGTGTTGGACAACCTTCTCACTCACAATGTTACAGCACAACCCACTATCTATTATGACACTGAGGCATGCATTTGTGGCTGCATCTGTTGGCGGCAGAAGGGACTCGGTGACTGCGGCCTCAACAACGACGGTGTGGGCTGCGGGCGCGGTTTCTCTAGCCGCGGTCGCGATTGCTGTTGTAGCGGTCGAGGTCGCGGCTTTGGCCGCGGTCACGGGTGGAGGGGCCGCAGTCGCGGTTATGGAAACAGTGGCGGCACGCCAGGAGGCAACGTCCCTCTGCAGATCTTTGAGCTTCGAAAGGATTGCCTCCATCGTCCTGGCTTGAGCATCGTCAGCGGCCTAGCGAGGGGCGAGTGTTTCGTCCGTATCTGTCCCTATAGACACCATGACAAACGCAAAAAGAGCAGAAACACAAACAAAAGATAACGAAAACAAAGGACAAAATAGATCAAATCAAACCCACAAAGTCTCACGTAGGTCACTAATCTGGGTAAAGCCGTGAGGGCGGAGTGGCTAGGCTGACTCAACATGGACTAAACCAACACAAAAACCACACAAACCTCACAATTCAGAAGCCAAAATATAGTGACGACGCAAGAAGTATTCCAACATGCAAATCCTAGAATCCATAGAGAAAGAATACGGGGAGGTAAGCTTAATGGACCTGTGTCAATAGTGAATCGACTTCGCCGAGATCGCCTGAGGCTTATGTTTTCTAATTCGGTGGCTGATTTTATTTGTTTGTAAATAACCGAATGCCTTTTTTTTTTAATTGACATAAGCTTTTAGTGTAGATGAAGAGCAATTTTGCATAGACTAGAAAGAAGGAATTTTTGTATGAAAACTAGGAGATAACAGTAGAAAATTCTAGAAATAATCACGAACTTTAGCAAACCCAAAATGCAAAATTAATATGATTTAGGGCAAGCAAAGTCCACGACTAGGGTTAGGGTTTCTCATAGTAGTCTCTTCGTTTTTGTTTTTAATTCTCTCGGTCTTGAACAAGGACTTAGGAAGCCACAAATTCAACCTAGGGTAGGGGATTGTTGGGGGAAGCCAACAACAACAACAAAACTGAAACAAACAAAGCAAAACAATGGCGACAAGCCACACAAACGAAATCAGAAGCAAGGGAAAGACTGAAGTTTTAACGTGAGAACAAAGCGAGAAAGAAAAGACCAACCTTGTACCCCTGAAATCTGATACCAGTTGATGTGTTTCGGTCTCCCAAAACACAAGTCAGAGCGGATCTAGGTAGAAAGGCGGACGAAATTCTCTTACTCGCTGAAAATCATAACGTTGCGGAAATTCTGGAACTGTCGCAGGGTAATCTGCGGGCGTGGTTTGGCTTTCCGCGGTCGCGGAAATAGCGACAGAGGCTACGTCTGCGAGTCGAGTTGTGGTTCGACGAGGGGGATCTAGGCTAGGGCCGAGGGCCACGTGTGGTGAGTGGGGTTCGTATTCAGTGGAGTGGGGTTCAGTGGATTTGATCGTGGTTAGGAGGGGCGGTTAGGGAGGTTCGGTGAAGGCTCAGTTGAAAGAGCTAGACCTAGGGGGCGGGAGCTTGGCTCAACGGCAGTGCTAGGCTTTAACTCTCAATTCAACTTGTTTATTAATTAGGTTAAGGCTGGCTTATATAGCAGCCAAAACAAGGTTCTTGCCCTAATGGGCCTAAAAACATAAATGGATCGGCCCTCTTGGCACAAGAGAGGCCCGACATCCAAAAATAGAAACTTGTTAAAAACGGCAAAATCTAAAAATAGTAAATACTAAAAATGATAGCTTTCCAAACGTAGAAACATTCTAAGAATGAAAACTGCTAAGAAGGGAAACTGCTAAATACAAAAAAAATACTAAAAATAGAAAGTGTCTCAGAATGTCTCAAAATTGGCATGTGAGTGTCACAATATCCAAGTAACTCAAATGGCACTCGTAGTGCCGAGTAATGTCATGACCGGGGTCACATCACTCTCCAGGCTTCCCGACTTGGTTTCGGAAATTGAATATTCCTCCGAAAATTAAAAATTTTCTTTGGAAATGCTTCAGCGACTCTTTGCCTACTACGGAACGCTTAAACAGGTTCTTCTCTAGGGTCCCATCTAGCTGCGCCCTCTGTAATTCTCCCATCGAGGACTCGAACCACTTGTTTTATAAATGTCCATTCAGTTTACGATCTCTACAATTTTTTCAAAAAAATTTTGGTATCACTTTTAGCGTCGACTTTGACAACGATTTCTACACCAATTTGGAATTCTTTCATTCGAGAAACATAAATATAATTTCGGTTCTTTTTCTCTGGTGGACAATCTAGAAAGACCGTAATGCTTTAATCTTTAGAAAGATCCCGCTCGATATACATAAAACAGTCAACAATGCTTTCATTTCTTACAAGAACTGGATGCGATCTTTTTTGGAAGAAGCTTCCTTTTCTTGCAAAAATAAGGGTTCAAGACAATTTTCACGATGGAAAAAACCTCCTCCACATTGTATTAAATTAAATTTTGATGCTTCAGTCAAACAAAATGGTTCAACACACATTGGATATGTATTCCGTAACCATTCTGGTGAGGTGATTTTCTTAGACCACATGCATATCCTCTGCTCCTCACCTATTAAGGCTGAGGCTTTGGCCGCTTTTGAGAGCCTCCGTAGGGCTATTTCGCATCGTTTTATGCGAATAGTTCTTGAAGGAGATAATCTTTCTGTCATTAATTACATCCGTGGAATTTGGAAAATTTCATGGGAAATCTCTCCGATAATTATGGAAATTAGATCTCTGTTATATGGTTTGGATTATTTCCAGGTTCATGATTGCTATCGAGAGTCTAATAAAGCAGCTGATTTCCTGGCTTCTTCTACCATCCCTTCCACTGTTCTCCACAGTGTAATTTCTGAGTTCCTTTCGAAGAATCAAGACCTCACTCAACAGCTTCGTTCTCGAAGCCACTACTTAGATTCGAGATTCAGCGTCACGTCAGCTTGTAAATCCTTTGTAAAAATCATATGTTGCGATGATTTAGGTATGTCTTCTGGTTTGTAGGGATACCTTCTGTTTGTCTGTATAAAAAAAAGACATATTTATCATAATTAATCTCTTAATGGATTATATCATATTTATACTTAAAAAACAATTTTAGTAATATTACATATTAGTATTGTTATTTGAAATTCTTTTCTTAGATATTAACTTTTTATTTTAAAAGTGCATTTATTTTATTTAACAAGTTCACAACTTTTAAAAAAATACATTGCGATATCCTGTGTAGCAAAAGTCTAACATCCATATATATAAGACGAAAAATTTCCAACATCTATTTTTTTTGTTGGCACAACATAATCTCTCAATGGAAATAGGTTTGTATCTATACTAAAATTTATAGAATACACGACTCATTTGGATTATTTTATGGCGGAATTGCATAAACTACCAGATTTTGAAAGGCCGCTTGCAAAAATACCAACATTTGAAAAGTATTGCAAAAGTACCATAAAGCTACAACACTTTAAAAAAATAAAAAGGTAAAATAAATTATGAATAAACCTTTTTCAAAAAGCATAAAAGTGTTTTAGAAAGGTTTAAATAGGAAGTTAATTCTAAACGGTTATATGAGTAGGCCTAATCAAGTACCTGTTCAACCGATAGCAGTTCTTCTTCCCCAAATTCTTTTCACCGCTGAAGAACCTTTTTTCCTTTCATCCCCGAATCGTATTCTTCAAACCAAATCCTAAATCCCCAAAGTCGAGAAGGCGAAGCCCTTTGTTAAGCCCTTTCTGAAGCCCTTTTTGAAGCCATTTTTGAAGCCCTTACTAAATCCCCAGATCGAGAATGGTGAAGACAAGAGGTTTGCAGTCTGCGAAAGACAGAGTCGAGAAGGTGAAGGCGAAGGCTTCTACAGTTTCGAGGAGAAAGAGGGTTGAGGAAAGCGAAGAACATCCGGCGAATGTGAAGGCGACTACTGTGGCGAGTGGCCGAAAGAAGAGAGCCTACAGGTCGTCGGAGGAAAAAGAATCACCGAGTCCAGTCGTTTCGATGCAGAAGAAGAAATCGAGAATCTCGGACGCTGAAGAACCAAAAGCCAAGAGGTCGAGGAAGGAGCCATCGAAGTCGGTTGGCGGGGTTAGTGGTCTTCTCTAACTCTTGAATTACTTGGAAAAAAAATATTTTGTCTTTTTTTTGTGATGCATGCTAGGTTTAGGGTCTGGATAAACTTCATGCTAAAATTAGGCTTATGTGAAACACAGAGCATGATTTACTCTGTAAAAAATAGAGCATGGAGAGGTCTGGAAAATTCATAGTATCATAAACTGTTACATCCATATTACCTGACAAACCAAAATGTATGCTGACGAAACGAATTATCTTACCTGACAAAGTAAGTTTTCGGGTTTATGTGAATATGAATGTCATGTATTTGTTGTGTGGTTAGAATGTCATAGTAGCTTGATTCATGTTGATACAAAATTGTAAGTTATACTCTAGGGTAAAGACTTTTCCTGTACAACTTCCATTTGGCCTGACAAACCAAAATGTAGTCTGACAATTTATTTTGTATCCTGAAAACATATATCTTTACCTGACAAAGTAAGATGGTGCCTTTCTTTCTTTTATGTGAATATGAAAGTCATTCTTATCTGTCATGTATATGTGAATGTCATTCATTACAGATAATGTACAAGTGGCATTCTGAGGAGTTGTTTATGGTCGGATAAATCAAAACTCAAGGCTTCAGTATCTGAATTGTATCGAGAACACCCTAACTCGAACAGACTGGCAGACAGTTCTGCATGGCCCCTTTGGCCCAATAATCAAAATTATGAAAAACTTGAAACTGTCTGCACAGCTGATTCACCATGTGTTGTTTAGGCAACTGGACACAAAAACGCAGTTTGAGACATGGTATGATATTGGTGGACAACCATGTAGGTTTTCAATAGAGGAGTTTAGGCTAATAACAGGACTGAATTATGGGATGCCCGATGAGGAGGACACTGTGGAGGATAAGAATGCAGTCTTTGATTTTTTTGGTGTGAGGAGTATTACCATTGCTAACCTTTTAACCAAGTTCTTATCGTATCGGGATGAAAATGTATTTAAGCTGAAGATGGCCTTGTTGTTAATTCTTGAGGGTGTTGTACTTGGGGGTGATAAGAAGAGGAAGGTCAGACCCCTACATGTGAAATTGACCCAAGACTTGGATCGTTTCAATAATTTCCCATGGGGTAGGAGTGCATATATTGACCTCCATCAAAGTCTGGCTTCTGCTTTGGACACAAGAATGGAGTCAGTTAAGGCTGCACTTGCACGTTCAGACAATGCCAGAGCAGGATACACCATAAGGGGTTTCCCGATGGTGTTTCGGGTAATGTGTTAGTAGTTGAATATGTAAAACTGAGAAAGGTTAATGCCTCTGGTCATAATTGTGGTTTAATTCCAATTCTGTTTGTTTCAGATATGGTTGTATGAGGAAGTGCCCCATTTTGGCAGAACATTTGCCCAAAAGCTTAATAAAGTTGTGCAGTCCCGAGGTGTAAGGTGGCTTAAAACGAGTAGGCCAAGCTTGAATTTGATTTCTGATGCCCTAGAGGGGACTTTCGCTGCTAAACAGATCCTTGTTGAGGAGGACAGAGAGGACTTGGGAGAAAGCTGTTAATTCCCGGAGGAGGAAGGACACAAATCATTGGATGAGATTGTTAAGCAGCTGAAGCCCAAAAGAAAAAGGACTGGTAAAAAGGACAAGGGAGTTGGTAAGGGAGGGCAAGCTGGAAACATTGAGGGTTTGGACCAAAGGCAATTGATGTGTTGTTTGAATGAATTGCTTGAAACGATGCATACTCTGAATGAAAATCATGATCTGTTAAGGGAGGAAGTCCTTGAGGGACTCAACAAGGTTGATGAAGGAGTTATGGAGGAATCAAAGGGAGATGTTGTGGAGGGAGGTACCAAGGCTGATGAGCGAGGTGTTGAGGCTGGGACAAAATTACAAGGTGAGAAGGTATCAAAGGCTGATTGTGATGATGTGGGGGATGATGAAGGGGAGACCAAGGAGTCCAAAGTGCCGAGGAAGGGGAAACCAAGGAAGGGTCGCCAAGTGCAGAAAAAGACATATCCAAGTCGCACTCGCGAGCTTGCTGCGGCGACAAAATCACCCTTCCGCAATATGGATGAGCAGAAATTGGCAAAAAAGATTACCAAAAATAGTAAGGTGGAAGGGATGACAGACCTGGTAAAGTGGATGCAAAGTGAGAGGTTAATGACTTAACCATTCTACTCAACTTAATATGACCGGAAAATGATACCTTATGGACTGGCAAACTTATATATTGCCTGTATCTGTACTAAAAATATGATTCCTTATGGACTGACAAACTGATATATTGCCTTGTTTATTATTCAAATGAATATGTACCATCATGCAGTATTGAACCCCGAATTGGACCAAATGGGCAAGCATTGGATAAGAAGGTCTTTGAGAAATTGTTTGCCCTAAAGGACTGGTTGGTCAGTGAGGTAATATTCCAATGCATCCTTTCAAAATATCGTTCCTGCCTTTGTAACATCGTTTTCAGTGGATACATTAACATTGTTGCACCATTACAACATCTGGAGCAAATGATGTTCCTTTATCGTCAAAAGATTTCAGAGGATCCGGAGCGGTTTTCGAAGGTGGTTGTGCTTGACACATTTTGGCAAACCCTGGTCACCTCTGAGTTCAATCGCTTCCAGAAGGACTTTCCATACAAAGGTGAGGATGCAGTGATTAAATACATGATAGGTGCATGTCCGGCTGATTATGGCAAGAGATGGGATGATGCGGAACGCATATATGTGCCCTTCAACATCACAGAGTCCCACTGGTTTTCCTTAGAAATTGAACTATGCGACTGGGGTGTGACGGTGTATGACTGCAATGTGGATCTGTACTCAGACAAGGAAATTTTCGAGATGATCCAGCTCGTCATTCAAACTGTTCAAAGATATGTCAAGATGTATGAGCCACTGGCAAAGAGACATGAACCATTATTGGACAAGCCAATGTCTCTGTCTCGTCGTGATAACATTAAGCAGAACAAGCGCGGGTAAGTATATGTGTATTAATGCAATGATTAATCCTTATCAAACTACAATTGATATACATTCTAACTGCTTTTGTACATCTTGCAGAGGAGATTGTGGGGTCTACACCTTGAAGCACATTGAGTTGTTGATGCTTGGCATGACAAACATGGATCTTGCGTCCGACAAATTCATAGATGGACACAGAAATCAAATGGCTCATAGTATTTTTAGATGTCGTTGGGATGGTTTTTAAAGACATTTTATTTTAATGTGATAATTGTATTGTGTTGTTGGGAACCATTCGGCAAGGAAGACATGTGATAATTGTATTTTAATTTGAAAGATCGTGTTTTCAGGATGTTTACATGCTTGTGATGGTGTTTAAGTCAGGACATATTCTCGTTTTACAAGCAAGTACCCCAGTTTGTCTACATTTTCAGAGCATAAACCTATGCTTTTCAAGCAATTTGCAGGTATGCACATTTCAGTCAAGAGCTGGACACACCATAAGGAGGACAAAGTTATCGTTTTCATAATTCATAAACTAATGTTCAGGGCAAACGCATTAATATTTCAGAGCAATAACAACATCGAATATGTCAATGCTTGTTCAGGACAAATGTAACGTTTTCAGGACACCTCTTGTAATATATCAGAGCAATAACAACATATATGCGAAACAAACCACCATAACATTAAAAAAATTCGAATGTGTAACTACTTATTACTTCATACACTTAATTGAAGTCAGAGAAATAACAACATATATAGTATTTTCTAATTGAAGTCAGAGCAATAACAAGAGATACAGTTTTTCCATTATTCACGTTTCTCCGGCCATATTTAAGTCTTACAGTAAGTATTCAAGTTTGTCAGGGCATATTGAATTAAGTGAGTTCCTTTCCAATGCATATCCGATTTGACCCCTCTTAACTTTCCCAAATCTTCTTTACCAAGTTTCGTCAAATACTCTCAGCCTCTCTACCAAGGCTCTCTACCCAAGTTCTTCAAGTACTCACAAGCTCTCTTGGTTCCTCTAATACTCCCACGCTCTCTCTTGCTTCTGAACAGACTCAAAACTCTCTACTCAATATTCTAAAGCCATGGCCGCCGAGCATCAAATCGTCACTGACGTGTACGCAGAGGTATATGACCTTCTGCAAGCTGCAAAGGATGTAGTGGATCCTCTTGGAGGTGGGTCATTTGTTTGTGGTCGGTATCGAGTTATCCCGCAGCCTTTTTTGTATTGTGTTTGACGTACTTTGTGGTTGTTGCAGGGCAGATGATGAGCGATGACATATTTCAGAGCTACTCTCACGACGTTGTCGCGAGGGATTTGGAGCTGGATAGCCACCTGAAGGAATTGGTTCGCCTGAGGCGGGAGCTTGCTGCTCTGAATCCGACAGGGGCACAGACCGAAGAAGAACTGAGTCGGATAAAGCTCAGGTTCAGACTGGTAAGAGTTTTCTTGTATATTTTCTTCTTATGTGCAAGTGCCGTGCCTAAGATGTTTGTTTTTTTGGCAGATTGAATGGGACAAAGTCTTCAATGAAATCAACATAAAAAGGGGGTTGGAGCATGTCGAGTTCTTAAAGGGAGGTTTGATGGCGCGCTATCTAGCTTGATGGGTGCGTTGTTAATCTTGCCTCCTTTTGTATGAAGTTTGCGGTTCTAGTTTTTTTCGTATGTGTGGGGATGCCTTGCCAAGGGCAGTTTTGTTTGGCAATGAATAATGTAATGGCTGGATAATGTTTTCATAACAATGCTTAGTATGTTTGGGGATGCATTTATGATTTTCGACCTATTGCATTCATTTTCAGGACAAACAATAATATTTTCAGCGGCTATGAACACAATGTCAGGACAAACCGTAGATGAACGTGTTTTAAAAACATGATTCAAAACATTTTAGGGTTCAATTGAAGAATAATAGACTACGCATATGATTGTGTTTATGGCTCAAATGGTAGAGCACATGATTGTGTTCATGTAATAAGTCTACAACTCAAAACATTCCATGGTTCAAATCCTATTAACTCAAATGGTAGATGAAGGTTGTTAGAATGTATTGAAGGTTTACAGATCGTGTTTTATGGTTTAGGGTTGTCAGGATGTATTGCCTGTTTACAAGACTTATGCGTTGTTTTACAAGAAGTCCTATAGTTTTACAGTTTGTTCTTGTGAGGTTTACAAAATTAGATACTCCTATGGTCAATTGGTTTTAAAAACATGATTCAAAACATTCTAGGGTTCATATGAAGAATAATAGACTAAGCAGATGATTGTGTTTATGTTTTGAGTTTATAGACTAAGGTTCAAATCCTATTAGCTCAAATGGTAGAGCAGATGATTGTGTTCAGGAACAACAACCCTCAATTCACTGAAGAAAAATGACCATGCGTGTTCAGGACGAATATAACGTTTTCATAATTCATAAGGCGATGTTCAGGGCAAACGCACATGCGTGTTCAGGAACAATAACTTTTTCAGTTTAGGGTTGCACAGTTCAGTCCATATATGCACACTTCAGTCTATTTGTTCACATTTCAAAAAATATTTGCTTATTTCAGACCATATATCATCGTTTCAGGAGACAGTTCAGTCCATATATGCACAGTTTTCAGGTCATTTTAAATACGTAAACCTAAGCTTTTCAAACATTGTCTTGCTAAACATATGCTTATGATTAATTATCATACTTTAACCAACAAGGTTACAAATTGGACAACCAACACAACAACTAACACCACAAGTACCACCACACCAAGTACAACTTTCAACACTAAATTTTCTGTTTTGATATTCATAATGTCATTGCTTGAAGTCGAATGATGCAGGTAAATATTTGGCCGAGAGGTTGTCCCGTGATCTTCAACAACTCTTACGCTTTCAATAGTCTCATTGGCTCTAAAAGCATAAGCTTGACCATCCACCCATTTGAAATATTTGCAATCCTGACCTGCCTATGGTTGAATACAAAATTAAACCAATCAACTATCAGTGAAATCATCCTTGAACATAGTTTTAGTCTAAATGAAATCTCAATTGAATTACCAACAAGTACAAATTCATATTTTGCACCAAATTCAAAAACCCCCAATTATACCCTAATTGAAAAAGCCTCAAATCAGAACCCTAAATCCTATAACCAAAATCCTAAATCAAAACCCTAAAATTCAAATTCAATATTACCTTCAATAATGGACACCCATAAAACTGTTTTCCCGAATTTTGAGTGTATTTGCAAGTTTGTATTGTTGCAGGGAGGCCATGGAAACATCTTCGAGTTGATGATTCACCGGCTTCGTGCCCTCTCCTCCACGAATTTGAATTGGCAAATGAGCTTCCTTGTGTCCAGCCTTTCGTCATCGTATAATTTCATCTCGTTTGCTATAAGATGTTACTCTCGATTCCTCTCTTTTCGAAGAGGGTGTTCCTATTTCTCCACTTCGATGTTCTTTCTTCTTCTTCTGTGCAAATATGAATTGGCGTATTAGCAAGGATACCAGATCTGTGCCAATATGAATTTTTAGTTTTTTATTATTATTATTAAAGAAAGAGAAATGAAATGAAATTTCAATGCTGATGTGATGTGTGTCAGGTCATCATCTTTATCAGTTTTTTGTACATAAACAAAAGCTTTTTCAAGCAATCCTTTTCTTACATGCAGATTTGAGTCAATGTTCTCCAACTTTACTTTTGCATAGCCAGAGCAGGATACACCATAGGAGGATTAGGAGTTAGGGCGGATTTGAAACAAACGTCACACTTTGTGATGAAACCGTCTAAAAACGGTTTTAAGACGGTTTAAAAACTTCCACATTAACCAACCTAATATTTTGACTGAAGTCAGGCCATATTGAAGTCTTACAATACGTACTCAGATTTGTCAAGTCGGTTTAAGTACAAAAATCTAATAGTTTTTTTCATTTAAAGAGTTTCTCAAGCCATATTAAGTCTTTTACAACACGTATTCAGGTTTGTCAGTTTTATTGAAATAAGTGAGTTCCTTGTGTCCAAAGCTTGACCGATTTGACCCCGTCATTAACTCTACTCCCCACTCATCTTTGTGTATAAATATCGTTCATGCCTTGTGCAAACCCCTCACAAATCCTCCCTTACTCTAAAAGTCCCAAATATCTCTAAAACTCCTCTCTCAAACTCAAAAAACTATTTCGCAACATGACTGACTCGTTCATTAAGGTCTTCCTGCAGGTCTATTGGAATGGGGAATTATCCCCCACCATCGGCGATATGGCCTTGTTAACTACACATGTCTACATGAGGGGGAGCACTAGACTCTTGAAGGTGCCGAAAAACAAGATGGAAATTTGGTCCCTCTATGGGATGATCAGCAGCCTGTCGAGCTATCGCGGTACAAAGTCGATTTTTTTAGCAGATCCCAGATTCCGGGCAGCGGTACCTTCAACCGTTGTAGACAAATGACGACGTCGCGGATCTCGTCCGCCTCGGCGAGAAGGTAGCCGGAGTGAAAGTGTACGTCGTTCGTGATCAACCCGATGATGTGCTTCCGCCCCAGTGATGGCCGTAGGGATGTCGTTCTTTGCGTGGCCATGGAAAGGACCGTGGGGATGTAGTTTTAATGGTGTTTCTTAGTATTTTCATGTTGTTTCTTATGTGTTTGGGTGTCTACTTGGAAATTATTAAGGTTATGTGTTGTTTTGGACTGATAATAAATAAGATCATTTGTCCTTATCCCTGCCTTTACTAATTTTGACTATATTCATGCGTTTTCAGGACAACTATAACATTTTCATAATTCAGAAATTGATGTTCAGGGCAAAGGCATTAACACTTCATAGCAAAAACATTATCGAATATGTCAACATGCTTGTTCAGGACAAATGTAACTTTTTTAGGACACAACTTCTAATATATCAGAGCAATAACAACATATATGTGGAACAAACCACCCTAACATAAAAAACGGTTTTATGGCGGTTAAAAAACTTCCACATTAACCAACCTAATATTTTATACATTTAAAGAGTTTTTAAACCGAAAAAATAGCCTTTAAAACGATTTAAAAACTTCCATAAAATGGCGGGGTAAGTTCTCGGATAAAACCAAATCTTTGCAAAATTTTGACTGAAGTCAGGCCATATTGAAGTCTTACAATACGTACTGACTGTGTCAGGTCATTTAGTGTACAAAAACCTAAGCTTTTGAATAAATCTTCGCCAAAGTGATCATTTCCAATGCATATCCGATTTGACCCCTCTTAACAACATATATAGTTTTTTCCTTGTTCTAGTTTCTCATGCAATATTTAGCTGTTTACAGTACATATTCAGGTTTGTCAGGTTACATTGAAATAAGTGAGTTCCTTTCCAATGCATACCCGATTTGACCCCTCTTAATTTTCCCTGAAAGACCCTTACTCTCTACCAAGGCTTCTCTACCAATATGACCAGGCTCTCCTGCAAGGTTCTTAAAATACTCCCAGGCTCTCTCTTGCTTTTCTATAGACTCAATATTTGCCCTGACAACGTAGATATAGGCTTTGCAAACAACCATATATGGACGGACTTTTAATGTTTGTTCTGTTTCTAAGATATATAGTTTTTCAGGGCTTATAGTTTGTTTCACTCGCGCCCTGTTAATTGAAGTCGGAGCAATAACAACATATATAGTTTTTTCCTGGTTCCAGTTTCTCAGGAAATATTTAGCTGTTTACAGTACGTATTCAGGTTTGTCAGGTTACATTGAAATAAGTGAGTTCCTTTCCAATGCATATCCGATTTGACCCCTCTTAATTTTTCCTGAAAGACCCTTACTCTCTACCAAGGCTTCTCTACCAATATGACCAGGCTCTCCTGCAAGGTTCTTAAAATACTCCCAGGCTCTCTCTTGCTTCTCTACAGACTCAATATTTGCCCTGACAACGTAGATATAGGCTTTGCAAACAACCATATATGGACGGACTTTTAATGCTTGTTCTGTTTCTAAGATATATAGTTTTCCAAGGCTTATAGCTTGTCTCACTCGCGCCCTGTTAATTGAAGTCGGAGCAATAACAACATACATAGTTTTTTCCTTGTTCTAGTTTCTCAGGCAATATTTAGCTGTTTATAGTACGTATTCAGGTTTGTCAGGTTACATTGAAATAAGTGAGTTCCTTTCCAATGCATACCTGATTTGACCCCTCTTAATTTTCCCTAAAAGTCTCTTACTCTCTACTAAGGCTTCTCTACCAATATGACCAGGCTCTCCTGCAAGGTTCTTAAAATACTCCCAGACTCTCTCTTGCTTCTCTACAGACTCAATATTTGCCCTGACAATGTAGATATAGGCTTTGCAAACAACCATATATGGACGGACTTGTAATGCTTGTTCTGTTTCTAAGATATATAGTTTTTCAGGGCTTATAGTTTGTCTCACTCGCGCCCTGTTAATTTAAGTCTGAGCAATAACAACATATATAGTTTTTTCCTTGTTCCAGTTTCTCAAGCAATATTTAGCTGTTTACAGTACGTAGATGATTGTTTTATGTATTAAGTTTATAGACTAAGGTTCAAATCCTATTAACTCAAATGGTTTCATAGATGATTGTGTTTATGTATTAAGTTTTTAGATGTACATTGTCAGGACGTATTCAAGGTTTACAAGTCCTATTGAAGGTTTACAGGTTGTGTTTTACTTTTATAGGGCGTCCTGGAGTTTTCATCACGACAAACGCCTATCAGTTTTCATCACGCAAATGATCATGTCAGGACATATACGTTACTTTACAGGGTGTCCTAGAGTTTTACAATTTGTTCTTGTGAGTTTTACAAAGATAAGAAGTAATCAACTCTTAAGCAAAGATTGAATTTATCAAGTTTATATCCCAGCCAAAAGGGAAACCCCATAAAAAGAGGTGTGATTTAAGACTATAGAGACTTAAACCATACATCTTTTCAAGCACCCAACAACAACAGACTCAATATTTACGCGACCACGTTTACCAGCATAAACGCCCAAAAAACACCAACATGGTGACAATTGTAAACAAAAATACACTAACCCATTCTCTTCCTATAATCCTTCGTCAGTCCTTCTCCTCCTACAGTACTGCTTGTTGTGGCCTTGGTTTCCGCAATAAGAACACCGCCTCTTCCTAGAACAGTTCCTCTCCCACGTCGCCCTGTATCAGTTAATACGTGGCCTTCCAGGAGGACGTTTTACTTTTGGTGCATAGCATCTGATGGATGACACAACTTCAGGAACTGACCATCGGCTTGTGGGAGGAACAAGATGCACAGTTTCCTTATAGACTTCTCTCACGCAGTCGTTCTTGAACATGGGATGGACGAGATCAGTGAGTCGCACTCCCCTACCACTTGCAACCGCTATGGCATGAGAACATGGAACTTTATCAATTTGGAACATGTTACAATCACATGTACGAGCATTAAGGTTCACCGAGTATCTGATAGTTCCTTGCATGACCTCTGCTTCAAACTGGCTAAGTCTTCGAACACTCATCTTAGCTGACCTTCTGTAGTTCACTTCTACCAGCGTGTACACAGAGGGTGACAAATATTGGTCCCATTTTGAAGCCGTTTCCCTTCTTTCACAAAACCATTTAGAAATGGTCTCAAGAATCGCATCAAACAGAGCAAGAATAGGCCACTGACGCTGTGTTTTCCACAGGCCATTAAGACACTCGGCGTTGTTGCTTGTCATGATGTTAAACTCGTTCCCATGAAAATGCACCCTCGCCCAATTTTTAACTCCAGCTTCTTTTAGATATTGACCAATCTTTGGAGATGCAGCTGTTATTTGAGCAAAATGATTGAACTCAACTACTGTGTAAGCCCGAGCAGCTTTTTTGAATATGCCGAAGAGGTCTTGCCTGCCAAACTTCCTCTTGAAGTTTTGGTATATGTGATATATGCAATATCCATGCTTGGAGAAATGATAGCTATTTCTCAGACTCTTCCCAATGCTAACATGACGGTCAGACACGAAATACAACTCGGGATGATCAGGAACAACAACCCTCAATTCACTGAAGAAAAATGACCATGCATCATCGTTCTCACCGTTAACAACGGCAACAATAAGTGGATATATTTGGCCATTTCCATCTTGTGCCATAGCCAGGAGAAGTATCCCCTTGAACATGGCTGTCAGGTGAGTGCCGTCAACTGATATTACCTACACACGCAAAACTATGTTCTCAGCAGTTTCCCTGACATTATGATGTTAAGCTTTGAAAACAACATAATATGGACTGACTTATGATGCTTGTTCTGTTTGTCACACATGCAGTCATATAGGCGTTTGACGTGACAAAGTAACTATACGTCCTGACTTTGACAACAGTGAGACTGAAGACTGACCTTTTTCAGATGTGGCGCTGCCCTTATCCATGGACCTAAAGTCCAGAAGACATACTTGAAGCGTTGGTCAGCATCTCTGACTATTCTCGTGTATGTTCCCGGGTTAGATTTCTCTAACATGTGCATGTAAGAGTACATTGCCTTGTAGCTATCCTCAACTGTACCATGTGCCATGTCCTGGGCGAAGAGCCGCGCTCGATTGGCTTTGTAGTAGCTTGTCCTTATCCCATGCTCTAACATGAAATCCTGTATTTCTGAAGCACGGAGGCCTTTACGGCCGTTTAAAAACTTGAGATGTCACGAAGTGAATCTATAAATGCATTCATATTGGCCTTTGATAACAAAAACTGTTCAAATGCAAGAAAAACATACTTGTGGAGTACTTTCTCGGCAATCAGCCGAGAAGTTGCTCCTTTGTGATGATTGTGGTTTACTCTCATGCCACAGGTATGATTCGCAACATATTGTCACACCATAAATAAGGACGTTTTTCGATACAATGAGCCACGACAAACGAAGGTGCATTTGTCGTCAACACACTCAACATCATAATTGGACTTGTCGGACCTCTTCACACGCATCTCATAGAAATTTTCCATTGCCAGGGAAAAGAGTGCAGCTTTGAACTCTTCCTTAGAATTGAAGATCAGACCAACCTTCATTGTTGGATATGAGGACTTGTTTTCACTTGTTTCCTCATCTTCAACTAACATGCCTTGCATGTCCCTCTCCGCTGGATAATACCTCTTTTCAATATCTTTAAGCATGTCTTCATCAACATCAATCTCTTCTTCTTGGTCCTCCTCTATTTTCTCCTCGTTGTGTGTTCCCTCATTGCCATTTATTTCCTCCCACACATCATCTAGACCAACATTATTTACATCATCACCTGAAGAATACCCTGAACCATCACCACCATCAACACGATCATCATCACCTGATTGATAATAGCCCCCGTAATCAAATCTATAATCTCCTATCTCATCCTCTAAAGAATCTCCACTATTGGCATAATCAGTCATTTTCTCCTTTCCTTTGTTTCTTGATTTAGCAGCTTCAATGTCCTCATCATCGCTGCTCAATGATATAATGTCTTCCAGTATCATGGGACACTTTCTCTTGTCTTTCCCCCTCACTTCATCCCTTTTTAATCTCCTTAACTCTGCTTCATTGTCAACTTCAATAATTTCATCAACTGACCTGACGTCAGTGTCGGGTGCTCTGTCTTTGTTAAAAAACGACCTGAAAAAGTCTCTATTGTCTTGGCTCTGAGTTGGTGGTGGAGTTGTTGGAGAAGGAAGAGTACGATGTTCAGCCCTTTCACTTCGAATCTCTTCCTTCTTTAAAAGGTTGGTGTACAACTCAATATTCCACTCTGATGAATTTTCTCCACAGTTGTTCAAGAACTTGAACGCATCAAGATCGTCGTCATCATTTATAACGATCGGTGGAAGTTCTGGTTTATTTTGATAAACGTATTGCACAAACAACTTCTCTTCATCAAATGGATTCTTTTCAGTCCATTTATTGTGCAGTGTAGCCAAGTCCATGTCAGGGGAAAGCAACATGGCTTTCACTGTTCTATCACCCTCATACAACCACCTTTTCCCTTGTTGTTTCCATTCTCCACCACTGATGAACTTCACATACACTACTTTCGTACCTACAAATAAAGAATGTTTTTGAACTTCACGTATACAGAGGGGGGAAATTGATTGTTTTTCAGGAGAGTTTACTTACCCATTCAAGCTTTAATGGAGGGCGTCAGGTGTGAAATATCTCACGTGGAGTAAGTGCTAGAGTCAAGCTGCTTTCAAGTTCTCCAGGAATATTCAGGGATTTTTGTCAGGTGAGCTACGCTGGAGGGATTAAGGGTTGAAGGAGATGAATAATTTTCTTTTGGAGGGAAACTTGCCCGCCAATTTTAATTAAGGCACAGTTCAAGGAAGACATACTTGAAGGTTGATGTGATGGAGCTGCCACCGGGAGGGAGAAAGTGATTAAGGAGAGATTAAAGATTTCTTTTATCTTTTTTGGAGAAAATATTAGTCAACTTTTAAGGATATTCAATTGAAAAGAAAAGTTAAATTCTACCCTCAACAATAGCAAAAATACCACAATCCGTACAAAAATCTGGTAGTTTTGCAATACTTTTCAAAAGATGGGTTTTTTGCAAGTTGGCTTTGAAATTCTGGTATTCTTGCTAATACGCCTAAATATAATATATTATAGTTAAAATAATAATTGTCACAAAAAGACAAAATAAGAGTCCTAATTCTAATCAAATTCTTCCTTTTCTTTCATATCTATCTTTTAACACTCTAGAAATCTCTCCCTCTTTTTTTTTACCACCACCGACCTCCTCCTCTTGGCTGCCATTCTTCACGTCCAGCAGCCATGGTAGCTCACGCCCATGTCTTCATCCCTCCTCTTCCTTGTGAGCTAGCTCCCGCCGCCAAGGACTCGTCGCCACCGCCAAGGAGCTGCCACCTCCTCTGTTTTCCTCTCCTAACCAGCCGTGTTCTTGGCTTCCATGGACAGATGTTATGGTGGTGCAGCTGGCCATGGTGTAGCCTCACCATAGGAGCTCCCAAGCACCTTCTTCAAGCCCTTGCATCACTTCTTGCTAACAATAATTGTAAGGTAAATCCTTCTTGAAGTTATTAAACCTAATTCCATGATTTGGCTATCCTTGTGAAAAAGAGGTAATTAGGATGCAATTGGTGAATAATTAGAGGTTAATTGATATTGGGAAAGGCTTAGGTGGATTGGATTTGGATATTGAAAGTGGAAGATTGAAAACTGGGCATTTCAGTGCATTTCTGGAAAATTCTGGGCATATTATGTAATTACTGAAAATCTATGGCTTGGTTCATAAGGTGAGGAATTTTCATACGAGTGTATGGAATTTCACGGATCTTGATTTGGATATGTATATCAAAAGTTATGCCCAAATCTGTATTGTAATGTAGATTCGAGAATTCGCTGCGACGTTTAGCGGACCTCGGATTTCAACAAATGGATTGATTGCGTTGAACGTCATTTGAGGCAAGTTATTTATGAGCGTTTGCGTGTCGTAGTTTAAAGTTAGAATAACGGACTATGCATATCATCAAATCGTTAATTATACATGAGAGTTCAATTATATTGAATTGATGTGTTATGCCTTGCCGTGATATTGGTCGTCGTTGTTGTTGTTGTTGTTGTTGCTGTTGTAATTATTACTAGATCTTGGACATAAATACTTACATTGAAAGATGTCTTGCCAGTATAAGATTTTGAGAAGTTGGTGATCTGTTATATATATATAGGGTCAGTCATTTGTGAATGTTTATGTGCTTAGTTTAAATTGAGGATATCTGACTCTGCAGGTAAATCGAAATATGAATGTTGTGTGATATGTGATTTGTATGTTAGATAGGAATGTCATATTAAGTGTGCCTTGATATATCTATATGTGTTGGAGGTTAGTTCATTAATGAATACATGTTGTGATCATGATTGTTTATGAAATAATGTGGTGATGTGGAATTGGTATGAATCATCAAGCTTGATCTTGAAATGATGCGTTGACGTGATCAGTGGTATTATGACCTGGTAACTAAGGTTGTTCATAATGATGAAGTATAAACTGTTGATAGTAATGCATGTGGCAAATTATACGATGGATTGATGTGAATCATGATGATTGGTATATGTAATGTTGCGTTTATGATTTTTATACCTTTGCGGATAAGGATTGTCCCTGGTTGGTATTAAAATGGTTTTAAGTGGATTCATCCCTTGTTACCCCCGGAGTCCGGGTTGGGTATGTCAAGGGAGGTGCTTTACCTGTATTGGGGAGGCCGGATCGCCTAGCTAACGATGTCGTTTCCGACCCACGGGTAAAGGTATGGTTTAGAAGGTACCTTCGTGTCCAAGACATGCTTGGGCATGTTTTCGAACGTTTTCATAATTAATTTTCGAATGTTTTCGCAAATGGTTATTCTCCATTGAGTTTTTCTTACAAAGAATAATATACCCGGGTATAAGTTTTGAATGATTGTTTTTAAATCTTTGGCAAATTGTGGTTTAAATGGATGCAGTTTGTGATTGTTATGACCCGTTATTGCGTTCGTGGAATCATGGCTTATGCATATATATTCTTAGTGTTATGTTGGATGAAGGAATCTAAATTGGTTATATCATGACTACTTATAACGTACTTTATACCTATTCATGCATCTAGAAAAGATTTTCTTCTGAATGAAATGCTTGCCTACATGTTCCAGTTGAACTATCACTTACTTGCTTAGGAACCTATAATTTGGTAGAACATTAAATAAAGCATAACTGACTGTTATATGAAAAGGTTAATGTTATATCTAGGTGTACACAAAGGCAACCAGATTGTTATTTTGCCTGATATATGATGTTACATTTATACAATATGAATATACCATGATTCCTATAATCTTACCAACATCTGCGCAGGCATGCATAGTTACTCATAACATTAGGTTGTAATGTAATTTGTGGTATCTGTTCATTCTGGATAATTGCTGGTATGTTGCTTGTAAGTATTACCTTCCTGCTTGTACATTTATGATTGATTGGAAGTTGACTGAAATCCTCATGAAGTGTGCTTGATCAATATAGGAATATAATGTTTCTATGTGTAACTGTTGTCGATAAATCGTAAGCATTGTGATCAAGTCGGTTAATGCATACATGCTCTAATCTGTCTATCTGTGACTTCCTTGTATACTTGGAATCATGTGGATAAATGCATTCATAGTAGACTAGATCAACCTGGATATTCATTAGAGTTGACAACATGTTAGGATAGGTTAATCTGTAATTTCTTTTATACTTTTGCAATTAGAAGAAGTGATGCATTCTTGATATGTTAGGTTCAGATATAATCGTGTCTGCATGATTGTAGGCCCTAGTCTGTGATTTCTTAACTTTTACTATTACACATTTACTGGTCATATAACTTGCTAGTCTGGTTGGAGACTAACCCCCATTTTTGGTGGGGGATTGGTTGTGTTTTGCATGACCAGGATTTCAGGTAGCGCAGCGGGTTCATGGAGAAGGTCATGCGACATGATGTATTGTTAGGATGGGATTTTCATTTCTGTTCTGAGTCTTGAACGGATGTAGTGTACTTGTTTTAATCAACTCTTGAACCTTGTTTAACCGTAGATCTTGGTTGAGTTGGCGTCCTTGGTTAGTGTTAAACTCTAATTGATGGGTTGTGGAAGCGTATGTGTACGCCGACCCCTATGTATATTGAATTTACAGAAAAACCCTCTGGTGAATAAGTTTTAAATTAGGGAGCCGTCATTGTCCATGTTTTAGATTTTACAGGTTGCGTTTCTTTCCTTAAATTGCCGGAATGAATTTCTGCATGAAATTCTTGGCGCTGTGGCTCCCCATTAATGGTTATTTTGGGACGTTACAGTTGGTATCTTACGTGTTTTTGGTCGCGTATCTTGTATTATATATTGAAAAATCTAGAGTTCTCAAGAAAAGAGAAATAATTAAAAATTAGTATTTTATGAATGAGAAATCCTTTGAGTTTCTCACCAATAGAGATGCCATATCATATTAAACTAAGGGCGGGGAAGAACTTACGGTGATACAATGTTCACCGATCACGTTAGCATCTTACGTGTTTTTTGTCACGTATTTTGTATAAATTTAATAGAAAGAATTTCCTCTTTGCTTCTTGAATGTACGTACGGCGAAAAAAAGTTAACGCCGCATAAAAAATCTAGTACATTGCATTGCAAAAGAGCGCGGATATATGTGGCAACATTACTTGTCGCCACGAATGCTAACATTGGGTGTTTCCATAGAGTTTATTCATGTCGTGTTTGTATAATAATGGAGTGAACAATGCCTGAGGAAAAGGGGTAGTGCGAAGAATTGTTTTGAACTTTGACTGGATAGTGGAAATTTGAACCGACGTAATTCGGTTATAGTATGATTTTGGTAAATTCATTTAGGGCTCATTTGGTATTAATATCAGGATATGGGGTGTGGATATGGATATTAGTCATACCAAAATTTATGTTTGATATAATTCTTATATTTGGTATGGATATCAAGATATGGGTATGAATGATATCAAAGTGATATCAGAGTGTTGATTTAATATCTCCCACAGAATGAGTATATCAATAATATCACTCGTATCAATACTCATATTCGATACCTTAATATCACTCAAACCCATATTTTGACACACATACCGATATTCATACCCGATATCTCATATCTTTGGTATCGATACCAAACAAGCCCTTAGCTTTGTCTTTTGAATAATGTTTCTTAAAAAACAGTTGGTAGTGTTTAATTTGTTAGTCTCTAATATGCTTCGTAGTTCATTGTATTATATGTGTGTCAAGAGTTCATATGTTTCTCTCTCTTAAGAGAGTGATGTTTCTCTAGAAAAGTCTCGGAGTCGTACCTCGTTTGATTCCAAGTGTTAGTTGTAGTGTGTGCATAGAAATTGCATTTACAGTGAGTATGATACTACATGTAGTATAGCACTGTTTGAATAGTATTGGTATTAGAGACTTCACCTATATATAGACATCAATGTGCATTGCTATGATATGATGTCGCGTTTATGATAGTTCAGATCATCAGAAGTCCTTTGTCTAAATCGGAGAGATGTGGTGTGGTTTTCCTTATTGTTCCCCTCTATTGTGTTTTCGATCACATGGGTCGTTGCATGTTAACTGCTCGTTCTACCTGCTATTAGTGTAGCCTTTAGTACTTTGATCAATGTATTCTCATTGTATTGTCGAGTATATTTTTTTGTTGCTTTACGAACTATGAGAGGATGTGCCTTTTCATGGTTCAGTTGATACTACACTGATTAGATGAGTCGGGTTGAGCGTTATTATGTGTGCCTCTGCATGGGCGTTTGAGCTGGAGAGGGTAGTTGCCCACGTTTTAATTACAGACGAAGGGGAGTTTGATGTTTCGTTGGGAATGGATTGTTTCATTTTTTGTCGTACTGAGCATTGTTGTTGTTGTTGAAGCGGGTGTGTGGTTTGTATCGTTGTTTGTTGTGTCGTATTTGTATTACTCGTCTAATTTATAGCGCGTAATAACTTACACTTTTAATAATACACGCGCATAGAGTACAAACGTCCGAATCACTTTATCGCACGGGGCCTCCGACTAGTTATGGGGAAAATAAAATTAAGCGGATGCTGTAGATGTAAATTTTTTGGAAAAGTGAGGAGTAAAGTATGTTTTGTTTTGTTTTTCTCTTTTTTAACCAAAAAAAGTATTTTTGTTTGAAGAACAAAAGTAGTGTTTTGTTTCAGATTTATAATTTAATGGAGGAGTTGGAAAAACCTTAATTAGAGTATAATTCATTGGTTTTAGAGTTTATTTTTATTTAGAATTCTTGTAAAGTTTTCGGGTCTATTAAATTTTATTAAAAGAATGATAATCGTCAAGGTTATTAAAATCGTGATATGAATCTTACGATCCATATGCATCCCAACTATCCGTATCGGTAAGTAAATCACGTGCATAGAATCGTAGTGGAATCTTATGATGCTACGATTCGGATTGTGGGATCTTACGATTCTACGATCCTGATACGATCCCTTAGTGACCAAAAGAAAGAACCATCATCTATTAAGCAAAACAACTGGAGAAATAAAAAATAGAATACAATTTTCTACTTTGTAACATTTATCAACAAATGTCTTTTATACAACTCCATCCACATAGGGACCAAAAGAAAGCCAAGATAAGAGCATTTCATTTCTTGATCTGAGTACATCAGGGCAATAGACTTTGAAGTGTAAACTTTTTTCATGTCCTAGTGAGGAAAACAAGATCAATTAAAGAAAGACACCATTAAATAAGAAATTAAACCAACCAAACATAATTCATAGGTAGGGCTTATGAAACAAAGAGAACGACCATGCATTAGTAACCTTAATTACCATAAGTCATGATGATGTCAGACAGCAGTCTGACCTGTTGGAGATAAAACAACTAGTTGTGCGGGAATAGCCCCAGGCCTAATTTCCCCTTCTCCAAGACCAGTCAGTCGCATAAATCCCCTTGTTGCAGGAGGCAGGGGCCACAAGAGTGGGAATTCTTGGGCTTGGAAGGGGAACCGTTGAAGTTGCCATCGGTCTAGATGAACAAGTCACTGATGAACCAAGTAGATAAGCGGTATCTCATGATGCCTTCCAAAAAACTCATAGATTACTGCAAGGGCAAGGCCACATGGAGATGACATTCTTCAGCATAGATAGGGTTACAGAGAGACCTTGCTTGTGGAGCAAAGTTATACTGAACATAAGATGTGTGGAAGAAAGTCAAGTAATAGATCAAAACATGATTGTGAAAATGCAACTCAAAATCAAAATTGTATATGATGGTTTTGATCCTTCTATGATGTATATATATAGATAGATAGATTTAGACTTTAGTGAAACAATCTATTAGGGTAAAACGAGTATATTAATTTAGAGCATTGGATGAGAATATGATAGATGGCTCGGATTTGATTTAGAGGGTTTCAAATCTGGATGGTGGAATCAACCACATCAGATTGCCTCATATGCGAGATTTATGATATTCGATTTTACCCAAAATATTTCCATAATCAGCTGGCCTTTGTAACTTTCTCTTTCACTCTCATATCTCGTGTGTCTCTCTTCATCGTCTCAACCTCCATTGACGCCTTCACTAGAGCTTCTCGTCGTCGTCTCGCCATCGACTCGTCGTAACCATAGTCTCCGTCTTTCTTCTATTAAAGTATCGTCGTCGTCTCCATTTCCGTCTCCCCAGAAAAAGGTATTTGGTAAAACCCTAAAATTCGTTCGAGTTCCTATACAAATTTTTGGTTTAATGTTGGAATCAATTCTGCTTATTTCCTTATAATCGACGCCGATTGTCACCTTCATCAAGATTTCGCCAGTTAATTTCCGATTTTCCGGCTATTAATTCGGTGTGAAGTTGTGCAATTTGTTATTTGTTTATTTCTTCGACATTAACACCTTGAAATAGAAGAATTTTATGCTTCAAATTCTCAATTTTTTCTTTGTTTCATCCGTGGTCTGTTTAGGTTTTTGTTTATGATTAGAGGATTGATGGGTAAAGAAAGAATGTCCCAAAAAATAAAGATTGGCAAGCGTAGAAGGCTCATCAAAGGTAATTTGTTGTTATTCAAATCTCGTTTTTTTCCGTATAGATTCGAATTGATGCATTTGTTGTTGTATCATTCACGTCTTTATTATGTGATAATCATGTTTCGATCTATTGATATTCATGTATACGTCTAACGCTCTTAGTGTTTGATATTCACTTTTCTTGTTATGATATTCATGATTACCATATTGATATTCGCATTATTGCAATTGGTGTTTTGATGATGTTGATTGTGTTTTTATACTTGATGTTTTATTGGTGTTGTTTGAGATTTTGATAATTGATATTCAAATTTTATTATGTGATATTTATTATAATGCTTTTGATATTCATGTTGGATGCATGGTTCATGTTCTGAGTAGTTGATATGCAAATTATATGATGTGATATTTACTATAATGTTGTTGATATTCATGTTGGACCAGTTTTGGTGTTTTGTTGGTGTTGTTTTATTGTTTGCAATTGATATTCAAATTGTTTGATGTGATATTCATATAAATTCTTTTCATATTCATGTTGGATGTACGTTTAATGCTCCGAGTAGTTGATATTCAAATTTTATGTTGTGATATTCACCATAACGTTGTTGATATTCATGTTGGATCAGTTTTGGTGTTTTGTTGGTGTTGTTTTTACTGTTTGCAATTGATATTCAAATTATTTGACGTGATATTCAAACAATTGCTTTTGTTATTCATGTTCGATCAATTTTGGTGTTTTGTTTAGTTTTAGGGCTAGTGTATAAACTTAAGGTGTATGGTGTTGGGTTTAGGATTGATTGATGCGATATTCGTACAAATGCTTTTGATATTCATGTTCGATTAGTTTTAGGGTTTAGGGTTTTTGGGCTTTAGGGTTTATGATTTATAGTTTAGGGTTTAGGATTGAAGGTTTAGGATTTAGCATTTATGATTTAGGATTTAGGGTCTATTGGTTTATTAGTTTAGGGTTTACTAGTTTAATATTTATGGTTTATTGGTTTAGGGTTTATCTATTTACGTCCTATTTGTTTAGGGTTTAGGGTTTAGGTTTATTGGTTTAGGGTTTATTGGTTTAGGATTTATAATTGATTTTAGGATTTTTTGATATATAATGATGTTCAAGTATACACAGAACATGTAGAATTCTTTTTCTCTGTCATATTCTTAAATATCAATGTTCACGTTTTTGATCTTGTTATTCATGTGTACTTTGATAATATTCAGGAATGTAGGCACAAAGTTCAATAGTTTTGCTAGCAAGAAGCCTGATATTCTAAACATGAAGTGGTGTGACGATAAAAATAAGATTGAACGTGGGGTATTCACATATGCCATGTGGAGGCATACCTAGTTCAAGGTGTAAAGTATTGTAAAACTGCATTCAAGCATAGTTTCTCAAAGTACATGATTGGATGTTCTTTGAAATTTTATCAATATTTTCAAATGATCCTACCAGAGTAAAACACAACAGTCGCAACTCTATGCACGATGTATGCATGAATATCAAATATAACTCAACGAATATCGTACCAAAATTGTGAATACTATCAATTTAGCTAAAGTGAATGTATGAAACACGAATCTGATTACCAAACATACAAGTTTTATTTGCAAATTTTCACACCCTATGTTTGAAAAATCAATTATAAATTCATGAAAATACAAATCCAATCATAGTATTACAAAAAATACAAACTTTGATAGGTTGATCATGAATTTCTATATCAAGCGTATGAATATCTAGAATTAGAATACGAATATCAGGTCATATATATCTAACACAAGCCCAATGCTAATGTGTGAATATCGCTACTAAAATAAATGTATAGAATAAGAATATAAATATCTAAACTACAGGTCTTATTTGCAATTCCTATGGTCACGTCTTGCATACTTGTTGCACCTCTTGCATTTCCTCGATCATGGCCTTCTTCATATTAATTGTAGTTGTAATAACCCTCAATTTTAGTAGGGGTATTTGTGTAATTTGATAACTTAGACTCTTTGTGTTTGATGTGAATGAGCTAAAAATATTTGTGGACATCTTTAACATTTATCCAAACAAGCCCTAGTTAGTATTGGAATGAAATAAATCAAAGTAAAGGATAAAAACTAGGTGTTTTGATTAATGATGGACCAAATTGATTTAAGCTTAGAATTTTCGTAGGCAATCCCGCATGAATATTTGTGTTCAAGGCAGCTTCGTAGAATGGGCATATCTTTTGCCACAAATCTTGGATTTCGATGATTCAAGATGTATTCGAAACTAGACTCGGAGATCTACAATTCTCTAGTTTGCATGGAGATGTAATTTCAATAATAAGTGGTTCAAAATTATCCACCAATATGGGTCATTAAACGTTTTATCCCACATTGCTCATCTTTGAAACATTGATAAAACTCTCATCCCACATCTAAAAGAGAGAAGAAGAAGGGTTGGGGAAACAACTATATATAAAGGTCTAGACACTCTCTACCATTCATCCAAAGTTAATAATTTGTAAGATGTTTCGCTATCGGCAGACCTAGTCTTTTGGCGGGTCCACAAAAACGAAACTCTTCAAATTTGAAAAGTATTCGCTATGGCGGGCCCAATCTTTTTGATGGGCCCACAACTGCGAAATAGTTTAATTTTTGAAACTCTTCTTACATTTCCTCATCAATCTCAGCGTTATCTCTTCTAGGGTGGGAGACGAAGCTTGGTGTCTTCTTCATAGTCACGTAAGTTTATGAGTTTATTACTTTCCAGCTTAGTTCTTTCAGTTATTTCAATTCTTAGACATAGTTTAATGTAGGGTAATGTTGGTCTTATACCACAAAACCTTAATTGGTTTTTTTGAGGATTGGTGGAGCGTTGGCATTGCCTCAACGCTCAACAAACCAAGCTTTGTCTTGGTCTAGCGCGCATGATGGCCAACCGTCATCACTAGGGTGGTTGATTATGATGTGAGAGTCGTGTGCTTAGAAGGGATCCATGGTGGTCGACGCATGCATGGTGTATACGTATGATCTTCAAAAGGCAAGTGGCGGTTCGCTCTTGCTCATTATTCCATATTTCCCTTGATTATCAATTATTTAATTGTCTAACTAAGTTGGAATAAAGATGTTATTTTGTGTTTGGGAACAGATTTGATAAAACGATGTGTTAAAATATGATTTTATAATAGGTTGTATATATTGCTAGATACAACGCTATTATATAGTTTTATATGATATTACTGTAATGGATTTTGGTGTGGATTTATATGTGAACTTAAATGCTAGTTTAACACGAGTATTCGTAGGAACGCTATTTCCTTACGAGGTGTAGTCGTTTCTTTATAACTATGTGTTAGGAGGATTATTTCCCTAATGCTTTTGGTCATGACCTACCTCTATCCGAATATAGGTGGTGGTGCACTTAGCTAGTGCCAATCTTTGGGATTTATTCCCATTCTATATCTCATTGCGAGATGTGTTGTGGAAATTAAAAGCTTCAACGTTAATACACGTTTTGGAAGTATATAAGATAAGTGCTTTTACGCACATAATTAATATACCCTCGGGCGAGGAGTATAACGTGGAAATCGCCTGGACTCTTGTTAGAGTAAGTTTTCTTTCCAATCTGGATTCGCATTTCGCGGTGAGGTTGGTCATGGACCCAAATAATCAAGGTCGTTTTTATAAACTTGTGTGAAAACTTAACGTTCCCAAACAATTGGATACGTTTCCTATAAGACTCAATTTTGTTGGAGTCTTCTTTTCAATGCATATCTTCTTCTATCATTCCGTGAAAGTTCCGGGTTATGTATCGTTCCTTCGATTGTTATTCGAGGGACAATGATAGTAAACGGTTACGATCACTAGAACCATTCTGCTTGTACCCTTGCATAGTCTTTCATTAGACTAACCAACCAGGTTTTATTCCTTTCATGGTTGCCTGGTGTCATCCGTCCTATTCGGCACATCAGAGGTTGGTCCCCGACGATTGAAGTAACTAATTGAAGAGAAGGCTTGCAATTGAAGTTTGTGTTTTAAAAAGTAATATTTCCAAGGCGTATATGTTTAATTTGAAATAAATGTAATACATAGTCATGTAATTAGGACTATTTTAAAAGAGTCTTTCGATGTAATTTAAAAATCTTCCGTTGTCGCTATACTTCATTGTAAAACTGTCCTTCTCATTTTACGAGAGGAAATTTAATAAAAGGTTGAGTTTTATTTATTTAAAATGTCTTCCACTGATTATTCGTTCGTTATTTAATATTTATGCATTTATTTAAGCTTAATTGTACTGATTAAAGCCTAGGGTGACTTTGGACATTAACGTCTGAGGTCACTGGTGTGTGGCACTACCGACATAAGTCATGGGTGTTACAGTAGTCTTCTCTTTTCTATTTTTGAACCTTTTTGCGAAGGAACGTGATATCTAATAACAATGAAATAGTAAAGACCATGATCACGTTTTGCAAAAGTAATATATGGCACATAAATAATAATTCAAAATCGCATGAACCATATTCATACTATTCATGAATTTCAATTCAAAACATATATGAATTACAAACACAATGACTTGAATATGCCATTAAAATTCATGAATATCGTGAATAGTAAGATGCATATCAATGCAATTACGAAGGAACTTCAGATATCTACTAACACTAATTATATATTCTACATAGCTAGCTATTCAAAAAACCCTGAACGAAATTCACAAGTTTTACTATCGGTATGCATGATGTTCAATTGAACTGACTTATAGTTGTATGCTTTGTAACTTGTAATGGTAAATAAGTTGGCACGTCATCTAATGAATCTAGACGAACCGAGACAATTTTAATGGTAAGCAGTATGGCACGTCTTCTGATGCATCTATTTAAAAATATAGCAATTTGTACTTAAAAAAGAAGTACATTTTGGAAAGAGTGAGAAGCGTTTCTGAAACAAAATTAAATCATTTACACTTAGACATCCATTTTACATAGGTTTTAATATGAACTAAAAATTATGTATCCACATTTAGTTTTATTATATAAGTAGTAAATTAGTTAATCATAGGATATCGTATTTTAGTGCATATCATTTTTTTTTTAGTTTTTTGTGTGTGTTTTTGTTTTATAGATAATCTTGTATATTTTTTTGCTTAATAGGGTTGTTTGAGATAATGTATTTGTAGTGTATTGTCTTTATTTAATGAAAAAAGTATCATGGTATATTAAACTATATTCTTATTAACATTGTTTAGATATAAATTATTATTGTAATGTTATTTAAGTGTATATATATATGTGTAATTTGATATAAAATAAGAAAAGTGAAAAACATATCTATGAGAACTCCAATGGGATTCTCTAATGAGAGCGGATAAAATGAAATATACAAGGTTCTCAAGAAAAAATGAAATATCACGTTGGCATCTTATGTGTTTTTGGTCATGTATTTTGTATAAATTTAATACTCCATCCGTTCACAATTAGATGTTCTTTTAGCGTTTAAAATTTATTTATAAATATTTGTTCTCTAGAAAAGCTCCAGAATAGTACCCCGCTCAATTCCAAGTGTTTAGTTGTAGTGTGCGCCTAGAAATTGCATATGGAAGATCATTTGATGTTCCGTTGGGAATGAATTGTTTCACTTTTTGTCGTATTGAGCATTGTTGTTGTTGAAGCGGATGTGTGGTTTGTAGCGCCGTACTTGTATATAGTATATTAGTCGTCTTATTAATAGCGCGTAATCCCTTACACTTTTAATGATTCTCGAATCTCGATGAAGGCAACAACACGAGATTGCCACCACCCCACAACTCCTGGAGGTTTCCTTTCAGGATCTCTTAACCGCCAAAATTGACAATCTTCCACCGTATGTAACGAATGAACCAACACATTCATAAGATGCTTTGAGAAACTAACTTTAGTCAGCGCATCCATTCCTGTATATATTGATCAATGTTTGGAGCAGCATGGAAGTTGTCTACACTGCTCTTGTTGACCCTGGAAATGGGGGTCATCCCTGGTTACGGTGGAGGAGAGTCTCAATAGCTACGCTCGACATTGTGACGATTTTGATCTGCAAAACATAATTCAAAACCCAAAAGAAGCGGGGGGACCGGAAATTGCAGAGAAAGTTTTCTTTTCAAAAAGTTCTTTTAAGGCAAATCATAGACACTTCTGATGATCGATCATAGGCAATGTGTTACTAACTATTAGAAGGCCATATCTACGTCACTACGTGCAAGTTCTGGTTTGAGTCCTACGTTTCTATCCAAATGATTTTTCCAAACGCCCAATGACTTGTGCTTCCAATAGAGAGCGCAAATTGATTTAATGCATCTTTTCTGCCTTCTCCCACAATTTTCCATCAATAGGACCATTAGATTTGCATAGTTTAACTTTCAGCCTTCTTCTCTGCACAACACTTTTGCAGCTTTCAATTTTAGTGATCTGAACAATGTGAGTATCTGTCGACTTTGGAGCATATAACGCCTCGTCAATGACAGGCCCTCTCAACTGCTCATCAGCTTCTAGATTCGCCAAAATCGTTGTGAATAGCATTAGATTTTGGAGCTACAAATGAAGAAGTCGTTCCTTGACAGAAACAAAACAACTAGTCTTTGTTGAAGATGTGATTTTAATCATGCAGAGCAACAAGGTCTAGTGTAGAACATTCCCAAGCAGATAAAGCAAGTTATAAACATAACAACCGATCTTCAGTGTGAGAGTATACAAAGTTCAATCATCAAAGAATTTTTTTATTATGTGCAGGTTTGAAGGACTATTAATTGGATTCCACATGAAGGAACCAAGTCTCAAGTGCATCACATTTGCAGAGCAAAATATTCACTCACGATAATAGTCAATATGAAGGAATTGTGTTATTTAATCAAAGGTCCAATTACTGATTATGAAGTGGGACCGTTTATGGAGATATTTAATCCGGTGATTTTAGGTAGTCATAGTGCTTTGCTAGAAGCCAACTATGATTTATAGACTATATGTTATAAAGTATGTCATAAAGTCTATTGCTATTATTACCGGGTCCTACGAGGTCACACCCTTAGAGTTTGAGCTGGATCAGTTTAATGGGAGACATTATATGATATAAAGTTATATATGATATAACTTAAGAGATAGGGTTTGTTAATAATAAAAAAATATTATTAATAATAAAAGATATATTTATTTAGAAAATAAGATATCTACACATGACAATATAAAAGGAGGGCTTTTAGGAAAAACCCATAACCCTAATTCACTAAGAGAAACACGGCTGCCTCCTTCTCCCTGGAGCTCTCCTCGTTCGCCTTCGTTCCTCGCTCTAGCAACCGAGTCCCAGGCGATCCAGATCTAAGCTCGGGTGGACCAAATAGAGGAGTCACACGTGAGACTCTATTCTCTCCATTCCAGCAACTAGAAACACGCATCAAGAGGTATTTGATTCTTCCTATCTATGATTTATTTGGTTTATGTATGAGATCCTTGGTTAGATGTTAGGAAATCGTTTCCTGAAATTCCGCTTTACGCATCTAAAATCCCTATAGTGGTATCAATTGCCTCTTGCATAAATTGATTAGATCAAGTTTAAAGTTTTAAATTTTGATGCATGTTCATAATTGTCTTGATTCAAATTAAGTGATAAATTGATATATAGGTTAATTTGCATGATTAAAATTCTGATTTTAATTGATTGGATTAGTAAGGTTGAAGAACTTTATGAACATATATGCATGTAAAGTTGATCTACCCATACTTGATTCATATGATTTAATTATGCAAGAGATATGATTTTTTGGCATGTTTAAATCATTAGATGAAGATTTTAATTTTCATAAGATGAATCAACTACCCAAATTCTGTTTTTGTTAAATTCTGTTTTTTTTTTTAATTTATGGAATTGTTCCACACGAGAAAAAAAATCGAGCCGTGAACAGTAACCGCGGTCGCGGTTACTATTTCCGCGATCGCGGGTCACATCCTGGGGTCGGGTGCGCATCCCGGCTCAGCGCAGCGGTTCGACCGCGGTTGGACCCAGTCGCGCAGTGGTGCGTGCGGGTCCAGCACAGGCGCGGCCTAGGGCACGCACGACAGGACCACGGGGACCATGCACGGCTCGTGCGGTGTAGACCGCGGCTCGCTGCCTGGTCCCACGCAAATGGCCGCGGTTCTGCATAGTGCAGAACCGTGTTTCACCAGTGGTTCGGGTCAGGTGCACGCGTGGTTTTGCAGATCCAGCTCGGGCTGGGCTCGGGTGGGCCCGTAGAAAGGGGTTGCGCGGTTCAGTGGGAGCGGGTCGGTCCGGGTTTGACTCGGACGCGACTCGGTCCGGATGGGTAGATTTGGCATTTTAAGATAATTTTCCTAAACTATAAGATAAGATCTTTTTTACCTAATTGGATAATATTTGATATTATCTAAATTATATAATTTCCTAAAATTTGTTAGGATAGATTCCCACTAGATTTAGATAAGGATATTTGATATATTATCTTGTTTATGCATATCTTATCCAATCATGCATTTTAATAATTAATTATGATTAATTTTATATATTATTTTTAATTTGAATTAAGAATTTGATATTAAATTTATTATATCATGAGATGATTTATTTAAATTGCTATGGTTTTTAGTTAAATTAGTTAATGTTATTAATTAGATTAATATTATTGATAATATTTGATATTGTTATTGCATGCATGTTTTATGATATTATGATATTATTACTTGCATGAGGTGACTAGTATGGCCCACATTAGGATAGATAAATACGATCTGCATATCGTTATGATTTTCTTGTACACGATCTGCGTATCCTTATGTATTTTTGTAATTTAAATTTCTGCTAGAGAGTTTATTTCAATTATATGTAAGACAAGAAGAATGGAAATCCATGGAGGATACTAAGGATGGAGATCCAGGAGTAACAAGAGCCATGAAAATTAGATCTTTAATTTTGGTTTTTAGGGGCCATACTAGGATCACATTTAATTATTGCATTACTTGAATGCTTTATTATTTCTCACTTTCAATGCTTGCTTGTTTGTTTATGCTAATATTGTTCACTAGTAAATAAACAACCATTGCATGCTTAAGTCCCTTAACAGAATATTGAGATAATGTCTTTCCATATCATAACCATGAGGCCCTTGGAATTCGTTGGATAGTTTTCGCGCTAGCAAGGTGTCCTTCCTTGACCTTGGGATAGTGCGGGTATGTCTAATAGGGGCATGCTGTCTTGGTATGGTTACACTCAACAAGAGACCAAAAGGCTCAGTTTTGAATCTCGAGGCATAAGGATGAGTCTTACATAAGATGTGGCCATCAACCAAGAATTATAAGGTGTTATAATTAGTAACGGGTTTACTTACCTTGATTACATGAGACTTGGGGAAGTGCCTTAGTACGCTCGAGTTTCTTCTAAGATAGGATCTTGGAATCATTTTACTCACAAGGGACAATTTATTGAGTAGAATGTGCAATAGCTTACTGTTTATAGTTGGTCTAAATTTTAAGTTCTTGCATGTCAAGCATAATTTATCTGTATGTTTTATTCCGTTTTGTAGTTACTATATCTTCTGAACACCTCAAATTCACTAACCGCTCAATTGTTGAGAAAAACCGATTGAACGACACAAATTTCCTTGATTGGGAAATGAATCTTAGAATCATTCTCAGGTCTGAGGGACAAGAAGATGTTCTTGAAACCCCCATCCCAGAGCTGACTGCCACCTCATCTGATGAGGATAAGGCACATCACAAGACAATATGCGAATGGGCAATGAATGTCACCTACCTGATGCTGGCTGCTATGGAACCTTCTCTTCAACAAAGGTTTGAAGATAAGGATACCCATACCATTATGAAGAATCTTAGAGATCTCTTCAAGGATCAAGCCAGAATTGAGCGGTACTTGACCCTCAAGTCCATATTGCAGTGTAAGCTCGAGAAAGGGAAAACAGTTGGGCCACATGTTTATAACATGATAGGCTTATTTGACAAGATGGCTCGACTAGGTAACCCTTACAATGTTGAGACGGCTACAGATATGATCTTATACTCTATGCATGATGGATTTGCCCACTTTAGGCAGATGTATCACATGGGAGCCATGAGCAAGACTCTCAATGAGCTACACATGATGCTCAAAACAGCTGAGCAAAACGTCATGGTTGACCCTTTGAAGGAAATTCTAATGGTCAATGGGACAAGGTTTAAGAAAGGGCCCCAGAAGAAGCAACAACACCAAGGGAAGGGCAAACAAGTTATCCAACCCAAGGGTAACACCCCTAAGGTTAAAGTGGCTGCTGAGCACGACTGCTTCTACTGCAAGGCTAAGGGGCACTGGAAGAGAAACTACCCCAAGTACCTGGAAGACAAGAAGAGGGGAACAATCTCCACTTCAGGTATTCACGTTATTGAAATCTTATCAACCAAGTCTCTTTCTTGGGTATTAGATACCGAATGGGTTCTCATATTATTTCGAATGTGCAGGGACCAACAAATAGGAGACGGTTGCAGAAGGATGAGATAGATATGTATGTTGGAAATGGAGCAAGGGTTGTTGCACTTTCCATTGAAGATTATAGTCTACCTCTACCTTCTAGCTTAGTTTTAGAACTTTATAATTGTTATTTTGTTCCTTCTATTACTAAGAATTTGATTTCAATTTCAGTTTTGAACCTTGAGGTTTATGATTTTGTCATTAAGAATTGTTTTTTCATTTGTAAGAATGACATTTTCTATGCTCGAGCCCATATGAGTAGTAGTGGACTATACATACTGGATATCAAATCTGAAATTTATAACGTTGGTACATAGAGACAAAAGTCGAATGATATAAGTAAAGTCAATATATGGGATTGTTGCTTGGGTCACATTAACATCAAACGCATGAAGGAACTCCAAACAGTTGGTAGCCTAAAGTCATTTGATTTAGAATCATTTGAAACATGTGAGAAGATAAAGGCATTCCGATCAGATCGAGGGGGCAAATACCTGAGCCAAGAATTCGACCATCACTTGAAAAGTTGTGGCATTGTTAGACATGGTCCGCTCAATGATGAGTTTTGCTGATCTTCCTACATCCTTTTAGGGATATGCCCTCACCACTGTTGCGTTCACACTAAACAGGACTCTGTCACGATCAGTTGACAAGAAACCACATGAGATATGGTATGGAAAAGTTCCTAGCTTGTCACTTCTGCATGTCTGGGGATGCGAGGCTTATGTAAAACGTTTACTACCTGATAATCTAGCACCCAAATCAGACAAATACTTCTTTATAGGTTATCCCAAAGAAACAAGGGGATATTAATTCTACAATCCCGCTGAGAACAAAGTGTTTGTTGCTCGGGATAGTGTCTTTTTGGAAAAAGGATTTCTTTTCCAAGAAGCCAAGTGGGAGAAATGTTCAGCTTGATGAGATTCAAGCTGAGCAACAAACCCAACAACACGAGGACATAGATGATGTCACTGAGGAACTTGACTTTGGAGGCATACCTTCTCAAAGGGAAACCGCCCAGATTCAAGATGCAATTCCTCAAGTTGATGAAGCACCTGAGGTCCCGCATACAAATGTGATCAACCCAATAGCTGAAGTCTCTCCTATTGTTGGACCACTTTGGAGATCAGACATGCTAAGACAGCAACCTAGACGTTATGAGGATTATGTCTTGACTGCTAGCATTGACATTCTACTTTTAGAGAACGACGAGCCTGCGACCTATAAGCAAGTGATGGCGGACCCCGACTCTGAGAAATGGCTGGTAGCCATGAAATCCGAAATGGAATCCATGTCTAAGAATCAAGTCTGGGACTTGATAGATTTGCCTGATGGGGTAAAACCTATTGGATGCAAATAGGTCTTTGAGATCAAGACAGACAATGATGGAAACATTTCTGTCTATAAGGCAAGACTAGTTGCCAAATGATTTAGGCAGGTTCATAGTACTGACTATGATGAAACGTTTGCATCAGTCGTTATGATCAGGTCCATTAGGATACTCCTAACGATTGCCGCTTATTATGATTATGAGATTTGGCAAATCGAGAATATGCAAGCTTAAGAAGTCCATCTATGGACTTAAGCAAGCATCCAGGAGTTGGAATCTTCGTTTTGATAAAGTGGTCAAAAAGTTTGATTTCATCAGATGCGAAGAAGAGCCCTATGTCTACAAGAAGTTTAGTGGGAGCAAAGTGGCCTTCATAGTTCTATATGTGGATGACATATTACTCATTTGGAATGATATTCCTATGCTGGAGACAGTTAAGGAGTGACTTAAGAAGTATTTCTCAATGAAGGACTTGGGAGAGACTGAGTACATACTAGGCATTAAGATCTATAGAGATAGATCTAAGAGACATTGGTCTAAGTCAGGGAACTTATGTAGATAAGGTCCTTGATAGATTCAATATAATGAACTCTAAGAAAGGGTTCCTGCCTATGCAGCATGGCTTATATCTCAGCAAGAGCCAGTGTTCTAAGACACTTGGTGAGACTGAAAGGATGAGCAGGATTCCATATGTCTCAGCCATAGGATCCATCATGTATGCAATGACTTGTACTCGCCCATATGTTGCATATGCTTTAAGTATGTGTAGCAGGTACCAATCAAACCCGGGTGATGCACATTGGTGTGCAGCCAAGAACATCCTGAAGTACTTACGAAGGACTAGGGATGATCTCTTGATATTTGCAGGTGATGACGAGCTGGTCGTCAAGGGCTATACTGATGCAAGTTTTCAGACAGACAAAGATGAATTTGAATCTCAGTCTGGATATGTCTTCATTCTGAATGGAGGAGCCGTCGGCTGAAATAGTTCCAAATCCAGACATGTTCTACGGAAGTACCACATGATCACACGTTATGTTGATAGTGGAGATGTGAGGATGTGCAAAGTGCACACAGACAACAACATTGCAGATCATTTGACCAAGCCCATGTCTAGGCCCAAGCATGACAGTCATACTCGGGCTAAGGGACTCAGACACATTAAAGAGTTCTTTTGAGACATTGTCTATTTTATGATAAACCTCGTTTATTGTTATTACATACATTTATGCTTGACTTATATATACATGAATTTCATATCATTATTTAATCATTGCTTGGGATTAGATAAAGTATCCAAAAAAATTAATAGTTATCAAATGGGCTCATCAAAACTGTTTTGGTGAATGAAATCCCATTAAGTGAACTGAAATGATAAAATTGTTAGAAGTCCATGGTCTAAGTTGTTAACTTGGATACAAATGACTTAATCAAAAGACCATATGTGAGATTGATTGATAACACCGGATTTCATGTGTTATAGGGACATGGAGATGTCTAATCGATTACATAGATGTGTATACCGATACGCATCGGACATACCGATCTTAGGATTCCTTGGGACTTTACTGTGGAGTTCTAGGATTATTCATGATTAGTGAGTTCCTTAGACATGAGTATGATATAGTTATCATTTGACTGCTGGTATGTCTTTGACGCTGTCAAACGCTGACCGTAACAGGCAGTTATAAAGGCAGTGATTGGGATTGCAAAAAGTTGAGTGGGAGATGTAGTCTTACAAGATTGAATATGTCCTCCTATTCCATGTATACAACGATAGATTTGGAAAGGATTGGTGTCTCGGCCACTTGAAGAGAGAGAAGTGTGAAAATGCATAGCCATGCTCGGATGGATTATTAGTAATCATCCGTACTGACAATTTGATCTCAAGAGTTCAAGAAACGTATTTAGCGGTAAAGATGAGTTTCATCATATAGCCAGATAAGACACTTTATGACAAAGGAATTTTAACATTGCACACTTGTTTTAAGAATAAGTGGGAGATTGAAGGAATTGTGTCCTTTAATCAAAGGTGCACTTACTGATTATGAAGTGGGACCGTTTATGGAAATATTTAATCTGGTGATTTTAGGTAGTCGTAGTGCTTTGCTAGAAGCCAACTATGATTTATAGACTATATGTTATAAAGTATGCCATAAAGTCTATTGCTATTATTACCGGGTCCTACGAGGTCACACCCTTAGAGTTTGGGCTGGACCAGTTTAATGGGAGACATATTATATAATGTATATGATATAAAGTTATATATAATATAACTTGGGAGATAGGGTTTGTTAATAATAAAAAGTTATTATTAATAATAAAAGATATACTTATTTAGAAAATAAGATATCTACACATGACAATATAAAAGGAGGGCTTTTAGGAAAAGCCCATAACCCTAATTCACTAAGAGAAACACGGCTGCCTCCTTCTCCCTGGAGCTCTCCTCGTTCGCCTTCGTTCCTCGCTCTAGCAACCGAGTCTCAGGCGATCCAGATCCAAGCTCGGGTGGACCAAATAGAGGAGTCACACGTGAGGCTCTATTCTCTCCATTCCAACAACTAGAAACACGCATCAAGAGGTATTTGATTCTTCCTATCTGTGATCTATTTGGTTTATGCATGAGATCATTGGTTAGATGTTAGGAAATCGTTTCCTGAAATTCCGCTTTACGCATCTAAAATCCCTACACAATATTCCATCAAAGCGCCACTTCAGAAGAAATATAAATTTGATTTCGTATACATACTAACATACCTAAGCCCTGAACATTGCAAATCCATGGCGATCCTGTATCTCCACTCGTTTACGCCTTCCCAGTCCTCTAACGCATCCATTTCGCATAGATTCTTCCAGTTTGATGTCTCGACCTAATTTCTCTTCAATCTTCATCTTCTCTCTCCAAATTACCAGAACTGAAATTGCGATATCCTTCTCTTCCAACAGTCTCGCAACAGCTTTTATCTTCTCCGCCTTTCTCTTCTAGTTCCCGATTGTAAGCAACTTCCGATTCTCGGTCTCCGCACCGTCTCCGTCTTTTTCTACTTCTCACATTGAGTAGTTTGAAAAATAGAAATCGAAAATGGGGGCGATAGTGTATGACGCCAAAAAATTGTAATAAGTTTGATAAAAAAATGCAATAAATAAGCAGCAGAACTAGAAAACTATGTTTTTTTATTCATGATCGGCAGTAAACATGTCTATTTTACAGAAATTGTTCTCCGATCAACATATGACAAAATATAAAGGCAATCGAAAATATAATCGGACTAGATCAACATATGACAAAATATAAAGGCAATCAGAAATATAATCGGACTAGATCAACATATGACAAAATATAAAGGCAATCGAAAATATAATCGGACTAGAACCTATAGAAGAAAATGTAACAAAGAGATCGGAAAGATAAATGCATATTTAACAAGTTTGATTTCTCTCCGATCATTTATTGACGAAGAAAAAGCTGACAGAATCACATACTTCAGTCACATCTGGTCCCTGTGAGGGAAATGATTTATCAAAGCTAATACATTGTAAAGCAGGAAATAATATGGAAAAAACACTCACCAATCACCGCCATCTTTATCGTCTTTCTTCCTCTCTGCATCAGATTTATTATCCTTCTCCATCCACTTGCGGAGACGGTCTTTGATAGCAGAAGCAGCGTGGGCATTGTAGAGATCGATGATAGTGGTAGAATTCTGCTTTATCACCTCCGCTAACTTCTGGAAGATATTTCTGAACGCCATTGCTTGCTTGTTACAAGTTTGTTATGGAGAGAGGTAATTACGATATATAGGCGCTAGAACATTCCAACTTCAACTCCCGCCAAAAAAACTGAAGAGGCTTCAGTCGGCTCTCTTCTTGTTGATCTGGCGTGTATGGAACGTGACCTATAGGCATAGAGTTGAGCGATATATTTTCAGAGGTCCGTATAAATGAAAATGAAGCTCTATTGGAGACAACTGCCATCTGATACTGAATATAAATGGTATAAACTTGTATGGAGTACTAATTGAATCGTTAAGTTTAATTTTACATCACAATGCCTATATTATTTATAGGAAAGTTAAGCTCAATAATTTTGGTGTAATATTTACCTTAGCACTCTACTTGTGTAATTAATAGTTGTCATTTTTATTTATTTATGAATAATAATTATGTTTTTAAATAGAGTTTACGTGTATCGAAGAAGAAATAATATATACAACAAATTTTAGAGTCAAATATCATTTCATATGTCACCATTATTGTCACATTCAACAAATTCTTTTAAGTGTCGTCCAATAACATCTATATTCATTATTTATATAATCGGTTTTTCTAGTGTGTGTCAATGGGCACACTCTAACAAGTTAAAGTAGGAAACTATCTACAAAATATTCCCTAATAGAGAATGGATAAACCCTTAAGAAAAAAGATTAAACTAGTGGCTAAAAAATATATTGCAAAAAATGGACTTGTTAGAGTGTGCCCATGGGCACACATTAGAAAAAACCTTATATAATTGATCAATAAAATAAGATGAATATGTTTATGGCATTTATATAATACATATCAATCAAGTAGATATTGTCGAATGACTTATTGATGATTTTATCAAAATTGAGAAAATCAATCTATATCTTGGATTTGAAACGTTGTTAGTGAGTTTAGCATATACACTCATGTGCAAAACCACCTCGTATGAAAGGAAAGAATAAGGGTATCTACCGACGACAACGTTGTCTGTCTTAAAAAACATGAATCTTACATTTCCTAAATAGTTAGATGATATATATGAATTAGTGTACTATGAAATAATAGAATTGATATATGATATGAAATAATATATATATATAGATAAATTCTATCACTTCGATATCATCTACAAAACTCATTTCTCTACCGATGATGCTGTTTTTTGCTAAAAATCTTACAACATATTACACATGAATACACCGAATACGTATTTTCTAAACTTATTATTTTCTATAGAGTTCACCGATACAATTAAAATCATTACCCATTATTTTTACTATAGAAAAATATTGCATGTTAACGACATAAAATAAAACAAATTAATATGAAACAAAATACATTTAAGACATAAAATAGTTATCATTCCACTACTAGAAAGTGGGTTAAACTTCGATGCTTTCCTGTCGACACTTTTGCAATGTGTCCAAGGAGGAGGGGCGCTCCGGTAAAACGGGAGTTACGGTAAAACGAAAGTATTAATCTGGAGCATTGGATTGATGGTGATGAATGGTTGGATGATTGAGCCTTAGAATAGATATGGTAGGGGTGTAACCACCAAATCTACTCTAATAAGACAATTATTTAATTTTTAATTAGGAAAATATAATAAATGAGGTTGTTAGATGTTAGGAAATCGTTTCTTCCAGTTTGATGACTCGACCTAATTTCTCTTCAATCTTCATCTTCTCTCTCTAGATTACCAGATTTGAAATTGCGATATCTTTCACCTCCAACAGTCTCGCAACAACTTTTATCTTCTCCGCCTTTCTCTTCTAGTTCCCGATTGTGAGCAGCTTCCGATTCTCGGTCTCCGTACTATCTCTGTCTTTTTCTACTGCTCACATTGAGTATTTTGAAAAATAGAAATCGAAAATGGCGGCGATAGTGTCTGACGCAAATAAATTGCAATAAGTTCGATAAAAGAATAAATGCAATAAGTAAGCAGAACTAGAAAACTATGTTTTTTTATTCATGATCGGCAGTAAACATGCCTATTTTACATAAATTGTTCTCCGATCATCATATGACAAAATTAAAAGGCAATCAGAAATATAATCGGACTAGATCAACATATGACAAAATATAATGGCAATCAGAAATATAATCGGACTAGATCAACATATGACAAAATATAAAGGCAATCGAAAATATAATCGGACTAGAACCTATAGAAGACAATGTAACAAAGAGATCAGAAAGATAAATGCATATTTAACAAGTTTGATTTCTCTCTGATCATTTATTGACGAAGAAAAAGCTGACAGAATAACAGACTTCAGTCACATCTGGTCCCTGAGAGATTTTTTTATTAGAGCTAATACATTGTAAATCAGGAAATAATATGGAAAAAACACTCATCAATCACCTCCATCCTTAACGTCTTTCTTCCTCTCTGCATCAGATTTATTATCCTTCTCCATCCACTTGCGGAGACGGTCTTTGATAGCAGGAGCATCGTGGGCATTATAGAGATCGATGATAGTGGTAGAATTCTGCTTTATCACCTCCACTAACTTCTGGAAGATCTTTCTGAACGCCATTGCTTGCTTGTTACAAGTTTGTTATGAAGAGAGGTAATTACAATATATAGGCGCTAGAACCTTCCAACTTCAACTCCCGCCAAAAAAACAGAAGAGGCTTCAATCGGCTCTCTTCCTGCTGATCTGGCGTGTATGGCACGTGACCCATAGGCGGGCGGATCTAGGGGGGATTGAAGGGGCAACAACCCCCGCTTCCCCCCGACGAACCCCTTAGAATATATTAAATATTTGGTTTTAGCCCTCCTTTGAATTTTTAATTTCCATTATATATATATATAGAATGATAAGTAAATCACAATAAAAATACATTGGTCTAGTGGTTGTTGTCTTGGTACTTATGTAAGAAAAGCAATAGGTCATGGTTTCAAATCTTCAATCCCTCCCAACTCTTCTTTTTTTCCCTATTTTTGTTAAAAATTGTGTCTTAATAGCCTTATTAAAATCTTTAAGCTTATTAAACATGTTTATTTCTCTTTTATTTTTTATTTTTCCTTACATGTTTTATTTTTTTATTAAAAACAAAATAAAAAATCTTAAATTAATAATAATAAAAAAATGCAAAAAGATAGAATATATATTATATGAATTAGTCAAATTTTAAGAGGTGAATGTCATACTTTTTGTAGTTTTAAGATATTAATATAAATGTCGATCCATTAAGTGCGAAAAAAAAAATCTCGAAGGAAAATCGCCCCCCCCCCCCCCCCTTTGATAAATTCGTAGATCCGCCACTAATAGGTATAGAGTTGAGCGATATATTTTCGGAGGTCCGTATAAATGAAAATGAAGCTCTATTGGAGACAACTGCCATCTGATACTGAATAAAAATGGTATAAACTCTTATGGATTTTTTTTTCTTATGGATTACTAATTGAATCGTTAAGTTTAACTTTACATCACAATGCCTATATTATTTATAGGAAAGTTGAGCTCAATAATTTTGGTGTAATATTTACCTTAGCACTCTACTTGTGTAATTAATAGTTGTCGATTTTATTTATTTATAAATAATAATTATGTTTTTAAATAGAGTTTAGGTGTATCGAAGAAGAAATAATATATACAACAAATTTTAGAGTCAAATATCATTTCATGTCACCGTTATTGTCACATTCAACAAAATCGACATTTTTTTTAAGTGTCATCCAATAACATCTTTATTCATTATTTATATAATCGGTTTTTCTAGTGTGTGTCCATGGGCACACTCTAACAAGTTAAAATAGAAAACTATCTACAAAATATTACCTAAAAGAGAATGGATAAACCCTTAAGAAAAAAGATTAAACTAGTGGCTAAAAAAATTATTGCAAAAAATGGACTTGTTAGAGTGTGCCCATGGGCAAACACTAGAAAAAACCTTATATAATTGATATATGACATGAAATAATATATATATAGAGAGAAATTCTATCACTTCGATATCATCTACAAAACTCATTTCTCTACCGATGATGCTGTTTTTTGCTAAAAATCTTACAACATACTACACATGAATACACCGAATACGTATTTTCTAAACTTATTATTTTCTATTGAGTTCACCGATACAATTAAAATCATTACCCATTATTTTTACTATAGAAAAATATTGCATGTTAACGACATAAAATAAAACAAATTAATATGAAACAAAATACATTTAAGACATAAAATAGTTATCATTCCACTACTAGAAAGTGGGTTAAGCTTCAACGCTTTCCTGTATACACTTTTGCAATGTGTCCAAGGAGGAGGGATGCTCTGGTAAAATTAGAGTTATGGTAAAACGGAAGTATTAATCTGGGGCGTTGGATTGATGGTGATGGATGGTTGGATAATTGAGCCTTACAATAGATATGGTAGGGGTGTTGTTGAATTCCTTAGGTTTTGATGGTCACAAACATTCAACTAATATGGTAACTAAGTGTTTCAAGAACAAAGACAGTTGTCACAGGGAACCATTGCAGCAAAGGATCGCAGAGGGAACAAAGCTCTGTTCATGTGCTTTGTTACCTCTCAAGGAACATCAATGACGAACATCAATCAAGCTGCGAATGGAAGGAAGATATCCAGCGTGAAGATTATGGAAACAATCAAGGAAGATCACGCGGTCAAGGATAGGAGAATTCGGTTGGAAGGATCTCGCTGAAGAGAAGATGTGGAGAGAGAAATCCGGATACCTTATCTTAGGAAATCTTTCCTAAGATAAGATATTTGGAGGGAGAAGGTTAATATCCTTAGCCGATTATATTATCTTTGGAATTCTTTCCTTATATAATGTAAGCTAGTTAAGATATTATTCTTCCAACATTATTAAACTTCTTGTTACCTTGTTTAGGAAGATTTTATCTCATTAGAATTAGGGTTTGGTTGTGTTGTATTTAATAGGAGTGTGGATTCACTTCTATGTACACCAGTCGACGACGAATAGAGAGAAAAGAAAAGAAAAAGAGAGTGAAGTCGTTTGTGAGTCTTTGAGGGTTGAGTTCAGATTCATCGTTGTAGGAGTGATCTTCGAATCTAGCTGAGTGGTCTAGTGTTTTGGAGTCCATGCTACAAGTGTAATCGAACAAGAAATCAATAAGACAAGTAGACGCTTCAAAATTCTCTCAAGCGAGAAGCTTGAAGGTAGTGGTTTTTCTTTGATTACCTAGTTGGCTAATTAGGGTTTCCACTATACATCGTGAGTTCGTTCTTATCTTTCTTGCTATATTATTCTGCTGCATCTTCTGTGGGAACAAAGCCTTTTGTTCCCTCAGATGTAACTCTAACGATCCAACAATTGGTATCAGAGCTTGATGCTCTAGATTATTTTTGTTACAGACTTTGCAGGAAAGATGTCGTCGTCAAGCAATGCTATTGGAGATTCATTCTAGAAGCCTCCGATTCTGAAGGCTGGAGAATATGATTGGTGGGTGGAGCAAATCGAGTCCCATATCTGTTCCCTCGACGGACAGATATGGAGAATCATTGAAGTTGGCCCTATAGCTATTCCAAATGATAAAGATGCTACAAAGCCGAAGCCTAGGGTTGACTACACGGATGATGACTAGAAGAAGCTGGAGAAGAATAGCAGAGCCAAGAAAATCCTTCATATGGCTCTGCTCCCCTCAGATCTCAAGAAAATCATCGGCTACAAGACTGCCAAGGAGATCTGGGATGCACTAAAACGCCTACATCATGGAAATGAAGATGCTAAGAAGAACAAGATTCTCTCCTTGATGAAAGAGTACGATCAAATCTCTCAAGGGAAGGATGAGCATATTCAGGAATTCTACTCCAGATTCCAGGGGATAGTTGGACAGCTTGAGTTCCTTGAGTTCCTTGAGGTTGTTGCGAAGCTTGAAAGCAACGCATCCGTCTACAACCACAATATGAACAAGAAGGGAGAAGAAAAGGCTAAAAGCATTGCCTTGAAGGTGGAATGTGCCTTTGACCTGTCTCAAGTTGAAGATTAAGACGAGGATGGTGATGAAGATGTCGCTCTCATCACCAGGGCCATGAGGAAGATATGGTCTCGAAACAAAGACACATTGAGTTCCTCCGAAGGGAACAGAGATATGAAAGATGTCGTATGTTATCACTGCCAAAACAAGGGACATCTTGCCAGAAACTGCTTCAAGAAAAGGGCAGGTATTCCTCCGGCTCATGAAGGAAAGCAGGCAATGGTCGTAACCTGGGGTGAGTCAGACTCAGATGATGAAGAATCGTCACACTCTAGGGATGTCTGCTTGATGGCCGTTGAAGACACTGATGAACCAAAGGGTGGTCTACACAAGGGTGAGGTAACTGAGTCTGATCTCATCTCAAGCTTGAAAAGTAAGTCAAAAGAAAGCTTGATCTCTTTTATTAAGAAACTTGTTCATGAGAATAGTCTTTTCAGTGAGCAAATTGAAGAAAGAGATGAATCGATCTCAAGTTTGATCGAAGAAAATAAAGGTTGGGCAGACAAAGTGCTCAAACTTGAGAAAGTTTCATCTCCTGTTTCAAGTCCCTGCGTCGAGTGTCCTAAACTCACTGAAAAGATCATGTCTCTAGAGTCCTCTGTTTCCTCACTTGAGGCTGAGTTATTAATGCTGAAGCTAGGCAATGCAAAACTGTCTAGTGATCTATCTAAACTCAGTGAGGAACAGAAGGACAAGCCAAAAGGCATTGTGTTTGTTACAACCAAGAATGAAAAGAAACCTGAAAAGAAGGAAGTACCTCGCTTTGGAATTGGCTATCAACCTAAGCTTCCTGTTGATGACACCAAGCCTAAAAGCTCTAAAGTCGAAGGAAAACAACCAGTGCAAGAAAAAGGGGAAAGTTCCTCGAGAGGGAACAATAGCAAAGACTGTTCAAATTCGACTGATGGAAACAAGGCTTGGTACCATGGACAGAGAGCGTATGCCATTTGGTTGAAGCAATCTCAAAGCGGTAAGTCCAATAATATTGATTTTCATTCTAGGATTGCTAACAAAACAATTTGGCCTGGACAGAGCAAGTATGTTGATCTAAAGTGTCAAAGGGTCTGATGGTATTATGGGCACTCTGGTCACTACAAATAGTAGTGCCTCCTGAAGCAACATAATGAGGAAGTTGCTCGCACTACTAGGGAGAAATTGAATGTTGAACCTCCAAAAATCAAATACGTTGCTCCCACACTCAGAAAGCCTAAGCTTGTCTGGGTTCGCAAGAACTAACTCTTTCTGTGCAGGCTAAAGTGAGGAAAAGTTCCTGATACTTCTATTTGTGCGTATTGTGACTTGACAGGGAACAAAGAAAGTCTTACCTCACTTCTACAGGCCTCTTGAGACTCGCCAACCTGGTGACTCAAAGGTAAGGGAAAAATTTATGTTTATGAGCTCTAATTGTCTGTTTGTTCCCTGTTCAACACTCAGGTATCATACATATCAAGATAAGACATCACCTCTTACGTGAATATGAGGAGAAAGGGTTAGCATCCATGGATCTCTGCGGAACCAAGGCTTAAATCGCTAACTTTCTCATTAAGGCACTAAATAGGGAACCCTGTATACAGTTCCATACGAAGCCTGGTGTGTTCCCTCTACTGTATGTCTATCTATTATGTTCCCTCGATGATTGGCTAATTTACATGGTAAAGTGTGAAAGTTTAATCATCACGTCTTGATCTGCACTCATTCTCTTGGTTATCAAATGAACAATTGACTTAGATCTGCGCATTCATATCTCTTATGTGTTGAATCTCTTGCATGATCATCTATGCTATCATAATAACACATGAATCAACTTTCTTTCGGCCCAAAAGAGTCAACTTGATGCATTGTTCCCTCATTATAAGCCCAAATGATTATTGACTCTATAGCTTACCCTAGCCATCATGCTTGAAGCTTCCTATGAGCCCCTCTAATCATCCACATATGGGAGCCTCTCATGCATGATTAAAAAAAGTTATCAAAATGTCATATAGTTTTCGTGTGATGGCCTTTTGTACCCTCTCTGGTAACTATCCCCCAGCATCACACTACCTTTTTGGTTTGGCGGGAAAGCGAATCGTCTCTCTGAGACTTGCAGGTTTGAGATGATGGGTGTGACAGGAAGTAATGATCTGCGCCTGCCGTTGGGACGCATTATGCATTTAGGGTTGATTTGATGGGCGAGAAACTGAATGGGCTTTGTGGCTGGGTTTGGTTGGATCTGGACGAGATTCTGAAAATTATTTTGGGAAGTTGAAGATATTGATGATTATCCTTTGGAAACTGATAAGATATGATTTTATCTTTGGCAATTGAAAAGATCTCATGAAGGCTATAAAACTCGGCTTTCCAAGTAAACCCCTCTCGGGGAACAAATCCAAGAGGGCTAAGGTCTCTGCTGCTCCGGTCTGCAAAAGCCAAAGGCGTCAGACTGCCAAATCCAAGGCAAAGGTGGTGTCTGTTGAAATCATGGACGTTAGCCACAAGTCGGTGGTCAAGGAGTTGCTGGTGGATCCTGAGTTCCTTAAGGAACATGCTCTGGGGAGGTCTCTGAGGTGTTGGAAGCTCAGAAGTGGGGGCATCTATTTGTGGAAGAATAGGAAATTGATGAATCCGTGTTGAGGGAGTTCTACTCGACGTTTGTGATGGAGGTCAGACCCCATGCAGTCTTGGGGAGTTACAAGTTGGGGGGAACTGTGCACATGTTCTCTAGCATCGAGCTGGGAGTTGCTCTAGGGGTGCCACATGAAGGCTATGAGGGGTATCCAAAAGGCCGTTGGCCTAAGGACTTCCCCTACTCTGAGGCAGTATGGGCAGTTGCAGGGATAACGAATCCTCAAGGCTTTGGAGATTTAGACACCTCAGAGATGTCTGCGGTCAATAAAGTGCCCTTTCACTACCTGACCTGCAACGTTACTCCAAGGGGACAAAAGAGAAACAAGCTGCTTATTCTGGATGTCGTCCTTCTCTCTTTGTTGTTAAAGAAGGAGCCCATCTGTCTCCCGAGGATAATGATGCAACACATGGCGCATGCTAGGAACACTGAACTTCATGCTCTTCCATTCCCAAGAGTTGTCAAGAAGATTCTGGAGTACCACAAAGTATACAACTCTTCGGCGGAATCGAGCGTCTTTTCCCGTCCCTTGGATATCAGCAATCTGCACAAGATGCAGTTCGTTCTTCAAGAAGGTGAAGGGTGGGTAAAAGTGTTTGCATGATGTTTAGACTTTTTGCATATTTTGGTTGTGTCAGACCCCAGGCATGTTGATCATGTTTAGACTCCAGGCATGTTGATCATGTTTAGACTTTTTGCATATTTTGGTTGTGTTTACATGATGTTTATGTTGGTTGTTTTACTTTAATGAACAAGGGGTTGTTATGCTTATCTTGATGCGTTCATTTTGCTCTATCTCTTTACTTATGTTTTTGATGATGCCAAAAGGGGGAAAATGACATGTAGCTTTAGTTGAGGGGGAACTAAACATGGTTTCATATGTTGCTGGACTAAGGGGGAACTATCATGCCTAAGTGGGAAAACTTTCTCTTCATAACTGTCTTTATCTCATATGTGTATACTTTATTGTCAAGGATGTCTGTCACCATCAAAAAGGGGGAATTTGTTGAATTCCTTAGGTTTTGATGGTCATAAACATTCAACTAATATGGTAACTAAGTGTTTCAGGAACAAAGACAGTTGTCACAAGGAACCATTGCAGCAAAGGATCGCAAAGGGAACAAAGCTCTGTTGATGTGCTTTGTTACCTCTCAAGGAACATCAATGACGAACATCAATCAAGCTGCGAATGGAAGGAAGATATCCAGCGTGAAGATTATGGAAACAATCAAGGAAGATCACGCGGTCAAGGATAGGAGAATTCGGCTGGAAGGATCTCGCCGAAGAGAAGATGTGGAGAGAGAAATCCAGATACCTTATCTTAGGAAATCTTTCCTAAGATAAGATATTTGGAGAGAGAAGGTTAATATCCTTAGCCGATTATATTATCTTTGGAATTCTTTCCTTAGATAATGTAAGCAGTTAAGATATTATTCTTCCAACATTATTAAACTTCTTGTTACCTTGTTTAGGAAGATTTTATCTCGTTAGAATTAGGGTTTGTTTGTGTTGTATTTAATAGGAGTGTGGATTCACTTCTTTGTACACCAGTCGACGACGAATAGAGAGAAAAGAAAAGAAAAAGAGAGTGAAGTCGTTTGTGAGTCTTTGAGGGTTGAGGTCGGATACATCGTTGTAGGAGTGATCTTCGAATCTAGCTGAGTGGTCTAGTGTTTTGGAGTCCATGCTACAAGTGTAATCGAACAAGAAATCAATAAGACAAGTAGACGCTTCAAAATCCTCTCAAACGAGAAGCTTGAAGGTAGTGGTTTTTCTTTGATTAGCTAGTTGGCTAATTAGGGTTTCCACTATATATCGTGAGTTCGTTCTTATCTTTCTTGCTATATTATTCCACTGCATCTTCTGTAGGAACAAAGCCTTTTGTTCCGTTAGACGTAACTCTAATGATCCAACAAGTGTAACCACCAAATCTACTCTAATAAGACAATTATTTAATTTTTAATTAGGAAAAGATAATAAATGAGGTTGTTAGATGAGAGAAAAAACACAATATTTTGTCTTTCCAAAAACCGCCACATTCTGCTGGTACATTTTCTTCTTCTTCAATGATTTTTCAGCGTTCATGAATATCGATCACGTCTTTATGAATATCGTTCATGTGTTTATGAATATCGATGGATGTGAATATCTCCACTTAAAACAGGAATATCACCACTTGATTTTTTCAGCGTCCTAATGCTTTGCAAATTCGTAGATTTGTAAATTTATTCTTGTTGCTTTTGTCATTATTTCTTGAATATCGTTCATGTTTGTATGAATATCTTTGTTTAATATGTGGATATCACCAATTAATAAATTAATAACACAACTTAAAATATGAATATCATCACTTATGAATATATGAATAACATGATCAATTATGTGTTTTGATATTTATGTTTTAGATATTGTATATATGTTATTCAGTTTCTATGTGGTGTTATTCATTATAATAATGTTGATATTCACGTGGATTCAGATCTTGCTTGTTGATGTGTTGTATGAGTTGTTGATCATTGATATTCACGTTTTTATTTGTTTATGGCATTTATATAATACATATCAATCAAGTAGATAATGTCGAATGACTTATTGATGATTTTATCAAAATTGAGAAAATCAATCTATATCTTGGATTTGTAACAACACGTTGTTAGTGAGGTTAGCATATACACTCATGTGCAAAACCACCTCGTATGAAAGGAAAGAATAAGGGTATCTACCGACGACAACGTTGTCTGTCTTAAAAAACATGAATATTACATTTACTTACAAGTTAGATGATATATATGAATTAGTGTAGTATGAAATAATAGAATTGATATATGACATGAAATAATATATATATATATATAGATAAATTCTATCATTTCGATATCATCTACAAAACTCATTTCTCTACCGCTGATGCTGTTTTTTTGCTAAAAATCTTACAACATACTACACATGAATACACGGAATACGTATTTTCTAAACTTATTATTTTCCATCGAGTTCACCGATACAATTAAAATCATTACCCATTTTGTTTACTATAGAAAAATATTGCATGTTAACGACATAAAATAAAACAAATTAATATGAAACAAAATACATTTAAGACATAAAATAGTTATCATTCCACTACTAGAAAGTGGGTTAAACTTCGACGCTTTCCTGTCGACACTTTTGCAATGTGTCCAAGGAGGAGGGACGTACGCTCTGGTAAAACGAGAGTTATGGTAAAACAGAAGTATTAATCTGGAGCGTTGGATTTATGGTGATGGATGGTTGGATGATTGAGCCTTACAATAGATATGGTAGGGGTGTAACCACCAAATCTACTCTAATAAGACAATTATTTAATTTTTAATTAGGAAAAGATAATAAATGAGGTTGTTAGATGAGAGAGAAAACACAATATTTTCTCTTTCCTAAAACCGCCCCATTCTGCTGGTACATTTTCTTCTTCTTCAACGATTTTTCAGCGTTCATGAATATCGATCACGTCTTTATAAATATCGTTCATGTGTTTATGAATATTGATGGATGTGAATATCTCCACTTAAAACATGAATATCACCACTTGATTTTTTCAGCGTCCTAATGCTTTGCAAATTCGTAGATTTGTAAATTTATTCTTGTTGCTTTTGTCATTATTTCTTGAATATCGTTCATGTTTGTATGCATATCTTTGTTTAATATGTGGATATCACCAATTAATAACATGAATAACATAACTTAAAATATGAATATCATCACTTATGAATATATGAATAACATGATCAATTATGTGTTTTGATATTTATGTTTTAGATATTGTATATATGTTATTCAGTTTCTCTGTGGTGTTATTCATTATAATAATGTTGATATTCACGTGGATTCAGATATTGCTTGTTGATGTGTTGTATGAGTTGTTGATCATTGATATTCACGTTTTTATTTGTTTATGGCATTTATATAATACATATCAATCAAGTAGATAATGTCGAATGACTTATTGATGATTTTATCAAAATTGAGAAAATCAATCTATATCTTGGATTTGTAACAACACGTTGTTAGTGAGTTTAGCATATACACTCATGTGCAAAACCACCTCGTATGAAAGGAAAGAATAAGGGTATCTACCGACGACAACGTTGTCTGTCTTAAAAACATGAATCTTACATTTCCTTAATAGTTAGATGATATATATGAATTAGTGTACTATGAAATAATAGAATTGATATATGACATGAAATAATATATATATATATAGATAAATTCTATCATTTCGATATCATCTACAAAACTCATTTCTCTACCGCTGATGCTGTTTTTTTGCTAAAAATCTTACAACATACTACACATGAATACATGGAATACGTATTTTCTAAACTTATTAGTTTCCATCGAGTTCACCGATACAATTAAAATCATTACGCATTTTTTTTACTATAGGAAACTATTGCATGTTAACGACATAAAATTAAACAAATTAATATGAAACAAAATACATTTAAGACATAAAATAGTTATCATTCCACTACTAGAAAGTGGGTTTGTAACACCCCGGGCCAGAGGTGCTATAGTGCCATAGTCCCGAAGGACTATAAGGCAATTTTTAAAAGAAAAAGAAATCCAAAACTCTCCCAATCCATAAAATCATCAATTAAAATCCCTGCTCAAGATTTAAAACGACACTTAAACCTGTCAACCATTTTAATGCATCAATATATATTCAAATCAGCGGAAACGAATTTAACATTTTTTAAACCGATGCAAAACTAAATCTTCCACTGTAAAGACACATCTGTGATCCAAAACCCGCTTGTTGCTGCAAACCTGCAAAGACTGATTGACTGGGGGACCCGATACCCCAGCCAACCGCGGCACGTAAACCGAAGTTGGTCAGTCTTTTGAAAGACTGGCAAGACTCCTCAAGCCAAAATAGTTCAAAACACATACATATATCACCAATCAACTCACAACAACGACAACACGCCACACAATATATAATATCATAACTATACTTAATCATATCAACCAACCAATGCCAACCACACGTCAAAACATATACACACTATCACATACCATTCATTACACATCCTTATCCAACTCTTCACTAAACTAACCTCAATCAATCCATCCTCAAACTCATCACAAGCATAAACGAATAAAACGATCCAATCCATCCTTCTCTCTCTATTACTAATACCTCAATCAACAACTCTATGCACATACACATCTCTTACTACTGACTTACAACCAAAGCTAACCAATTATACTGAACTCACTACTGCACTAACACAACAAAATCAATTAATATTCACATCAACAAACACATAAGCATCAACGAGATAATCATCACATATAAACATAACAAAATAACGATCCAGACCAACCACCCTTCTGGTGCCGCCGGTTCGTCACCCTATACTGCAACTCATACATTCAAAATCAACTCGTATTGGCCCACACCCTCAAGATGGGAAACCAATCTATACACTCAACCAACACAACCAACCTTCACAATCCACCAGCTACCAATAACAACCATACCAACAGAAATTACCACCTTGACCAGTTACAAACAACAACTATAATACACGAAACTTCACAATCACACCACTGGCCAACAATGGCCCACAACCACAACTAATAACAATCAACATCCAATCATAAACCAATTATCAAACATACAACCAGATTACCAACACAACCACTTAATCAAGTACATAATCAACATTCAATACATAACCAACACACACAACCACCAACACCTCCAATCCAACCTCCGTCTCCACCACCACATCACCGGGTGAGACAATCAACACACACTTTTCTGATGGGACTTTCACCATCAAACCCTTGGCCCTTAACGACGTAGGCGTGCACCCTACGCGGTTTGGTGAGACTATCATCACCTGACCCTTCGACCTTCGGGGGTTCATACCCACCGAGGCCCTAAATATAAGGACTTTCACCAAACAACAACATTCCACCACTACACCGACACCAATTCAAACACTTCATACGACAACCAATCAAATATCACATAATCACATACACACACACAATCCAAAACACACACACACAAACTCAATCCAACACACACACACACACACACACACACACACATTCAATCCAGCACACGCACACACACGATCCAACACACGCACACACACACACACATTCAATCCAACACACACACACGATCCAACACACACACACACACACACACACACACACACATTCAATCCAACACACACACACGATCCAACACACAAACACACACATTCAATCCAACACATTATCACACCTCATCACACATTATCACACATCTCATCCAAGCCATTATATAGTCAAACAAACCAATTAAAATAATAGCTCAAGCAACGGTAAAATTAAACATAATCAGTTTATAAAAATATATAAGTTAGCAAGGATCCTCTTGCCTCAAGTCGAACCACAACGACCTCAGAGATCTCCAGTCAATCCGAACGAACTTGCGAAATCAATCCGAGCAAATCCCTGGTATTAATTACTCATCCAATCCGCAACCAAATAAAACCCCAATTCAAAACCCTAAAATCAAACCCTTAATTAATTAGGCCAAAATCAACAACACATAATTCTATCCAACCCAAATCTGCCCAAATACACCAAATCTGTCCAATTCACGTTACATGTTCAGCAAACAAATCAACCCCACATCAACCTAATATCCAATTTTGTCCAAGCATCTAAATCTGCACCAAATTTCCCTTCAATCTCAAACCAAATATGGCCAGAAATCAGTCCAAAAATTCAGATTGAAGGAAAGAAAACCCTTCCCACAATTTACCTTGTTGCCTGCTGATCTCTCCACCAGATTTGGCTTCCTTGTCGCCGGAGTTACAGTAGCGGCCACCAGCAGCTGCACGAAGACAGCAACACGGCTCAACCACAGCTTGTTACAGCACCTCAGCAACAGCAGCGAGCACAACAACCTCCATGGCCACGCAGCGCAGCTCTAGAACAGCAGCGAGCACAACAGCTCGCGGCTCCTCGTCGGTGGCTCGCCTCTGTCGCCAGACTCACTGCAGCAACACCATCACAACAACCGCAACAGCACGCCTCCACACGAGCTGTAACCACACCCGCAAACAGCTCCAGAAGACAGAGAAGCGGCGCGGTCCAAGACGGGTACGCCGGAGAAGAAGCTGGCTCGGCTGGGCACGGGAGAGGTCGGCTCGTCGGAGAAGAGGGTTGGGCACAGGGGAATCGGATTCGGGAGGAGGGAGTTCGGGAAGCAGCAGCTCACCCGAGAGAGATAAGGACCGGATTTGGGGATTTATCTCCCAAATTTCTCATTTATCCCCAAAATAATTAAATCCCTAATTAATTTACCATAATGCCATTTTCAACTTTTTGGGGTATTTCATTCTCCCCCCCTTATAACAGTTTCGTCCTCGAAACTCAGATCAAATAGGTGCGGATAACTGTCTCGCATAACTGATTCCAGAATGTTCAAGACTCGCCGAAGAATGACTTTCCTTGAGAATCAACTCCCTGATCTCTTTATCCGCTAACACACACAATCGATTCTGAATCCACCATACTCCATCCTCCTGAACAAAATCCGAACACTCTTTCCTGAGCAATCTCATTGCATCTCGTACTCAACATTCCATTACATTCAGCTGTATCTGTTCCTTCTCAAACCAAATTTCACTTTTCACCATTCGCCAATTCCTGTTGCAATCCCGACCGAACTGTCAGACAAGCAACCACCTGCTCGAGAGTCGACTTCCTATGCAAAGCATCAGCAACCACGGTAGCTCTTCTGAGAGATAAACGATATCTATCATAACCCTCCATCAATTCTAGCAACCAACTTTTGTCTCATGATCAACTCTCTCTTGTATAGTTGAGCTGGCGAGAATCATACGCAATGACTTTCTCATTCTGCATCAAAATGCAACCCAAACCTTGCTTAGACACATTACTATAGATAACAACCTTTTCTGTTCCCTGCGGTATAACCAACTCTGACACGCTAATCAAACACTTCCCGAGTTCTTCGAAACTCTCTCCTGACACTTCCCGTCCCATTCAAAATTCTTAGTCGTACTCAACCTTGGAAAATTCTTCCACAATCACCTGCAATAATCTGCCAGTCTGAGAATACTCCCAATGAAACTCACTGTAAACAATCCAAGTACTTTCTAAAAATTTTAATTCCTTAAACTCTTGAAATCTGCGGAAGCATTACCCATAAGACATCACAACCAACTCATAGTAATCATCTCAGTTCTGAAGGTAGTACCATGAATATATTCCTCTCAAATCTTTAAACTGAGGATACTCTGATCTCAAATCAGCCTTCGAAAACACTGTAGCTTTTGCAATATATCACACAAATCATCAGTACTGGGAAGCGAATACTTATTCCTGACAATCACCATATTCAACTCATTATAATTGAGGCAGAGTCGAAAGATATTCATCCTTCCTTCTAACCAACAATACAAGCGCACCCCAAGGAGAAGCACTTGGTCCAATAAAGCTTAACTGCATAAATTCCTTTATATGTTCCTTCAATCTCAGCATACACACATAACTGGCATAACCTTGCTTTAATAATTTTACAGCTGTCATCGCACCAACAATTCTGTCAGAGTCTCTAAATCATGATTCCCAACACATTCACTAAACCCTTATATGTTGTTACAGTAACTGTCATCTTCCTGTAGTCACATGCACATTTTGTTCCTCAATTCAGCCGAACCCAGAGTCGTAAAATCCCACTTTCAGATGCAGACCGAGTTCTCTGTTTCTTATCATCTCAAGCATCAATAGTCTGATCAGAATCAACCGTAATAGTCTCCCTGATCAGCACTCATCAGTATACTCAAGGATTTACAGCTATGCCTTACCATCAAAGTTCATCTCAGAACACAACCATAACTGAATGCGCTTAATCTGTTTTTCTCAACCCTAACAATAGCAGCAGCATACCACAACTTCATACCGATTCATCAACTACCAGACTCAACCTCTTGACGATAAGCCCAACGGCCTCATCCTCTACCACATCCACACTTACCTTTTAAATCTCTAGCACGTCCCACTTACCAGGGAACGCACCATTTAAAATTATTCAACAACACTAAACATCACATATGAAATTAATCATCAATACTCAACATCACATATAAATTATATCAAACACAAACTTACCTATACGTAGCAACAAGAGTCTTTGATCACACGATTGCTTCACAATTTTTAACGAGTGGCCTCATCCACATCAAACTTTTGAAAACATTTTAGAACGTAAATGCTCTGATACCAACTTCTGTAACACCCCGGGCCAGAGGTGCTACAGTGCCATAGTCCCGAAGGACTATAAGGCGATTTTTAAAAGAAAAAGAAATCCAAAACTCTCCCAATCCATAAAATCATCAATTAAAATCCCTGCTCAAGATTTAAAACGACACTTAAACCTGTCAACCATTTTAATGCATCAATATATATTCAAATCAGCTGAAACGAATTTAACATTTTTTAAACCGATGCAAAACTAAATCTTCGTCAGCGGAGGAAGGCCAACCCGCTGAAAAGTCCTTCTTTTTTGGTTGTGCCGTGAAGTGAAATTGTATCCGTATGTTACTTAGAGAGGTTAGCGAACTACTAGGATCTATAGATTCTCTATCTATATCCAATCCCAACGAGAATAGAAGCGAGTCGCTTCCGGCTTGTAATCTCCGTCTTTTTAGCTTATGTAGTGTAGTGGTCGGCCTTCCTACACGCACGCGCTCGCAAGAACAACTTGCCTTGGTTCGGGACGAGATACATACGATAGGCGACTATAGCTTCGCAGTGACAACCTTGATCGAATGTGTAGGATAGGTGGGAGGTGGTGACACGACACATCTGTGATCCAAAACCCGCTTGTTGCTGCAAACCTGCAAAGCCTGATTGACTGGGGGACCCGATACCCCAGCCAACTGCGGCACGTAAACCGAAGCTGGTCAGTCTTTTAAAAGACTGGAAAGACTCCTCAAGCCAAAACAGTTCAAAACACATACATATATCACCAATCAACTCACAACAACGACAACACGCCACACAATATATAATATCATAACTATACTTAATCATATCAACCAACCAATGCCAACCACACGTCAAAACATATACACACACTATCACATACCATTCATTACACATCCTTATCCAACTCTTCACTATACTAACCTCAATCAATCCATCCTCAAACTCATCACAAGCATAAACGAATAAAACGATCCAATCCATCCTTCTCTCTCTATTACTAATACCTCAATCAACAACTCTATGCACATACACATCTCTTACTACTGACTTACAACCAAAGCTAACCAATTATACTGAACTCACTACTGCACTAAAACAACAAAATCAATTAACCTTCACATCAACAAACACATAAGCATCAACGAGATAATCATCACATATAAACATAACAAAATAACGATCCAGGCCAGCCACCCTTCTGGTGCCGCCGGTTCGTCACCCTATACTGCAACTCATACATTCAAACTCAACTCGTATTGGCCCACACCCTCAAGATGGGAAACCAATCTATACACTCAACCAACACAACCAACCTTCACAATCCACCAGCTACCAATAACAACCATACCAACAGAAATTACCACCTTGACCAGTTACAAACAACAACTATAATACACGAAACTTCACAATCACACCACTGGCCAACAATGGCCCACAACCACAACTAATAACAATCAACATCCAATCATAAACCAATTATCAAACATACAACCAAATTACCAACACAACCACTTAATCAAGTACATAATCAACATTCAACACATAACCAACACACACAACCAACAACACCTCCAATCCAACCTCCGTCTCCACCACCACATCACCGGGTGAGACAATCAACACACACAACCACCAACACCTCCAATCCAACCTCCGTCTCCACCACCACATCACCGGGTGAGACAATCAACACACACTTTCCGGATGGGACTTTCACCATCCAACCCTTGGCCCTTAACGACGTAGGCGTGCACCCTACGCGGTTTGGTGAGACTATCATCACCTGACCCTTCGACCTTCGGGGGTTCATACCCACCGAGGCCCTAAATATAAGGACTTTCACCAAACAACAACATTCCACCACTACACCGACACCAATTCAAACACTTCATACGACAACCAATCAAATATCACATAATCACATACACACACACAATCCAACACACACACACACAAACTCAATCCAACACACACACACACACATTCAATCCAACACACGCACACATACGATCCAACACACGCACACACACACACACACACACATTCAATCCAACACACACACAAGATCCAACACACACACACACATTCAATCCAACACACACACACGATCCAACACACACACACACACATTCAATCCAACACATTATCACACCTCATCACACATTATCACACATCTCATCCAAGCCATTATATAGTCAAACAAACCATTTAAAATAATAGCTCAAGCAACGGTAAAATTAAACATAATCAGTTTATAAAAATATATAAGTTAGCAAGGATCCTCTTGCCTCAAGTCGAACCACAACGACCTCAGAGATCTCCAATCAATCCGAACGAACCTGCGAAATCAATCCAAGCAAATCCCTGGTATTAATTACTCATCCAATCCGCAACCAAATAAAACCCCAATTCAAAACCCTAAAATCAAACCCTTAATTAATTAGGCCAACATCAACAACACATAATTCTATCCAACCCAAATCTGCCCAAATACACCAAATCTGTCCAATTCACGTTACATGTTCAGCAAACAAATCAACCCCACATCAACCTAATATCCAATTTTGTCCAAGCATCTAAATCTGCACCAAATTTCCCTTCAATCTCAAACCAAATATGCCCAGAAATCAGTCCAAAAATTCAGATTGAAGGAAAGAAAACCCTTCCCACAATTTACCTTGTTGCATGCTGATCTCTCCACCAGATTTGGCTTCCTTGTCGCCGGAGTTACAGTAGCGGCCACCAGCAGCTGCACGAAGACAGCAACACGGCTCAACCGCAGCTTGTTACAGCACCTCAGCAGCAGCAGCGAGCACAACAACCTCCATGGCCACGCAGCGCAGCTCTAGAACAGCAGCGAGCACAGCAACTCGCGGCTCCTCGTCGGTGGCTCGCCTTTGTCGTCGGACTCACTGCAGCAACACCATCACAACAACCGCAACAGCACGCCTCCACACGAGCTGTAACCACACCCGCGAACAGCTCCAGAAGACAGAGAAGCGGCGCGGTCCAAGATGGGTATGCCGGAGAAGAAGCTGGCTCGGCTGGGCACGGGAGAGGTCGGCTCGTCGGAGAAGAGGGCTGGGCACAGGGGAATCAGATTCGGGAGGAGGGAGTTCGGGAAGGAGCAGCTCACCCGAGAGAGATAAGGACCGGATTTGGGGATTTATCTCCCAAATTTTTCATTTATCCCCAAATTAATTAAATCCCTAATTAATTTACCATAATGCCATTTTCAACTTTTTGGGGTATTTCAGGGTTAAACTTCGACGCTTTCCTGACGACACGTTTGCAATGTGTCCAAGGAGGAGGGACGTTCGCTCTGGTAAAACGGGAGTTATGGTAAAACAGAAGTATTAATCTGGAGCGTTGGATTTATGGTGATGGATGGTTGGATGATTGAGCCTTACAATAGATATGGTAGGGGTGTAACCACCAAATCTACTCTAATAAGACAATTATTTAATTTTTAATTAGGAAAAGATAATAAATGAGGTTGTTAGATGAGAGAGAAAACACAATATTTTCTCTTTCCTAAAACCGCCCCATTCTGCTGGTACATTTTCTTCTTCTTCAACGATTTTTCAGCGTTCATGAATATCGATCACGTCTTTATAAATATCGTTCATGTGTTTATGAATATTGATGGATGTGAATATCTCCACTTAAAACATGAATATCACCACTTGATTTTTTCAGTGTCCTAATGCTTTGCAAATTCGTAGATTTGTAAATTTATTCTTGTTGCTTTTGTATTTCTTGAATATCGTTCATGTTTGTATGAATATCTTTGTTTAATATGTGGATATCACCAATTAATAACATGAATAACACAACTTAAAATATGAATATCATCACTTATGAATATATGAATAACATAATCAATTATGTGTTTTGATATTTATGTTTTAGATATTGTATATATGTTATTCAGTTTCTTTGTGGTGTTATTCATTATAATAATGTTGATATTCACGTGGATTCAGATATTGCTTGTTGATGTTTTGTATGAGTTGTTGATCATTGCTATTCCTGTTTTTATTTGTTTATGGCATTTATATAATACATATCAATCAAGTAGATAATGGCGAATGACTTATTGATGATTTTATCAAAATTGAGAAAATCAATCTATATCTTGGATTTGTAACAACACGTTGTTAGTGAGTTTAGCATATACACTCATGTGCAAAACCACCTCGTATGAAAGGAAAGAATAAGGGTATCTACCGACGACAACGTTGTCTGTCTTAAAACACATAAATCTTACATTTCCTAAATAGTTAGATGATATATATGAATTAGTGTACTATGAAATAATAGAATTGATATATGACATGAAATAATATAAATATTTAGATAAATTATATCATTTTGATATCATCTACAAAACTCATTTCTCTACCGCTGATGCTGTTTTTTTGCTAAAAATCTTACAACATACTACACATGAATACACAGAATACGTATTTTCTAAACTTATTATTTTCCATCGAGTTCACCGATACAATTAAAATCATTACCCATTTTTTTTACTATAGAAAAATATTGCATGTTAACGACATAAAATAAAACAAATTTATATGAAACAAAATACATTTAAGACATAAAATAGTTATCATTCCACTACTAGAAAGTGGGTTAAACTTCGACGCTTTCCTGTCGACACTTTTGCAATGTGTCCAAGGAGGAGGGACGTACGCTCTGGTAAAACGGGAGTTATGGTAAAACAAAAGTATTAATCTGGAGCGTTGGATTTATGGTGATGGATGGTTGGATGATTGAGCCTTACAATAGATATGGTAGGGGTGTAACCACCAAATCTACTCTAATAAGACAATTATTTAATTCTTAATTAGGAAAAGATAATAAATGAGGTTGTTAGATGAGAGAGAAAACACAATATTTTCTCTTTCCTAAAACCGCCCCATTCTGCTGGTACATTTTCTTCTTCTTCAACGATTTTTCAGCGTTCATGAATATCGATCACGTCTTTATAAATATCGTTCATGTGTTTATGAATATTGATGGATGTGAATATCTCCACTTAAAACATGAAGATCACCACTTGATTTTTTCAGCGTCCTAATGCTTTGCAAATTCGTAGATTTGTAAATTTATTCTTGTTGCTTTTGTCATTATTTCTTGAATATCGTTCATGTTTGTATGAATATATTTGTTTAATATGTGGATATCACCAATTAATAACATGAATAACACAACTTAAAATATGAATATCATCACTTATGAATATATGAATAACATAATCAATTATGTGTTTTGATATTTATGTTTTAGATATTGTATATATGTTATTCAGTTTCTCTGTGGTGTTATTCATTATAATAATGTTGATATTCACGTGGATTCAGATATTGCTTGTTGATGTTTTGTATGAGTTGTTGATCATTGATATTCACGTTTTTATTTGTTTATGGCATTTATATAATACATATCAATCAAGTAGATAATGGCGAATGACTTATTGATGATTTTATCAAAATTGAGAAAATCAATCTATATCTTGGATTTGTAACAACACGTTGTTAGTGAGTTTAGCATATACACTCATGTGCAAAACCACCTCGTATGAAAGGAAAGAATAAGGGTATCTACCGACGACAACGTTGTCTATCTTAAAACACATGAATCTTACATTTCCTAAATAGTTAGATGATATATATGAATTAGTGTACTATGAAATAATAGAATTGATATATGACATGAAATAATATATATATTTAGATAAATTATATCATTTCGATATCATCTACAAAACTCATTTCTCTACCGCTGATGCTGTTTTTTTGCTAAAAATCTTACAACATACTACACATGAATACACGGAATACGTATTTTCTAAACTTATTATTTTCGATCGAGTTCACCAATACAATTAAAATCATTACCCATTTTTTTACTATAGAAAAATATTGCATGTTAACGACATAAAATAAAACAAATTTATATGAAACAAAATACATTTAAGACATAAAATAGTTATCATTCCACTACTAGAAAGTGGGTTAAACTTCGACGCTTTCCTGTCGACACTTTTGCAATGTGTCCAAGGAGGAGGGACGTACGCTCTGGTAAAACGGGAGTTATGGTAAAACAGAAGTATTAATCTGGAGCGTTTGATTTATGGTGATGGATGGTTGGATGATTGAGCCTTACAATAGATATGGTAGGGGTGTAACCACCAAATCTACTCTAATAAGACAATTATTTAATTTTTAATTAGGAAATGATAATAAATGAGGTTGTTACATGAGAGAGAAAACACAATATTTTCTCTTTCCTAAAACCGCCCCATTCTGCTGGTACATTTTCTTCTTCTTCTTCAACGATTTTTCAGCGTTCATGAATATCGATCACGTCTTCATAAATATCGTTTATGTGTTTATGAATATTGATGGATGTGAATATCTCCACTTAAAACATGAAGATCACCACTTGATTTTTTCAGCGTCCTAATGCTTTGCAAATTCGTAGATTTGTAAATTTATTCTTGTTGCTTTTGTCATTATTTCTTGAATATCGTTCATGTTTGTATGAATATATTTGTTTAATATGTGGATATTACCAATTAATAACATGAATAAAACAACTTAAAATATGAATATCATCACTTATGAATTTATGAATAACATAATCAATTATGTGTTTCGATATTTATGTTTTAGATATTGTATATATGTTATTCAGTTTCTCTGTGGTGTTATTCATTATAATAATGTTGATATTCACGTGGATTCATATATTGCTTGTTGATGTTTTGTATGAGTTGTTGATCATTGATATTCACGTTTTTATTTGTTTATGGCATTTATATAATACATATCAATCAAGTAGATAATGGCGAATGACTTATTGATGATTTTATCAAAATTGAGAAAATCAATCTATATCTTGGATTTGTAACAACACGTTGTTAACGAGTTTAGCATATACACTCATGTGCAAATCCACCTCGTATGAAAGGAAAGAATAAGGGTATCTACCGACGACAACGTTGTCTGTCTTAAAACGCATGAATCTTAGATTTCCTAAATGGTTAGATGACATATATGAATTAGTGTACTATGAAATAATAGAATTGATATATGACATGAAATAATATATATATTTAGATAAATTATATCATTTCGATATCATCTACAAAACTCATTTCTCTACCGCTGATGCTGTTTTTTTGCTAAAAATCTTACAACATACTACACATGAATACACGGAATACGTATTTTCTAAACTTATTATTTTCCATCGAGTTCACCGATACAATTAAAATCATTACCCATTTTTTTACTATAGAAAAATATTGCATGTTAACGACATAAAATAAAACAAATTTATATGAAACAAAATACATTTAAGACATAAAATAGTTATCATTCCACTACTAGAAAGTGGGTTAAACTTCGACGCTTTCTTGTCGACACTTTTGCAATGTGTCCAAGGAGGAGGGACGTACGCTCTGGTAAAACGGGAGTTATGGTAAAACAGAAGTATTAATCTGGAGCGTTGGATTTATGGTGATGGATGGTTGGATGATTGAGCCTTACAATAGATATGATAGGGGTGTAACCATCAAATCTACTCTAATAAGACAATTATTTAATTTTTAATTAGGAAAAGATAATAAATGAGGTTGTTAGATGAGAGAGAAAACACAATATTTTCTCTTTCCTAAAACCGCCCCATTTTGCTGCCATTTTCTTCTTCTTCAACGATTTTTCAGCGTTCATGAATATCGATCACGTCTTTATAAATATCGTTCATGTGTTTATGAATATTGATGGATGTGAATATCTCCACTTAAAACATGAAGATCACAACTTGATTTTTTCAGCGTCCTAATGCTTTGCAAATTCGTAGATTTGTAAATTTATTCTTGTTGCTTTTGTCATTATTTCTTGAATATCGTTCATGTTTGTATGAATATATTTGTTTAATATGTGGATATCACCAATTAATAACATGAATAACACAACTTAAAATATGAATATCATCACTTATGAATATATGAATAACATAATCAATTATGTGTTTTGATATTTATGTTTTAGATATTGTATATATGTTATTCAGTTTCTCTGTGGTGTTATTCATTATAGTAATGTTGATATTCACGTGGATTCAGATATTGCTTGTTGATGTTTTGTATGAGTTGTTGATCATTGATATTCACGTTTTTATTTGTTTATGGCATTTATATAATACATATCAATCAAGTAGATAATGGCGAATGACTTATTGATGATTTTATCAAAATTGAGAAAATCAATCTATATCTTGGATTTGTAACAACACGTTGTTAGTGAGTTTAGCATATACACTCATGTGTGAAAACCACCTCGTATGAAAGGAAAGAATAAGGGTATCTACCGACGACAACGTTGTCTGTCTTAAAACACATGAATCTTACATTTCCTAAATAGTTAGATGATATATATGAATTAGTGTACTATGAAATAATAGAATTGATATATGACATGAAATAATATATATATATTTAGATAAATTATATCATTTCGATATCATCTACAAAACTCATTTCTCTACCGCTGATGCTGTTTTTTTGCTAAAAATCTTACAACATACTACACATGAATACACGGAATACGTATTTTCTAAACTTATAATTTTCCATCGAGTTCACCGATACAATTAAAATCATTACCCATTTTTTTACTATAGAAAAATATTGCATGTTAACGACATAAAATAAAACAAATTTATATGAAACAAAATACATTTAAGACATAAAATAGTTATCATTCCACTACTAGAAAGTGGGTTAAACTTCGACGTTTTCCTGTCGACACTTTTGCAATGTGTCCAAGGAGGAGGGACGTACGCTCTGGTAAAACGGGAGTTATGGTAAAACAGAAGTATTAATCTGGAGCGTTGGATTTATGGTGATGGATGGTTGGATGATTGAGCCTTACAATAGATATGGTAGGGGTGTAACCACCAAATCTACTCTAATAAGACAATTATTTAATTTTTAATTAGGAAATGATAATAAATGAGGTTGTTACATGAGAGAGAAAACACAATATTTTCTCTTTCCTAAAACCGCCCCATTCTGCTGGTACATTTTCTTCTTCTTCAACGATTTTTCAGCGTTCATGAATATCGATCACGTCTTTATAAATATCGTTTATGTGTTTATGAATATTGATGGATGTGAATATCTCCACTTAAAACATGAAGATCACCACTTGATTTTTTCAGCGTCCTAATGCTTTGCAAATTCGTAGATTTGTAAATTTATTCTTGTTGCTTTTGTCATTATTTCTTGAATATCGTTCATGTTTGTATGAATATCTTTGTTTAATATGTGGATATCACCAATTAATAACATGAATAAAACAACTTAAAATATGAATATCATCACTTATGAATTTATGAATAACATAATCAATTATGTGTTTTGATATTTATGTTTTAGATATTGTATATATGTTATTCAGTTTCTCTGTGGTGTTATTCATTATAATAATGTTGATATTCACGTGGATTCATATATTGCTTGTTGATGTTTTGTATGAGTTGTTGATCATTGATATTCACGTTTTTATTTGTTTATGGCATTTATATAATACATATCAATCAAGTAGATAATGGCGAATGACTTATTGATGATTTTATCAAAATTGAGAAAATCAATCTATATCTTGGATTTGTAACAACACGTTGTTAGCGAGTTTAGCATATACACTCATGTGCAAAACCACCTCGTATGAAAGGAAAGAATAAGGGTATCTACCGACGACAACGTTGTCTGTCTTAAAACACATGAATCTTAGATTTCCTAAATGGTTAGATGATATATGAATTAGTGTACTATGAAATAATAGAATTGATATATGACATGAAATAATATATATATTTAGATAAATTATATCATTTCGATATCATCTACAAAACTCATTTCTCTACCGCTGATGCTGTTTTTTTGCTAAAAATCTTACAACATACTACACATGAATACACGGAATACGTATTTTCTAAACTTATTATTTTCCATCGAGTTCACCGATACAATTAAAATCATTACCCATTTTTTTACTATAGAAAAATATTGCATGTTAACGACATAAAATAAAACAAATTTATATGAAACAAAATACATTTAAGACATAAAATAGTTATCATTCCACTACTAGAAAGTGGGTTAAACTTCGACGCTTTCCTGTCGACACTTTTGCAATGTGTCCAAGGAGGAGGGACGTACGCTCTGGTAAAACGGGAGTTATGGTAAAACAGAAGTATTAATCTGGAGCGTTGGATTTATGGTGATGGATGGTTGGATGATTGAGCCTTACAATAGATATGATAGGGGTGTAACCATCAAATCTACTCTAATAAGACAATTATTTAATTTTTAATTAGGAAAAGATAATAAATGAGGTTGTTAGATGAGAGAGAAAACACAATATTTTCTCTTTCCTAAAACCGCCCCATTTTGCTGCCATTTTCTTCTTCTTCAACGATTTTTCAGCGTTCATGAATATCGATCACGTCTTTATAAATATCGTTCATGTGTTTATGAATATTGATGGATGTGAATATCTCCACTTAAAACATGAAGATCACAACTTGATTTTTTCAGCGTCCTAATGCTTTGCAAATTCGTAGATTTGTAAATTTATTCTTGTTGCTTTTGTCATTATTTCTTGAATATCGTTCATGTTTGTATGAATATCTTTGTTTAATATGTGGATATCACCAATTAATAACATGAATAACACAACTTAAAATATGAATATCATCACTTATGAATATAAGAATAACATAATCAATTATGTGTTTTGATATTTATGTTTTAGATATTGTATATATGTTATTCAGTTTCTCTGTGGTGTTATTCATTATAGTAATGTTGATATTCACGTGGATTCAGATATTGCTTGTTGATGTTTTGTATGAGTTGTTGATCATTGATATTCACGTTTTTATTTGTTTATGGCATTTATATAATACATATCAATCAAGTAGATAATGGCGAATGACTTATTGATGATTTTATCAAAATTGAGAAAATCAATCTATATCTTGGATTTGTAACAACACGTTGTTAGTGAGTTTAGCATATACACTCATGTGTGAAAACCACCTCGTATGAAAGGAAAGAATAAGGGTATCTACCGACGACAACGTTGTCTGTCTTAAAACACATGAATCTTACATTTCCTAAATAGTTAGATGATATATATGAATTAGTGTACTATGAAATAATAGAATTGATATATGACATGAAATAATATATATATATATTTAGATAAATTATATCATTTCGATATCATCTACAAAACTCATTTCTCTACCGCTGATGCTGTTTTTTTGCTAAAAATCTTACAACATACTACACATGAATACACGGAATACGTATTTTCTAAACTTATAATTTTCCATCGAGTTCACCGATACAATTAAAATCATTACCCATTTTTTTACTATAGAAAAATATTGCATGTTAACGACATAAAATAAAACAAATTTATATGAAACAAAATACATTTAAGACATAAAATAGTTATCATTCCACTACTAGAAAGTGGGTTAAACTTCGACGTTTTCCTGTCGACACTTTTGCAATGTGTCCAAGGAGGAGGGACGTACGCTCTGGTAAAACGGGAGTTATGGTAAAACAGAAGTATTAATCTGGAGCGTTGGATTTATGGTGATGGATGGTTGGATGATTGAGCCTTACAATAGATATGGTAGGGGTGTAACCACCAAATCTACTCTAATAAGACAATTATTTAATTTTTAATTAGGAAATGATAATAAATGAGGTTGTTACATGAGAGAGAAAACACAATATTTTCTCTTTCCTAAAACCGCCCCATTCTGCTGGTACATTTTCTTCTTCTTCAACGATTTTTCAGCGTTCATGAATATCGATCACGTCTTTATAAATATCGTTTATGTGTTTATGAATATTGATGGATGTGAATATCTCCACTTAAAACATGAAGATCACCACTTGATTTTTTCAGCGTCCTAATGCTTTGCAAATTCGTAGATTTGTAAATTTATTCTTGTTGCTTTTGTCATTATTTCTTGAATATCGTTCATGTTTGTATGAATATCTTTGTTTAATATGTGGATATCACCAATTAATAACATGAATAAAACAACTTAAAATATGAATATCATCACTTATGAATTTATGAATAACATAATCAATTATGTGTTTTGATATTTATGTTTTAGATATTGTATATATGTTATTCAGTTTCTCTGTGGTGTTATTCATTATAATAATGTTGATATTCACGTGGATTCATATATTGCTTGTTGATGTTTTGTATGAGTTGTTGATCATTGATATTCACGTTTTTATTTGTTTATGGCATTTATATAATACATATCAATCAAGTAGATAATGGCGAATGACTTATTGATGATTTTATCAAAATTGAGAAAATCAATCTATATCTTGGATTTGTAACAACACGTTGTTAGCGAGTTTAGCATATACACTCATGTGCAAAACCACCTCGTATGAAAGGAAAGAATAAGGGTATCTACCGACGACAATGTTGTCTGTCTTAAAACACATGAATCTTAGATTTCCTAAATGGTTAGATGATATATATGAATTAGTGTACTATGAAATAATAGAATTGATATATGACATGAAATAATATATATATTTAGATAAATTATATCATTTCGATATCATCTACAAAACTCATTTCTCTACCGCTGATGTTGTTTTTTTGCTAAAAATCTAACAACATACTACACATGAATACACGGAATACGTATTTTCTAAACTTATTATTTTCCATCGAGTTCACCGATACAATTAAAATCATTACCCATTTTTTTACTATAGAAAAATATTGCATGTTAACGACATAAAATAAAACAAATTTATATGAAACAAAATACATTTAAGACATAAAATAGTTATCATTCCACTACTAGAAAGTGGGTTAAACTTCGACGCTTTCCTGTCGACACTTTTGCAATGTGTCCAAGGAGGAGGGACGTACGCTCTGGTAAAACGGGAGTTATGGTAAAACAGAAGTATTAATCTGGAGCGTTGGATTTATGGTGATGGATGGTTGGATGATTGAGCCTTACAATAGATATGGTAGGGGTGTAACCATCAAATCTACTCTAATAAGACAATTATTTAATTTTTAATTAGGAAAAGATAATAAATGAGGTTGTTAGATGAGAGAGAAAACACAATATTTTCTCTTTCCTAAAACCGCCCCATTTTGCTGCCATTTTCTTCTTCTTCAACGATTTTTCAGCGTTCATGAATATCGATCACGTCTTTATAAATATCGTTCATGTGTTTATGAATATTGATGGATGTGAATATCTCCACTTAAAACATGAAGATCACAACTTGATTTTTTCAGCGTCCTAATGCTTTGCAAATTCGTAGATTTGTAAATTTATTCTTGTTGCTTTTGTCATTATTTCTTGAATATCGTTCATGTTTGTATGAATATCTTTGTTTAATATGTGGATATCACCAATTAATAACATGAATAACACAACTTAAAATATGAATATCATCACTTATGAATATAAGAATAACATAATCAATTATGTGTTTTGATATTTATGTTTTAGATATTGTATATATGTTATTCAGTTTCTCTGTGGTGTTATTCATTATAGTAATGTTGATATTCACGTGGATTCAGATATTGCTTGTTGATGTTTTGTATGAGTTGTTTATCATTGATATTCACGTTTTTATTTGTTTATGGCATTTATATAATACATATCAATCAAGTAGATAATGGCGAATGACTTATTGATGATTTTATCAAAATTGAGAAAATCAATCTATATCTTGGATTTGTAACAACACGTTGTTAGTGAGTTTAGCATATACACTCATGTGTGAAAACCACCTCGTATGAAAGGAAAGAATAAGGGTATCTACCGACGACAACGTTGTCTGTCTTAAAACACATGAATCTTACATTTCCTAAATAGTTAGATGATATATATGAATTAGTGTACTATGAAATAATAGAATTGATATATGACATGAAATAATATATATATATTTAGATAAATTATATCATTTCGATATCATCTACAAAACTCATTTCTCTACCGCTGATGCTGTTTTTTTGCTAAAAATCTTACAACATACTACACATGAATACACGGAATACGTATTTTCTAAACTTATTATTTTCCATCGAGTTCACCGATACAATTAAAATCATTACCCATTTTTTTTACTATAGAAAAATATTGCATGTTAACGACATAAAATAAAACACATTTATATGAAACAAAATACATTTAAGACATAAAATAGTTATCATTCCACTACTAGAAAGTGGGTTAAACTTCGACGCTTTCCTGTCGACACTTTGGCAATGTGTCCAAGGAGGAGGGACGTACGCTCTGGTAAAACGGGAGTTATGGTAAAACAGAAGTATTAATCTGGAGCGTTGGATTTATGGTGATGGATGGTTGGATGATTGAGCCTTACAATAGATATGATAGGGGTGTAACCACCAAATCTACTCTAATAAGACAATTATTTAATTTTTAATTAGGAAAATATAATAAATGAGGTTGTTAAATGAGAGAGAAAACACAATATTTTCTCTATCCTAAAACCGCCCCATTCTGCTGGTACATTTTCTTCTTCTTCAACGATTTTTCAGCGTTCATGAATATCGATCACGTCTTTATAAATATCGTTCATGTGTTTATGAATATTGATGGATGTGAATATCTCCACTTAAAACATGAATATCACCACTTGATTTTTTCAGCGTCCTAATGCTTTGCAAATTCATAGATTTGTAAATTTATTCTTGTTGCTTTTGTCATTATTTTTTCTTGAATATCGTTCATGTTTGTATGAATATCTTTGTTTAATATGTGGATATCACCAATTAATAACATGAATAAAACAACTTAAAATATGAATATCATCACTTATGAATTTATGAATAACATAATCAATTATGTGTTTTGATATTTATGTTTTAGATATTGTATATATGTTATTCAGTTTCTCTGTGGTGTTATTCATTATAATAATGTTGATATTCACGTGGATTCATATATTGCTTGTTGATGTTTTGTATGAGTTGTTGATCATTGATATTCACGTTTTTATTTGTTTATGGCATTTATATAATACATATCAATCAAGTCGATAATGGCGAATGACTTATTGATGATTTTATCAAAATTGAGAAAATCAATCTATATCTTGGATTTGTAACAACACGTTGTTAGCGAGTTTAGCATATACACTCATGTGCAAAACCACCTCGTATGAAAGGAAAGAATAAGGGTATCTACCGACGACAACGTTGTCTGTCTTAAAACACATGAATCTTAGATTTCCTAAATGGTTAGATGATATATATGAATTAGTGTACTATGAAATAATAGAATTGATATATGACATGAAATAATATATATATTTAGATAAATTATATCATTTCGATATCATCTACAAAACTCATTTCTCTACCGCTGATGCTGTTTTTTTGCTAAAAATCTTACAACATACTACACATGAATACACGGAATACGTATTTTCTAAACTTATTATTTTCCATCGAGTTCACCGATACAATTAAAATCATTACCCATTTTTTTACTATAGAAAAATATTGCATGTTAACGACATAAAATAAAACAAATTTATATGAAACAAAATACATTTAAGACATAAAATAGTTATCATTCCACTACTAGAAAGTGGGTTAAACTTCGACGCTTTCCTGTCGACACTTTTGCAATGTGTCCAAGGAGGAGGGACGTACGCTCTGGTAAAATGGGAGTTATGGTAAAACAGAAGTATCATCACTTATGAATATATGAATAACATAATCAATTATGTGTTTTGATATTTATGTTTTAGATATTGTATATGAGTTATTCAGTTTCTCTGTGGTGTTATTCATTATAATAATGTTGATATTCACGTGGATTCAGATCTTGCTTGTTGATGTGTTGTATGAGTTGTTGATCATTGATATTCACGTTTTTATTTGTTTATGGCATTTATATAATACATATCAATCAAGTAGATAATGTCGAATGACTTATTGATGATTTTATCAAAATTGAGAAAATCTATCTATATCTTGGATTTGTATCAACACGTTGTTAGTGAGTTTAGCATATACACTCATGTGCAAAACCACCTCGTATGAAAGGAAAGAATACGGGTATCTACCGACGACAACGTTGTCTGTCTTAAAAAACATGAATCTTACATTTCCTAAATAGTTAGATGATATATATGAATTAGTGTACTATGAAATAATAGAATTGATATATGACATGAAATAATATATATATATATAGATAAATTCTATCATTTCGATATCATCTACAAAACTCATTTCTCTACCGCTGATGCTGTTTTTTTGCTAAAAATCTTACAACATACTACACATGAATACACCGAATACGTATTTTCTAAACTTATTATTTTCCATCGAGTTCACCAATACAATTAAAATCATTACCCATTTTTTTACTATAGAAAAATATTGCATGTTAACGACATAAAATAAAACAAATTAATATGAAACAAAATACATTTAAGACATAAAATAGTTATCATTCCACTACTAGAAAGTGGGTTAAACTTCGACGCTTTCCTGTCGACACTTTTGCAATGTGTCCAAGGAGGAGGGACGCTCCAGTAAAACAGGAGTTATGATAAAACGGAAGTATTAATCTGAAGCGTTGGATTGATGGTGATGGATGGTTGGATGATTGAGCCTTACAATAGATATGGTAGGGGTGTAACCACCAAATCTACTATAATAAGACAATTATTTAATTTTTAATTAGGAAAAGATAATAAATGAGGTTGTTAGATGAGAGAGAAAACACAATATTTTCTCTTTCCTAAAACCGCCCCATTCTGCTGGTACATTTTCTTCTTCTTCATCGATTTTTCAGCGTTCATGAATATCGATCACGTCTTTATGAATATCGTTCATGTGTTTATGAATATCGATGGATGTGAATATCTCCACTTAAAACATGAATATCACCACTTGATTTTTTCAGTGTCCTAATGCTTTGCAAATTCGTAGATTCGTAAATTTATTCTTGTTGCTTTTGTCGTTATTTCTTGAATATCGTTCATGTTTGTATGAATATCTTTGTTTAATATGTGGATATCACCAATTAAAGACATGAATAACACAACTTAAAATATGAATATCATCACTTATGAATATATGAATAACATAATCAATTATACCATGAATATCATTCTATATTGGTATGAATATCACTACGTTTCACCATGAATATCATATCACATCAAACAATTTGACGATAAACAATTTGAATATCACATATAAAAACGTGAATATCAATGATCAATAACTCATACAACACATCAACAAGCAAGATCTGAATCCACGTGAATATCATCATTATTATAATGAATAACACCACAGAGAAACTGAATAATATATATACAATATCTAAAACATAAATATCAAAACACATAAATTGGAACACTGTGAATAACAATACTGTTAACATGAATAACAACGTGGAGATGAGCGGCAACGAGGCAATTGGTGGTCTGTCGGGGCTAAAACTGGTAGAACGGCACCGACTTGGAAATTGCTTGCTGTGAAGAGGAGTCCCGAAGACGATGATGGAAATATTTTTCGTTGTGAATAGGAAGAGCTGGAAGATCAACAACTTTCCAGTCTAAAGCAAAAAACACTCAAAAAAATGGGTTAAAAAGAATTACGAGAAGATCGGTTTTTAGAAACTGAAAATTTTGAGTTTAGGGTTTTTTGAAAAACAATACCTTGCAGAGTAAAATTGGGTAGAACGGCGCCGGAAATATTCTTAACTCCCTCCCTCCGCCTGATCCCCTCCCTCTGGGGCGCCTTCTTCTTCCTCCTCCACCTCCTCACCATTATGGCGAAGACATGCAATGTATTAGGATCAAAACAAGCGGACGATCAATTGTGATATATTAGAGAGAGGACATGCAATTCGGTATTTTCATTATGGCGAAGAATTGAATAGCGAAAAAAAAACCTTGAAATTTAGCATGCAATTCAATTCATCAATTTCAACGTTAAATTAGATGAAAGTAAAATATATGAGAGAGGGGAACATAAATGAACGGTGATTTTCTGTCTGTTCACCTATTATTTTGAAACAAGCGGACGTCTGCCTGATCCTAATACATTGATGTTGTCTTCCGCCTGATCCCCTCCCTTTGCGCCGCCGTCTCGGAAAGCTCTGCCGCCGCGTCGGCCTCCCATAGGTGGTACGCGCTCCACATGGTGGTCGCCGTCCTCAGCGCCATCTTCCAGGGCTCCGTCTCCGTCCTCATTTTAATTAAAATTTATATTGAAAAAATATTTGAAACCCTGACGCTCCCCTTCCCGCTCTCCCCTCCCCTCTTCGATATCCTCTCTTCATTTTTCCACTCTTTAATCACTAAACGCTACCGCTCTATGTTTTTCTTGATGGTGTCAATGCGAGGCTTTGATTATGAGAACGCATCGATTAGGGCGGCGAGCAAGGGTGATGATTCTGAGACGAAGTGGGCGATAGTCTCCGATCTGGGTAGGCTGGCAGCAACCATTAGCAGAGGGCACGAGCTTAGTATTCTTAGTGAACTTTTATAGTTGCAGTTTACAAATTCGTAGGATAAATGATAGAAAGTTGATGGCATTTAAAATTATGTTTCTCTGTAGGCTGTAGTTACTTCACCTAATCACATTTAAACTTCAAATTTGATAGTCTGGCACTGTGGCTTTGCAAATTGCAACTGAGGTGTATGTATAGGGTTTTAGTAACTTAGTGAACTTCTAATATTTGCAATTCAATTGTTTGTATTTTGTAAATGTTTGATAATGTGGTTTTGCTTTTTGTGATGCTTCAAGTGAAATGTACGTGTGAGTGAATAATGTCTTAGTTTCAGGCTTGATTTTGTTCAGCCATGCGTCTTTCTCAATTGCCCTAAATAATAAACCGAATTCGAATTTAATACACGTTCATATACGGTTTAATTTCAAATTAGTGAGATAGAATGACAAATTTACTCCAACAAAGGATGGATTGGAGTAGGAATTGGGTTCAGGATAGTGGATTCGCAAGACACTCAAATCTTAAATCACCTTCTTGGATTAGGGTTTGAATGTTGTATTTCAAACCCTAATCCATCTCTTTCTCTTACTCCTCTCAATCTCTCATCTTCTACATTTTGTGCTGCAACCGCAAACCTGCCCTGGTGCCCCATACGGTTGGAAAGAAGAAGACTAGGCTGCCGCGAAGGCCGATGGAGCCAGAGGAAGGCAAGGTGGTGGCGTGGTGCTATTGCTGCATGCTAGTTTTTGGTACTTAGTGCCATTGCAAATTTCAGCAGGTATGAGTGCAATCCTTCATAGTCCATAAGCCCTAAATTACCTCCCTAATTCCTTGCTTCCAATTTTTTTTTATTTAGGGATTAGTTGATTTTTGTGATGAATTATCTACCTAATTCCTAGCTTGCAAATTTCACGTGATTGAATTCGCTTTCTGTTTGTGAGTTTGTCATTTTGTCGTTTGGTTTTGCACTTACTGGTTTGATTTTGTCTTGATGAGCTATTGAGTTGTCTGCTCACTTGTGGTTTGGATTTGAATTGTCCGGTTGTGCACTGATTTTTTTGAGGAATTGTTGGTTGTGCTGCTTGTGCACTTATTGACGTGTGGTTTGGATTTGATCGAGTTTGTTTCATTATTTGGTTGTGCACTCAATAAACACTAAAGTAGATTTTAATTGGAAAATTAATATGTTGGTTTTGTATATTTAAACCTCCACATCAGTAATGCAGTTTTGTGTGTGACTTACTGATTTAGTTAGTCAATTAGCAATATTACTGTATTAGAGATAAAATTAAGAAATTAAATTATGTCACCCTTGTGCCTCTTGCTAATTTTTTTTGTTCGTGAACATAATCCACCTTTAAATATATTAATCATTGTTGCTAGGTAGTAGATTTCTCTCGTACCATTTATGTGATATTGTTGTGTTCATGTAGTTTTTCATATCTTATATCTGTTTGCAAAAGATTTTCGTCACTTAGCTGCGGCATATGCACAATTGCATGATATCTATGTTTTTGTGCATACCAACTCTAATGGAGTTATATAATTGTTTATTTAGGGCTGCAAATGTGTTTTCTTGTTGATACCTAGTCAAATTTGTTCGACCTGCACATAAGAAAATACCGATGAAACATCAGAAAGCACTTTGGTATAGTGGTAAGAGTTCGTTTATAATATGTGTTGGTATTTTGTAAGATAAATTAAGTTTAGAACAATTCTTAGAAAATCCTTCTTGGATACTGGAGCGAAGGTCTCTTTATAATCAACATCCTCCTTATGGGTGAAATCTTTAGCAACAAGTCTGGCCTTATATCTTTCAATGTTGTCCTTTGAGTCACGTTTCGTCTTATAGACCCATTTAGACCCAACGGCTTTGGAACCCTTAGGCAACTCAACTAAGTCCCAGACTTTGTTATCACCCATTGACTTGATTTCTTCTTTCATGGCAATCAACCACTTTTCTGAATGAGACCGGATCTTTGTCAAGACTTCAGTCACATTCATTTTCAACATCTGGAATGGCATATCTTCTTTCCCTTACAGATCGCCTTAACGGTTCATGTGGTTCATTATTCTCTTCTTGATTTGTGACTGGTTCATCTACCATACTTTCATCATGTGGGATATGAACCTCATTATGTTGTTCCATTGTGTCATTTGACTGTGATGCAACAATTGGTACAACAACTTTAGAAGAAATAACAGGTGAAGGAACTTCAACCTGAATCTCTTGAATGTCCACCTTTCGTGGTTCACCACTCCCACTAGTTTGACCATTTTCAATGAACCTAGCATTACCCGTCTCAACTATTCTCGTACTATGATTAGGACAGTAAAATACATACCCCTTTGACTTTTCAGGATAGCCAATGAAGAACCCACTGACTGTCCTTGGATCAAGTTTCTTTTCTTGTGAATTATATAGCCTTACTTCTGCTGGGCAACCCCAAACATGTAGATGCCTTAAACTAGGTTTCCTTCCCGTCCACAGTTCATAAAGAGTCTTAGGAACTGATTTACTAGGAACTCGATTAAGCACATACGTTGCAGTCTTTAATGCATATATCCACAATGAAAGGGGTAAAGAGCAATTACTCAACATGCTCCTAACCATACCCATTAATGTACGATTCCGTCTCTCAGCTACATCATTCTGTTGAGGTGTACCAGGCATTGTATACTATGCACAAATGCCTCTATTTTCAAGCAACTTTGCAAATGGACCTGGACATTGTCCGCTTTCATTGAATTTTCCATAAAACTCACCACCTCTATCGGATCTCACTACATTTACTATTCTATCTAACTGCCTTTCCACCTCATTAATGAACACCTCTAAGACATTCACAGATTGAGACTTTTCATACAGTAGATATACATATTCATAACGTGAGTAATCATCAATAAAGGTGATAAAGTACTTTTCACCGCTCCAAGAAGGAGTGTGAAAGGGACCACATATATCGGTGTGAATTAACTCAAGAAGTTGAGTGCTTCTCGTGGATGGTTTCTTTACTATGTGTTTAGTCTGCTTGCCTTTAATGTAGTCTACACACACATCTAAGTCACTAAAATCCAACTGAGGAAGAATTTCATTCTTTACCAACCTCATTATCCTTTCTTTGGAAATGTGACCTAATCTTTGATGCCACAAGAAAGCAGAACTTTCATTAGATGCACTACGTTTAATGCCTTGACTTTCAATATGAAACAAGGATTCCGAAAACTTAACATCAAGATTGAACCTATAAAGTGAGTCAATCAAAGTACCACAACCATAATAGTCATCATTTCGATACAACGAAAAACCACCATGTCCAAACTTAACACAAAAACCTACATTGTCCAATCTACTAATAGAAACAATATTTCTAGCACACTTAGGAACATAGAGACATCCTTCAAGATCTATGTGACACCAGTGTCCAAGATCAACCCTTAAGTCCAAAAGCCCTCAATTCGTGCCTTCATCCTGTTCCCCATGAACAAGTACTATTCAGCTCCTCTTATGGGCTGGATCGAACTGAATCCATGTTTAATATGAGACACATGAGTAGTAGCACCAGAATCTAACCACCAAGTATTGTTAGGCACTTCTATAAGGTTTGATTCAAAGCAAACAAAACTATAATGTGTACCTTTCTTATCAAACCAAGCCTTCCTTTTGGAACAATCTTTCTTGAAATGTCCCGTTTTCTTGCAAAATAAACACTTCTTCTCCTTTTGGATTTGGCTCTCGGGTCCTTTCATGAAAGCCTTATCCTTTTTCTTGCCCTTCTTACTTGGGTTCCCTTTACTGCTACTGGCAACATCATGACCTACGAGGTGAACTGCTTGATCCTTCATTTTCTTTAATCTTCCCTCTTCTTGAACCAACATAGCCTTCAATTCCTAAAAGTTCCACTTATCCTTAATGGTGTTGTAGTTCACCTGGAACTGGCCAAACTCAAGAGGTAGAGAGTTGATGATGAACTGGACCAAGAATGTCTCATTTACGTCCATCCCTAAGGTCTTTAACTTTGCTGCCAAATTAGACATGTGTGTCACATGATCATGGATAGGCTGAGACCAGTCAAACTTCTTCGTAGTCAACTGACTCATAAGGCTGCCTACAATTAACTTGTCTGCCAAATCCGATTGTGAACACTCCTTAATTTTACGCATGAAATCCCTTGTATTCTCTGTCTTAGGCATGGATGGCTTAATGTTGTCCGTCATCGTCATCCTCATAAGGTTCAAACTCAGCCTGTTAGACTGCTCTCATGCATCATAAATGGACTTTTTAGAATCGGAGCTATCATATGTAATGGTCGGGGGCTGCTCATTAACTATTGCAAGGTCCAAAGCCACAATACCCAGTGTAAACCGGATTTGCTCAGACCAATCATCATAGTTCAGCCCATTGAACTTCACAACAAAGTTAGCAGATGCAAACAAATTTGATGAAGCTGCAAATATTTATACATACTTACCAATTAGCTAGTGCTTTGAGAACTTAATACAGATTCATAAACTGTCATGTAAACTTTAAAGCATGCATTCAAGTAACCTTTGGGCAATACTTAAACACAAGACTATCATTGATGCTAGAAATTCATACTTTAATGATTAATCACAACATACATAAGTCAAACAAGTATGCTATCTTTGGATATACACACTATTTAACCTAAGTAGTAATGACTAAATCCTTTAATGCTATTAACTATACTCAATGACCCACCTTTGGGTGATCTCCTAGAATATAGATAATAAAACAATTGATCAATCAACTTTCATGTCATTCATAGCATCTCTATAATCATGATCAATTAAAATACACGATTACTTTTCAGCGCATAGGCATTTTTGCCGTTTAGCGCATAGGCTCCACACGTAACGTGTGGAGCCATACCACACGTTACGTGTGGGTATACACCACCCGTAACGTGTGGTGTTTTAGTATATTAAATTATTTAGTTATAGTATACTTTAGGGTATTTGTGTATGTCATATTATTGTATATTTTTAGTATTTATTTGTGGTTCAATGTTGAATTATTGATTATTTTATATATATTATAATGTTGTGTATGAATGTTGTATCATATTATTGTTTATTTTTAGGGTTTATTTGTTTATCTAAAATTAATAAAAAAACACCCCAAAATAATCAACCTAAAAGACATAATAGAATTGTTCATTACGTTGGATGACTACAACCACATTTATCTCAAAATAAAGTAAATAATACATGTTCTTCACCTTCTTCATAAACTTAGAAACCCTAACACAAAATAAATGACATTGTCTAGTTGCGTTTGAAGAAATTAGGATAGTCTCTGGTAAAAGTTCGCTTCCTATCATATCTCTGCTTTGATAAAATTGCTTGCTCCCTACAAAGGTTGATTACGTAAACAACATTACACAAAAGATACGACATCAAGGCAGTATACAATGTACATCATTATATAGTTTGAGGTTATACCTACGCATCTTATCCACATCTTGTAAAAGTTTTTGATTTTTCTTAACAAGATCTTGATTCTCCTTAACAAGATCTTGTTTTTCCCGCCATTGTTGTCGAATAATCGCGTGTGCCTTGTCCTCGTATATAGGATCAATCCACTTCCTGTAAAAATACCCCAGTCTTGGGCATCCCCAATACCTTCTTCCGTAGTTCCACTGCAAATCCCAAGTATGGACAATGGCTTTCAAATTACACGCGCATAGTGGGTTTGTTGATGATTCGGATGAAGATGCCATTATTTGTTGTAGTGCTTGGTTTCCTACAAATATCATGAATCCATTAATATAAAAAATTGGGGATAATAAATCAAAAGAAACTGGAAGAAGAAGCTTACCCACAATTGAATCTTCAAGCGTCGCTTGTGTTGGACTTGTTGTAGAGAACAAACAACCCTAATGCCTCTTATATAGTGAAAAACAATGTGTTTGACAGCTAATATACAACTGTATATGACTGTAGTATATAATGATCTCAACCACTAGCATTAATGAACTCAACCACTAGCATTAATAACTTCTCAACAATCATTTACCACCCTAAACCCTAATTAAAAGTTCCTCTCCTCAATCTCACAAACAAGGTAACTAAAATACCCGATTCATCCTTAATTAATTACAGATAAATAGTGGGAACGACATACCTGCCTATGAGGGGGAAGCCAAACGAAGCATCGGTTGGCGAGAAGCTGAAGACGATATGCACTTGCCATGTCCAGGAAGAGCAACATTTTATTACGGTACGTTAATACAATCACATCTGTTGATACTATCTTGTGTTAAAACATATGTATGATGCATTGACTTTGATGTAGATTGGCCTTGCCGAGACATCGCCCTTGCCTACTCTTTACCCGACGTGATTGTATTAACGTACAACACACAAGCAACACACAACTCGGTCCAGCTCGACCAACTAGCCTAAATGAATGCTATCGCATCCCTAAATCCAAACAACTCATAAAAAAACATTCAAATAGAAGTGATAACATTCATTGTTGTCATAATCCAAACAACTCATAAAAAACATTCAAACAAAAGTCATAACATTCATTGTTGTCACCTTCCAAAGTTCAATGAAATCCAAAGTTTAATGCTCAAATGACGAAGCAGCCAAGTTCAATGGTTCGAAAGGTAGGGATACATTTGCTCCAATTATTGCCGTAACGCCTCGGCTAGGTCTTCACATTGGTCATCTCCATGTTGGTGATCGCGATATGGATCCAGACGTCCGTAGCAACTATCGACCCACTGCAGTCACAATAAGTGGATACGATTAATATAAAGTTTGTACACGAAATTAAACAAGATATAATTATTCAATTTCTTACATGGTGCTGAGGGTTACAGTCCTCTTGAGGGATGATGAATGGATGTATATTGTGTAGGTACCACTGCATGTAATCACCGCTACACTGGTGGGGTTGAAGGACTGGAGGACCCATGGCTTGTAGGCTAATGGAATGTTCATTACGGTCATCCCATGCATGTAAGGATCTATCGTATTCCACCGTGTAGCTGCTAATCTTCGTGCCCCTCCATGCCTTAATTGGAACAATCGATTGTCTTGGACACTGTTGTGCACGCCGAAACTGCCTAGCTGCTCGATCTGGCATGTAAGGCTCGGTGACCCACAAACAGGATATGACTCCATGGAATCGCGATGAAGCAAACATCCCATTGTTGAAGTCAATCGGGCCGTATGGCATCCACTCAACCTAAACATAATTGAATTTCAAACAACTAATCATGCATATAATTTCATATTTTAACATACTAGATAAGGACCGTATATGCACTTACACTCTCAGCACGCATCCCATCCAGCTCCTCCCTATAATTCCTGGTCTGGTTGGGTGGCTGTGACATGTCCCATCGACTGGCGTATGAGATCGGCTATTGGCGGTCCCAGTAAACACTCTGTGCAGGTCTAAACATGGGAAAGTATTGATATATCCATGCCTACAAAACAATTACATGCAAGTCAATTCCCTTAATAAGAAATATTAATCTATAACAAAAATACAGATGTTTTTATTCAAGCTATTTAATACCTGAATCAGAGTGAAACGTGTGGACATGACCCGCGCCTCCTTCCTTGTGCACTCGCCCAAGCTGCGGTACACATGGGCAAGAACTCTGGTACCCCATGCATAGTTCGTGGCTGACGAGGGATCAGTCACGAACGGAGTATAATAAACGGACAACTGATGCTGAGACTTGTCAGGAAAGAGACAAGACCCCACCAAGTACAGCAAGAACCCAGCCGCCTGCTTCTTGTCAGCCAAATCCTGGCAATGAGTCCTAAAATCTGCCGCATGCACGTTACCAGTGACGATAGCACCATCCTCCAGCTCAAAAAACTCATGCGCTTCCTCCATCAACGCCTTCTTCAAATCATTGCGGGCCATCTGCTCGTGCCATTTCTTTGGGGGACCCATGTCTTTCCCTTGTATGTTCAGCCCAAGGATCATCCACACATCATGGAGAGTTATAGTCATCTCTCCCCATGGCATGTGGAATGAGTTGGTTTTCGGTTGCCAACGCTCGACGAAGGCACCAATCAGTGTCTCATCCACATGCTCGTGCATGATGTCCGGTAGATGACATAGCCCGGACGCAGACGCCATGTTACCCCACGCGTTAGTCGTTATGCGACGCCATGAGCGTAACTGCTTGCCTCGCTGCTGGAACCTCAAGGGTGGCACCGACTGTATATGAACATATTTAAGCAATCCATCAGACTTATTTAAAATAAGATTAATAATTAAAACAAATAAAGTTACATGCAACTTACAATGCGCTGGTACAGGAGGTACGCCACGTGGTTCACAAAACTCTTCAGGAGTTCAGGGCTCTCCGGACCTCCAGGAACGCTCGATCACCCGCAGTTCAGGGTCATATCTCACATTCTTCCTTGACCGGGGCGGTTTTGCCCGCGATGAAGAGGCTTCTTGAGGCTCCTCGTCCACGTCCGGAGCGTCATCTCTTGGCATCTAGGCATTGCTGGACTGGTCCTGAGTCCCCCATGTATTGGCCTGATCCTACATTTATTAAATAGATCAGAAATAATTACATTTTTTAAACTAATTCAGGTTATACTAAATGTACTTACCATAGGCTAATGATAGGGAGCATTCGGGTACACTGTCGGGTTCTCCCACGGGTTGTGCTAATCCTTATCCCCCTGATAATAATGTGAAGGGCTATGATGATGAGGGCTCAGATGCGGCGGTAGTAGCGGCGGTAGTACTGGCGGACTAAAATTCCGCCCGTAGTAGTTATTCTGATCTATTGTATCAGAATAACCATGCAGCGGGCTCCCTTGGTAGTCCGGGTAGATCTGAGGCTCAGAGTCTGCCCTACCTCCATGAAACGAAGGCACCGCCATTAAGCTCTGAACTCCTATCATGCCAGCAACCCCACTACTGCTACCGGCTCCAGTCTGATATGCGCCGGTCTCATCATCCCGGTAGCTGACATTCCTCCGTTGTCTCCTCTCCGACCCGTTCACCTCTTCGCCAGTCCTAAACGACTGTTCGCGTTGAAGGTTGCGGCGTCTCCTACGTTCGGTTCTTTCCCCAGGCTCCATCTGCGGTTATATATCAAAATATATTAATCAAAATTATATATTTTGATATCATTTTTATCAAAATAATATAATCAAAATATTATCAAAATAATATAATCAAAATAATATAATTCAAATATTATCAAAATAATATAATTAAAATATTATCAAAATAATATTTTGAGTCGGAGAGTCGCCGACATGTCGCCGGAGAATCGCCGGTGACTCGCCGGCGATCCACACGTCACGTGTGAAATGGAATCACACGTAACGTGTGGAACACATTCACACGTTACGTGTGAATGTGCACATTCCAACTCCCGCCGGCGAGACGCCGGCGATCCTCCGGTCGTCTTCTCCAGTGACATTTCCGAATTCCGGCGATTTTTTTTCCATCAAATAATACATGAAATTCAACAAAAAATGCACAATTTTTACAAATCTATCAATACTATCACTTCCACTAGCATATTTTCACAAAAAATTCAACATAAATCCTCATGCAAAAAAATTCTTCAAAATTATACAAAAAATCAAAAACAATCCCAAAAGCTTCTACAAAACATAGATCTACCATCCTAAACATCTCCACAACATAGATCTACTATATGGATCTACAATCCCTAACCAAACACTTCAAATTTAACAAAACAAAACCAAAAAACAATTTCTACTAACTAACCTTTCAAAGATCTTGAACGTAACGCGCGGAGTCGGTTGATTCGTCACGAGCAGATGCAAGAGACGCGTAACGAGTGAGGCTGCGGAGTTCGAATGAATGGAGGATGCGGAGTTCGAATGAATGGAGGATGAAGCAAGATCTGGCTTTTAAAGCCAGATCTCCTCCACACGTAACGTGTGGCGTAAACCCACACATAACGCGTGGATGCGCTTCACACGTAACGTGTGGAGGTTCGTCATACGTTACGTGTAGGGCTTGAACGGGTCACTTCCCGTGCGTAACGTGGGAAGCCTCTTCCCACGTTACGCGCGAGCCTATGCGCCAAACGGCAAAAATGCCTATGCGCCGAATAGTAGATGCCTTAAAATATTACACTCTTATTTCAAGTGTCTATTCAATATAACTAGGCCACTTTGGTGACTAACAAGTTATACACAATCTAAACACTCAACTTTAATGGGTAAAATATCCTTAATGTGTTGATATTTCACAACTCAAATTACCCAACTTTAATCTATAATTTACTTTAATAACACGAAATATGCAATGTATACATCTCGACTTATAAATCAGACAAGACCATTATAATAACTAACCAACAATTATAGATATCCGAACAACACCAGAATATTCCATATTATTATCCAAAGCAAAGGTTAATGAATTCATAACCGCCTTCACCGCCGTGATCATGAAGCCAATGTGATTGTATAAACAATATAATCAATCGGTAAAACAATATCACATATGCAAATCATCATGCATGACCATGTACTGCTATCCACACACATGAAATCACGCATACGTACATGCACACATGAAATATAGCGATTTCCTTAATGATTTTGACATGAAATCAACACTACTGTGGTAGTAACGAAAATAACCAAATATACATTCAGTTAGCATTCATGGAATAAATCATGCGTGTACATTTACATGATTGCACATGCATAGCGGTTATAGTCTAAGAACTTTGAAAGACATATCCATGCAAAACAGTATTCAAATCTACACAATAAATCATTTCAGCGGAAGTCCATACAGCGATCGATAGTGAAATTCTGTTTGCATGCTTATTAATTTAATGGTGAATTATACAAGTCTAAACCGCTCTGATACCAATTGAAAGAGATTTAATAATTTCTAGTCATGAAATCGATCACAAATAAATCTAGACTTGATATAACTCAACCTATAATCAATACCGCAAGAAGATCGAATTACTAACCTTGATCCATATTCGTTAGCTTTTTCAAGGAACAATTTCTTCAAGTAATTCAGGATTAATCTTGAAGTCAATTCAGGATCAAGAACGGAAAATGTGAAGGCAAAGTTCATTCCGCGGCAATTGTCTCAAGAAGCAGGTACGAGTGATCGGAGTAATTCAGGGGGATCGGAATTCTTTCGAGGGCATGGTAGACTTCCTAAAATTGAGTTTCCTGTGTTCGATGGATTGAAACCTCGAAGTTGGGTTCGAAAGTGTGATAAATACTTTCGAATTTTTGGAATTGAGGAAGAACAGAAAATGGAGATAGCCCTGGTGTATTTGAATGGGAGAGCCGACATTTGGGCTCGGAGGTTTGTGGTTCAGAATGAGAATGCTAGTTGGAAAGTTTTTTGTGAGGCTTTGTGTGTGAGATTTGGCGAGAAACAAGGCGAAGAAATCGTTGAGGAGTTCAACAAACTCTGCCAGACAGGTGACATCGATGATTACACTGAAGCTTTTGAGGAATTACGGTCGTATATGTTGGCGTTGAATTCTGGCTTATCTGAAGCTTATTTCGTTTCGAGCTTTATCAGTGGATTGAAAGACGAAATTAAAGCTCTAGTCAAACTGAATCATCCAAGAACTTTGGCTTTGGCTTATGAACAAGCAAAGTTACATCAAGGTGCAGTACAAGCTATCTTGAAGTTGGGTAAAACACAGAATTCTTGGCGTCCTAATCCTATGAATGCCAATTCGCCAAATCTTAGTCAGTCTCGACCTTCTTTTCAACCCAATCGACCTATTTTCAGACAACCAAATCCCTCACTCTCTACTACTACACCAAATCCTATGACCAAGAATTCCCAAACCACGGTATCCAACCAGTTTTCAGAGACCAAACGTACCCCTGGGTTGTGTTATAGATGCGGCAATCGTTATTTTGTGGGACATCGGTGTAAAACATAGTCACTGCACATCCTTATTGCTACAGAGGTGGATGAAGTTCAGCAGTCAGAATTTGCAGAAATTGAGCCTGAATTTTCAGAGGAAGCAGTGGAAGAACAACCTGAGGTATATGTTCACACATTGACAGGTAGCAACCCTTTAAATACTATTAAGATCAAAGGGCTTGTCAAAGGAAAGCACATTACTATTTTAGTGGATAGTGGTAGCACACATAGTTTCCTTGACCCAAGAATAGCGTTGGAAGCGGGTTTTGGACTGCAGGAAACCGGGGTGATGGCAGTCGCGGTAGCAAACGGGAATAAAATGTTCAGTCATCAGCTATGCCCCAAGTTCGAATGGAATATGCAGGGCATGACTTTCTGTTTTGACATTCGAATCCTCAAATTGGGGGGTTGCGACATGGTTCTCGGTGTGGACTGGCTAAGAGAATTTAGCCCACTTTGCTTTGATTTCGAGGAACTCAAACTATCCTTTGTTAAGGATGGTCGTAAAGTGGAGTTGACAGGGTTCAAGGAGCAGGCTTCCTTACGCATGATGAGTGGACAAAAGCTGCAGAAGTTGTTACGAAAGAAGGTACCACTATTTATTACACAAGTTGCCCATTGTTTCCAGTTGGAAGAGCATGTGCACATTCCCACAGTTATTTCTGAATTGATGTTGACATTTGAGGATGTCTTTGCTGAGCCTAAATCATTACCTCCTAACCGAGGACACGAGCACCACATTCATTTGAAACCAGATGCCAAACCAGTATGTGCTAAGCCTTATCGCTATCCTTTCTTTCAAAAAAATGAGATAGAAAAACAGGTAGATGAGATGCTTCAGAGTTCTGTTATTCGGCCTAGTCATAGCCTCTTCGCTTCTTCGACCCTTTTAGTGAAGAAGAAAGACGATAGTTGGAGGTGTTGTATTGATTATAGGCAGCTCAACGATTTGACAATCAAAGATAAGTTTCTGATTCCCCACATAGAGGAATTGTTAGACGAGTTGAATGGGGCGAGTGTATTTTCTATGTTGGATTTACGGGTTGGATACCATCAGGTTCGCATGGTTGAGGAGGATGTGTCTAAGACAGCTTTCCATACTCACCACGGTCACTTCGAGTTTAAGGTGATGCCTTTCGGTTTGACGAATGCACCAACAACTTTTCAGTCTCTCATGAACGAAGTATTTGGTGCTTTTATGCAGAAGTTCATCTTGGTTTTCTTTGACGACATATTAGTTTACAGCAACAGTTTATCTGATCATGTGCAGCACTTGACTCTTGTGCTTGATCTCTTACGACATCATCATCTTTTCGCCAAGAAGTCTAAATTCTCTTTTGCTCAGTCACAGATCGAATATTTAGGGCATATCATCTCTGCGCAAGGGGTGGCTACGGATCCATCAAAAGTCGAAGCCATGTTGTCTTGGTCACCGCCTAAGACTCTCAAGGAATTACGGGCATTCTTGGGGTTAACTGGTTACTACAGGCGCTTTATTCGTGGCTATGGCATCATTTGTCGACCCTTAACTGAGCTATTGAAAAAGGATGCTTTTCTATGGAATTAGGCAGCGGAGCATGCCTTCCATCAGCTTAAATCCTTACTGTCTTCTCCTCCAGTGTTGGGTCTGCCCGATTTTTCCATTCCTTTTGAGTTGGAAACCGATGCTTGCGACACTGGTATTGGCGCGGTTCTGATGCAAAATGGCAGGCCTTTGGCCTACATCAGTCGTGCTCTCCATGGCCAACACCTACTGCTTTCTACGTATGAAAAGAAACTCTTAGCTATTCTTTTGGCTATTGAGATATGGCGTCATTACCTGGAATCGGCGCATTTTTTCATTCGGACTGATCATCAGTCACTAAAACATTTGCTTGAGCAACAAGTGACTAGACATTTGCAGAGAAAAGCCGTGCGTCGCTTATTGGGTCTTTCCTATTCCATCTCTTATAAGAAGGGGAAGGAGAACTGGATTGCGGATGCTCTCTCTCATCGTTTTGAACAGGATACTTCTCAGTGTGCACTGCTTTTGGCTGTTGAACCAGCTTGGATGAATCAGGTGGCTAGCAGTTATCTGGGGGATACAGGGAGTCAGGAGTTAATTGCTCAGAGTTTGCTAGATGAGCAGTCGCCTTACAAATTTCATAAGGGTATTTTACGATACAAGGGTCGTCTTTTCATTGGCTCTACTGGTGATATTAGGCAGCAGCTGTTAGTTGTGATGCACTCTGACCCATTGGGTGGCCATTCTGGAATCCATGGTACGTATCAAAGATTGAAATCGATTTTTCATTGGCCTGGAATGAAAAAGTGTGTCGATACCTTTGTCAAGGAGTGTGAAATTTGTCAAACCCATAAGCCTGAACATATCCCTAGTCCTGGCTTCTTGCAGCCCCTTCCTATTCCAGCTCAAGCTTGGTCCCAAATTAGCATGAATTTTATTGAAGGATTGCCTAAATCCTGTGGTAAAGACACTATTATGGTGGTCATTGATTGCCTTACCAAATATGCCCACTTCATAGCTCTAGCCCATCCTTTTACCGCAACCAAGGTGGCCCATGAGTTTATGACACAGATTTATCGCCTTCATGGCCTTCCCTCGGGTATTGTCTCTGACCGAGATAGGATTTTCCTTAGCAATTTCTGGCAATCCTTGTTCAAATCCTTGGGTACATCGCTTCATTTCACTTCTGCTTACCACCCGCAATCCGACGGTCAAACCGAGCGTGTCAATCAATGTCTGGAAAGTTACCTTCGGTGTATGACTTCCTCCAAGCCTTCTCAATGGTGTAATTGGCTTGCTTTGGCGGAATGGTGGTACAATACAAACTTTCATACTGCATTGGGTATGACTCCATTTCAGGTGCTATATGGGTATGTTCCTCCTCAGCTGGGTTCCCTTCCACATCTGTCAGTAATGCTTCCATTGAAGAATGGTTATCTGAGCGAGCTCATATAATTCAGCAATGCAAGGTGAATCTCCAGCAAGCACAGGCGAGAATGAAGCATTTTGCTGATTTGAAACACAGTGAACGTTCCTTTGAATTGGGGGATTGGGTGTATCTTAAGCTTCAACCATATCGCCAGTCTTCTGTTGCTTTACGCCGCAATTTGAAGCTCAGTGCCCGTTTCTATGGGCCTTACTAGGTGTTGAGTAAGATTGGGTCTGTGGTCTATAAACTAGCTCTTCCTTCTCATGCTAAAATTCATCCCGTGTTTCATATATCGTAGCTCAAGAAGAAAGAGAGATTAGGGAGATAGAGAGAGATTAAAATAGAAATGGTTATTTGATATTATTCTTCGATCCTCCTCAATTACATCATAGATGGGTATTTATAATAATACCCTAATATCCATACATGACAGAAGCCCTTTAATTATATCTTCTTTCTACTCTTGCAATTAGAAGAGTACAAACTCTCTTACAATTTGTTTCTGCAGAACTACGTAAAACCAACGAATTACCAATTGGTAGTTACAGGCCTTATATAGTTCAACAAACTCAAAGAGTAACTAACCTCTTCTAATTTTTTTTTTAATATTTATTTATTTATCTATAATAGCTAAAAAGACATATATAACAATATAGGCAGGAGGAGAGAGAGTTTAATACATATAATAAAATTTCCGGATTTTAACGACTTTAACCGAAACTGATCCATCACAGTATCGTCTTTTATGTTAAAAACCCAACGTAAAAATATGAACTTAATCTTTATTACTAAATCGAAAGACACATAGGCCACATGAATATTTATAAATTTTCTAACACTGCATATGTAGTAAGAATAAACATCCAGTGCGACATGGCTACTGCAGGTGCAGCCGTGCAGGGTTTGGAATGGTTGTCATAAAACTCATCATGCCCCAAAGAACAACAAAATTACCACATCTATCCAGTCCTTGGAAACAGTATAAAAATGTGAGCATATGGATGGAACTGAATGATTCAATTTACAAGATCTCCCTGCTTAAATATTGATTTCTTTAATAACATGGAAACAGTAGCAATCAGCAAGCATTTATGAACCTCTAAACAGGAAAGAAGTTACTTACTCCTGAATAGATGGTTCTCCAAGCTTCCCCGAGGCATGAACTCATAAACTAGCAGTCTTTGATCATCTTCAATACAATAACCAATAAGCTTCACTAAGTTGGGATGAACAAGTTCACCTAGATAGTTTACTTCTGCAACAAATTAAAGGACACCCAGAACAACAATGAACAAGAACAAAATATGTCGACGGTAAATTCACAAAGAATCAATTCATCCCACAGAGCCTTGATCTATGGAAAATAAGAAAATATATTTTATGTGCCTTGAGCAAGAGACACAATCTCCTTCTGGATTCCAAATTTCTCCGCTCCATTAACACGTCCATATCTGGAATTAAGTTGACTCCACATTGCTTGTGCAGTAGTTGCAAATAAAATGCTATCATCAATTTTCTTGTCCAAAGCATTGATTATCCAGGAAGTGACAAGATCATTGCAGTGATCCCAAATATGAAGACGTGAAACATCTTTAGATTGAGAAGAGTGAGGAAGACTACCATCAATGAATGCAGTCTCGTTCTTAGCACTGAGCGCAACCCATACCGAGCACTGCCATGAAAGAAAACCTTTCTCATCAAATACCTTCGAAAAGAGAACCATACCATGGCTATCGAAAGGATGGAGATGGAGCGGATCACTCAAATTTGGAGAATCACCATTCACCATTGTTTCAAGGAACCAGGAGAATCGATAAGAAAATCGATTGAAGAAAAAAGCACAATCTGTGAAGATTGCGAGCAAAAGTAATCGCAAGGAAAAGAAGACGATCGAACATAAATTCAATCGTGACTAGAAAAAGAGGTTCAATCGACGAAAAATCGATTGAGAAGGAAGAACATATCGAGCAGGGCAACCCAAGGAAACGAGCAGGGAGGCTTCCCGCATCCGCCTGAACACCCAGAACTGGGCATCCGGCGGGTCTCATATAGCCCACGAGACATGACAAATTTGTCAAAGATGAAACATAATAAATCCAATATAGCGTGCAATGCACGTAAAAAAGTTATCTTTTTATTACAAACGGTAGACATCATGCATGTTACAAACTTGTCTAACAAAAATGCCCATATTAAAATATGTCCAACAATTTCAAGATGCGGTTAGAAACCAAACTAGTCCAATAAAAATGCCCAAGGGTTAGGTTTTTTTGGATGGTCTTTGGAGGCGTTAGAAAAGAACACTAATAATTAAATTTGTTTTAGTTTAAATGCTTATTTATTTTTATATATAATTTTAGGAATTTTATTTGATATAAAAACATTTACTTTTAAAAATTAATTTGGGCTTCCGGACGGATATTATCGGTGATTGAATCCCGTCCGTTTATATGGGTGAGCCAGGCTATCCGGACAAAATGGACTAAATAGTAACCATATCCGTCCATTTATGCAGGCAGGATGAACGGGCGAGCGGGCCGGCCCGCGTTTGCTCATGTCTACTTTCGCCTAAATATGTGGTGCGATTTGAAGTAGACATGTGACAACAACAACAATAATAATAATAATAACAAATTCGAATTAATGATTGGCGCAATGTGGATTAGACATGTGGCGCGACGTGGAGTAGACATATGAAATAATATAAGATATTATATGTAATAATAATAAAAAAGAAAAGAGATAAATTAATGACGTGACACGATCTAGAGTAGACATGTGGCATGCAACATGAAAACGACAAGTGGCATTAGGTAGGTTCTACTGAAGTATTATATGTAGTAGATTGCGAGCATATAGCTTTCGATTCTCTTCCTTCAGTCGATCATTTTGCAATTAAAGTTTGAAGAATCTCTTCGCCAAAATTGACTGAAATTCCTTCGTTGTTCACTTCGTTGTTCGGTGGCTGGAGAGACGACACTGGAGCTTACTATCAACCTCCAACTAGGGGTGAGCAAAACTATCCGATCCGGCCGACCCGATCCGATAACCCGTCAATCTGAACCCTAAAAGTATGTATCCGAAAACATCCATTTAATTTTTATCTGAATCCGATCCAATTCGGGTGATTTTTTCAGATACTTGGACCGGATACGGATCGGGATATTTTTCTTACCGGGAATCCGATACTATTAATATATAATATATATGTTTTTATAACTAGTATACAATGTTTAATTAGTTTAGATGATCTCAAAATGGTGTTGGTACATTTTTAAGTAATTAAACCCACTTTAATTCTCCAATATAAAATTTCTTATTTTATTCCTTTTAAAAAAAAGACAACCTTGATTATTATTCTTATAATATTAAAACCCTAAATCAATAATTCATGTACTAATTGTCGCCTCACTAAACATAGCAAATATTTTTTTTTCTCAAGACTGAGTGTTCATCATTGAATTGAATTTTGATTATATAAGTTAAAGTTATAACTTTATATACTTGTAAATTCCTCTTATTATATAATATATACGTTTATGGTTCTCAATTTGAAAAGATTGACAAGTTTAATTGTTTGAAAAAATTACAAGGACTTGAAAATGGCGTTGATATTTAATTGACATTTAGTTTGCACTTTACGGATTATTAGTTTTGATTAAATTAGAAAAATTAACATTTTGATTTAATTTTTAATAGGTTTTCTGATAACCGGATAATTTGGATATCCGAGTCGAATATCTAATCCGATCCGGAGAATATTTACCGGATATCCGGTCCAAAACCGAATACGGATAGGAGTTTTTTAATTATTTTTACCGGATATCCGACATATCGGACCAGATCGGATATATTTGTTTGCTCACCCCTACCTCCAACCGCCAGCCTTTCTCCCAAGCTCTCCTTCCACTTCCAATCGCCGGACTCAACTCTTCCGAGACGATTCAACTCAAACAATCAACTCCTCCTCTCCTCTGATAAGCTCCGCCGATCGTGAGAGAAAGCGCGACTTCTCACAAAACGTTTTTGAAAAATAAATAAACAATGACATTGACCGCCATGTCAACACAAGTAAAATACGGAAAAAAAGAGAAATAGAAAAACTATTTAATTGTTTATTCAATGATCGACATTTAATGAGTATTTTACAATGTAGTGAATATACCTTCTCAGAATCTCCGATCAACCTAGTATAAAAGACAAAATAACGATCGGAAAGTTAATAGAACCTATATTACACAGAAAAATAACAATCGGACGTAAGCCTATTACACAGAACAAGATATTGGAAATTGAAAGGCGTATTTTACAACTTTTTTTTATGATTTCCAATACTTGATTTATTATGCAAAGCTAGAAAAAGCACAAATCAATCCATCATATCACATATGCTTTTGAGAGTTCAATCAATCACGTCAGACTTAATCCCTGCGAAAAACAAAAAGCGTTGCTTTAGAGTATCAAAATTTTCGATTGCGAGCATATAGTTCAATCAATCACGTCAGACTTTGAAGACAAATGGCCTTAGGTAGGTTCTATTGAAGTATTATACTCCTTATGTCCCAGTATATAAGCTACATTTGGAGAAAAGCTTAAGAATTAATGAGAGTAATAGAAAGTACAGTTTGACATTAAATGCTGCAGAAAGTACAAAGACAATTTGTAGCTCAATAATGTAGTTTAAGGGGACAATTAGTTTCAATCTAAGGCAAGAATTGCTAAACCAATAGAAAATCAGCATTAACATCACATGGATTGGCAATAAAAACATGGAACAATTACTGACCATTTTACATCTCTACATCTCTATTAAGAGAGTCATTAAAGAGTTGTTCAAGAGTAAATGCAAGCATTTACTCTGCTCTTGCTGCTAAAAAAATAGAGGATTCAAATCAGCATCACTGTGTGCTCCCTATGTCTTCAGACTTTGATCTCAACCAACCAGCTCTATTTCCAAATGAGGAATATCATTTCAGTAGTGATGAAGGAGGGATGGAAGAAGATGGGTTCCATCTTGATCTCAACCAACCATTTGGGGACATGGAACAAGATGACATTCACTTTGATCTCAACCAAGAACTAGAAACAAAGGCATTATTTCATTCAGAAATATAGCATCACACAGAAGCAGCAAGTCATCACCAGACAAACAGGAACACGCTCAGTAGTGACCAGAAAATGCACATTTTACTGTGGCTTCTAAGCAGAACATAGAATGGAAAGCTACAACATGGTACAGTTGATGCTGCAGCAACAAAATTTAATGTATCAAGATGATGCATATGCAATATATGGGGCATAGCCAAGAGACAAAGAAGTGCAAATCAGAGATTCAATGTCAGCACAAATTATCACAACTCATGTAGAAAGAGAATTCAAGTGCCACAAGATGCTATCACAAATTTGAATATGGGGGACAGATCCTGCATCAGAGATTTAGCAAGAAATCTTAGCATATCAAATAGCACAGTACATAGGATGATCAAGAGGGGGGTCATGAAGCCACATACAAATCCTCTGCATCTTGGATTGAAGGATGCCAATAAAGTTACAAGACTGGCTTGGATACTAGGGCTACTACAAGGTGATACAACAAAAACAAAGAGACAATATTATCCAATGTATGACTATGTTCATTTGGATGAAAAATGGTTTTATTTGAGCAAGAAATCACACAGGGTCTATCTAGCACAAAATAAGAAGGGAAAATACAGGGCTGTAAGTTCAAGCAAATTTATTCCAAAAGTAATGTTCACTGCTGCAGTTGCAAGGCCAAGGTTCAATTCAGAGGGACAGTGCACATTTTATGGTAAAATTGGTATTTTTCCATTCATATACAAAGAGCCAGCCAAAAGAGCATCCAAAAACAGACCAAAGTGGACACTAGTGACCAAGCTAGTAGAATCAGTAAACCAGAAGGTGACAAGGAGTATGTTGATCAATCAAATAGTTCCAGCAATTAAGGCAAAGTGGCCATAAGATGGACAACACAAGGTAATATTTATTCAACAAGATAATGCAAAGGCTCATATAAGTCAACATGATCCAGAATGGTAGCAAGTATATCAACATGAAGGATTTGCTTTCATTCTAACTCAACAACCACCAAACAGTCCTGATTTGAATATATTAGACTTAAGATTCTTTAGAAGCATTCAATCATTGATGCATAAAAAGATGCCTAATGATGTAGATCACATGTTATATGCAGTTCATCAACCATTTTATGAGCTAGACCCTAAATCTCTAAGTAGTGTGTGGATGACATTGCAATATGTCATGAATGAGATATTGAAAGACCAAGGAGAAAATGGTTATGATGTGCCACATGTGAACAATAAAAGATTAGAAGCATAGGGTAATCTACCAACACAAGTTCAAGCACCAATGTGGGCTATCATAGAAGCTTGGGGCATTGTTCATGGGGGACAAGGAGTACAAGCAGCAAGACCATCAAATGCACAATAATACAGTGAAGATGAAACAACAAGATACACACAATAACAAAGTCAAGAAGAAGAGCAAGACACTAAGGAACTTTTTGTCTAGACCAGCTTCTTTTTTATAGAAAATGTTGTAAGCAAGTATTAATATAGGGACTTTTGTTAGGATGCAGACAGTTGGAATGTTTCGTCAAGAATCGGAATTATATCATGCAGAAATTTAGAATATATTGTACTCAATCATTAATATATAAACTTTTGTGAATATGCAGTCTGTTATAATGTCTTTACATGTTATGATGTCTTTACATGTTATAATGTCTTTATATTGTACTCAAGAAGAGGGCATGCATTTACAGAACATCCAAATACAGACAAACATAACAAGCAAACAAGCATAATTCAACTCTGGTATAACAACATAAAAAAAATCTCAGATGTCCCCAATCATCATTGATACAAGCCCATAGACTAACCACTATCATACCCATAAGCAACATTAATAAATATTTATTGGTTTCCTATAGCACATTAATGCAGTGAAATTACATGAAGTTGTATTTCAGTATTACAAGACCTCATCATTGATTAAATATTTTTAATCTCAGATGTCCCCAAGCATCTCTAACACAACCCCAATTACACTACACTAACATACCCATAAGCCACATTCAGTCAATATTTATTGGTTACTCATAGCACATTAATACAGTCTAATTACAGGAACTTGGATCTCATATATAAAAAGACTTCATCATTGATTAACAAAACAGAAACTCAGATGCCCCTAAGCATCACTGACATAAGGCCATTGACATAACACTAACATACCCATAAGCCTCATTCAATCAATATTAACTGATTTCTCATAGCATATTAATGCAGTGCCAATACATGAAGTTGCATCTCAATTCTTAAATACTTCAACAATGACTATAAGCATTTAATCTCATATGTTCCCAAACATCACAAACACAACCCCATAGACTTAACACTAACATAACCATAAGCCTCATTCAGTCAATATCAACTAGTTTCCTATGGAATATTAATGCAGTCATTTTACAGGAACTTGCATCTCAGATTTAAAAGATTTCATCATTGTTTTATCACTACTCCCTCTATCCCAGTATATAAGCCATATTTGAAGAAAATCTCAAGAAGTAGGGAGATAAATGAAAGTACAGATTGACATTTCATGCTTGAACAAGTAACAAAAAATTTGCAACTCGGTAACACAGAAGCATCATTAGGACAAATCAGTAACACAAATTGACATTTCATACAATGAACAAGTAATCAGGGTCAGAAGCAACAGGGTCATGAGCAACTAATGATAATGTAGCATATACAAGGGACCTTAATAGAAAACCAGACAACAACTCATCAAAGGCTCATCACTGATCATAACATGATTCCACCATATCACTAAGCTATAGAAAATATAAGCTACATTTCATGCTTGAACAAGTACAACATAAATTGCAAGTTAGTAACACATGGTCATCATTAGGATCCAGAGCATGCAACAAAACATCAACATTAATCATCATCCAACAGATCATCCACATTAATCATCATGCAACAGATCATTATAAACATTAACAATAGTAATCATTTTCAATGCATGATTTCACCATATCATTATCAACAGATCATTATTAACATTAACAACATTAATCATCATGATCCCACCATATCATTGATCCACAAAACCATCACCAACAGATCATCGCCAATCATCATAATCAACAGAGCATCATTCATGAACAAGCAGAACTCAAACAAGCATCATCGCCAATCATCATAATCAACATATCATTGCCAATAATAACCAAGATCCAGAGCATGCATGTAGTATTACAACAACAACAATTATAACACCAATCAATAGTACAATAAATAGAGGAGAATGGACTTATCCACTGTGAACATTATACTCAAACGATGGAGCAGCATGACCATTAACACCACTTTCAGCACCTTCACCAACATGAGCACCATCGACAACATCACCACCATGAACATCACCATGAAGGGACTTAGGGAGGGGTTGGTCAACAACACCGTCTTCTAGGGTTTTTTGATCGGGTCGACCTTCAACAGTTTGAAGGGAAGCCTCAGAACTGTAGCAATGCAGGGCTAGGCAATTGGGACGCCACATGCAGTTTGGGTCAGAGCAATTCAAGCTCTCAGATTCAGACAAAGCTTGGTTATAGGGACTTTCAGAGGAGAACAAGCGATCTACAGAAGTGTTGCTTATCCCTCTGTTTTTAGGGTTCTTCAAGGAGAAAATTAGGGTTCTTGAGAGATGGGGAGATAAAGAGACAAATCAGGGTTTTGGAGGGATTACTCACACAAACGAGCAACTCAGTGGACAAACAAGATAGATTTGAGGATTCTTGAGCGCTCAAGCACCAAATTTGTAGCAAATCAGGGGACATACAAAGGGGATTTAGGGTTCTTCAGCGAGATCTGGGAACAAGAGAGAGGAAGAACAAGGGGACGAAGATCCAGAGCATAAGAACCACAGGCGAGGATCCAGAGAGGATGAAGAACAAGAGACGAGATCCAGAGAAGGAATTTCAGATAAGGAGATCCAGAGAAGATGAAGATGAACAACAAACGAAGATCAAGGCAAAGGTGAGAGATTTGGATCCAAGTGAGGATGATGGAAGAGCGGCGTAGAGATAATTTAGGATTCTTGAGAGGAGTAGAGTGTTCTAGAGAGCATGTGAGAAATAAGGGGAGAGAGGGAGTCAGATATGGGAGAGGGAGCGTGTGAGAATGGGAGAGGGAGAGAGTCAGATGGGGTATTAGGGGGATAGATCATTGATGAGGGTAGGTGAAGGGTGGGGAAAAAGACAAATAACGGTAGGATAGAGAGAGTAAATATAGATATGTAGTGAGGGTATTTTAGGAAATTGAATATGGATAAAAAATGAATGAAATGAAATGGGGTGAATTTTTTGGGACGCCCAATAAGGAAAATGTAGCTTATATTATGGGACGGAGGGAGTATGTAGTAGATTGCGAGCATATAGCTTTTGATTCTCTTCCTTCAGTCGATCATTTTGCAATTCAAATTTGAAGAACCTCTTCATCAAAATCGATTGAAATTCCTTCCTTCTTCATTCTCCAAGGATCATCGGTATTCGCACTGTCTCCATCCGATGGCTAGAGAGATGACGTGACTTTAAGCCCTATATGTTAATCCATTTTTTTACTAATGCGGCTTCCCTCATTAGGCCCTTTTTATACTTAATAGGAAGGACCATAATACCAAGCATCACATCATATCTAAATTTTGATTCTATAGTAAGGTTCCACCATAATTTTCTTGGTGTAAAAGAAATTTCTTACAAATTAGATATAAAAATACACTTAAGTGATATTGTATATGAGACATATTCAAAATAAACTTAGGGTCTGTTTAGATGGCAAATTTAATGCATTAAATTGCATTATCTTGTATTAAATTGATAATTTAATACAATTTAATACAAGATAATGCAATTTAATACATTTTACGAGGGAATCCAAACAGACCCTTAATATGGTATTCGACTTTGCTTTATGAAGCACAAGTAGAAGATATACATGGTTTTCGAATTTGCAAATAAGGCATATTCCAATTGCTCGTATTTTTGTTTTTTCAAACTTTTTATTTGTACGATTTCAATTGTTAAAACTTGGTTTCGTGAGTCTAGAAGAGCCACAAGGCATTAGGGATAAAATATATAAAAAAAATTAATAGAAATTAAACACGCTATATAAAAGCTAGATGTGATAGTTATAATAAAACGGACTTTAACAAAACAATTATTTAAATATACTTTTATAAAAATAAAACTCTACAATAATTAAGGTAATAATACATATATCGTATATCTAGTATTTAGTAGGGTTTAACAAAACAATATGCAAGACTACTTTAGAATTTCCGTGTATCATAGCATTTGGCTATGCTTTTTAGCGATCTGAAACTCATCTTTTATGTTATATGGTTGTTTTGTAGGATTAAGTACTGTCTCACATTCGATTTCATATTTTGCATAAAATTGACTGCAAACTATTTTGGGGCGAAAAGATCGACCTGACCTGAATCGCCTTAGGAAGGGCAACTAGACAATAACGGTTTTGATTATATCTGAATGATCCAAATCAAACAAAGATCAAGACTAAATAAGATTAAAAAGACGCATAGACAAGCTAATCTCCCCTGCGTGAGAGCTTGGTCGAATCAAAGGATTCAGTCGTCGGTCGCTTCAACACTGAAACAAGGATTCGAGCTTGAGAATCTTGATGAATGCAAGTAGGAGTGTCATCGTATTATTATGTATAATTCGTGCTTTTTACAATGATCTCTAACCCCTTTATATACACATTTAATTTCCCAAAGATCTGGCTAAACTAGTCGTTTGGCCTCCGTTATCTTCGCTCATCGGCTTTTATTCCCAGATTGCCGTGATCTTGTGATATTTATGGTTTGATTATGTGGGTTCTAACTGCTGTATGGAAGGATATATCAACCTCCATGATCTGGTTTTAGTAACGTCTCCGATCCTATTGTTGCCGTGAACTTTGCTTGTCGTGTAATCACTGGTTGCTTCAAAATGGAAAAGATCGCTTCATCCACTGGGTCGCTTCCTTTGAGAGTCCATTAAGAGTGAGGCCCAACAATTGCCCCAAGGAATCGAACCGAGCCGGAAATAGCAGTTGAGGGGTGGTTGGATTTCTTCTTCTCGTGCTTTTTCTGGACGTGATCTTCTCTCTGCCGAATTGCTGGAGTGGATCGATGACATGTTGCCTTCTTATTGGCTGATAGGTTTGACCGCAGGTGAGCAGTTTTCCCATAAATGGCAGTCACTTCCCTTTCTTTTCACCATCCTCTTTCTTGCTCACGAAAGTTTTTCTGTTTCAAAGGTAAGAACGTTTTTCGAATTTCTTACCGTTCTACTTGCACCATGTCGTTTCCGAGATCAAAGAAGTCTAGAGCTCCATTTTTGGCGTCGATGGGAAAGGTAGCGAGTTCTCCCCCTTGAATCTCCTCAGTTTAGAAGATTCCCTGGCTGAAATCCTAACCCAATCGGAGTTGGATGTGATTTTAGAAGTGGGTCAATTTCCTTATGAGACGGTGGCTCATCTCCCCTTACCCCAAGAGCGGGCTGACTGGTGTCGCGACGGATGGGTTTGCTTCTTTGAATAGCCTTTCAAAATAGGCCACTCTTTTCCCTTCTCGAGTCTAGTGAGGAATTTCTTGTCTGTCCTTAACCTTGCCCCATGCCGGGTGATGCCGCATGCATGGCATCTTCTTAGGGTAATCGACCTTTTGGTGTCTAGTGTTGAAATCGATTTTGACTTTGATTCTCTCTGGTATTCGTACTATCTGAGTAGTCGGGGTTCTTCCCGCTTTCAATTGCACATTAGGCCAGAAAGGAAGCCAATCGCTTTAAACCTTAACGTGAACGATCGCGGATGGAGGTCGTGATTTTTCTTTGTTGAAAAGAAGTCGCTTGAGGGGGGATTCGATTGCTCTTTCTTACGCGACGTTTGGAGGACGACAGGTATCGTGTTAGTCTCTGAAATCTTATGTTTTGATGTCTTGTTAACTGGTGCTTACGTGTTTCTTTTTACAGTGTCAAGCCCAAAGGAGAAGACGGATTCTGACTTTGTCGCGGTTACTGAGGTTCTGCTTGCCTTTTCGGAGGCCAATAGATCCTTCAAGAACGTAAATTTTTTAACCCTTCCTTCAAGCATGGCGACTCCATCCACTTCTGTCACTAAAGGCACATGTTCGTTCCTTGGAGTGACCATATGCTTATATGTTTGTACTTGCTTGACAATATCCCGGGGTGCGAGGTCGAGTGCTCGTCTGTCTGGAAAGAGTCTTCTGGACCAAAAGTTGTCGGCGGCGAAAGCGTCCTCGTGGGATAAGTTTGAAGCCAAGGCGTCTGGTGCCCCAGAACTTTCAGTAGGCATGGTGAATAAGAGAGATTTGGAGGAGTTGCTTCATACTCTGGACCTTGAGGCCAAGAAGGAGATTGGTGACTTGCATTCCATCGATTGCGTTGATGAGGCTGGAGCGGCCGCCTGGCGATTAAGTAAAGAAAAGTCTTGTATGAAATGTTTCTGCGAATGCACATATTTCTCAATGTTTTTTACATGATTTGTTGTTCGCATGCCCTTCAGTATTCGCTTGTCGCGTTCTCCAATGTGCAAGAATTGAGCAATAGCGCTGACCGGCGAATAGCCGAGGTCGAGGGCCAGTTGAAGGTAGCCAGTGGGCGCTTCAAGGTGGCCGAGAGCAAGAAGGTGTTGGCCGAGAAGAAGATGGTCGAGTCACAAATCCGATTTGGGGAGCTTAAGAGTAGCGTTGAAGACGTCCGTTTGAAGGACGCTCAGGTCGCCACCGATGTTGGAACGTATTTCTACCTCAAGTCTCGTATTGAGATGATAGAGGAGTATGCCCTAGAGGGGCATTCGTCTTGGAAGATTGGGGATGCGAGGGAGAATATGGATCTTTTGTATCCTAGTGGCAACCCTGGTAATGAGCTGTTCAAGTTGATGGGACTTGGTGAGGACGAACAAGGAGAGGAGGTTGTCCTTTGGTGGCCGAGAAAGCTGCTGGATATGTGTCGAAGGGGCTTCCTGAGGCGATCGAGGGTCAAGATGTCGTCCCTATAGAAGTCAATGAGAGGTCAGGCGAGTCCTGATCTCGTTTTAACAGATGACATTGTTTTCTTCTAGTGTTTGTGAACGTTTTACTCTAAATGTTTAGGTAGTATGTTGTGCCCCATCGTGGAGATGAGATGGACAATGTTTTGGCGACCCGTCTACCATCGCGGGTCATGTATTTTGTAAACGCTTTGGTTGTTGCGACATACCTTGTGTTTGTTTTTCATTTGTCTTGCAGGTTTTGTTTTTGCATGTGGATTTTGTCGTTTCGCGCCTTGGCATGGCCGAGACGCGAAGTGTGTAGCCGTAACAACCTGTAGTTTGTAAATGTTAGTGTAGCATGCTTTTTGTTTGCCTAGGGAAGAGTAGTTTGTAATGTATGGTAAAGACAAGTACCTTGGGTAGGTCAAGTCTTTTGTAAAATAGAACGTTTCGTTTTGTTCCTCCATTCCCTGTGTATCGATCGATTTGTATGTTGTAAGCGATGTTGTGTGTATAGTAAGGATATCCGTTTGAATGTCAAGTTTGTCTTTGAAGCCTCTTTCTCCTGTTCAGCTCACGTTAAGAGTACAGAAAAAGAGAGAGGTCTTTTGGGCGACCGTTGGGGGGTGACCCAACGGCCCTCCGATGCTTAAGTCAGTGATCGTAATTCAAGAGAATATAATTTGAATAGATGTAAAAAATGCAAAGTAAAGTGAAAGAAAGTTAAGAAATGATACAACTTTAAGTGGACCGCGTTCCAACTTCGAGGGATCGGTTGTTCGTCCTTTGTTTCTAGTCGATATGCTCCTTGCCCGACGACTTCCTTGATGAGGTAAGGTCCTTCCCATTGGGGTGCCAACTTTCCGTCGGTTGGATCTCTAGTGTTTTGGAACGTTTTCCTTAGGACCCAGTCTCCTAACTAAAAGACTTTAGCTCAAACGTTCTTGTTGTAGCTTCAGGCGACTTGTTGTTGGTATTGGACCATTCGGATTCTGGCTTTCTCTCTGGTTTTGTTGACGGTGTTGAGATTGTGAGCTAACTTGATGTTGTTTTGTTCTGGAGTTTGGAGTCCATATCTGGCAGTTGGGACGAGTAGCTCGGTGGGGATGACTGCCTTGCTTCCATATACTAATGAGAAAGGGCTTTGTCCTGTTGCATTTTTTGGCGTCGTCCTGTCGGACCATAATATCAGGGGGAGCTCGTCGGCCCATTTGCCTTTTGCCCCTGTGAGGCATTTCTTGAGGTTGTTGATGATGATTTTATTGCTGGACTCTTCTTGACCATTTGATTTTGGGTATCTCGGTGTGGACGTGACTAGTGTGATGTTCCACTATTTACAGAAAGATCGCATCTTGCTACCGATGAATTGGGAGCCATTGTCGCATATGGTTTCTGAAGGGACGCCAAATCTGAATAGAATGTTACATTTTATGAATGAGATGACGTGTTTTTCTTTTACCTCTCGATACGCTTCGGCCTCTATCCATTTAGAAAAATAGTCAGTCATGGCCAAGAAGAAGACGCGTTGTCCTGATACCGGTGGCAATTTTCCGACAATGTCCATTCCCCACCGCATGAAAGGCCAGGGAGCTAGGGTCGGATGGAGCATTTCAGATGGCTGATGTGTGACAGGCGTGTGTCATTGGCAGGCGTCGCACTTTCTGACATAATCTATCGCGTCTTTGTTCATTGTGGGCCAATAATAACTTGTCCTGAGGGCTTTGCCAGAAAGGTTGCGTCCTCTAGTGTGATTTCCGCATTCTCCGTCGTGTACAGATTGCAAGACGCGTCGTACCTCAGTTGTTTTGAGGCAACGTAGGTATAGGCTTGTGACAAATCATTTGAACAACATGTTATCTTTTAAATCAAAGGTTATGACTTGTACCTTGAGTCTTTTATCTTCTGCTTTGTCTGTTGGGAGAGTTCCATCTCTGAGCCACTTGATGTAGGGGGTGGTCCAATCACCTTGTTCGCCCACCAAATCTTCTTCTGTGTGGTCACCCACCTCTACTAAGATGACTTCTTCTAGGGGTAACTCATCCATTTTTTGAATGTCATCTGGATTAGGTGCCCTAACGACTCTGGGGACGGCCGGTGTGGTGATATGTGCTAATGGAATGTTGTGGAAGTCATCGGGATGCAAGGTGGAACCAAGATTTGCTAGGGCGTCGGCTTGTGTGTTGAGGTCGCGTGGGACTTGTCGGATGGTGAAGTTCTGGAATTTGTTTGCCAATTTTTTGACGATATCTAGATATGCCATCATCTTGTCGTCTTTGGCAGCGTACGAACCTTGTACTTGGTTGGCGATTAGGAGAGAATTGCATGTTACCTCTATGTTTAGAATTGCGAGATCGTGTGCGAGCGTTAGTCCAAATACAAGGGCTTCATATTCTGCTTCATTATTGGCCGCGTCCCACTCACATCTCACAGCTTGGGCTATATGGTCCCCTTATGGTGATTTTAGCACGACACCTAGGTCGACTCCTCTTACGTTCGATGCCCCGTCTGTGTGGAGCAGCCATGTGCCCCTGTCTTCTTTGACTTTTAGCTGTTCGACCTCCTTCACGGCTTTTTGTTCCAGTGTTGGACTAAAATCGGCCACAAAGTCGGCTAAAGCTTGGGATTTGATTGTTGTCCTTGGTTCGTACTCGATGTCGAATCCGTTGAGGTGTATGGCCCACTTGGCCATTCGTCCTGTAAATTCAGGTTTCCTCATGACTGCTTTCATGGGATGGTTAGTTCTCACAATAATAGCATGTGATTCGAAATAGGGTCGCAACTTATTTGAGGCCATAACCAATGCTAAGACTAACTTTTCAAGTCATGTGTACCTGGTTTCGGCGGGAAGTAAGGAACGACTTATATAATAGACTGGTGATTGTTTACCATCTTCCTCCCTTGTTAGAACTGCGCTGACGGCTGATTCTGATACGGCCAGATATAGTGGTAATGGCTCGTCGTCTTTTGGTTTAGCCAATAGGAGTGGACTTGCCAGATATGTCTTTAGATTTTGGAATGCTTGTTCATGTGCAGCCGTCCAGTCGAATAATTTGTTCTTTTTCAAGGCTTCGTAGAAGAACTTGCACGTATCCAATGACTTGGATATTAATCGTTTTAGTGCCGCTATCCATCCTGTTAGTTTTTGGACGTCCTTGACGCATCGAGGGGATCTAAGGTTGACAATGGCCTTGATCTGGATGGGACTAACTTCAATCCCTCTTTGAGTGACCATGTATCCCACAAATGTTTCTGAAGACACTCCGAAAGAACATTTAGTCGGATTTAATTTCATGTTATGTCTTTTCAATTCCTTGAAAGCTTCCTTTAGGTGTTCGATGTGGTCTCTTGCGGCTTTGGACTTGACGAGCATGTCGTCGATGTAAACTTCCATGGTATCTCCGATCTGGTCTTTGAACATTTTGTTTACCAACCTCTGGTCGTGGCCCCTGCATTTTTTAGTCCGAAGGGCATCACTTTGAAGCAGTACGTACCTTGGCTTGTTATGAAAGCTGTCTTTTCTTGGTCGTCAGGGTCCATGAGAATCTGGTTGTATCCACTGAACGCGTCCATGAATGTCAGCATTTCGTAATACCGCCAGTGACCTCAGATTACACATCTGAAGCCACCCAAGGCTTAACCATTTTATACTAACCATAAAATAACACTGATAATATTAAATATCATAACATTTTATTCAACCAAAGTCTCAGATTACATCTGTAAAATCCCAAATAAATCTGAAATACAGAATTCGTTTCAATATAGTGGAAGTCTTTTAAATAATAATTATCATAAGGGTCTTGATCGGAGCGATCTCACGCCTAGGATCTTCAACCTTGAGAAAACTCTTAAAACTCCATTTGCCTCCGTCGTCGCTAGACCTGAGCATATACGGGCCCGGGCCGGGCCTAAGCCAAAATGTGGGCCCGTTTTTACGGGCCCGGGCCGGGCCGAGCTCGTTTGTCGGGCCCAATGTGTTACCCGTACCCGCCCGGAAGAGCGGGCCGGCCCGTATGGCATATAATATGTTTTAAAATTATTTTTTACTATTTTTTTTAATTTTTTTGGTATTTAACGGGCCGGGCTGGGCCGGCCCGTTAATTTTTTTTTGTAAATATATTTTTTAAGTTATATTTATTTTTTTAATATATTTTTAAAATATATTTTTATATAATTAAATTTTTATACGGGCCGCGGGCCGGACCCTATTACCGGGCCCGGCCCGCCAGCCCGAACGGGCCGGGCCAACCGGCCCGTTCGGGCTTAAGTCCTTGTCCAAGCCCGGTTCATTGGCGGGCCGGGCGGGCCGGCCCGCGTTTGCTCAGGTCTAGTCATCGCGTACTAGCCTTCACGGAAGGGAAGTTTACCTGATGTGTCGTATGAGACGGATGACACCAGCCAACCATGCAAAGGAAAATGACCGGTTGGTTAGTCTAATGAAAGACTATGCAAGAGTAAAACAGAAAGGTTCTAAGTAGTCGTATTAGGTTAGACCCATCGCTTCTCGAATGAAAGCCGAATACGACAGTAAACCTCAACACTTTTACGGAAAGATACGAAACAGAATGATCAAGAGAAGACTCCAAAAGATCGAGTCTTATGGGAAACGTATAAAGAGAAGACTCAAAAAGATTGAGTCTTATCGGGAAGTATGACAAGTGTTTGGGAACGTTATAATTTCACATAAGCGTTTAAAACGACTTGATCATTTGTGCCCATGACCAACCTCCCCGTGCAATGCGAATTCAGATTTGGAAGGAGGACCTACTGATAACAGGAATTTGTCATTCTAATACCTACTATGCAAAATATCCAAACAAACCTTAAACTGTAGTGAAATCAGTGATGGGAAAAGCACTTAGTCAAACAACATCCACTATTCGTATGACAAGTTGATCCTAGAAACTCATTCAAAATCTTATGCAATGGAAATTCCAATTCCTTTTCAAATATAACTAATAGCACAACCAGATACTATTAGCACTAACTAATTAAACAACCCTGAAACTATCAAGATTCAGTTTAACAACAGCTTTACGGATAGGAATATAGTTGGATACAATTCTAGCATAAAACAACCAGCTTTTATCCTAGAATGTAAATCAGTTCTCTTCTGCATAAGACTAACACAACCAGATACTAGTACGATGCAGTTGCTACTCCGATAAAGATATGCTCAACCAGTAACAATCTAAATCTAGCACTAGATCAATAACAACAAACCCTAGTTGATCAGACTAGAAATTATCAATATCAATCATAAGCAATCAAGCAAGAGAATAGATAAAATCCATGCAATAGATTAAGAACGAGAATCTCACAACTGAATCAAAACGAAAGCTTCAGCGTCTGACTAAGCAAGGGAGGCTTAGTTCTTCATAGTAAGGTACGTAGAATGAAAAGTGAAATTAGGGTTCGAGAGAGTTGATGATAGGCAAACAAGCCTTTCTCTACCCTTAAATACTAAAAGAAATAATGTCTGGAATTAACCTAAAACGAAATAATAAAACGTAATAAAATAATGCAAAATAAAGAAAATAAGGAAACGGCTCGGCGGTGCATCCAACAGCGGCGGCGGGCGCTGCAACCTCCACGGCGGGCTCCGTAATGGCGGCGGGCGCTGCATTTCCACGGTAGGCGCCGTGACAATGTCGTAGTAAAGGTTCCTGGATGGGAATTGGCGGCGGGCGCCGCAATGTGGACGGCGGGCGCCGTCGCTGTTCTTCGGTTTAGCTCCTGCGACACTTTCGTAAAAATGCCATAACTTTTGATTCCCAACTCGGATTGCGCCCATATTTTTATGGCTTGCATTAGACTTCAAGATCTAACTCCTCGAATTGGAATCACTCCATTTTGACATCTGAGTAGAGAGAACGAACCAATTGAATTCAGCCTACCGTTCTTCTATTCTTCATTGCACTCCCTTGGCGTCTACTACTGGTGGCTTCCTCCTCAGTGTCTACTATGATCTCCAAAATGGCTCAAACACCTCCAAATACACCAACTTCGCCCCCAAACGCCATACACATGAATGTGTCTAAATCTACCCGAATGGCACCAATAAAACCTCTAATGACTCTTGGTTAAGCCCTACAAAGTAGTGCTTATCAAACTCCCCCATGCTTAGACCTTTGCTCGTCCACGAGTAAACTAATAAAGAGCCTACTCCTCCAATGTAGCATCCAAGGTCTTAGGAAGCATATCCTCTAACTAAGAGTCACCTAACCCATGCCAAGCTCCTGGCACCACTCTCATTTACAACACATCAACAACTCAACAAGCTTAAGGGGCAAGCAGAGTACTTCCCCCAAGCTAAACCCAGACATCCAATAGCGTGAGTAACCTCTAATACTAGCCTCCATCTATTGCTCCTTATGTCTCCCAGAGTGACCTACCCGACAATCCTTCTTTGACTCCTCTTCTTATGACGCCTCGCCAAGAATAATGAGAAATCCTAAAATCACTCTTCTTCTTTTTCACTTGTTTTGCCAAGGCGCTCTTTCGGGTTTTCACCAAGCCACTCATTTCATTTTCCAATAGATGTACTCACATAAGCTCACGTCACTCTTGACCACATATTACCCCAGCCTAATGCTGGTCCAAGCCACCTGCTTATTGCCTAGGCCGCCCTTTCGGGTTTTCGACCTATCCCAGGATTTCTATTTTAGCCTTTTTTCAATTTTTTGGCTTTTTCTCTTTATTCATTTTTCTCCTCAACGACATAGCAAGTATAGAACTCTCCCCCATGCTTAAACATTGCATTGTCCTCAATGTAATGAAAGACAAAAGAATAGAAGCACAGGGAAAAGCAAAAAAATAACTCACAAACGTCGCCAAGCTGCTTGGACACTTCCATTGTTGCTGGCGGTATACACAATGTATGCACAAGTCTCCAGTGTTGGGTGGGTGTCTTCATCAACTCCATCATCTTTATTACCGTGCAACCAAAGGTAACCACTTGGTGAGTAGTGGTATAGCAAATACGTCGGGGTTGCACGGCCTTCAAAACCCACAAAAAATGGGCCCAGATATGATCGTGGTATGGGCCTCTAGTGGTCCTCCTCCTCAGCTGCCAATTGTAGGGCCATCATCGTTGTCAAATCAAGTATAGGGCAGTGTATCCTCCGTGACAACATGATGCGCACCATCTCCATGGGGCAACTCTGGACAGCTGGCCTGAGATGAATTTTTTTTTGCTCCCCGTTTAAGGTTTTTTCGAGAAGTTTTTTTTTTTTTTATTAAACGAAAGAAAACGAACCTGAAAATGGCGGCGATCGCCGTAATTAAACGGCGGTCGCCGTCATTTACCGCAAGCGAAGTGTCGGAGGAGGTGAAAACGGCGGGCGCCGTAAGGTTGGCGGCGGGCTCTGTGAACTCCTTCTTCACTTGGAACCGCTTCGTGCAGGTTAGTTCGACACAGAAAGGAAAAAAAAAACTAAAAGGAAAAACAAAAGAAAATGACTAAGGGAAAGAAAATAAACTACCTAACATCGGGTTGCCTCCCGATCAACGCCTTAGTTAATGTCGTGGCTCGACATACTACTTGAATAACCTCAATCCATATCATCAGGCTCTTTAGGAACCTTCTCAATCCATACCTCCTTCCTGAACCAATTATGGAAAGGTTTGAACCTTAGACCATTCTTCTTCTTCAGCGGATCCTCCATCTTGACCTTCTTAGTTGCGTCTCCCCCATACTTAGATCGATCGGAGGGGTGTTTAGCTTCAACTTCAGGGACCTACACCAAAGAAGGAATGGGTTTCTCGCTCGGGGTCAGCAGTAAAGGCGATTTGCCTAGTAGCTCTAGACGAAGCTTATAGTAAGCGTCCGACTCATTGACACCTTCCTGCAACTCAGTAGATAGAGTGAAATCCAAACTAGAATCAACAATATCATCATCAGAAGCATCGTGCACCACAGGCTCAAGTACATCAATTGCACACAAAGAATGATCATCCGAAGGAGATTTCATGGCGTCATAGATATTGTAGTTCATAGTTTGGCCATCAAATTCCATGGTTAAAGAACCAGTACTCACATTAATCTTAGTGTTGGCAGTTTTCAGGAAAGGTCTCCCTAACAGAATAGGGGATGCATGCATATCGTGTTCCATCTTAAGCACATAAAAATCAGGAGGAAAAGTAAGATCACCAACCCCAACCAAAACATCCTCCACTATCCCTATAGGATGCACACTAGATCTATCAGCTAACTGAATGGCAATATTAGTGGTATGCATGGGTCCTAATCGTAAGGATTCACAAAGAGATGAAGGTAGAACATTTATGGAAGCATCCAAATCTAACATAGCTTTATTCAACTTGGTACCTCCAATAGTGATAGGGATGGTGAACATACCTGGGTCGCCACACTTCTTAGGTAAGCGCTTCTGAAACACAGCAGAAATATGTTCGCTTACCTTTACCTTCTTCTTGTTGTTCCTGTCATGATTCCTCTTTGTAGTGCACATCTGCTTCAAGAACTTGGCATAACGAGGGACAAACTTGATCAAATTTAGGAGAGGGGTGTTGACCTCCACGTTTCTGAACATCTCAAACATGTCCTTGTCCTGCGCAAGTGACTTGGTACGCTTCAAAGCAGATGGGAATGGCGGAACATGCTTCCAATCAGGAAAAATCGGAGGTTCATACTCCTTCTCAGCCTCGGGGTCAGCAACGGAGGGGCGGGGGTCGCCGCAAGAAGTGCGGCGATCGCCATGAACATCATCAGAAAGATCGAAGTTTGGCTCACCGTCACGGCGGGCGCTGTGGTCTTCACGGCAGTCGCCGTGAATTGGGCGGTGGTCGCCGTCGCTGTTCTGCTCCAGTTCCGCGTTCTCTTCCATGTTGACCTCAGAATCATCCTCTTCGAGCCTCTTTCCACTCCTCAGAGTTACAACACTGACATTCCTAATGTTCGGGTTCACTTCCGTTTGAGATGGAAGTTTACCAGAGACCTTTGCGTCAAGCTTGCTCACCACTTGAGAAATTTGACCCAATTGCCTTTCCAAGTTCTGGATGCTAGCTTGTGTAGTCTCTTGGAATTGCACTTGGTTCTTAGTCAACTTAGCAACATTCTCATTGAGGTTTACGTTGCTCTGCATCAGCATCTTCATCATGTCCTCCATAGACGACGAAGGATTCGAGCTCTGCCCTTGAGTTTGTGGCACAAATGGCTGCCTAGGCTGTTGAGGATTACCATGGGGTTGATTTTACTCTGGGTCTCTCCATCTAAAGTTGGGATGATCCCTCCAACCAGGATTGTATGTATTGGAGTAGGGATCATGCCTGAGCCTCTGCTGATATCCTCATATATGATTCACTTCTTCATGTAGAGTAGGACATGAATCAGTAGGATGCAAGTCGTCATGACAGATCTCACAGGCCTTAGCCTGCTGAGGCATACCTTTCAGCTTCAGGTGCCTCACCTCCTCTCTCAGCACATCAAAATCAGCCTGATCAATCTTTGACTGGGAATTAGCGACTACCAAGCTTTGGGAACCTCTCTCACTGTATTGTTTAGAGTCATCAGCCAGGGTGGCAAATATCTCTAGAGCCTCTTCATAAGTTCTCTTCAGAATATTCCCACCACATGCAGAATTGACCATCCGACGGTCATCTTCACGGAGTCCTCCATGCACATAAAGAATCAGATCATGATTAGCATATCCATGGTAGGGGCAACTCTTCACCAGTTTCTTGACGCGCTCATAATAATCATAGAGAGACTCATTAGAAAGTTGCTCTATGTTGCAGATTTTCTTCTTGAGCTGATTAGACTTGATTACTGGAAAGTACTTGTCAAGGAATACCTTCTTCGAATTCACCCAAGTAGTGATGCTCCCTGGTGGTAAAGAATGATACCAGTCTTTAGCAGAGTCCTTCAGAGAAAAGGAAAAGACTCTCAACCTTATCTGGTCTTCAGTAATCTCAGATGGTCGCATACTGGTGCAGACCTCAAGGAATTTATCCAGGTGCTGAATAGGATCCTCAAGCGGGGTTCCACTGAATTTTGGGAGTAAATGAACTACTCCTGTCTTAAGCTCAAATTTAACCCCTTTACCAAGGGCAGGGAATTGCACAGCACGAGTTGGTTGCTCCAAGTTAGGAGTTGTCAGGGACTCAAGAGTAACACGGGCTGCCATTGTATCAGCTTCCTGAAGTAGCAAATTCACGGCCCTACGAGCTTGAAGGAAAGTTCTTTCGATTTCTGGATCAAAAACTAGAGGTAGATTATTAGTAACACGGGTGTGAACCATAAGATAGGTTCACACCAAGATTGACACACAAATCACACAAACAAAATAGATTATTGTCTCCCCGGCAACGATGCCAATTTGATAACAGGAATTTGTCGTTCTAATTCCTACTATGCAAAATATCCAAACAAACCTTAAACCGTAGTCCTAGGTAAATAAAGGTCGAATCCACAGGGAAACAGAGTCTATCTTAATATGCAATTCGTATGTCAATCAAACGTAACCAAAGGGGGTTTTGTGAGTTTTGTAAGTTCTAAACATGCAAAAGGTAAACAAGCTAAAGAGTTGTGAAATCAGTGATGGGAAAAACACTTAGTCAAACAACATCCATTATTCGTATGACAAGTTGATCCTAGAAACTCATTCAAAATCTCATGCAATGGAAATTCCAATTCCTTCTCAAATATAACTAATAGCACAATCAGATACTATTAGCACTAACTAATTAAACAACCCTGAAACTATCAACATTCAGTTTAACAGCAGCTTTACGGATAGGAATATAGTTGGATACAATTCTAGCATAAAACAACCAGCTTTTATCCTAGAATGTAAATAAGTTCTCTTCTGCATAAGACTAGCACAACCAGATACTAGTACGATGCAGTTGCTACTCCGATAAAGATATGCTCAACCAGTAACAATCTAAATCTAGCACTAGATCAATAATAACAAACCCTAGTTGATCAAACTAGAAATTATCAATATCAATCATAAGCAATCAAGCAAGAGAATAGATAAAATCCATGCAATAGATTAAGAACGAGAATCTCATAACTGAATCAAAACGAAAGCTTCAACGTTTGACTAAGCAAGGGAGGTTTAGTTCTTCATAGTAAGGTACGTAGAATGAAAAGTGAAATTAGGGTTCGAGAGAGTTGATGATAGGCAAACAAGCCTTTCTCTACCCTTAAATACTAAAGGAAATAAAGTCTGGAATTAACCTAAAACGAAATAATAAAACGTAATAAAATAATGCAAAATAAAGCAAATAAGGAAACGGCTCGGCGGTGCATCCAACAACGGCGGCGGGTGCTGCAACCTCCACGGCGGGCGCCGTAATGGCGGCGGGCGCCGCATTTCCACGGTGGGCGCCGTGACAATGTCGTAGCAAAGGTTCCTGGATGGGAATTGGCGGCGGGCGCCGCAATGTGCACGGCGGGCGCCGTCGCTGTTCTTCGGTTCAGCTCCTGCGACACTTTCGTAAAAACGCCATAACGTTTGATTCCCAACTCTGATTGTGCTCATATTTTGTGGACTTGAATTAGACTTCAAGATCTAACTCCTCGAATTGGAATCACTCCATTTGGACATCTGAGTAGAGAGAACGAACCAATTGAATTCAGCCTACCGTTCTTCTATTCTTCATTGCACTCCCTTGGCGTCTACTACTGGTGGCTTCCTCCTCAGTGTCTACTATGATCTCCAAAACGGCTCAAACACCTCCAAATACACCAACTTCGCCTCCAAACGCCATACACATGAATGTGTCTAAATCTACCCGAATGACACCAATAAAACCTCTAATGACTCTTAGTTAAGCCCTACAAAGTAGTGCTTATCACCTACTCTAATCGAAGTCCGGGCGGTTTCCACGTTGTACTCCTTGCCCGAGGGTACATTAATTATGTGCATAATCACACTTATATTATTTAATGACAAAGCATACATTTACGTTACAAGCTTTCAAGATATATCATCTCATCACGAGAGATATCAGAGGGAATAAATTCCCATTGTCGGCACCAGCTGTGTGCACCTACCCTGAGTAAGGCTACAATCATGACCAAGGAAAGTACTAGGGAAAAATCCTCCTAATACCAGTTATAAAGAAATGACTAGACCTCGTGAGGTACATAACGTTCCTACGAATACTCGTTCTAACTAAACAGTTAAAACCACACAATAATCCACACCAGTACCATCATGGTAATAACAGATATAATAGCGTTGTTTCTAGCAGTATATACAACCTATTATAATATCACATTTAAATCATGTATTTACGAAAACTGTTCCCAAACAAAAACAACACTCATCCCAATTTAATTAACAATTAAAGGCAATTGATAATTAACAGAAATGGAATCGGGTTACGGATTCCTACGACGAACGAACGATGTAGGGTTTCTGGGTCCGGAAACTGGAAATGGAATCGGGTTACGGATTCCTACGACGACAACGAACCCACGACGAAACCCTAGGTTAGATTCGATACGAATAATAATACGAATCTAAAGAAACAAAAGGAAACGAAATAAATGAGGGTCCCAGCCGTGACCGGCTCGTCCAAAGCCACGATCGCGTTTGCTAAGGCAAACCGCGGTCGTGGATTTCTGGGCACCATCCGCGGTCGCGGTGTTCATGCCCGCGATCGCGGATCCTCCTCAGACGAACCCTAGATCGACACAAGCTCACCGACAATGACGACAATGGCTTGGACGAGGGGGCGTCGACTTCTACCACCACGAGACTTCCAAAGCACCACCACCTCCAACACCTAGGCACACCGGCGAGCAGCTCCGACGACGACGAACTCCGGCGAAGAGAAAAACGAGAGCACAGAGAGCGAGAGACATTGAGCGAGAGCTGGATGAGAGATCCTCTCCACAAAAGCTCCCTTTTATAGTCCTCCGAGGAGCTCAACGCCGAGAAGGCGAATCGCTCGGCCTCCCCCCGGCGAAACGACGGGAAACTCAACCGACGAAATGCGAAGGAAGATGAAGACGAAGCTGATCCCTTTTTCCGCGATCGCAGAAATTCTTTCGCGGTCGCGGAAATGCCACTCGCGCATCCGCTTGCCTCGGGAACGGTTTAACACGTGTTAAAAACCCCAAAATTAAATATTTGTATCCAAACAAATATCCTAAGCCTCGAAAATACATCGAATGTATATTATAATGCTCAAGGAATTATTATAGAGATTATACGAGTTACAGAATTTCCGAACTTTGCCAGATGCGACACGATTACAGAACGAGGGTTGGGGAAATTACCCAAATACCCTTACTAAAAATGAGGGGTATTACATCACCTCCCCCTTAAAAAAAGTTTCGACCCCGAAACTTGGCCGAAATAGAGAAAAAAAACGAGGGACGTTACATCACTAACCCCTTAACAAGGTTTTGACCCCGAAACTAGGCCGAAAATAGGTCGGGAAAATGACTAAGCATGTCAGCCTCAGTCTCCCAGGTTTCCCAAGTAACCTCTTCAGATCCGGACTTGGACCAAAGGATCCGTACTAATGGTACCACCTTATTCCGCAAGTGCTTCTCGCGACGTTCGAGAATACGCACATGTATCTCCTCGTAGGCACCATTTTCCTGAATCTCGATGTCCTCATAACTTAGCACATGAGACACATCTGGCACGTACTTCCTCAACAAGGACACGTGGAACACGTTATGCACTGGATGCGCCGACGGCGGCAATGCTAAACGATACGCTAGAGACCCCACCCTGTCAAGGATCTCAAACGGTCCCACATAGCGAGGGTTAAGCTTCCCACACCTGTCGAACCTGAACACACCCTTGGATGGAGACACCCTGACAAACACTTTGTCACCAACCTCAAACTCAACATTCATGCATTTCAGATCTGCGTAAGACTTCTGTCGACTCTGAGTTGTCAACATCCTCTATCTGATCAACGCAATGTCCGAGGCAGTCCGTTCGACTAACTCTGGTCCGAGCAGAACCTTGTCGGCATTCTCATCCCAACAAATTAGAGATCTGCACTTCCGTCCGTACAATGCCTCGAATGGAGCCATCTTAATGGTAGCATGCCAGATGTTGTTGTACGTGAACTCAATTAGGCTTAGGATGTTCTCCTAGCTGGTCGAACGATCAAGTATGCAAGCTCTCAGCATATCTTCCAGTGTCTGGATGGTCCTCTTAGACTGTCCATCCGTCTGAGGATGAAACGCAGTACTGAACCTCAACTCGGTCCCCATGGCCTTGTGGAGTTCGTTCCAAAATCTCGACATGAATCGGCCGTCACGATCCGATACAATGGTCTTCGGTGTACCATGCAAACGGACAATCTCGTGTAGGAAAACTTTTGATAGCTTCTGGGTTCCCTATGTTGATTTAATAGCCACGAAATGAGCACTCTTCGTGAGCCTGTCAATGATCACCCATATAGCATCCTTTTGACTCTGAGTCTTCGGCAAACCCGTGACGAAATCCATAGCAATATCCTCCCACTTCCATTCTGGTATTGGGAGAGGTAGCAATTCACCACCTGGTCTACAGTGTTCTATCTTGACCTTCTGACAAGTCAAGCATTTCGCCACAAATTCTGCTACGTCCCACTTCATATTGTGCCACCAGAATTTCTTTCTGAGGTCTTTGTACATCTTACTGGATCCTGGATGTACAGAATAAGCTGACGGATGGGCCTCCTTCATCACCAACTGGCGAAGGCCATCCACGTCAAGCACACAAATCCGGTCCTGAAACCAGAGTGATCTATCCTCCTGAATCACGAATCCGGGAGCTTTCCCGTCCATCACTTCACTGCTTAACTTCACCAAGACCATATCATCAACCTGCTTCTCCCTGATCTGATCGAGTAGCATAGCCTGAATCTCCAGCATACTCAGGCATCCTCGACGCTGATCATACAAGACGTCAATCTCGCACAATCCTTGGTTCAGTTTGGTCTGAGAAATGAGTAGAGCCACTATGGTCTCATACGGCGTCTTCCGGCTAAATGCATCGGCCACCACGTTAGCCTTGCCCGAATGATACAACAACTCGATGTCGTAGTCCTTGAGTAGCTCTAACCAGCGACGTTGTCTCATATTCAACTCCTTCTGAGTGAACACATACTTGAGACTCTTATGATCGGTGAAGACTTGGCACATAACACCATAGAGATAGTGCCTCCAAATCTTCAACGCGAAAACCACAGCCGCTAACTCCAGATCATGCGTCGGATAGTTTGCCTCATAGGTTTTCAACTGCCGAGATACGTACGCAGTAACCTTCCCTTTCTGCATCAGTACACATCCTAACCCATGCTTTGAAGCATCACTATAGACCACATAACCATCAGTTCCCTCTGGTAGCGCCAAAACTGATGCGGAGGTCAGACACTTCTTCAACTTCTGAAAACTGGCCTCGCACTTGTCGTCCCAGATGAACTTCTTGTGGACCTTGCGGAGCAAACCGGTCATAGGTAGAGCAATCTTAGAAAATCCCTCCACGAACCGTCTGTAATATCCCGCGAGTCCCAAGAAACTGCGCACCTCCTTCACATTCTGAGGCCGCTTCCAGTTGGCTACCGCTTCAATCTTCTGGGGATCGACCATAACCCCATCCTCATTGATCACATGGCCGAAGAAAGCCACCTCCTTGATCCCGAAGTCACACTTACACAACTTCGCATACAGCTAATTTTGTCTAAGGACTGACAAGGTGATCCGAAGATGTTCCTCGTGAGCTTCCTCACTCGGGGAATAGATCAGAATATCGTCGATGAAGACCACCACGAACTTATCCAGATATTGGTGGAAACATCGATGTATCAGATCCATGAAGACTGCCGGAGCATTAGTAAGTCCAAATGGCACGACTACGAACTCGTAGTGCCCATATGATCAGCTCTACTTTGTAGTGCTTATCTAGGAGTAGTTACCACTATGAAGAATGGAGTTGAGGAGAAGAAGTGTGGATTTGGTGGTTTGGAGAAGCTTAAATGAAGACATCCAGAAGAGGAGGAGAAGACCACTTGAAGAGACTGAGGAAGATCGAAGAAAGAAGCCACACGGAGATGAGAAAGGAGGATTCGCGACCGCGGATGGGCGCGGGATCTGCTCGCAGATAAGTCAAGGCAAGGGATCAGAAAATTGCATTTTCCGCGACCGCGGAATTTCTTCCGCGATCGCGGAAATATCCTTCAGCGAAACAGAGAAGTCAAGAGCAAAGGCCAGAATTTCGCATTTTCTGCGACCGCGGAATTCCATCCGCGATCGCAGAAATGTGGCTCAGCGAGGAGCGCATCGTTCGTCCGAAGTTCTTTATTTTTACTTTTTCCGATTTTATTTTATTTTCTTATTTTCGTACTTTATATTATTTTCCTTTTAGGATTAGGTTTGTTATCTTTTCACTTTAGGTTTTGGTTACTAGGTTATTTAAACTAGTTTCCATAGCAGCCTCGGGGAGCATCGTTCATTATTCCGTTTTTCCATTCAGAGTATTTTTCCTTCGAAGACTATGAGGAACTAAGCACCTTTGCTTAGTCCGACAATTAAAGCCTAAGTTTGAATTTGATTGTGAGATTATTCATTTACTCTATCCTTGAATGTTATTAATTCTCTTATGCTTCATCCCATTGAGTTATATTGATTTCTCTTGACTAGCTACCTAGTTTTATTGATATTATTCATATTACAGGGTTAGGATCTTGAATATTATTGGCTGATCTAGTTCATCAATTATTGTGATTAGTATTATTAATATTAGTTTCCCTAGCCTGACAAACTAGTTGAGATTGATATTATCTATAGTTCTAGTTACCTTAATCTGATCAACTTGTTGAGATTAATACTATGCATACCTAATTCAGAGTAGCAACCACAATTTATCGGAACGAGTTGTGAATGTTTATTGTGAAGAGAATTGATTGCATGTCGAGTACTGACGAGTTGTTAAGTATTGCATGAGTCTATCTATTCTTGAGCTTCCTGCTACTGTTAGATTTATCTTGATAGTTTCTTGATTGTTTAGTAGTTAGGGTTACCAGGACTAGTTGGACTAGTAACTATTTCAGAACAGGGATTAGGACATTTATGAGGATTGAGGACTAGGAATAATCAATGATCAATCAACCAAACTAAATGTGGATATTTGTTTGGCTAAGTAATTTTTTCCCAATTGATTACAACCCTTTGATTTGTTTACTTTCTTTTGTTTACTTGAAATTCAATCAACCAACCAAAACCCCCCTTTGTTACTATTGCATGCAACCTTACATAAAGAAAGACAACTCCTCCTGTGGGATTCGACCCTTACTTGCCTATTCTACTAGTTTAGGTTTGTTTAGGATTACTTTGATTGGGCACACGACTTTAGCCCCTATCACCATACCTCGTCCGAAAAGCAGTCCTCAGAATATCTTCCTCGCGAATCCTGAGCTGATGGTAACCATATCTCAGATCGATTTTGGAAAAGACTTTTGCTCCCTGCAGTTGATCCAACAGATCATCAATCCTCGGCAACGGATACTTATTCTTGATCGTGACCTTATTCAACTCTCGATAGTCGATACAAAGTCGGAACGACCCATCCTTCTTCTTGACAAACAAGACCGGAGCGCCCCAAGGCGATGCACTCGGCCTTATATATCCTTTCTCAAGAAGGTCCTCAAGTTGCTTCTTCAACTCTTGCATCTTCGCTGGAGCCATCCGGTACAGTGCCTTAGAAATTGGCGCGGTACCAGGCTCGAGATCAATGGTGAACTCCACGTCACGATTTGGGGGTAAACCGGGAATCTCCTCCGGAAAGACATCCGGAAACTCTCGAATAACAGGAATATCAAGAATGGAAGCCTCATCTCTCTTGGGCTTATCCAGATAGCACAGGTACCCGACACAACCTTGTCAAAGTAGCTTACATGCAGCCATTGCATTGATGAGCTTGCCGTTATCAGCGTCATTACGACCCTTAAACTTGCATACAAACTGGCCCCCAGATGACACTTCACAGTTCTTGAGCTGAAATCGATCACCGCCCCATGACGCGTCAGCCAATCCATCCCGAGAATAATGTCGTATGGAGCCATGGCTATACAGATCAAATCTTCTTCGAACTTCCGACCTTGAATAGTAATCGAAAATTTTGACAAACGCTTGGTTCCAACCAACTGTTCACCATTGGGTAGATTCACTACAAAAGGCTCACAAGCCTCATTGCATACTAAGCCTAGCTTATTCACATAGTCCTCTGAAATGAAAGAATGTGTAGCACCCGAATCAAATAATATACACACGGAAGTAGAATGAAGGTATAGAGTACCTTGAGCAATCGGAGCATTAGGTCCGTCAGCCTCGCGCATCTCGTAGAGTCGCTGACCTTGACTTCCTGAAGCAGCTGGGGCATTCCCCTTATTCTGAGCAGTTGTCTACGTCGAAGGGCTAGGAGCCTCCACTGGTTTGAATCGGGGTCGATTGTTATGACTAACGGACCCTTGATGTGACTCAGCTCCCTTCTGTCTCCTTTGCGGACAAAACGTCTGCAAGTGCCCCTCTTTCCCGCAGGCAAAACACGTCTTTCTATCCTTTGGGCATTCATTGCTCTTGTTCCCCGGCGTGCCACAATTGTAACACTGGATTGGATTATTTTCCTGACCCGAGCGTTGTGTAGACCCTCCCTGAACCCACTTGCCCGGCCAGACTTAGCAAAGCTTGACGGTGGCGCGGGTCGCTTGAACCCACTTGCCTGAGGCTGGCTCTACGCCGGTCTTTGGCGATTGCGCTTTCTCGTCGACTCCTCTAGAGTCACCTCCAACTTGTAGGCAGCATCCACATACTGCTCTAGAGTAGAGCATCCGTGGCGCACCATTAGTGGCTTAATGTCCGGATTCATCCACTCGTGGAAATGCCAGATTTTCTGCTCTTCACTAGACACTTCCGGCCCAGCGTACTGCAACAGGTGATTGAACTTGGCCGCAAGCTCAGTCACTTTCAATCCATCCGTCTTCGGATAGAGAAACTCCTTATGCTTCTCTTCCCTCATAGCCCGGGAAAAGAAACGGTCGGTCATTTTCGTCTTAAACATTCCCCAGTTCAACCTTGGATGATCAGCTAGACCGGTGCTTTCCCACCATTCACTAGCCACCTCCTTCAGTTGAAGGGATGCAATGTGCACTTTCTCATCTTCAGTGCACTCGACGTTTCTGAACAACCTTTCCATGTGTGAGAATCAATGTGCCACTTTGACTGGCTCTCCCTTTCCATCATAGCTGTTAGGCCTCATAGAGCTAATGGCCTTCAGTGCTCGACCATAGTTGCCTCTGTTCCTGACTGCATCCTCATGCGGCACATGGACAACTGGCTCCTCGAATCTAGGAACCACTAGAGGAATTGGCACACCTTGTGCCTGTGGTGCGATTGGCCGCATAATGTCGGTGATCGCTTGAATCACGATCCCCCGAATAGCCTCAATTGCCGCGGCGTCGAATACCACTTGAGGGTTGACCGGAACCTGGCCACTGCCCTCGGGGCTATTGTGAGAAACTGACTCATTCTCATCCCCTGGAGTTGCGGCATTCCTCAAATTCAGTCTGGGATTGTTGCTTGGCCCATCACCAGAACGAAGGGTATTTCTTGTGTTCACCATCTGTTTACCAATCATTTTTCCAAGTATTCACAACATTAATATCATATAACATGCACAACGTATAAAATCGACTCGGAATAGATCAAACTGGTAAACTTTTATTGATGCCATGAACTGAAACTGAGTTTGGTAAGACATAGAAAAGCCCTTCCCAACGATAAGACAAAATTGCCAAGAGGCTACAATTCTAACGAAACAAAACTAAACAACTAGAAAAAGAAACGGTAAGACTCAACACCGGCTCCCATCAGGGTGCCCTGAAGTGCTTCCTATAACCAGGGGCCCTCATACATATCCTCTTTGGAAGGGGTCTATCCTCGAGATCTGGTGTCGGGCTCCTCGACCTACTTGGGCCCGGAGCACACGACTCATCCCTAGGTCTCGGTGCCTTCGGTCTTTCTCTAGACACGGGAACACTTGGCCCAGCCCCGTCAGATCCCAGTGGGTAGCAAAACTTCTCCAGAAACCCTGGTTGAAAGTCTGCCCTGTTCACCTCGTACTGAGGGTTGAGTAGCAACCTTGCCTGGCGGATGCACTCCGGGAGCTCATGGATGTCCCCAAGCATTCGGGAGAGACCGAGCTCTGTCTCGTATGTCCTCTCCTCCATGTCATACAAGGCGTTCGACCACTCCTCCAGGCGCTCCTCAAGCATTCGGGGCCTCGTCCTGACTTGTTGAGTCGGGACCACCCTCGGTGTACCCATTGACTCCCACGGCCTTGCCCTCGCTCGAGCACGCTCCACTGCCTCATCCACCTGGCGACGCGCTTTAGAGGAAACCATCTGACTCTGGCGAAACACATGTCGCGAATTAGGACTCACCATTGGCCTTCTCGGAGTAGGGATCACTTGTGGGTCCTCTGGTGCATCCAGTGGCCCACTCCTCCTCCTAACGGTACCTGAAATACCAAGCGCCTCCCAAGCGGCAGGGGACAATGGCGTATACTCCTCCTCATGTGGCGGCACCGGACTCGGGAAAATGAATTGCATTCCCGGATCCTCACTGTCCTCCAACAAGTACTCCAAGCCATCTGACTCGTAGTCGTGCCCCTCGAGGTCCTCCTCAGTGTCCTCCTCTTCCGGATCTTCTTCTGGATCCTCCTCCGGATCCTCCTCGGGATCTTCTTCAGGATCCTCCTCAATCTCGAAGTCGTCGTCGTAGTACCCTCCAAGGTACTCCGCCGGCTCCTCCTCATCCTCGGTGTCCTCTCTCGGGTCTGCTTCAAGCTCCACCTCGGAAACCTTGGCCCCGTCAGACACCAACACTATCGACTCCGGGAGTACGGTCTTCACCTCCTCGGGTGGACAACTAGGCTCCCCTACCTCAAAGCATGGAGGGGGAACCGAGAACTCAAGCCTGACTGGAGATGGCGGAACCACCTCGGCTTCCTTCTTGTTCCTCAGTTGTGAAATGAATGCGCCCATATCCTGCGAGGCGACGAGAAATGAATTAGTCTTTCTAAATATAGAAGTGACTTTACTATGTCAGACTGGAAAGAAGGCACGACTTGAACGGCAGAGATTTCAAAACAACACATTTATTCAAATATGGTTTTATCTAGAAATTCAATTTTCGAATTTAAACGACTTTCTCAGTTCAAACGGGTAAACGGTTTTAGGAAGTATTTGTTTTTAGTAAAACAATTTGAACCCAACCTGTTAAAAACTTTCGGCTCTGATACCAAATCTGTAACACCCCTAAATATAACCTTGAAAGTATTACCGCTAGTGACCTCAGATTACACATCTGAAGCCACCCAAGGCTTAACCATTTTATACTAACCATAAAATAACACTGATAATATTAAATATCATAACATTTTATTCAACCAAAGTCTCGGATTACATCTGTAAAATCCCAAATACATCTGAAATACATAATTTGTTTCAATACAGCGGAAGTCTTTTAAATAATAATTATCATAAGGGTCTTGATCGGAGCGATCTCACGCCTAGAATCTTCAACCTTGAGAAAACTCTTAAAACTCCATCTGCCTTCGTCGTCGCGTACTAGCCTTCACGGAAGGGAAGTTTACCTGATGTGCCGTATGAGACGGATGACACTAGCCAACCATGCAAAGGAAAATAACCGGTTGGTTAGTCTAATGAAAGACTATGCAAGGGTAAAACAGAAAGGTTCTAAGTAGTCGTATTAGGTTAGACCCATCGCCTCTCGAATGAAAGTCGATGACGACAGTAAACCTCAACACTTCTACGGAAAGATACGAAACAGAATGATCAAGAGAAGACTCCAAAAGATCGAGTCTTATGGGAAATGTATGAAGAGAAGACTCCAAAAGATTGAGTCTTATCGGAAAGTATGACAAGTGTTTGGGAACGTTATAATTTCACACAAGCGCTTAAAATGACTTGATCATTTGGGCCCACGACCAACCTCACCGCGCAATGCGAATTCAGATTTGGAAGGAGGACCTACTCTAATCGAAGTCCGGGCGGTTTCCACGTTGTACTCCTCGCCGGAGGGTACATTAATTATGTGCATAATCGCACTTATCTTATTTAATGACAAAGGGTACATTTACGTTTCAAGCTTTTAAGATATATCATCTCATCACGAGAGATATCAGAGGGAATAAATTCCGATTGTCGGCACCAGCTGTGTGCACCTACCCTGAGTAAGGGTACAGTCATGACCAGGGAAAGTACTAGGGAAAAATCCTCCTAATACCAGTTATAAAGAAATGACTAGACCTCGCGAGGTACATAGCGTTCCTACGAATACTCGTTCTAACTAAACAGTTAAAACCACACAATAATCCACACCAGTACCATCATGGTAATAACAAATATAATAGCGTTGTTTCTAGCAGTATATACAACCTATTATAATATCACATTTAAATCATGTATTTATGAAAACTGTTCCCAAACGAAAACAACACTCAACTCAATTTAATTAACAATTAAAGGCAATTGATAATTAACGGAAACATGGAATGATAACCAAGAGCGAACCGCCACTTGCCTTGATCGAGACGAATGAACGGTGTAGGGTTTCTGGGTCCGGAAACTGGAAACGGAATCGGGTTACGGATTTCTATGACGACAACGAACCCACGACGAAACCCTAGGTTAGATTCGATACGAATAATATTACAAATCTAAAGAAACGAAAGAAACGAGGGTCCCATCCGTGACCGGCTCATCCAAAGCCACGATCGCGTTTGCTAAGGCAAACCGCGGTCGCGGTTTTGGATTTCATGGTCGCGGATTTTTGGGCACCATCCGCGGTCGCGGTGTTCATGTCCGCGATCGCGGATCCTCCTCAGACAAACCGTAGATCGACACAAGCTCAACGACGACGACGACGACGACGACAATGGCTCGGACGAGGGGGCTTCTGTTACACCCCTCAATTTATAAGAATATTTTGGAATTTTTCTAACTCCTGAATTACTAGACGGATTAATTTCTGAAGAGTTTTGGACTTTCTGTAAGAGGTTTGAACTCTATAAATTTTTCCGAGTATTATAAAACACAGTTGAAGTGTATTCGGGGTTAATTTGACATTTATGTACGAATATATTTAACCCGGAATTAAGAAATTTAAACCAAGCCGAGTCCGGATAAGGATTAACGAAGTCGGCCTTAAAACCGCGATTGACCGCGATCAACCGCGATACACCGCGACCGGCCGCGCTCGCGGTAACTTCTTTTGCTGAGCAGTGTCGTCTTCCTCAAAGGTGGTTACTGTAGCTCTGTTCCTTTGATTTTTCTGGAAGGACAGGTGGCTCTCCAGCTGGCTTGGCTTGTGTTCCCTTGTTTCCTGCGTGTTTCCCTTGGTGAGGCTAAGATTTTTTCAGTATAAAAGGGGGTGGAACCAATCCGAGAGTTGCCTTCGTCTTTCTCCTTGAGCTCTCTCTTTTCTCTGGTTTTTGCCCACTGAAATTCGCCATTTTCGTGCCTTTCGAGCTCGATTCGAGTGATCCCAAGGATTGGTGAAGCTTGCCCAGGTGTTAGGGAAGGCTTACAAGTGTTTTGTGATCGATTTGAATGCAAAACGAGGCCTCCACGAATCGGGTAAATTCCCATCCCCGCCATGGAAGCTGTCGAAGCTTGCCACTGTTGATGAACCGCGACTGGCCGCGACTTGCTGCGATCGCGGTAAGGGTGTCCGAGTCGTGTGTCTTGTGGTTTGGCTTTGGGCTTGGCTCGATTCCTTTGATTTCTTTTCCTATTCTTTTAGATTCATATGTAAGTGTATGGAATCTAACTTAGGGTCTCGTTTTGGATCGTTCCAATGGGATTTTTATCCAGGTTTCGTTCCAGATTCAAGATTCAGGACCCGTTCTTAAGAAGTTGTCTTAGCAATCGTCTATTCTAAGGCAAGTGGCGGTTCGCTCTTGCTCATCATTCCATACTTCAATTAATTATCAATTGTTTGTTGTTAATTAATTTGGGATGATTTCTTGTTTATGTTGGGAACAGTTTTGATCAATTATTTGATAAAAGAAGTGCTGTTATAATAGGTTGTATATTGCTAGATACATCGCTATTATGTTCATAATGGTTTTGTTGTGGATTTTAAGGTGAAATTCATATAAAAAGATTATAATAGGTTGCATATACTGTTAGTGGCAACGCTATTTTGATATATATATATATATATATATATAGATTGTTAGATCTATGATGTTGGCCATGTTGGCTTTGATGTGGATTATTATTGTGCTGAACTGTTAGTTAGCACGAGTATTCGTAGGAGCGCTTGGACTCTGCGAGGTCCATTCGTTTCTTTATAATTGGCAAATAACAGGGCATTCAAGTTCCTATGCCAAACTTCTGGTCATGACCAACCGTGTTGTGGATTGAGGTTTGGACTCTGCGAGGTCCATTCCTTCGATGTATGTCCCTCATGACGACACATATATCTAAAAGCTTATAACGTGATGTGTGCTTTGGAATTTAATAAGATAAGTGTCGTTGTTGCACATAATTAATATACCTTGGGCGAGTAGTGCAGCTAAGCGCTAGTGCAGTTAGGAAAAACTCATCTTAGTTGTAAATCGCTCGTATGCGATGCTGTGATGATGTGTCAGTATGTTTGTTTAAGTTCCCCAACATTTGTCATATTTTCCTATAAGGCTCATTTCATTTGGAGTCTTCTTTTGGGATTGATTGCTGTGAGACTCGGTCTCCAGAATCTTCTCTTGTTCATGCTGTTTTATATATTCTAGTAGGAGTATGATGGTTGACTAGCGTACTCGGTTATTATTCGAGGGACGATGAGTCTAATCTAATACGACTGCTTCGAACCACTCTGCTTTGTACCCTTGCGTAGTCTTTCATTAGACTGACCAACCTTTATATTCCTTGCATGGTTGGCTGGTGTCATCCGTCCGATTCGGCACATCAGATAAATTAAGGATTTGAGAAGGCTAGAAGCGACTAGAAGAATGAACGATGTTTGATAAACTGTTTGTTTAAGATTTCCGCTGTGTATTATCGTATTTTGTTAAGATTTCCGCTATAAACTTTGCTGTTATGCATTTTGTTGTACGTGGGAATGGTTGTATTCCCAGTACATTGACTTTGTAAAAGTTGTAATATATGGCAATATAAGCCGTGATTTGATTTTATATCAACTGTAAAAGCCTGGGGTGACTTCGTGATGTTGAATCCGGGGTCATCGGCGGTAATACTTTTAATTGTCAAAATCTTGCGATTTGGGGGTGTTACAGATTTGGTATCAGAGCTAAAATGTTTTCCAAGAGCTCTGAGTTTTCAAATAAAAAAAGTCGTTCATAGTCGTGCCTTTTCTAGAAGTCTGATATGGAAATTGCTTCTGTATCTAGAAAGACTAATTCTTTCTTGTTGTCCCGAAGGATGGGAGCTTGCTTGTCTTTGATTAGAGAGCTGGACGAGGCCGAGATGGCTTTGTCGTCTCCTGAGAGGCCGAGTTTTCCGACTCCTCCGAGGTGTTTTGAGATTGGTGAGTCCAGTAGTCCACCCGAGGAGGTGAAGCATGTGTTGCCTGAGTCAGTGGTGTTGAGAACCCATGCTGAGGTAGCACCAGTTGCAGAGCCAGTAGAGCCGTCGAGGTACGCGCTAGGCCACTACGACAACGACTATTCCATGGGAGTGATCCCAGAGGACGAGGAAGGTGGTGATGAGGAAGGATCACCTGATCACTACATCGACTATACCCTAGAGGTTGAGTCAGTACCGGGGTTAGATTCTGATGAGGATCCCGAGGAGGACCCAGAAGAAGATCCCGAGGAGGACCCTGAAGAAGATCCAGAAGAAGATCCTGTAGAGGTCGAGGTACAGGTTCAGGTTCAGGAACCTGATAGGTTAAGGCATTTGTTGGTTCAAAGTGACGACTCGGGGATGCAGTATATCTACCCGCGTTCTCCACGAAGACCTACAGGCCCATCCATGACAGATGCTGAGTGGAATGCAATCTTTGTTGAGTTTCGCAGCAGAGAGAGAGGCGACCCTCAGTCAGGTATTGTCCAGGACAGGAGGAGGTCAAGCCAAGAGGTCTCCGAGATCTTTCATCAGGACCGAGAAGTCTCTGTTGAAGAGCATCAGTTGATGAGCGAGATGGATCAGGTTCGGAACAGGGCGAGGCCTAGCACTTCTAGAAGTCTGATATGGAAATTGCTTCTGTATCTAGAAAGACTAATTCTTTCTTGTTGTCCCGAAGGATGGGAGCTTGCTTGTCTTTGATTAGAGAGCTGGACGAGGCCGAGATGGCTTTGCCGTCTCCTGAGAGGCCGAGTTTTCCGACTCCTCCGAGGTGTTTTGAGATTGGTGAGTCCAGTAGTCCACCCGAGGAGGTGAAGCATGTGTTGCCTGAGTCAGTGGTGTTGAGAACCCATGCTGAGGTAGCACCAGTTGCAGAGCCAGTAGAGCCGTCGAGGTACGCGCTAGGCCACTACGACAACGACTATTCCATGGGAGTGATCCCAGAGGACGAGGAAGGTGGTGATGAGGAAGGATCACCTGATCACTACATCGACTATACCCTAGAGGTTGAGTCAGTACCGGGGTTAGATTCTGATGAGGATCCCGAGGAGGACCCAGAAGAAGATCCCGAGGAGGACCTTGAAGAAGATCCAGAAGAAGATCCTGTAGAGGTCGAGGTACAGGTTCAGGTTCAGGAACCTGATAGGTTGAGGCATTTGTTGGTTCAAAGTGACGACTCGGGGATGCAGTATATCTACCCGCGTTCTCCACGAAGACCTACAGGCCCATCCATGACAGATGCTGAGTGGAATGCAATCTTTGTTGAGTTTCGCAGCAGAGAGAGAGGCGACCCTCAGTCAGGTATTGTCCAGGACAGGAGGAGGTCAAGCCAAGAGGTCTCCGAGATCTTTCATCAGGACCGAGAAGTCTCTGTTGAAGAGCATCAGTTGATGAGCGAGATGGATCAGGTTCGGAATAGGGCGAGGCCTAGCACTCCAGAGCAGAGGGACGAACCGTGTGTTCCAGGATCGAGTAGGGTTAGGAGTCCGTCTCCGGATTCCGAGGACCAAACTCGCTCGAAGAGATATTGTCTAGGGAGTCTGCTCTACAGGAAGCGTTTTCAGGACACCAAGTAGAGGGTCGACTTAGACAGTAGTAGTTCTTTCTTTTTGTGTGTTTGTTTTGTTGTATATACGGCACAGTACAGAAATCTTCGGGCAATTTTGTTAGAAGCTCGGGAGATCTTTCTTGTATGATAGGTAGTTCTGTTAGAAGTTCACCATATATATAAAATTACCCAGTTGATCTATTCCAAGTGACTTTATCATGATAAGTATTATGGAAAATATATTAATACTTGGGATTTGATCGGTAAACAGATGGTGAATACAAGGAATACCATACGCGCTGGTGCTGGGCCGAGCAATCCGAGGCCAATCATAAGGGACGACCTGGACCGTGTAGAAGAACACGAGTCAATGTCACAGAACAATCCTAGGGGCAATGACCAAGCTGAGGTCCAAGTTCCATTAGTTTTTGATGCTGCGGCTGTTGCTACTATTCGGGGAATCTTCATGCAGGCATTTGCTGATGTGATGCGACATGTCACACCGCAGGCACCTGAAGTGCCAGTTCCGCCAGTTGTACAAAGGGTTGAAGAACCTAATGTTCAGGTACACCATGTTGAACCGGTCAGAAACAGGGATAATTATGGTCGAGCTTTGAAGACCATTAACTCTATGAGGCCGGATAGTTATGATGGTAAAGGAGAGCCGGTCAGGGTAGCTCATTGGTTTTCCCATATGGAACGATTATTCCGTAACATCGAGTGAACTGACGCTGAGAAGGTGCACATAGCTTCTCTGCAGCTGAAAGGAGATGCTAGTGAATGGTGGGAGAACACGGGGCTAGCTGATAGGGCTGATCTAACTTGGGGGATGTTTAAGACGAAAATGAATGACCGTTTCTTTTCCCAAGCTATGAGGGATGAGAAGCTGAAGGAATTTCTCTACCCCAAGAACGACGGATTAAAAGTGACTGAGCTGGCAGCTAAGTTCAATCATTTACTACAGTATGCTGGGTCGATAGTGTCCAGTGAAGATCAGAAGATTTGGCACTTCCACGAGTGGATGAGCCCGGACATCAAACCATTAATATTGTGTCACGGATGCTCTACCTTGGAGCAATACGTTGATGCAGCATACAAATTAGAGGTGACTTTGGAAGAGTCGACCAAGCGACGGAATCGCCATAGATCGATGCAGGGTCAATCTCAGGCCAGTGGTTTTAAGCGTCCTGCGCCGCCATCCAACTTTGATAAGTCTGGTAAAGCGAGGACAGAAATGACTCAAGGTGGGTCAACACAACAGTCGGGTCATGGCAAAGGCCGGATCCAATGTTTCAACTGTGGTGCCTATGGGCACAAGAACACTGAATGTACGAGGGAAAAGAAGCTATGTTATAGCTGTGGAAGAAGAGGGCATGTGCAGAAGTTCTTTCGTCCGGAAAAGCAGACAGGGACAGAGTCACATCAAGGGTCAGTTAATCAGAATACCCAACCTAGGTTCAAACCGGCAGAGACTCCAAGTCCTTCAATACAGACTGCCGCACAGAACAAGGGCAAAACCCTAGCAGCTTCAAGAGGTCAAGGTCAACCCTTATACGAGATGCGTGAGGCTGATGGACCTAACGCTCTAGTTGCTCAAGGTATTCTATACCTCCATTCTACTTCTGTGTGCATTCTATTTGATTCGGGTGCTACCCATTCATTTATTTCGGAAAATTGCGTTAGTAAGTTAGGATTAGTGTGCAACGAGGTTTGTGAACCCTTCGTTGTTAATCTTCCTAATGGTGACCGCTTAGTGGGCACCAAGAGTTTGTCAGAGTTTCCAGTTACCATTCAGGGTAAGAAGTTTGAAGCATATTTAATCTGTATTGCTATGGCTCCATACGATATTATTCTCAGTATGGATTGGTTGACACATCATGGGGCTGTGATTGATTTTAGCTCGAGGACGGTAACGGTGTCATCTGGGGGCCAGTTTGTGTGCAAGTTCAAGGGTCGGAATGACGCTGATAATGGTAAGCTTATCAATGCGATGGCTACGTTTAAGCTGCTTCGGCAAGGATGTGTCGGGTACCTTTGCTACTTGGATTCGCCCGAGAAAGATGGACCTACAGTTCTTGAGATTCCTGTGGTCAGGGAATTTTCTGATGTTTTTCCAGAAGAAATTCCTGGTCTACCCCCGAGTCATGACGTTGAATTTTCTATTGATCTCGAGCCTGGTACTGCGCCGATTTCAAAAGCTCCGTATCGGATGGCTCCTGCTGAGATGCAAGAATTGAAGAAGCAACTTGAAGATCTTCTTGACAAGGGATACATAAGGCCGAGTGCATCGCCTTGGGGTGCTCCGGTATTGTTCGTCAAAAAGAAAGACGGATCGTTTCGACTTTGCATCGACTACCGTGAGTTGAATAGAGTTACGATCAAAAACAAATACCCTTTGCCAAGGGTAGATGATTTATTGGATCAGCTGCAAGGAGCAAAAGTCTTTTCCAAAATCAATCTGAGATCTGGCTATCATCAGCTCAGGATTCGTGAGGAAGATATTCCGAGGACTGCATTCTGGATGAGATATGGTCACTACGAGTTCGTGGTCATGCCATTTGGGCTTGCGAATGCTCCAGCTGTTTTCATGGACCTGATGAACCGATGTTTTCACCAGTACTTGGACAAGTTTGTGGTGGTCTTCATCGACGACATTTTGATTTACTCTCCGAGCATGGAAGCTCATGAGGATCACTTGCAGATCATTTTGTCAGTCCTTAGGCAGAATCAACTTTACGCCAAGTTGTCTAAGTGCGACTTTTGGATCAAGGAAGTGGCTTTCTTAGGCCACATTATCAATGAGAATGGGGTGATGGTCGATCCCCAGAAGGTTGAAGCTGTAGCTAATTGGAAACAACCTCAGAATGTGAAAGAGGTGCGTAGTTTCCTAGGACTTGGTGGATACTACAAACGGTTTGTGGAGGGATTTTCGAAGATCGCTCTACCGATGACCGGTTTGCTCCGCAAGGTCCACACGAAGTTTGTCTGGAGTGACAAGTGCGAGGCCAGTTTTCAGAAGCTGAAGCAATGTCTGACCTCGACACCAGTGTTGACGCGCCAGAAGGAAATGAAGATTATGCGGTTTAAAGTGATGCTTTGAAAAATGGGTTAGGATGTGTGTTGATGCAAAGAGGCAAGGTGATTGCTTATGCATCGAGACAGCTGAAGACCTATGAAGAAAATTATCCGACGCATGATCTGGAATTAGCAGCAGTTGTGTTCGCATTGAAGATTTGGAGGCACTATCTTTATGGCGTGAGATGTCAAGTCTTCACGGATCACAAGAGTCTCAAGTACATATTTACTCAAAAGGAGCTGAATATGAGACAACGTCGTTGGTTGGAGCTACTCAAAGACTACGATATCGAGTTGTTGTATCATCCAGGCAAGGCTAATGTTGTAGCAGATGCATTGAGCCAGAAGACGCCGCACGAGACCGTAGTAGCTTTGCTTGTTGCTCAGACCAAGCTGAACCAAGAATTGTGCGAGATTGAAGTCTTGTACGATCAACGTCGTGGATGCCTGAGTATGCTTGAGATACAAGCTACGCTTCTTGATCAGATTAGGGAGAAGCAGGTCGATGATGTGATCTTGGTAAAGCTATGCAGCGAAGTGATGAACGGGAAAGCTCCCGGCTTCGTGATTCAAGATGATGGATCGCTTTGGTTTCAAGACTGGATTTGCGTGCCTGACGTAGATGGTATTCGCCAGTTGGTGATGAGAGAGGCCCATTCGTCAGCCTATTCTGTACATCTAGGCTCTAGCAAGATGTACAAGGACCTCAGAATGAAGTTCTGGTGGCCCAATATGAAGAGAGATGTGGCAGAATTCGTGGCCAGATGCTTGACTTGTCAGAAGGTCAAGATAGAACACCGAAGACCCGGTGGAGAATTGTTACCTCTACCAATTCCTGAGTGGAAGTGGGAGGATATTGCTATGGATTTTGTCACGGGGTTACCCAAGACGCGAAGTCAGAAAGACGCTATATGGATTATCGTTGATAGGCTCACAAAGAATGCTCATTTCGTGGCTATCAAGATAACATGGGGAATCCAGAAGCTATCGGAAGTGTTTTTACACGAAGTTATCCGTCTGCATGGTACTCCAAAAACCATTGTGTCAGATCGCGATGGCAGATTTATGTCCAGATTCTGGAAGGAGTTGCATAAGGCAATGGGAACCGAGCTAAGGTTCAGTACTGCGTTTCATCCTCAAACTGATGGACAGTCTGAAAGGACCATCCAGACCCTGGAGGATATGCTGAGAGCATGCGTGCTTGATCGTCCGACTAGCTGGGAAGACAGCTTGAGTCTGATTGAGTTCACGTACAACAATAGCTGGCATGCTACTATCAAGATGGCTCCATTCGAAGCTTTATATGGTCGCAAGTACAAATCTCCGATTTGTTTGGATGAGAATGCCAACAAGATTCTGATCGGACCAGAGCTAGTCGAAAGGACTGCCTCAGACATTGTGCTGATCAGACAAAGGTTGTTGACCGCTCAGAGTCGACAGAAGTCTTATGCCGATCCGAAGCGTAGAAAAGTGGAATTTGAGGTTGGCGACAAAGTGTTTGTCAAAGTATCGCCGACCAAGGGCGTGTTCAGATTTGGTAAGCGTGGGAAGCTTAACCCTCGCTATGTGGGACCTTTTGAGATTCTGGATAGAGTGGGATCTCTAGCGTACCGTTTGGCATTACCGCCATCGGCACATCCAGTGCATAATGTGTTTCACGTATCCTTGCTAAGGAAGTATGTGCCAGACGAGTCTCATGTGCTGAGTTATGAAGACATTGAGATCCAGGCGAATGGTACGTACGAAGAGTTACCGGTGCGTATTCTTGAGCGCCGAGAGAAGCAGTTGCGCAACAAGGTTGTACCTTTGGTATGGATTTTGTGGTCCAAGTCAGGTGCCGAAGAGGTTACCTGGGAGACTTGGGAGACTGAGGTGGATATGCTTAGACGCTTTCCCGATTTGTTTTCGGCCTAGAAAAGTCAAGTTTCGGGGTCAAAACTTATTTTAAGGGGGAGGTAATGTAACACCCCTCAATTTATAAGAATATTTTGGAATTTTTCTAACTCCTGAATTACTAGACGGATTAATTTCTGAAGAGTTTTGGACTTTCTGTAAGAGGTTTGAACTCTGTAAATTTTTCCTAGTATTATAAAACACAGTTGAAGTGTATTCGGGGTTAATTTGACGTTTATGTACGAATATATTTAACCCGGAGTTAAGAAATTTAAACCAAGCCGAGTCCGGATAAGGATTAACGAAGTCGGCCTTAAAACCGCGATTGACCGCGATCAACCGCGATACACCGCGACCGGCCGCGCTCGCGGTAACGTCTTTTGCTGAGCAGTGTCGTCTTCCTCAAAGGCGGTTACTGTAGCTCTGTTCCTTTGATTTTTCTGGAAGGACAGGTGGCTCTCCAGCTGGCTTGGCTTGTGTTCCCTTGTTTCCTGCGTGTTTCCCTTGGTGAGGCTCAGATTTTTTCAGTATAAAAGGGGGTGGAACCAATCCGAGAGTTGCCTTCGTCTTCCTCCTTGAGCTCTCTCTTTTCTCTGGTTTTTGCCCACTGAAATTCGCCATTTTCGTGCCTTTCGAGCTCGATTCGAGTGATCCCAAGGATTGGTGAAGCTTGCCCAGGTGTTAGGGAAGGCTTACAAGTGTTTTGTGATCGATTTGAATGCAAAACGAGGCCTCCACGAATCGGGTAAATTCCCCTCCCCGCCATGGAAGTTGTCGAAGCTTGCCACTGTTGATGAACCGCGACTCGCCGCGACTTGCCGCGATCACGGTAAGGGCGTCCGAGTCGTGTGTCTTGTGGTTTGGCTTTGGGCTTGGCTCGATTCCTTTGATTTCTTTTCCTATTCTTTTAGATTCATATGTAAGTGTATGGAATCTAACTTAGGGTCTCGTTTTGGATCGTTCCAATGGGATTTTTATCCAGGTTTCGTTCCAGATTCAAGATTCTGGACCCGTTCTTAAGAAGTTGTCTTAGCAATCGTCTATTCTAAGGCAAGTGGCGGTTCGCTCTTGCTCATCATTCCATACTTCAATTAATTATCAATTGTTTATTGTTAATTAATTTGGGATGATTTCTTGTTTATGTTGGGAATAGTTTTGATCAATTATTTGATAAAAGAAGTGCTGTTATAATAGGTTGTATATTGCTAGATACAGCGCTATTATGTTCATAATGGTTTTGTTGTGGATTTTAAGGTGAAATTCATATAAAAAGATTATAATAAGTTGCATATACTGTTAGTGGCAACGCTATTTTGATATATATATATATATATATATATATATAGATTGTTAGATCTATGATGTTGGCCATGTTGGCTTTGATGTGGATTATTATTATGCTGAACTGTTAGTTAGCACGAGTATTCGTAGGAGCGCTTGGACTCTGCGAGGTCCATTCGTTTCTTTATAACTGGAAAATAACAGGGCATTCAAGTTCCTATGCCAAACTTCTGGTCATGACCAACCGTGTTGTGGATTGAGGTTTGGACTCTGCGAGGTCCATTCCTTCGATGTATGTCCCTCATGACGACACATATATCTAAAAGCTTATAACGTGATGTGTGCTTTGGAATTTAATAAGATAAGTGCCATTGTTGCATATAATTAATATACCTTGGGCGAGTAGTGCAGCTAAGCGCTAGTGCAGTTAGGAAAAACTCGTCTTAGTTGTAAATCGCTCGTATGCGATGCTGTGATGATGTGTCAGTATGTTTGTTTAAGTTCCCCAACATTTGTCATATTTTTCTATAAGGCTCATTTCATTTGGAGTCTTCTTTTGGGATTGATTGCTATTAGACTCGGTCTCCAGAATCTTCTCTTGTTCATGTTGTTTTATATATTCTAGTAGGAGTATGATGGTTGACTAGCGTACTCGGTTATTATTCGAGGGATGATGAGTCTAATCTAATACGACTGCTTCGAACCACTCTGCTTTGTACCCTTGCGTAGTCTTTCATTAGACTGACCAACCTTTATATTCCTTGCATGGTTGGCTGGTGTCATCCGTCCAATTCGGCACATCAGATAAATTAAGGATTTGAGAAGGCTAGAAGCGACTAGAAGAATGAACGATGTTTGATAAACTGTTTGTTTAAGATTTCCGCTGTGTATTATCGTATTTTGTTAAGATTTCCGCTGTAAAATTTGATGTTATGCATTTTGTTGTACGTGGGAATGGTTGTATTCCCAGTACATTGACTTTGTAAAAGTTGTAATATATGGCAATATAAGCCGTGATTTGATTTTATATCAACTGTAAAAGCCTGGGGTGACTTCGTGATGTTGAATCCGGGGTCATCGGCGGTAATACTTTCAATTGTCAAAATCTTGTGATTTGGGGGTGTTACAGCTTCGACTTCTACCACCATGAGACTTCCAAAGCACCACCACCTCCAACACCTAGGCACACCGGGGAGCAGCTCCGACGACGATGAACTCCGGCGAAGAGAAAAACGAGAGCACAAAGAGCGAGAGAGATTGAGCGAGAGCTGGATGAGAGATCCTCTCCACAAAAGCTCCCTTTTATAGGCCTCCGAGGAGCTCAACGCCGAGAAGGAGAATCGCTCGGCCTCCCCCCGGCGAAACGACGGGAAACTCAACCGGCGAAACGCAAAGGAAGACGAAGACGAAGACGAAGCTGGTCCCTTTTTCCGCGATCGCGGAAATTCTTCCGTGGTCGCGGAAATGCCACTCGCGCATCCGCTTGCCCCGAGAAAGGTTTAACACGTGTTAAAAACCCCGAAATTAAATATTTGTATCCAAACAAATACTCTAAGCCTCGAAAATACATCGAATGTATATTATAATGCTCAAGGAATTATTACAGAGATTATACGAGTTACAGAATTTCCGAACTTCGTCAGACGCGACACGATTATAGAACGAGGGTTGGGGAAATTACCCAAATACCCTTACTAAAATGAGGGTATTATACACTGTTTGTGTTGGCTTTGAAGAATCCAATGCGATTTCGTCGATTTGTTCCATTTCTGGTTCGATGTATCGCGTGGTTCCTTCGCCACACTATGATTGCTATGCGGAAGACTTGCCAAATCAGAACACGTCATCATCGTCATCTCAGGCAAGTTGCTCTGAAAGCGGCGACCGCTGTGGGCTTGGCGGAGACCGCCGCCAGCCAAATGTGAGAACGGCGACTGCCGTGGGTATGGCGGGGCCAGATTGTCAGGTTGAAAGTCAAGGCTCGCCGGAGCTCTGACAATCAATCCAATTTGTCAAGCCACGCGTCGATTGCTTCGTTTGGTTGATTTTCCTGATGCTTAGCCATTAATTGCCTATTTAAGGAGGAGTTTTCGGATGGAATGGGCACAAAACCGATCTCAAATCTCTCCCAAATCGTCTCGCCTGAGTTTCGAGCTTCTCGCCGGATTTTTCGAGCTCTCGTCTGAGCTTCGTTGGTGTTTATTCCAGTTGCAAAGTGAAGCTTTGGAAGCCCTTAGAAGCTTAGAATCCAAAGCAAGGCAAAGGAGAAGCAAAACAATTGACGTCGGTGAGTTTTTGCTCTCGTAAAATTTCTGGTGTTCGTAGAGGCGACCGTCGCTACGAACAGCGGCACCCGCCATAAGGCAGGCGGCGACCGCCGCCCAGAAGCTTTTGGCTTGTTTCGGCCTTGGCTTCTATGGCTTTCGATCGGGCTTCGTTCCTTTCGATTCCTTTCGTTATTCTTTAGATTCGTACTCGTGTTTGTCGAATCTAACTTAGGATTTCTTTATGGGTCGATCCGAAGGAATCTGTGGTCTCAGATCTGTCCCTGTTTCGGACCCAGGAACTCGTCGTCTCTAAGCTTTGCTAAAGCTTTCGTCGGATCTAAGGCAAGTGGCGGTTCGCTCTTGCTCATCATTCCATATTTCAATTAATTATCAATTGTTTACTTGTTAATTAATTTGGGATGATTTACTGTTTTCGTTGGGAATAGTTTTGATAACTGTTTGTGATTTTAAAAGATATTATAATAGGTTGTATATCTGCTAGAACAACGCTATGATATATATAAATGATTAAAACATGATATTATACTAGGTTGTATATCTGCTAGAACAACGCTAGTATAGATATATGTTTTTGATGTTGGCCATGATGGCTTTGATGTGGATTATTACTGTGTTGAACTGTTTAGTTAGCACTAGTAGTTAGGAACGTTGGACTCATTGAGGTCCAGTCGTTTCTTGATAATTATTGGTTGAGAGGGCATCGGAGACCCTGACACCAACTGGCGGATCATGATCGTCCTCTATCCGAGTATAGAGGTGGTGCACTTAGCTAGTGTCACAAACCTTGGGAAGGATTTCCTTCGATATATGTCCTTCATGACGAAACATATATCTAAAAGCTTATAACGTGATGTGTGTTTTGGAATTAAATGAGATAAGTGTCGTTGTCGCAAATAATTAATATACCCTTGGGCGAGTAGTGCAGCTAGGCAATAGTGCAGCTAGGAAATCTCGTCTTGACTTTGATCAGAGTAACGTTCTCTTTTCAATCTGGATTCACTTTGAGCGGTGAGGTTGGTCGTGAACCGAAACATCAAGTCGTTTTGAACGCTTGTGTGTTTTATTTATGTTCCCCAACATTTGTCATGTTTCCGATAAGACTCAACTCATTGGAGTCTTCTTTTGGGATTGATTGTTATGAGACTCGGTCTCCAGAATCTTCTCTTGATCATGTCTTTTCATGTATTCTAGTAGGAGTATGGTGGTTGACTATCGTCATCGGTTTTGATTCGAGAAGCGATGAGTCTAACCTAATACGACTACTTCAAATCACTCTGCTTTGTACCCTTGCTTAGTCTTTCATTAGACTAACCAACCGTAATTGTTCTTTGCATGGTTGGCTGGTGTCATCCGTTCGATTCGGCACATCAGATATGTTGCCATCCCGTGAAGGCTAGAACGACTATAGAGGCGAACAGTGTTTTGACAAGTTTATTCAGGTTAAGATCCTTGGTGGGTGATCATAACGATCAAGACCCCTTTTGTTGTTATTTCAAAGACTTCCGCTGTAATGATTCTGATTATGTATTTTGATGTATTTGGAATTATGCTGAAATTCTGAGACTTGGTTTTAATGAAAGTTATGATATGTTGTATTATAACTGTGGTTTAATGATTTATATCAACCGGAAAAGCCTTGGGTGACATCGGACAGTACGTCTGAGGTCACTGGCGGTAATACTTTCAAGAGGTTATTTGGGGGTGTTACAGGTTAGGCGTTGATGTTTTCTTCCTGATTTTCAATTTGGACGTTGTCCGGGGCTGGATCTTCTACGGGGACCACGGGGTTTCCTGAGTCGGTCATGATGGGATGAGTTTCGGATTGATGATTGGATCGCGTATTGGCTAGATGCCCCACGGTGGGCGCCTAAGTTTATTGGCTCATCGGACTTTGTAAGGCTCAAGGCCTTAGAAGCGTCATGCATGCCAACTCGAGGACTTCCCAAGAGGTCACTCATTCCGGTACTACTCGCGCCCTAGTACCTAGTACGCTTAGCTCTTGTTGAGATGGGTAACACTTTAATCCTTATAAATTATTACAAACATGGAGTGTTGTCATCACCCCCACTCAAACCCTTGACGACCTCGTCAAGGCCCAAAGACCGTCCTCTGGGTCAAGCGACCGTCCACCGGACCAAGCCCACTCGTAACACAGAGTCGGCTATGATACCATTTGTAAGGCTCAAGGTCTTAGAAGCGTCATGCCATGCCAACTCGAGGACTTCCTAGGAGGTCACCTATCCTGGTACTACTCCCGCCCTAACACACTTAACTTCATAGAAGAAGATCTCTTGTTGACATGGGTAATCCTTATAAATGATTACAAACTTGGGGTGTTACAGACTTTGACATGGTATCAGATTGGGTTCCGGTGTGGGTTCATTTTCTGTTTGTTTGGGTTGGGTTTAGCGAGGTGCTACCCTCTTGTTGTTGGGATCTCTATAAAGATATTGAGATGCTAGACCCGTTGTCCAAGTATCAACTGGGTCAAGTCAATTGTACTTGCGGGGGCATGTTGGAGTAGAAATAAAGTTCATTCCACCCTGAAATTGTTTAGTGGATTACTCCTATCGTCAATTAATTTTATGGTGGAACCTTACTAAACTTATGTGTTGAGCTTGTATATGCTCGTGTGTGCGCAGACCCGAGTTTATTGGCCCATCGAACTTTGACATCTTTGTATGAGACTGAATAACCTAAATATCACAACCACCACTGGTCCAATTATTCGGATTATTTATGTTTTCCTTCTCTGATAGTTGGTCCAACTTCGAACTAATGTTTCTAGTGTCTCATATACGAGGGTACGGTCAGGGGCGGACCTACGTAGGGACCAGCGGGGGCAGATGCCCCCACTGCAAAAAAAAAATTACTTGGATTACTACCTAAGGCTACCTTTATCGCATTCTTTCTCTCTAGTCAATGTAATGTTATGTTCAATTAAATTCATAGTGTGTGTGATATGAATAGGGTGTTGAGATTATATAACTTACCTATAAGTTTTTGTTTTCTCTACATACTAAATAAATTAGATTGGGTGCTTAGGAAAACATCTTATGTTGAAAGGGATAAATTGAATAGATATAGTATAGAACATACAAAGTTTATGTTCACTAAATATAAAGCAGATCTAACCATGTCATGTAATTCGACAAGATAAAAGAGAGCACTCCTAAGTAATGTTTAGTTATCTAAATCACTGATTATTCAACTAATCTCAACTTATCATTCTTTTTCTTATGGGTATGAAGAGAATTTTTATTATGCATCTGTTATGTTCACTCAATTTAGCTTAATTCTTGCTTTGTTGATTTTTTTACACCTCATTGTATTGTGAAATCATTGTTTTGTAATCTTGTATCCTTCATGAGAAATTCTCTTAATTTGCTATTAATAATAATTATATCGGGCTAGTCACGTCATATTAATTGATTTAATTCTTTTTTAAAGATTATAATTAAAAAAAAAAATTAATTACGGATGATTTGTGCCCCCACTGGACGAAAATCCTGCGTCCGCCCCTGGATACGGTGATGTTCAATTTGTTGATTAGTAATTCTGTTGTAATAACTACCTTAGCACTATACTTATGGTAGTTGGTGTTGAATTGGTTTTCTTCTGGTTTGTTAAATAAGATAAGATTCCCCAGAAAAAAAAGAGTAAACATATGCCTAATGGCTTAAAGACTGCAGACAATGGGAATATATATGTATCATCTTCACTACATTGATCGTATAAACCTGGGACTGGAAAGCACTATCGTGTAGTCTTATTTATCATAGAAAAAAAAAGATATATACATCATATATTGGACGAGATTAGACGATCATGAGCTAGCACATTATCACGCATGAGTAATAAGAGTGTTTTATAGAGTTAAAACTTTGTTGGTGTTTGCTCCAGATAATTGCCACTAACTATACAAAAAAACATATATACATGCTCATAATCTGTTAATCCTCACTGATGTGAAAGCCATATAAATTAAATGATGCTCAATGGTAAAGGTCTAAACCTTGAGGTGGGCTTAGTACTTGGATGCTTTCAGCAGTTATACGGTGGGCACGATAACTGGTACACCAGAGGTTCGTCCTTTCCGGTCCTCTCGTACTAGGAAAAGGTCCTCTCAATGCTCTAACGCCCACACCAGACCAAACTGTCTCACGACGTTCTGAACCCAGCTCGCGTACCGCTTTAATAAGCGATATGACTATTAGGTTAAGTCATGCAACGAGCGCAACCCTTGTGTTTAGTTGCCAACGTTGAGTTTGTAATTTTTTATCCAATGGCCAGTCCGAACCATAAGCTCTAATCACATTGGAGAACATATTGTTTATGCTAGATAGGAGTGAAAATGGGTCGGGTGATGGATGGATGGAGCCATTTTATCACCCAACCCGTGAAGTTAAATCATCCACCCAACTCACCCGTTAGTTCGTTACCAGTGAAACATTTCATCCACATCCATCCATCAAATTCGGGTGGATTAAGTCATCCGCATAATTTTTTATTAATATTTTATAATTATTTACATGTAATAAAATAAATGATAAAGTGTGAAAAAATAATTAATTTTTTTAATATATGAAAATAGTTGTCCTAAATATAGGATTTGATGGATGTAAATAAAAAATATTCTTAAAATATCCAACTTTTAAACATACAAAATTAAAATTAAAATCATATATTTTAATAAAATAGAACTAAAACTACAATTGTCGACGAGTGAACAGATGGGTGGGTGAAGTACGGGTGATGGATCGGGTGATAGGTGAGAATTACGTCAACCATCACCCACCTGGTTAAATGTGGCGTCGGTTAACTATGATTTCAATTAGTCAAAATCACAAACCGTTAACCATGATTTCGGTTAGTCAAATTTAACTGGGTTTGGACGCACCTAGTAGTGGGGCTGGAAATCATCCATGGGTGACCGACATATCCGAAAAACATAACCTGAATATGTGGATGATCACTCAAAGTAAACCGGATAATGGGTGATTGGTGGATCAGATAAAATGGATAATGGGTAGGTGATGGTTGACGTAAATCTCACCCATCACCCGATCCAGGGGAATGAAACTGGAGACGAATTAGGCCAGATTTCTGTTGTCCACTTGCCTGAATTGCATTCCAAAAGAGCTCCATCCCAAAATCCACAATCTCAATCTCCAATTCCAAAGGGCCTTAATAAACATAAATAAGCAAGTACAAAACCACCATTATGGTTGCTTTACACAACAGCAACAAGAGCTTTGATTTCACATATCCTCTTAACAAATCCTTTATAAGGGAGAGAGAGAGAGAGAGAGAGAGCTCTGGCTCAAATAGACAACCAACATTCCCACAATGCATCACATTGTCTTCTGCCTACTACTTTCAAAAGGGGGACATATATTTATAATCAGCAGAGGAAAAAGGGGGAGATAAATATGAGAGATTACATATGACTTTCCACTAGGTTTAGGTGATGGTTGATACTGATGATGGTGATAAGGGGACGCGTGAGAGCCGTTGGGTATCGACAGGCTCCTCAATCCTTGATGCTGCCCTTTACGAAGAAACCCGGACCCACTTTGCAGTTGACCGTTCCTGGCGTTCGGACTAGCTCGGACTCGGTCGGCTTGCATGGTTTGGAAGTAGTATGATGAGCTTGCCATGTCCTTCAGGCCAGGCAAAGGCTTCAAAGCCTCCACCACTTCGCTCATCAAAGGCCGCGTTTTCGGGTCCCGGTTGAGGCAACGGGCTGCCAGCTGGGCCTCTTTCTGGGCGCCTTTGATGGAGAAGTGGCCTTCAAGGCGAGGGTCTATCAGGCGGTAGAATCCCCTCCTTTATCCATGGATCTTCTACCGGTGATCATCTCAAGGAGGACCACTCCGAAGCTGTAGACGTCACTTCTTGATGTAAGATGGCCTGATGCAATTGTAGAGGTAGCACTTTGTATGAGTAATAATCCCAAACACAATAGGATAAGTCTCTTGAAGAGAGAAGCATGCATTAGAAGAATCACCTACTTCTTTTAATCCTCACTGGTGAGTGTGACAACCACATATTCATGAGTTGTGATACAAGACCTTAGGGTCTGTTTGGCAAATAAAAAGGAAGAAAGACTTACAACGCCTTATATAACCTCTTGCTACCTTATAAGTAAACTTAAAAGACCCTTTTCTTTCTGCACCAAACAAACCCTAAGGGGAAGTATTTTAATACAAGACATTACATCATTACAAAAAAAAAGTTAATTGCATCTGCATATGGTTGTCATAAAACTCATCATGCCCCAAAGAACAACAAAATTACCACATCTATCCAGTCCTTGGAAACAGTATAAAAATGTGAGCATATGGATGGAACTGAATGATTCAATTTACAAGATCTCCCTGCTTAAATATTGATTTCTTTAATAACATGGAACCGGTAGCAATCAGCAAGCATTTATGAACCTCTAAACAGGAAAGAAGTTACTTACTCCTGAATAGATGGTTCTCCAAGCTTCCCCGAGGCATGAACTCATAAACTAGCAGTCTTTGATCATCTTCAATACAATAACCAATAAGCTTCACTAAGTTGGGATGAACAAGTTCACCTAGATAGTTTACTTCTGCAACAAATTAAAGGACACCCAGAACAACAATGAACAAGAACAAAATATGTCGACGGTAAATTCACAAAGAATCAATTCATCCCACAGAGCCTTGATCTATGGAAAATAAGAAAATATATTGTATGTGCCTTGAGCAAGAGACACAATCTCCTTCTGGATTCCAAATTTCTCCGCTCCATTAACACGTCCATATCTGGAATTAAGTTGACTCCACATTGCTTGTGCAGTAGTTGCAAATAAAATGCTATCATCAATTTTCTTGTCCAAAGCATTGATTATCCAGGAAGTGACAAGATCATTGCAGTGATCCCAAATATGAAGACGTGAAACATCTTTAGATTGAGAAGAGTGAGGAAGACTACCATCAATGAATGCAGTCTCGTTCTTAGCACTGAGCGCAACCCATACCGAGCACTGCCATGAAAGAAAACCTTTCTCATCAAATACCTTCGAAAAGAGAACCATACCATGGCTATCGAAAGGATGGAGATGGAGCGGATCACTCAAATTTGGAGAATCACCATTCACCATTGTTTCAAGGAACCAGGAGAATCGATAAGAAAATCGATTGAAGAAAAAAGCACAATCTGTGAAGATTGCGAGCAAAAGTAATCGCAAGGAAAAGAAGACGATCGAACATAAATTCAATCGTGACTAGAAAAAGAGGTTCAATCGACGAAAAATCGATTGAGAAGGAAGAACATATCGAGCAGGGAAACCCAAGGAAACGAGCAGGGAGGCTTCCCGCATCCGCCTGAACACCCGGATCTGGGCATCCCGCGGGTCCCATATAGCCCACGAGACATGACAAATTTGTCAAAGATGAAACATAATAAATCCAATATAGCGTGCAATGCACGTAAAAAAGTTATCTTTTTATTACAAACGGTAGACATCATGCATGTTACAAACTTGTCTAACAAAATTGCCCATATTAAAATATGTCCAACAATTTCAAGATGCGGTTAGAAACCAAACTAGTCCAATAAAAATGCCCAAGGGTTAGGTTTTTTTGGATGGTCTTTGGAGGCGTTAGAAAAGAACACTAATAATTAAATTTGTTTTAGTTTAAATACTTATTTATTTTTATATATAATTTTAGGAATTTTATTTGATATAAAAACATTTACTTTTAAAAATTAATTTGGGCTTCCGCACGGATATTATCGGTGATTGAATCCCGTCCGTTTATATGGGTGAGCCAGGCTATCCGGACAAAATGGACTAAATAGTAACCATATCCGTCCATTTATGCAGGCAGGATGAACGGGCGAGCGGGCCGGCCCGCGTTTGCTCATGTCTACTTTCGCCTAAATATGTGGTGCGATTTGAAGTAGACATGTGACAACAACAATAATAATAATAACAAATTGGAATTAATGATTGGCGCAATGTGGATTAGACATGTGACGCGATGTGGAGTAGACATATGAAATAATCTAATATATTATATGTAATAATAATAAAAAAGAAAATAGATAAATTAATGATGTGGCACGATCTAGAGTAGACATGTGGCATGCAACATGAAAACGACAAGTGGCATTAGGTAGGTTCTACTGAAGTATTATATGTAGTAGATTGCGAGCATATAGCTTTCGATTCTCTTCCTTCAGTCGATCATTTTGCAATTAAAGTTTGAAGAATCTCTTCGCCAAAATTGACTGAAATTCCTTCCTTCTTCATTCTCCAAGGACCATCAGTCTTCGCACCGTCTCCATCCGATGGCTGGAGAGATGACGTGACTTTAAGCCCTACATGTTAATCCATTTTTTTACTAATGCAGCTTCCCTCATTAGGTCGGACGGACCGGGCGATTTATGTCGGACGGACCATATCCGCCCATTTATCTCGGACGGACCGGGCGGGCGGGCGGGTCGGCCTGCATTTGCTCAGGTCTAACTGGAATGCTTTCAGAAAACCTAAAATTTCTGAGATTTGCCGAAACCACCAAAATTGAAATTCCTTCGTTGTTCACTCTCCGTGGTCTTCGTATCGTCTATTCGGTGGCTGGAGAGACGACACTGGAGCTTACTATCAACCTCCAACTAGGGGTGAGCAAAACTATCCGATCCGGCCAACCCGATCCGATAACCCGTCAATCTGAACCCTAAAAGTTTGTATCCGAAAACATCCGTTTAATTTTTATCTGAATCCGATCCAATTCGGGTGATTTTTTCATATACTTGGACCGCATACGGATCGGGATATTTTTCTTACCGGGAATCCGATACTATTAATATATAATATATATGTTTTTATATCTAGTATACAATGTTTAATTAGTTTAGATGATCTCAAAATGGTGTTGGTATATTTTTAAGTAATTAAACCCACTTTAATTCTCTAATATAAAATTTCTTATTTTATTCCTTTTAAAAAAAAGACAACCTTGATTATTATTCTTATAATATTCAAACCCTAAATCAATAATTCATGTACTAATTGTCGCCTCACTAAACATAGCAAATATTTTTTTTTGTCAAGACTGAGTGTTCATCATTGAATTGAATTTTGATTATATAAGTTAAAGTTACAACTTTATATACTTGTCAATTCCTCTTATTATATAATATATACGTTTACGGTTCTCAATTTGAAAACGTTGACAAGTTTAATTGTTTGAAAAAATTACAAGGACTTGCAAATGGTGTTGATCTTTAATTGACATTTAGTTTGCACTTTACGGATTATTAGTTATGATTAAATTAGAAAAATTAACATTTTGATTTAATTTTTAATAGGTTTTCTGATAACCGGATAATTTGGATATCCGAGTCGAATATCTAATCCAATCCGGATAATATTTACCGGATATCCGGTCCAAAACCGAATACGGATAGGAGTTTTGTAATTATTTTTACCGGATATCCGACATACTGGACCGGATCAGATATATTTGTTTGCTCACCCCTACCTCCAACCGCCAGCCTTTCTCCCAAGCTCTCCTTCCACTTCCAATCGCCGGACTCAACTCTTCCGAGACGATTCAACTCAAACAATCAACTCCTCCTCTCCTCTGATAAGCTCCGCCGATCGCGAGAGAAAGCGCGACTTCTCACAAAACGTTTTTGAAAAATAAATAAACAATGACATTGACCGCCATGTCAACACAAGTAAAATACGGAAAAAAAAAGAGAAATAGAAAAACTACTTAATTGTTTATTCAATGATCGGCATTTAATGAGTATTTTACAATGTAGTGAATATACCTTCTCCGAATCTCCGATCAACCTAGTATAAAAGACAAAATAATGATCGAAAAGTTAATAGAACCTATATTACACAGAAAAATAATGATCGGAAAGACAATCGAACGTAAGCCTATTACACAGAACAAGATATTGGAAATTGAAAGGCGTATTTTACAACTTTTTTTATGATTTCCAATACTTGATTTATTATGCAAAGCTAGAAAAAGCACAAATCAATCCATCATATCACATCTGCTTTTGAGAGTTCAATCAATCATGTTAGACTTGATCCCTGCGAAAAACAAAAAGCGTTGCTTTAGAGTATCAAAATTTTCGATTGCGAGCATATAGTTCAATCAATCACGTCAGACTTTGAAGACAAATGGCCTTAGGTAGGTTCTATTGAAGTATTATACTCCTTATGTCCCAGTATATAAGCTACATTTGGAGAAAAGCTTAAGAATTAATGAGAGTAATAGAAAGTATAGTTTGACATTAAATGCTGCAGAAAGTACAAAGACAATTTGTAGCTCAATAATGTAGTTTACAGGGGACAATTAGTTTCAATCTAAGGCAAGAATTTCTAAACCAATAGAAAATCAGCATTAACATCACATGGATTGGCAATAAAAACATGGAATAATTATTGACCATTTTACATCTCTACATCTCTATTAAGAGAGCCATTAAAGAGTTGTTCAAGAGTAAATGCAAGCATTTACTCTGCTCTTGCTGCTAAAAAAAATAGAGGATTCAAATCAGCATCACTGTGTGCTCCCTATGTCTTCAGACTTTGATCTCAACCAACCAGCTCTATTTCTAAATGAGGAATATCATTTCAGTAGTGATGAAGGAGGGATGGAAGAAGATGGGTTCCATCTTGATCTCAATCAGCCATTTGGGGACATGGAACAAGATGACATTCACTTTGATCTCAACCAAGAACCAGAAACAGAGGCATTATTTCATGCAGAAATAGAGCATCACACAAAAGCAACAAGTCATCACCAGACAAACAGGAACACGCTCAGCAATGACCAGAGAATGCACATTTTACTATGGCTTCTAAGCAGAAGAAAGAATGGAAAGCTACAACATGGTGCAGTTGATGTTGCAGCAACATAATTTAATGTATCAAGATGGTGCATAGGCAATATATGGGGCATAGCCAAGAGACAAAGAAGTGTGAATCAGAGATTCAATGTCAGCACAAATTATTACAACTCAGGTAGAAAGAGAATTCAAGTGCCACAAGATGCTATCACAAATTTGAATATGGGGGACAGATCCTGCATCAGAGATTTAGCAAGCAATCTTAGCATATCAAAGAGCACAATACATAGGATGATCAAGAGGGGAGTCATGAAGCCACATACAAATCCTCTGTATCTTGGATTGAAGGATGCCAATAAAGTTATAAGACTGGCTTGGATACTAGGGCTACTACAAGGTGATACAACAAAAACAAAGAGACAATATTATCCAATGTATGACTATGTTCATTTGGATGAAAAATGGTTTTATTTGAGAAATAAATCACACAGGGTCTATCTAGCACAAAATGAGAAGGGAAAATACAGGGCTGCAAGTTCAAGCAAATTTATTCCAAAAGTAATGTTCACTACTGCAGTTGCAAGGCCAAGGTTCAATTCAGAGGGACAGTGCACATTTTATGGTAAAATTGGTATTTTTCCATTCATATACAAAGAGCCAGCCAAAAGAGCATCCAAAAACAGACCAAAGTGGACACTATTGTCCAAGCTAGTAGAATTAGTAAACCAGAAGGTGACAAGGAGTATGTTGATCAATCAAATAGTTCCAGCAATTAAGGCAAAGTGGTCACAAGATGGACAACACAAGGTAATATTTATTCAACAAGATAATGCAAAGGCTCATATAAGTCAACATGATCCAAAATGGTAGCAAGTATATCAACAAGAAGGATTTGCTTTCATTCTAACTCAACAACCACCAAACAGTCCTGATTTGAATATATTAGACTTAAGATTCTTTAGAAGCATTCAATCATTGATGCATAAAAAGATGCCTAAGGATGTAGATCACATGTTAGATGCAGTTCATCAACCATTTTATGAGTTAGACCCTAAATCTCTATGTAGTGTGTGGATGACATTTCAATATGTCATGAATGAGATATTGAAAGACCAAGGAGAAAATGGTTATGATGTGCCACATGTGAACAAGAAAAGATTAGAAGCAGAGGGTAATCTACCAACACAAGTTCAAGCACCAATGTGGGCTGTCATAGAAGCTTGGGGCATTGTTCATGGGGGACAAGGAGTACAAGCAACAGGACCATCAAATGCACAACAATACAGTGAAGAGAAAATTAGGGTTCTTGAGAGATGGGGAGATAGAGAGACAAATCAGGGTTTTGGAGGGATTACTCACACAAACGAGCAACTCAGGGGACAAACAAGATAGATTTGAGGATTCTTGAGCACTCAAGCACCAAATTTATAGCAAATCAGGGGACATGCAAAGGGAATTTAGGGTTCTTCAGCGAGATCTGGGAACAAGAGAGAGGAAGAACAAGGGGACGAAGATCCATAGCATAAGAACCACAGGCGAGGATCCAGAGAGGATGAAGAACAAGAGACGAGATCCAGAGAAGGAGATCCAGAGAAGTAGATCCAGAGAAGGAGTTTCAGATAAGGAGATCCAGAGAAGATTAAGATGAACAAAAAACGAAGATCAAGGCAAAGGTGAGAGATTTGGATCCAAGTGAGGAAAATGGAAGAGCGGTGTAGAGAGAATTTAGGGTTCTTGAGAGGAGTAGAGTGTTCTAGAGAGCGTGTGAGAAATGAGAGGAGAGAGGGAGTCAGATATGGGAGAGGGAGAGAGTCAGATGGGGTATTGGGGGGATAGATCATTGATAAGGGTAGGTGAAGGGTGGGGAAAAAGACAAATAATGGTAGGATAGAGAGAGTAAATATAGATATGTAGTGAGGGTATTTTAGGAAATTAAATATGGATAAAAAATGAATGAAATGAAATGGGGTGAATTTTTTGGGACGCCCGATAAGAAAAATATAGCTTATATTATGGGACGGAGGGAGTATGTAGTAGATTGCGAGCATATAGCTTTTGATTTTCTTCCTTCAATCGATCATTTTGCAATTCAAATTTGAAGAATCTCTTCATCAAAATCGACTGAAATTCCTTCCTTCTTCATTCTCCAAGGATCATCGATATTCGCACTGTCTCCAGCCATCGATGGTTGGAGAGATGACGTGACTTCAAGCCCTATATGTTAATCCTTTTTTTTTTACTAATGTAGCTTCTCTCATTAGGCCCTTTCCATACTTAATAGGAAGGACCATAATACCAAGCATCACATCATATCTAAATTTTGATTCTATAGTAAGGTTCCACCATAATTTTCTTTGTGTAAAAGAAATTTCTTATAAAAATACACCTAAGTGATTTTGTATATGAGACATATTCAAAATAAACTTAGGGTCTGTTTAGATGGCAAATTTAATGCATTAAATTATATTATCTTGTATTAAATTAATAATTTAATACAATTTAATGCAATTTAATGCATTTTACGAGGGAATTCAAACAGACCCTTAATGTGATATCTGACTTTGCTTTATGAAGCAATAGTAGAAGATATACATGGTTTTCGAATTTGCAAATAAGGCATATTCCAATTGCTCGTATTTTTGTTTTTTCAAACTTTTTATTTGTACGATTTCAATTGTTAAAACTTGGTGCCGTGAGTCTAGAAGAGCCACAAGGCATTAGGGATAAAATATCAAAAAAAAAATTAATAGAAATTAAACACGCTATATAAAACCTAGATGTGATAGTTATAATGAAACGGACTTTCTAAATCCACTATAAATCAAATTACAATTATTTAAATATACTTTTATAAAAATAAAACTCTACAATGATTAAGGTAATAATACATATATCATAAATCTAGTATTTAGTAGGGTTTAACAAAACAATATGCAAGACTACTTTAGAATTTCCGTGTATCATAGCATTTGGCTATGCTTTTTAGCGATCTGAAATTCATCTTTTATTTTATATGGTTGTTTTGCAGGATTAAGTAGTGTCTCACATTCGATTTCATATTTTGCATAAATATGATTGCAAACTGTTTTGGGGCGAAAAGATTGACCTGACCTAAATCGCCTTAGGAATGGCAACTAGACAACAACAGTTTTAATTATATCTGAATGATCTCAATAAAACAAAGATCAAGACTAAATAAGATTAAAAAGATGCATAGACAAGCTAATCTCCACTGAGTGAGAGCTTGGTCGAATCAAAGGATTCAGTCGTCGGTCGCTTCAACACTGAAACAAGGATTCGAGCTTAAGAATCTTGATGAATGTAAGTAGGAGTGTCATCGTATGTATTATGTCTAATTCGTGCTTTTTACAATGATCTCTAACCCCTTTATATACACATTTATTTCCCAAAGATCTGGCTAAACAAGTCGTTTGGCCTCCGCGATCTTCGCTCACCAGCTTTTATTCCCAGATTGCCATGATCTTGTGATATTTATGGTTTGATTACGTGGGTTGTAACTGCTATATGGAAGGATATATCAACCTCCATGATCTGGTTTTAGTAACGTCTCTGATCCTGTCGTTGCAGTGAACTTCGCTTGTCGTGTAATCATTGGTTGCTTCAAAACGGAAAAGATCGCTTCATCCACTGGGTCGCTTCCTTTGAGAGTCCATTAAGAGTGAGGCCCAACAATTTCCCCAAGGAATCGAACCGAGCCGGAAATAGCAGTTGAGAGGGGTGGTTGGATTTCTTCTTCTCGTGCTTTTTCTGGACGTGATCTTCTCTCTGCCGAATTGCTGGAGTGGATCGATGACATGTTGCTTTCTTATTGGCTGATAGGTTTGACCGCAAGTGAGCAGTTTCCCATAAATGGCAGTCACTTCCCTTTATTTTCACCATCCTTTTTCTTGCTCACGAAAGGTTTTCTGTTTCAAAGGTAAGAACGTTTTTCAAATTTCTTACCGCTCTACTTGCACCATGTCGTTTCCGAGATCAAAGAAGTCTAGAGCTCCATTTTGTGCATCGGTGGGAAAGGTAGCGAGTTCTCACCCTCGAATCTCCTTAGTTCAGAAGATTCCCTGGCCGAAACCCTAACCCAATCGGAGTTGGATGTGATTTTAGAAGTGGGTCAATTTCCTTCTGAGACGGTGGCTCGTCTCCCCTTACCCCAAGAGCGGGCTGACTGGTGTCGCGACGGATGGGTTTCCTTCTTTGAATACCCCTTCAAAATAGGCCACTCTTTTCCCTTCTCGAGTCTGGTGAGGAATTTCTTGTTTGTCCTTAACCTTGCCCCATGCCAGGTGATGCCGCATGCATGGCATCTTCTTAGGGTAATCGACATTTTGGTGTCTAGTGTTAAAATCGATTTTGACTTTGATGCTCTCTGGTATTCGTACTATCTAAGTAGTCAGGGTTCTTTCCGCTTTCAATTGCGCATTAGGCCAGATAGAAAGCCAATCACTTTAAACCTTAACGTGAACGATCGCGGATGGAGGTTGTGATTTTTCTTTGTTGAAAAGAAGTCGCTTGAGGGGGGATTCGACTGCTCTTTCTTACGCGACGTTTGGAGGACGACAGGTATCGTGTTAGTCTCTGAAATCTTATGTTTTGATGTCTTGTTAACTGGTGCTTACATGTTTCTTTTTTCAGTGTCAAGCCCAGAGGAGAAGACGGATTCTGACTTTGTCGCGGTTATTGAGGTTCTGCTTGCCTTTTCGGAGGCCGATAGATCATTCAAGAACATGAATTTTTTAACCCTTCCTTCGAGCATGGCGACTCCATCCACTTCTGTCACTAAAGGCACATGTTCGTTCCTTGGAGTGACCATATGCTTATACGTTTGTACTTGTCTGACAGTATTCCGGGGTGCGAGGTCGAGTGCTCGTCTTTCCGGAAAGAGTCTTCTGGACCAAAAGTTGTCGGCGGCGAAAGCGTCCTCGTGGGCTAAGTTTGAAGCCAAGGATCTTTCATCGGCTAGGATCATCGCCTTAGACTCGTCATCATCTAAAACTTCAGGGGCAAAGAGGAAGGCGTTTGGTGCCCCAGAACTTTCAGTAGGCATGGTGAAGATCGAAGAGAGATTTGGAGGAGTTGCTTCATAATCTAGACCTTGAGGCCAAGAAGGAGATTGGTGACTTGCATCCCATCGATTGCGTTGATGAGGCTGGAGCGGGCACCTGGCGAGTAAGTAAAGAAAAGTTTTGTATGAAATGTTTCTGCTAATGCACATATTTCTCAATGATTTTACATGATAGTATTCACTTGTCGCGTTCTCCAATGTGCAAGAATTGAGCGACAGCGCTAACAGGCGAATAGCCGAGGTCGAGGGCCAGTTGAAGGTAGCCAGTGGACGCGTCAAGGTGGCCGAGAGCAAGAAGGTGTTGGCCGAGAAGAAGTTGGTCGAGTTGCAAATCCGATTTGGGGAGCTTGAGAGTAGCGTTAAAGACATCCGTTTGAAGGACGCTCAGGTCGCCACCGATGTTGGAACGTATTACTACCTCAAGTCTCGTATTGAGATGATGGAGGAGTATGCCCTGGGGGTCCATTTGTCTTGGAAGATTAGGGATGCGAGGGAGAATATGGATCTTTTGTATCCTAGTGGCAACCCTGGTAATGAGTTGTTCAAGTTGATGGGACTTGGTGAGGACGAACAAGGAGAGGAGGTTGTTCCTTTGGTGGCCGAGGAAGTTGTTGCAGATGTGTCGAAGGGGCTTCCTGAGGCGATCAAGGGTCAAGATGTCATCCCTATAGAAGTCAATGAGAGGTCAGGCGAGTCCTGATCTCGTTTTAACATATGACATTGTTTTCTTCTGGTGTTTGTGAACGTTTTACTCTAAATGTTTAGGTAGTATGTTGTGCCCCATCGTGGAGATGGGATGGACAATGTTTTGGCGACCCGTCTACCATCGCGGGTCATGAATTTTGTAAACGCTTTGGTTGTTGCGACATACCTTGTGTTTGTTTTGCATTTGTCTTGCACATTTTGTTTTTGCAGGTGGATTTTGTCATTTTGCGCCTTGGCCGAGACGCGAAGTGTGTAGCCGTAACAACCTGTAGTTTGTAAATGTTACTGTAGCATGCTTTTTGTTTTCCCAGGGAAGATTAGTTTGTAATGTATGGTAAAGACAAGTACCTGGGGTAGGTCAAGGCTTTTTTTGTAAAATAGAACGTTTCGTTTTGTTCCTCCATTCCATGTGTATCGATCGATTTGTATGTTGTAAGCGATGTTGTGTGTATAGTAAGGATATCCGTTTGAATGTCAAGTTCGTCTTTGAAGCCTCTTGTTCCTGTTCATATCACTATAAGAGTACACAAAAAAGGTCTTTTGGGCGACCGTTGGGGGGTGACCCAACGGCCCTCCGATGCTTAAGTCAGTGATCGTAATTCAAGAGAATATAATTTGAATAGATGTAAAAAATGCAAAGTGAAAGTGAAAGAAAGTTCAGAAATGATACGACTTTAAGTGGACCGCGTTCCAACTTTGAGGGATCGGTTGTCCGTACTTTGTTTCTAGTCGATATGCTCCTTGCCCGACGACTTCCTTGATGAGGTAAGGTCCTTCCCATTGGGGTGCCAACTTTCCGTCGGTTGAATATCTGGTGTTTTGGAACGTTTTCCTTAGGACCCAGTCTCCTAACTAAAAGACTTTAGCTCGGACGTTCTTGTTGTAGCTTCGGGCGACTTGTTGTTGGTATTGGACCATTCGGATTCTGGCTTTCTCTCTGGTTTCATTGACGGTGTTGAGATTGTGAGCTAACTTGATGTCGTTTTGTTCTGGAGTTTAGAGTCCGTATCTGGCAGTTGGGACGAGTAGCTCGGTGGGGATAACTGCATTGCTTCCATATACCAATGAGAAAGGGCTTTGTCCTGTTGTATTTTTTGGCGTTGTCCTGTCGGACCATAATATCAGGGAGAGCTCGTCGGCCCATTTGCCTTTTGCCCCTGTGAGGCATTTTTTGATGTTGTTGATGATGATTTTATTGCTAGACTCTTCTTGACCATTTGATTATGGGTATCTCGGTGTGGACGTGACTAGTGTGATGTTCCACTGTTTACAAAAAGATCGCGTCTTGCTACCGATGAATTGGGAGCCATTGTCGCATACGGTTTCTGAAGGGACGCCAAATCTGCATAGAATGTTACTTTTTATGAATGAGATGACATGTTTTTCATTTACCTCTCGATACGCTTCAGTCTCTATCCATTTAGAAAAATAGTCAGTCATGGCTAGGAAGAAGACGCGTTGTCCTGATGCCGGTGGCAGTTTTCCGACAATGTCCATTCCCCACCGCATGAAAGGCCATGGAGCTAGGGTCGGATGGAGCATTTTGGATGGCTGATGTGTGACAGGCGCGTGTCATTGGCAGGCGTCGCACTTTCTGACATAATATATCGCATCTTTGTTCATTGTGAGCCAATAATAACCTGTCTTGAGGGCTTTGTGGGAAAGGTTGTGTCCCCCAGTGTGATTTCCACATTCTCCGTCGTGTAGAGATTGCAAGACGCATCGTACCTCAGTTGTTTTGAGGCAAAGTAGGTATAGGCATGTGACAGATCGTTTGATCAACACGTTATCTTTTAAATCAAAGGTTACGGCTTGTACCTTGAGTCTTTTATCTTCTGCTTTGTCTACTGGGAGAGTTCCATCTCTGAGCCACTTGATCTAGGGGTGGTCCAATCATCTTGGTCGCCCACCAAATCTTCTTCTGTGTGGTCGCCCACCTCTGATAAGAAGACTTCTTCTAGGGGTAACTCATCCATTGTTTGAATGTCATCTGGATTAGGTGCCCTGATGACTCTGGGGACGGTCAGTGTGGTGATATGTGCTAATGGAATGTTGTGGAAGTCGTCGGGGTGCAAGGTGGGACCAAGATTTTCTAGGGCGTCGGCTTGTGTGTTGAGGTCGCGTGGGACTTGTCGGATGGTGAAGTTCTGGAATTTGCTTGCCAATTTTTTGACGATATCTAGATATGCCATCATCTTGTCGCCTTTGGCAGCGTACGAACCTTGTACTTGGTTGACGATTAGGAGAGAATCGCATGTTACCTCTATGTTTAGAATTGCGAGATCGTGTGCGAGCGTTAGTCCAAATACAAGGGCTTCATATTCTGCTTCATTATTGGCCGTGTCCCACTCACATCTCACAACTTGGGCTATATGGTCCCCTTATGGTGATTTTAGCACGACACCTAGGCCGACTCCTCTTACGTTCGATGCCCCGTCTATGTGGAGCAGCCATGTGCCCCAGTCTTCTTTGACTTTTAGTTGTTCGACCTCCTTCGTGGCTTCTTGTTCCAGTGTTGGGCTGAAATCGGCCACAAAGTCGGCTAAAGCTTGGGATTTGATTGTTGTCCTTGGTTCGTACTCTATGTCGAATCCGTTGAGGTGTATGGCCCACTTGGCCATTCGTCTTGTAAATTCTGGTTTCCTCATGACTGCTTTCATGGGATGGTTAGTTCTCACAATAATAGCATGTGATTCAAAATAGGGTCGCAACTTATTTGAGGCCATAACCAATGCTAAGACTATTTTTTCAAGTGATGTGTACCTGGTTTCGGCGGGAAGTAAGGAACGACTTACATAGTAGATCGGTGATTGTTTACCATCTTCCTCCCTTGTTAGAACTGCGCTGACGGCTGATTCTGATACGGCCAGATATAGTGGTAATGGCTCGTCGCCTTTTGGTTTAGCCAATAGGAGTGGACTTGCCAAATATGTGTTTAGATTTTGGAATGCTTGTTCATGTGCAGCCGTCCAGTCGAATAATTTGTTCTTTTTCAAGGCTTCGTAGAAGAACTTGCACTTATCCGATGACTTGGATATGAATCTTTTTAGTGCCGCTATCCATCCTGTTAGTTTTTGGATGTCCTTGACGCATCGAGGGGATCTAAGGTTGACGATGGCCTTGATCTGGTCGGGACTGGCTTCGATCCCTCTTTAAGTAACCATGTATCCCACAAGTTTTCCTGAAGACACTCTGAAAGAACATTTAGTCGGATTTAATTTCATGTTATGTCTTTTCAATACATCGAAAGCTTCCTTCAGGTGTTCAATGTGGTCTCTTGAGGCTTTGGACTTGACGAGCATGTCATCGATGTAAACTTCCATGGTATCTCCGATCTGGTCTTTGAATATTTTGTTTACCAACCTCTGGTCGTGGCCCCTGCATTTTTTAGTACGAATGGCATCACTTTGAAGCAGTACGTACCTTGTCTTGTTATGAAAGCTGTCTTTTCTTGGTCGTCAGGGTCCATGAGAATCTGGTTGTATCCACTGAACGCGTCCATGAATGTCAGCATTTCGTGTCTGGCGGTCGCGTCGACCATTGCGTCAATATGTGGTCACGTGAAGGAGTCTTCTGGGAAGGCCTTGTTTAGGTCTGTGAAGTCGATGCATACTTTCCATTTCTCACTCTTCTTTTGAACCACGACGATGTTTGCTAACCAGTCGGGGTACTTGACTTCTCTTATTTTGGATGTCTCAAGTAGAGTTTTTTTACCTCATCGTCTACACTCTTGTTGCGTTCTAGCGCGAACTTTCTCCTTTTTTGCTTGACTTTAGGGTACGTGGGATCTACATTCAATTTGTGAGTAATAATATCTGGGGAGATTCACACCATGTCTTCATGTGACCAGGAAAAACAGTCAGAGTTGGATCGTAAAAATGAAATTAAGTCTGCCATGATCGAATCGTTTAGATCTGATCCGACCTTCACTGTTTGTGTTGGCTTTGAAATGTGCGATTTCATCGAGTTGTTCCATTTCTGGTTCGATGTATCGCGTGGTTCCTTTGCCACACTATGATTGCTATGCGGAAGACTTGTCGACTGCCCATTTCATTGAAGTGACGTAGCACTCTTTGGCAGCCTGTTGGTCGCCTGTTGATTTATTTCACTGGCGTACGTCGTCAACACGATCTCGCCTTGGGTATACTTAACTTCCCCACCGAATCCGACCAGTGGAGTAGAGTTTCTAGTTAAGTCGTCCTCACTTAAACCCATACCATTTAAGGCGTCTAGTGTCAACAAGTTGGTGGAGCTACAATGTCGATTAGAACACGGCGGATAAGGCAATTGCTAATTGAAAGAGAAATTACCAAACCGTCGTGGTGGTCTCCTAACTCTTGAGCTTTTGAGTCGTCGAAGTTAATGGCGGGAGCGTCCGAGATTTGCAATTGTCTTGTCTCCGTCTGAATCGGCTTGTTGCCTTTGCTCTCTCAAGCATGCCTTTTGGCGGCCGAGTATGTGTTTCCACACACGTCCGACCCTCCTGAAATCATGTTAACAATTTTAGTGGGGATCGGAGAGGATGGTTTGTTGGATGTTACCTGATCCCTTTATTCCAGAGTTGCTTTATCCTTATCTGAGATGACGTCGCATAGTAGCCCGCCCCTATGCGAGGAGCCTCGCGACTTCCTTGCGAAGGGTTATGCATTCGTCTGTCGAGTGTCCATGGTCTCCGTGGAACTTGCACCATCGATTCATGTCCTTCTTGGTGTCTGGTTTATCGTTCTTCTGAGGCCATCTAACCTCCTTTCCATATTTATCGAAACTCTTTATGAGCTCCGATACGGATACGTTGAAGTTGTAAGAGTGAAGCTTCGGAGGGAGAGCGGGGTTGTTTCACCAATCCTGGTTCCTGTCATAAGAGTTGTTTACCTGACTAGGGTCGCTTCGCCCCTTAGGGTACGATTGGTGTCGTTGATCGCGTCGATAATCCGAGGATGCGCTTCGATCGACTCGATCAGGGCTCTTGTTTGCCTTGGAGGGTTCCTCGTCTTCCTCGAGTCTAACTTGCTCCATGGTTTTGGCTTGCACGTCTTCAAAGCTTTGGCATGGGTATTTGGTCAATTCGCGGTAGAGTTCACTGCCCCTGACCAGGCACCGACGAAACGTTTCGATCGATGTTGGAACGTCATAATGTGGGATTGTGACTTTCTCTTTGTTGTACCTGTTAAGATAATCCCTTAGAGGTTCGCCACATTTTTACACGATCCTGTACAGGTCGCTTGACTGTTTTTCTAATCGTCGACTGCTAGCGAATTGAATTTTGAACGAATTGATCAAGTCGGCGAAGGAAGCGATGGAGCCCTGTGGAAAATGCATAAGCCAAGTTAGTGCAGGTCCCACGAGGGTCGAGCCAAAACTTTTGCACATGACCGCCTCGCGGTTCCCTCTTGGGATCGAGATAGTCATTAATTTTTGCTTATAAATTGAGACATGATTGTCGGGGTCTCCGGTCCCATCATAGTTGGGCATGTTGGGGACGTGGAACTTTTTAGGAATCTCGACGCGTGCAATGGCCTCTGCGAAAGGCGAATCTTCATATCCGTCGATCGTTTCTCTCTCGATTGGTTGGGGAACTCTCGTGATCTGTGTGATACGGTCGTCTAGAGTCTTCATATGTTCATTGATGGCTTGTTGTATGAGGGCATGGATATCGGCCGGTCACGTCGCTTGTGGATGGGTTGCTCGAGCCCGAGAGGCTCGGCTACAGAGTTTGGCAAGTTAGTCATGACGAGAGTGTCCGAAGGGGTCTGAAACATACCAGTGTGCTGGGAAGCATTGGTCTCTACTGCGGGTGTCATGTCTACTCCATCCAGATCGAGTCGTGTGGATAATCCTTCCGTATTGACCACACGTCTTGGGCCTCTGGGAATCGATGTGGACGATTGTACCTGCGATGTTAGAAACTCATTTTCACGGGTTAGTCAAGCAATTTCGGATTCATATTGAGCACTTAGTGTTTCGGTCTTGGTACGATGTTTACCAGTTCTTCTTGAACGACATTCATGCTTTTTGCGAGCTCTTGTATTTGTGAATCTGCAATTGGTTGGGCGTTGATGTTTTCTTCCTGATTTTCGATTTGGACGTTGTCCTGGGCTGGATCTTCGACGGGGACCACGGGGTTTCCTAAGCTGGTCATGATGGGATGAGTTTCGGATTGATGATTGGATCACTTATTGGCTAGATGCCCCACGGTGGGCGCCTAAGTTTATTGGCTCATCGGACTTTGTAAGGCTCAAGGCCTTAGAAGCGTCATGCATGCCAACTCGAGGACTTCCCAAGAGGTCACTCATTCCGGTACTACTTGCACCCTAGTATGCTTAGCTCTTGTTGAGATGGGTAACACTTTAATCCTTATAAATTATTACAAACATGGGGTGTTGCAATCACCCCCACTCAAACCCTTGACGACCTCGTCAAGGCCCAAAGACCGTCTTCTGGGTCGAGCGACCGTCCACCGGACCAAGCCCACTCGTAACACAGAGTCGGCTCTGATACCATTTGTAAGGCTCAAGGCCTTAGAAGCGTCATGCCATGCCAACTCGAGGACTTCCTAGGAGGTCACCTATCCTGGTACTACTCTCGCCCTAACACGCTTAACTTCATAGAAGAAGAGCTCTTGTTGACATGGGTAATCCTTATAAATGATTACAAACTTGGAGTGTTATAGACTTTGACATGGTATCAGAGTGGGTTCCGATATGGGTTCATTTTCTGTTTGTTTGAGTTGGGTTTAGCGAGGTGCTACCCTCTTATTGTTGGGCTCTCTATAAAGATATTGAGATGCTAGACCCGTTGTCCAAGTGTCAACTGGGTCAAGTCAATTATACTTGCGAGGGCATGTTGGAGTAGAAATAAAGTTCATTCCACATTGGAAATTGTTTAGTGGATTACTCCTATCGCCAATTAATTTTATGGTGGAACCTTACTAAATTTATGTGTTGGGCTTGTATGTGCTCGTGTGTGCGCGGACCCGAGTTTATTGGCCCATCGAACTTTGACATCTTTGTATGAGACTGAATAACCTAAATATCACAACCACGACTAGTCCAATTATTCGGATTATTTATGTTTTCCTTCTCTGATAGTTGGTCCAACTTCGAACTAATGTATCTAGTGTCTCATATACGAGGGTACGGACCGTACGGTGATGTTCAATTTGTTGATTAGTAATTGTGTTGTAATAACTACCTTAGCACTATACTTATGGTATGTGATACCCCGTAATTCTGTAAGATTATTTTGGGAATTTTGGGATTTTTCCCGAACACCCGTTTTGTCCGTCGGATTTAATTCAGAAGGTTTAAGACATTCTGTAATGTGCTCAACCTCTGTAATATTTTTCTCAGTGAAATAAAATATAGACGATGTACTTTGAATCTTAAATACTCGTTCGTGTACGATTACTTTTATCCCGAGTTAAGTCGATATCGTCCAAAAGCTGAGAAGTGCAAAGCTACGGTGGCGGCGACCGCCGCGAAGGGCTCGAGGCAACAGTGCCCTCGTCTTCTAGCTGGGCGCGAAGACCAAAAAACGGCGACCGCCGCATTAAGGACGGCGACCACCGTAAGTTGCCCGCCGTAGTGGTTTTGTGAGGCGGCGACCAGGTGAATGGCGACGCCCGCCGCGAGCTAGCTAGCGGGTAAAATCCAGAAGTCACCGGCAAGCCTCTGACGCGCCGATTTAGCCCTGCTCCGCCTCGTTGTAGACCATCGTGGTGTCCCCTTGTGCTTTGGCTATAAATTGAGGAGGTTTTGGGTCAGATTGGGCACAAATCTCAGCCTAAATCTCTCAAATCTCTTCTCGCCGGAAAAGCTTGCTTCGCCGGAGTTTAGTGGTGATCGCCGGGGGTGTTGTTGGTGTGTTCCAGTATCCCTTGAGAAGCCTCTTGGTTGCCTTTGAAGGTCAGAACCCAAGCAAGGCCAAAGGGGAGCGTTTCGCGTGTGTTTGGTGAGTTTTCTGCCCTCGCCGTTCTGTTCTGGGTTCACTGCGGCGACCGCCGTGTTCTCGACGGCGACCGCCGTGATGAATGCGGCGCCCGCCATGATGAACCCGGCGACCGCCGCCAGAAGGTCGTGGCTCCTTTTAGCCTCGGTCCTTGGTGGTCGTCTTTCGGGCGTCGTTTCCTTCGGTTCCTTCGTCTTTTCTTAGATTCGTACTAGTTATGTCGGATCTAACTTAGGGTTTCTCTTATGGGTCGACTCGAAGGTCGTTGTGCTATCGGAGCTATACCCGTGTCGAGCCCGGAATCCCGTCGTCATTAGGCTTATTCCAGATCTGCGGATTAAGGCAAGTGGCGGTTCGCTCTTGCTCATCGTTCCATATTTACATTAATTATCAGTTGTTTATCTGAGTAATTAATTTGGAATGATTATTGTGTTTATCTGGAATTGGTTTTATAAACTGTTTTGGAAAATTGTAATATGACATTATCATAGGTTGTATATCTGTTAGAGCAACGTCATATATGTGATAATTACCGTAAGGGTATTGTTGTGAATTTAATCTTAATGCTAGATTAGCATGTGGGTTAATAGAAAAGCTAATCCAAGTAAGGATTAGCCGTTTCTATTATCTCTATGTTTAAGTTGATTGCATGTATGGCTTTAATGTGAATAATTGTTGTGTTAGACTGTTTAGTAGCACGAGTGTTCGTAGGAACGCTAATCCAAGTAAGGATTAGTTGTTTCTTTATAACTTAATGTTCGTAGGAACGCTAATCCAAGTAAGGATTTGTCGTTTCTTTAAATCGTAATATTCCTCGGGATAATTTCCGAATAATAATTTAAGGGTCATGACCTATGCTTCCTATCCACCTTTAAGGATCTGAAGTGTTTAAGCGCCTTGCTAGCGCAATTGGGTGAACATAATTGTCACCCTGTGTATTAAGCACCTAGCTAGTGCAATTGGGGTGGACGTAATTGTCACCCTGTAAATTAAAGTGTAAGCACTGTGGCAGTGCAATCTGGGTGGACATAAGGTCACCCTGTGTAATTATAACTTCCGTGTTACTCGGAATAATTTTAAGTCTCGTGTGTGTGTGTTTGTGTTGTGTTACTTTGGGTCGACATAATTGTCACCCTGAGATTTAAGCTTTGTTACCGCGCTTAATAATATTAATATATTTCAGTGACGTGTGTTTTATAATTAAATAAGATATGTGCCGGAGTGCACATGATTAATAAACTTTTGGCGAGTAGTGCAGCTAAGTAATAGTACAGCTAGGAAAGCTCGTCTCGACTTTGATCATAGTACGTTCTCTTTCCAATATGGACTCGCTGTATGCGGTGAGGTTGGTCGTGAACCGAAGCATCTTAGTCAATTTTTAACTCGTTGGTGTGTGATTCTGTGAATGCTCCCAAACAGTTGTCATAATTTCCTTTAAGACTCAATTCCTTTGGAGTCTTCTCTTCAGTGCATATCTAATTGTTATATTATTCCGTGAAAGTGCCGGGTTATATATCGTTCCTTCGGTTATTATTCGAGGGACAATGATAGTAAACGGTTACGATCACTCAGACCACTCTGCTTTGTACCCTTGCATAGTCTTTCATTAGACTAACCAACCGTAATTATTCCCTTGCATGGTTGGCTGGTGTCATCCGTTCGATTCGGCACATCAGAAAGAGTGTAAGTTGAGGAGACTAGATTGACTATGAAGACGACGGTTATTTTTGGATGTTTTAATGATTATCTTTTAATCAGGTTGAGATCCTTGGGCAGGTGATCATTTCGATCACAACCCTTTTTGTAAAATTTCCAGAAAGACTTCCGCTGTAACTTATTTACTCTGTTGTATATTTTATAAGACTTCCGATGTACTTTGTTTAAACTCTGTGTTTGTCCTATTCGGGATTGGGATGTAATCCCGGGACTCATGTTTTATATGAATAAAGTTATCATTTTTTATCATTGTATTGCTTGATTGTATTTAAACGGTAAAGCGTTGGGTGATCTCGGTAAGGAACACTGAGATCACTGGAGGTAATACATTTTCAAATGGGTTAAGATTTGGGGGTGTTACATGGTAGTTGGTGTTGAATTGGTTTTCTTCTGGTTTGCTAAATAAGATAAGATTCCCCAGAAAAAAAAAAGAGAGTAAACATATGCCTAATGGCTTAAAGACTGTAGACAATGGGAATATATATGTATCCTCTTCACTACATTGATCGTATAAACCTGGGACTGGAAAGCACTATCTTTTTTTTATGAGAAAAGAATTAGACGGATCCTAGCAACAATGCAAGGTCTGGCCTAGAGCATCCAATTGGATGAGAATACGAAGTTCTGGGTTTGATTCCAAGGCAAATCTCGAAGGTGAGAAGCTGAGTTTAGCAATTTGATCAGCAGAGCGGTTCACCTCCCGAAAAACATGCTTTATAAGGACTTCCTGAAAAGAATGGAGATCGATGAGGATGTCAGCGATGACCATTTCAATTTCCCAAGGGCAAGTCGAAGTGTCTAAGATGGAGTTGATAAGGCCATCATAATATATTTTCCATAAGAAATTCTTCACTTTTGGATAGTGGGATTGGAAAGCACTATCGTGCAGTCTTATTTATCATAGAAAAAAAAAAGATATATACATCATATATTGGACGATATTAGACGATCATATGATGATGAGCTAGCACATTATCATAATCACAAGCATGAGTAAAAAGAGTATTTTATAGAGTTAAAACTTTGTTGGTGTTTGCTCCAGATAATTGCCACTAACTATACAAAAAAACATATATACATGCTCATAATCTGTTAATCCTCACTAATGTGAAAGCCATATAAATTAAATGATGCTCAATGATAAAGGTCTAAACCTTGAGGTGGGCTTAGTACTTCGATGCTTTCATCAGTTATCCGTTCCGCACTTGGCTACCCAGTGTTTACCGTGGGCACGATAACTGGTACACCAGAGGTTCGTCCTTCTCGGTCCTCTCGTACTAGGAAAAGGTCCTCTCAATGCTCTAACGCCCACACCGGACCAAACTGTCTCACGATGTTCTGAACCCAGCTCATGTACCGCTTTAATAAGCGATATGACTATTGGGTTAAGTCCTGCAACGAGCACAATCCTCGTGTTTAGTTGCCAACGTTGAGTTTGTAGTTTTTTATCCAGTGGCCAGTCCGAACCATAAGCTCTAATCACATTGGAGAACATATTGTTTATGCTAGATAGAGGTGAAAATGGGTCGGGTGATGGATGGGTGGAGCCATTTTATCACCCAACCCGTGAAGTTAAATCACCCACCCAACTCACCCGTTAGTTCGTTACCAGTGAAACATTTCATCCACATCCATCCATCAAATTCGGGTGGATTAAGTCATCCGCATAATATTTTTATTAAAATTTTATAATTATTTACATGTAATAAAATAAATAATAAAGTGTGAAAAAATAATTAATTTTATTTAATATATGAAAATAGTTGTCCTAAATATATGATTTGATGGATGTAAATAGAAAATATTATTAAAATATCCAACTTTTAAACATAAAAAAATAAAATTAAAATCATATATTTTAATAAAATAGAATTAAAACTACAATCGTCGACGAGTGAACAGATGAGTGGGTGAAGTACGGGTGATTGATCGGGTGATAGGTGAGAATTACGTCAACCATCACCCACCTGGTTAAATGTGGCGTCAGTTAACTATGATTTCAGTTAGTCAAAATCATAAACCGTTAACCATGATTTCGGTTAGTCAAATTTAACCGGGTTTGGACGCACCTAGCAGCGGGGTTGGAAATCATCCATGGGTGACCGACATATCCGAAAAACTTAACCTGAATACGTGGATGATCACCCAAAGTAAACCGAATGATAGATGATTGGTGGGTCAGATAAAATGGATAATGGGTGGGTGATGGTTGACGTTTATCTCACCCATCACACCCATCACCCGATCCAGGGGAATGAAACTAGAGACGAATTAGGCCAGATTTCTGTTGTCCACTTGCCTGAATTGCATTCCAAAAGAGCTCCATCCCAAAATCCACAATCTAAATCTCCAATTCCAAAGGGCCTTAATAAACATAAATAAGCAAGTACAAAACCACCATTATGGTTGTTGCTTTACACAGCAGCAACAAGAGCTTTGATTTCACATATCCTCATAACAAATCCTTTACAAGGGAGAGAGAGAGAGCTCTGGCTCAAGTAGACAACCAACATTACCACAATGCATCACATTGTCTTCCGCCTACCACTTTCAAAAGGGGACATTATTTATAATCAGCGGAGGAAAAAGGGGGAGATAAATATGAGAGATTACCTATGACTTTCCACTAGGTTTAGGTGATGGCTGATACTGATGATGGTGATAAGGGGAAGCGTGAGAGCTATCGACAGGCTCCTCAATCCTTGATGCTGCCCTTTACGAAGAAACCCGTCCCCACTTTGCGGTTGACCGTTTCTGGCGTTCGGACTAGCTCGGACTCGGTCGGCTTGCATGGTTTGGAAGTAGTATGATGAGCTTGCCATGTCCTTCATCATGTCGATGGTACCAATCAAGGAGGCTAGTGGAGTTCTGCCTGACTATATCAGTAATCTTCTGAACAAACCTTCTGAGAATTGACATGTTTCAGAGTAGTTTGTGAGAGAGTAGTTTGTTAGAGAAAGTGGAATTACTGTACATTTTATAGGTGACAGAAATCTAACTGAATTTCCCGCCCAAAGCTTTAGTTTCCCTGTTATGTGAAGTGAGGCATATTGGGAGAGTACATGTCTACATGACATAGACGAAATTGAAACCGCTCCCAATTTTTATGACGTGGTAAGTTAAATATTGAACTTCATCTTCTTTTAATAATTTGATCAAGAAGAAAGCTGTTTATGTATAGCTCTACTACAACAAAATATTATAATGAACTTTGTCAAAGAGCTAAGAAAACAAATCTAGATGATTAACAATGAGCTTAAAGACTAGGATGAAATTAACTACGAATTGGTGGGCATATAGCAAGCTTATATATATTGTTGAATGGATGAATATTTGTATTTTATAAATTATGAAATAAATCGTAACAATTTAGATTGCAAAACAAATAAAGTAAAAGTTTATAATGGGTGCATTGGTCGTTAGATTGAAACTTTGAATGCTTAGGTCACTTTTTTTTGTTTATGATGGATGTAAGGTGAAAGTAAGTACGATTTGTAAATGTTATAATCTATAGTTTGTATCTATGTAATTAAGCATATGGTAGATCGAGCCAATAGAGTCAGAGAACCGGATCGAACCGCTAGAGAACCGGGTCTGAGACAAGTGAATCGGGCATTATATTATAGGAGTCGAACCGGGTTTAACAAGCAACCCCGGCCCAGCCGGTTGGATGGCTTGTTCCCGGCTTGGCTTCTCCAGATGTGTTACTGGGCCGATTTCAGAATAGGCCCATGAGCCTTGGGCTTGATCCAGTTGTTGCTGTTAAGTGGAACGCTGTGTTTCATTTTCAGCTCCTCCCTTGACCTAGCTATAAAATCTCTCACCTGGCTCGATTGCTGCTAACCCTAGCTTTCTGCCTCGCTTCCATTCACAGAGAGAAAAGAGAGAAGAGAAGTGTTCGCCTTGCCCGCGGTGGTCTCCTCGGTGGTTGATCTTCCCGACGGTGTTACTTGGCGTCTACAGTGACGAGTTCTAAGAAGCTTCTATCTTGAAGATTCTCAGCCTTGATTGGGGGCCGAAACTCTTTAACTCGTCTTCTTCCTTCGTCTCTGTTTCTTTGTCTCTAGTTTTCTGGTTCTCTGTGTGGTTTTCCGTTCTTCTCTCTTGGCTTGTAACCGTGCTTAAACTCTCTGGAAAATAGTGCATGCTTGGGGTGAGTCTCCTCGTTGAGACTCCGCAGAGTAGGCTTTGCCGAACTACGCGAATCTTTCTTTGTGTCCTTTATGCTTCTGCGATTCTTTAGCGTTGTGTTGCTTTGCAAATCGTGGATTGTGTCTAGGATCGATCGGATCTGTTCTGTGAGATTTACTAAGTGGTATCAGAGCTTGTTTTTCTGTGTTTAACTTTGTTCCGCTGTGCTTTAGTTGTGTTTTGTGATTTCTTGTTACTTGATCTAGTTGGTTGAGCAAAATCTCATTTCTAGGGTTTACTGTTGGGTATCAAGTTTCTTGTTCACTACAAGCTTGATATCTGTGGATTCTTGTAACCCTAGGTTGAAGTTCTGTGTCTTTTTGATATTAGAACTTGTTTTTGGTTTCTGTAAAACTCCTCCTCTGTCTATTACTAACAATTCTTGATTGTGATAATGGCATAATACATGAGGTTGAAACCCTTTGATGGTAACAGTGACTTCGCCATGTGGAGGGTGAAGATGAAGGCGATTCTTATCAAAGAAAAATGTTACAAGGCTGTGGTTGATGAATGGGTTGCTGATGTCTCTGCTGATGACAAAAAGGAGTTGCAGGATCTGGCCCATTCTGAAATAATGATTAGACTAACTGACGACATAGCTCGTTAGGTGGTGAGTCATGTTAAACCTAAACCATTATGGGATGCCCTTGAAACTATTTTCTTGAAAAAATCTTTGCCTAGTCGCATATCATTGTTATGCAAATTGTTTACTTTCAAAATGGATGTGCATATGACTGTTCAAGAGAATTTTGATATCTTTCTGAAAATGACACAAGACCTAAAAAGATGTGAGGATGAGATTAAGGAAACTCATCAAGCTGTGTTATTACTGAATTCTATGCCTGCTCAATTTGATACCCTGAAAGATGTGATTCAATATGGTCGTGATGAACTTACTATGACTAAAATCACCGAGTCTATCATTCAGAAAAATGAGTCTCTAAAAGTGTTTAAGATCAAAAATGGGTCTAAAACTGAGACTAAAAATGAAGTCATGATGACTAAGGGTAAATACAAAAATAAGAAGAAAGGGAAGAAGTTCAAGAAAGATAACAACTCTGAGAAACAGCATGATAATAACACATCTAATGTGAAGTGCTTTTACTATGGTAAAATGGGTCATTATGCTTCTGACTGTCATAAAAAGAAAAGAGATGAGAAGAACAAAGAGAAAAATAATAAATATTCTCATAGTAATTCTTCTAATGTGTGTGAAACTTGCTATCAGTATGATAATGAACTCCTTGTTGCTTGCTCTATGACTGACTGTAATTCCTGGATCCTGGATTCAGGATGCACTATGCATGCTACACCTAATAAGCACTTCTTTAAATCTTTAAATCTCGGATCCCTAGGTCGCGAGCCAGGATGAGCCCAAATATGAGTGCTTCGTATTCAGCTTCGTAGTTGGTCGCGTCCCAATCGCATCTTATGGCCTGGTCTATCTTGTCCCCTTGTGGTGATTTCAACACGACCCCTAGCCCTGATCCTCTAGCGTTCGACGCACCATCGGTGTGGAGCTCCCATTTACATGTTTCCTCCGTCGCGAGTAACTGTGTTGCTTCTTTGGCGGCTTCTTGTTCTAGGGTCGGGCTGAAGTCTGCCATAAAGTCAGCCAGGGCTTGTGACTTGATCGCTGTTCTGGGCTCGTACTCGACGTCATAGCCGCTGAGGTGTATGGCCCACTTGGCCATCCGTCCTGTGAACTCAGGTTTCCTCATGATCGCTCTCATGGGATGGTTAGTGCGGACAGTTATAGCATGGGATTCGAAATATGGTTTGAGTTTATTCGATGCCATTACCAGTGATAGTACAAGTTTTTCTAACGACGAGTACCTTGTCTCTGCTGGCAGTAACGTCCGACTGACGTAGTATATCGGTGATTGCTTGTCGTCTTCTTCTCTTACTAGAACTGCGCTTACAACCGATTCTGATACTGCCAAGTACAGTAATAATGGATCATCGTCTTTGGGTTTGGTCAACAATAGGGGACTGGCAAGGTATTTCTTTAGGTCTTGAAATGCAGCTTCATGTTCCTCCGTCCATTGAAAGGACTTATTCTTTCTGAGAGCGTCGTGGAAGGGTTTGCATTTGTCGGATGATTTTGAGATGAATCTGTTCAGAGCTGTTATCCGACATGTCAGCTATTTTACATCTTTGACGCACCGAGGGGATCGGAGGCTGATGATGGCTTTGACTTGTTCTGGGTTGGCTTCTATTCCTCTTTGTGTTACCAAGTACCCTAAGAACTTTCCTGACGACACTCCGAAAGAGCATTTCATAGGATTTAGTTTCATGCTATATCTCTTTAGTAACTCGAAGCTATCGCGGAGGTGGTCGATGTGGTCCTCTTTCTTTTTCGATTTGACCAGCATGTCGTCTATGTAGACTTCCATCGTGTCCCCAATCTGTTCTTTGAACATCTTGTTGACTAGTCGTTGATAAGTAGCCCCTGCATTTTTTAGTCCGAAGGACATTACTTTATAACAATAGATACCTTGGCTTGTGATGAATGTCGTTTTCTCTTGGTCTTCTGGTTCCATGAGGATTTGATTGTAGCCGCTGAACGCGTCCATGAAGGTTAACATTTCGTGTCATGTCGTTGCGTCGACCATGGCGTCGATGTGAGGGAGTGGGAATGAATCTTTGGGACATGCCTTGTTGAGGTCGGTGAAGTCGATGCAGACTCTCCATTTGCCATTTTTCTTTTGCACTACGACCACGTTGGCCAACCACTCGGGGTAGTTGACTTCCCTTATTTTTCCTATTTCCAGCAAGCTTCTAACTTCGTCGTCGACAATCTTGTTTCGCTCCGGAGCGAATTTCCTGCGCTTTTGCTTTACATGGGGGTGAGATGGATCTACGTTCAATTTATGAGTAATAATGCTTGGAGATAAACCGACCATGTCTTCATGTGACCATGCAAAACAATCAGTATTGGATCTGAGAAAATCTAGAATTTCTTGTCTGGTCGAGTCATCCAGGTCCGACCCGACCCTTACCGTTTGGTTTGGCTTTGAAGGATCCAGTGTGATTTCGTCGAGTTTTTTCATTTCTGGTTCGACGTATTGGTTAGATCCTTCGCCGATCTGTGATTGCTATGCGATCTTATGCTCCACGGCGCTTTTCATGGAGGCGACATAGCACTCCTTGGCCATCCTCTGATCTCCCTTGATTTCTTGGACTCCCCACTTGGTAGGGAACATGATGACTTGATGGTACGTTGAGGGTATCGCCTTCATAGTTGATAAGGCGTTGTCGTGACACCTAAACAAAATAATCCTAAACAAACCTAACTAATGTAGTCTGGTAAGCAAGGGTCGAATCTCACAGAGAATCAAGTTATATTTTATGTTTGCAAAATCATTCACCAATTGATAACAAAGACAAAGGGGGGGTTTTGAATGAAACTAACTAAGAAAACGATAAATAAAATATAGAAAGCTTGGCTAGACAAATATCCACCTTTAGTTTGGTTGATCGATCATTGATTACTCCTAGTCCTCAATACTCATGAATGTCCTAATCCCTGTTCTGAATTAGTTACCAGTCCTGATAACCCTAACTATCAAATAACCTATAAGACCTTCTAGATTGAATCTAACAGCAGCAATGAATTCAGGAATAGATAGGTACATGCAAGTGTAGCAACCAGTCATACAATTGCATGCAATTAATTTTCTATACAAACTAAGGGATTTAGATTCTCAACCAGTATCCTCTAATCTTTAGTAGTATGATCAATAACAATCTCAACAGGTTGTATAGAAAAGGGGAACCAATAGCATAATACTAATTTCTCTAGGTTGTCAGACTAGAGGGAACTACTATTAACAATCTAACTGATGTCCTAATCAACAATTCAAGGGGAATCGAAATATGATCAATGAGATTAAGCACGAGAGAGAATTAATACAATCATCGAAAGAGTAAAGGAATAATCTCAATATCAAATTCAAACCAAGGCTTCAATTGTCCAGCCAAAAACAAAACAAAATAAAGAACTAAACTAAGAAAGGGAAAAACAATACTGAATGGAAAACGATGATCCGAAGATGATGAATGGAGGCTGTGGAGGTTAGGTTAAATAATGTTAACCTAAAGCCCAAGATCACAAACCTCATCTACAAGGAAATAAAATATAATATTCGAATTAAATAAAATAAAGAAGAAAAAGAAAAGGAAAAATAAAACAAAAGTTCGGAAATCTCCATGGGTTGTCTCCCGTGTGTGGCCGCGATCGCGGCCTTCGGGCCGCGGTCGCGGTTTGCTCTCGAAGTGAACATTAAATTTCCGAAATTGGCTGCGGTCGCGGCCTTCTCTCTTTAGCGTCATTTTCTTCGGAAATTTGCCCCGGTCTTCTTCTTGCCTCTTCCTTGTGGTTTCTTCATAGATCTTCAACGTTTCCTCAGGTGGTCAACTCCTCTTCCTCTGGATGTCTCCAATTAGCTCCTCCAGACCACCAAAACCACACTTCTCCGCTCTAACTCCAGAATCTCCAATTGTGCTCTAAATCCAACCAAACGGCACCTCAAACCTGGTAACAACCCCTAGAAATACACTATAAAATAGTGCCGATCAAATCCCCCATGCTTAAACTTTTCTCGTCCTCGAGTAAGCTAAAGTCAGCCTACTCCTCCAATTAATCCCCAAGGTTTCAAGAAGCATAGAAAAATCAACCCTCCAAGGATCACACCGAACAATAACCTCCAGGCACCAATACAATAAGCACAGCACACATACACCACACACAATCAAGAAAAAAGGAAAGCATAGTACTTCCCCCAAGCTTATCCCAAACACCATAGAGTGAATGAATTCTAGTCCTAGTCTCCCATCTATCTTCTTATACCTCCCAGAGTGACCTACCCGAATCCTCCTTATATCACTTCTTCTTATGTCACCACGCCAAGTAAAATGAGGATTCCTAAAAATCACTCTTCTTCTTTTCACTCATTTTGCCAAGGCGCCCTTTCGGGTTTTCACCAAGCCACTCATTTCATTTTTCAATAGATGGGCTCACAATATACTCACATCCACTCTTGACCTCATATTACCCCAGCCTAATGTTGGTCCAAGCCACCTGCTTATTACCTAGGCCGCCCTTTCGGGTTTTCAACCTATCCCATGATTTCTTATGTATGCCTTTTTTCAATATTTGGCTCTTTTCTTTTTATTCATCTCCTCAGCGACATAGCCAGTATAAAACTCTCCCCCATGCTTAAATATTGCATTGTCCTCAATGTAATGAAAGACAAAAGAATAGAAGCACAGGGAAAAGCAAAAAATAACTCACAAACGTCGCCAAGCTGCTTGGACACTTCCGTTGTTGCAGGCGGTATACACAATGTATGCACAGGTCTCCAGTGTTGGGTGGGTGTCTTCATCAACTCCATCGTCTTCATTACCGTGCAACCAAAGGGAACCACTTGGTGAGTAGTGGTATAGCAAATACGTCGGGGTTGCACGGCCTTCAAAAATGGGTCCAGATGTCATCGTGGTGTGGGCCCTGGTGTTCCTCCTCTCCAGCTGCCAATTGTAGGGCCATCATCGTTGTCAATTAATGTGTAGGGCTAATGTTTCCTCCGTTGACAACATGATGTGCACCTTCTCCATGGGGACTCTGGACACCTGGCCTTCGGTAGAACTTTTTTTTTAATTCCGTTTAAGGTTTTTTCGGATTTTTTTTTAACTAAACCCTAATTTGCCGCGGCGGCCACGATCGCGGTTTCCAGGCCGCGGTTGCTTCTCGAATTGTTTGCCGTGGCTGCGATGGCCAAGTCGCGGTCGCGGTTTTCCTTCTGCTCTTCCTACGGGTTAGTCGAAAACGAAAACACAGACAAAGAAAGAAAACTAAAAGAAAAGGATAGTGTCTTGTTATCAAATCGGTAAACAAACAAACAAGAAAATACATACCTTAGATTCCCCGGCAACGGCGCCAATTTGATAAGGCGTTAGAATAGTAATATTGAGTCCCCGACAACGGCGCCAATTTGATAAGGCGTTGTCGTGACACCTAAACAAAATAATCCTAAACAAACCTAACTAATGTAGTCTGGTAAGCAAGGGTCGAATCCCACAGAGAATCAAGTTATATTTCATGTTTGCAAAATCATTCACCAATTGATAACAAAGACAAATGGGGGGTTTTGAATGAAACTAACTAAGAAAACGATAAATAAAATATAGAAAGCTTGGCTAGACAAATATCCACCTTTAGTTTGGTTGATCGATCATTGATTACTCCTAGTCCTCAATACTCAAGAATGTCCTAATCCCTGTTCTGAATTAGTTATCAGTCCAACCAGTCCTGATAACCCTAACTATCAAATAACCTAGAAGACCTTCTAGATTGAATCTAACAACATCAATGAATTCAGGAATAGATAGGTACATGTAAGTGTAGCAACCAGTCATACAATTGCATGCAATTAATTCTCTACACAAACTAAGGGATTTAGATTCTCAACCAGTATCCTCTAATCCTTAGCAGTATGATCAATAACAATCTCAACAGGTTGTATAGAAAAGGGGAACCAATAGCATAATACTAATTTCTCTAGGTTGTCAGACTAGAGGGAACTACTATTAACAATCTAATTGATGTCTTAATCAACAAATCAAGGGGAATCGAAATATGATCAATGAGATTAAGCATGAGAGAGAATTAATACAATCATAGAAAGAGTAAAGGAATAATCTCCATATCAAATTCAAACCATGGCTTTAATTACCCAGCCAAAAACAAAACAAAATAAAGAACTAAACTAAGAAAGGGAAAAACAATACTGAATGGAAAACGATGATCCGAAGATGATGAATGGAGGTTGTGGAGGTTAGGTTAAATAATGTTAACCTAAAGCCCAAGATCACAAACTTCATCTACAAGGAAATAAAATATATTATTCGAATTAAATAAAATAAAGAAAAAAAAGAAAAGGAAAAAGAAAACAAAAGTTAGAAAATCTCCACGAGCTGTCTCCCGTGTGTGGCCGCGATCGCGGCCTTCGGGCCGCGGTCGCGGTTTGCTCTCGAAGTGAACATTAAATTTCCGAAATTGGCCGCGGTCGCGGCCTTCTCTCTTCAGCGTCATTTTCTTTGGAAATTTTCCCCGGTCTTCTTCTTGCCTCTTCCTTGTCGTTTCTTCATAGATCTTCAACGTTTCCTCAGGTGGTCAACTCCTCTTCCTCTGGATGTCTCCAATTAGCTCCTCCAGACCACCAAAACCACACTTCTCCGCTCTAACTCCAGAATCTCCAATTGTGCTCTAAATCCAACCAAACGGCACCTCAAACCTGGTAACAACCCCTAGAAATACACTATAAATAGTGCCGATCAATAGTATGTATCCATGGCCTGCCAGGAATGCAGTTATAGGGAGACGGACAGTCTAGGACTAGAAATTTCACCTGTTGGTTTACTCCCCCGGCGTATGTCGTAAGAACGATTTCGCCGATAGTGTGTTTAACTTCGCCATTGAATCCGACTAGTGGAGTCAATTTCTTGACCAAGTCATCTTCACCCAAACCCATCCCTTTGAGGGCGTCGAAGGTCAAGAGATTGGTCGAACTTCCTGTATCGATTAGCACTCTACGTATCAAACAGTTCCTGATAGATAAAGAGATTACCAGACCGTCGTGATGGTTTTCCGACCCGTCGGCATCGGACTCGTCGAACGTGACTGTCTGGAGGTCGGAGACCTTGGTTTGTCTGAACTCTGGCACTTCGGGCTTATTGCCTTTGCTTTCTTTTGCATGTCATTTGGCTGCGGAGTATGTGTTCCCACATACGTCCGATCCCCCTGAAATGGTATTGACAATTTTTGTATGGACAGGAGATGGGGGTTTATCTTGTTTTACCTGATCTCGTCGCTCCATGGTAGCTTTGGCTCGTTCCGAGATTACGTCACGTAAGAGCCCCTGCGCGAGTAACCTAGCGACCTCTTTACGTAAGGCGATGCATTCATCCGTTGAGTGACCGTGGTCGCCGTGGAATTCTCACCATCTGCTCATGTCTTTTTTGACGTCTAGTTGGTCGCTCTTTCGGGGCCATCTTACTTCTTTTCCACATCTGTCGAAACTCTTGACGAGCTCCGACACGAAAACACTGAAGTTGTAAGATTGAATCCTAGGAGGCAGCGCTGGACCATCTCTCCAGTCTTGGGACCTATCTTGGAAAGAGTTTACCTGATTTTGCTCATTTCGATTACGAGGGTAGGGGTGATGATGTCTGTCTCGACGGTTGTCGGAAGAGGATTTGCGATCGGATTGATCAGGTCCATGGGATGCTTTTCGCGATTCGCGATCTTCCTCCAAACGTACCTCGGCCATGGTTTTGGCTTGGACATCCTCGAAACTTATACACGGGTACTTGGTGATCTCGTTGTAAAGATTGTTGTCCTTGATCAGACCTTGTCGGAAGGCTTCGATGGAGGTGGTGACGTTGCAATGGGGAATCGTGACTTTTTCTTTATTGTACCTATTTAGATAGCTTCAGAGAGGCTCATTATACCTTTGGGTGATTCGATAGAGATCACTCGACTGCCTTTCGAGCCTCCGATTGCTGGCGAATTGGATTTTGAAGGAATTGACCAGATCCGTGAATGAGGCGATCATTCCCTGAGGTAAACGCATAAACCAAGTCAGTGCGGGACCCGCTAGGGTCATGCCAAAGCTTTTGCACATGACAGCCTCGCGGCTCTCCCTTGAAATAGATGCAGTCATTAATTTTTGTTTATAGAGAGAAATGTGATCATCTATATCGTTGGTGTCGTCGAATGTCGCCATGCTGGGAAGGTGGAACTTCTTTGGGGGCTCGACTCTGGCGATATCTCCGATAAATGGAGATTCCTCGAATCCGCCTAACGCTTCCTTCTCGATCGGATGTGGAACTCTAGGAATTCTAGCGATGCGATCATCAAGTGTCTTCATGTGCTGACTGAGCGTCTGCTGGACGAGGGTCATGATGTCGGAAGGATTGGTAGCCTTTGGTTCGTCGATTCGGGTCTCTGTTGACCCGATCGGTGTGGAGAAAGTAACATTGTTAGTTGAAAATGGATTGACCAGAGGAGTTCGAGATGTACCCTCAGTATGTCCAGGACGCCGTACGCTCAAAGGGGTCAGTCGTCATTCATGTCAAGATGCGTCTGGATGTTACTGTGGATAGGCATCCGCCTGGATCCAGAAGTCATTGACTGTACATGCGACTTAAGAGACTCATTTTCACGGGTTAGTTGTGCGATCTCGGCCTCGGATTGGGTGGACAAGGTAGCCAAGGCTTCGGTCTTTTGGCGTTGCTGGGCAAGTTCCTCTTGTAGGGCGGTCATTTTTTGGGCAAGCTCTTGGAATTGGTTCGGAGTAGGATTTTCGGTTGTGTTTCCTTGAGCTTGGGTATCGTCTTCGAGGCATGGCTCCTCGGTACCAGTAGGTGGGTTGATAGCCATGGTTGGAAGGTTTCGAGATGGTGATCGGCAAGTTTCCCCACGATGGGCGCCAAATTGTTTTGGGGCGAAAAGATCGGATGACCTAAATCGCCTTAGACGGGGTAACGAGTCGACCATATAATAGATAATCAATCCAAACCAAAATAGACAATCAACAAGAAAAGAATAGATACGAAATACCAAGGAAATTGATACATCTATTGATAATTGAATTAGATCGAAGTACAACTTATCCTTAGAGAACAAAGGATCGAATCCTGTCCGACAGGTGTTTCTGTGACTCGACCGGTATCGATCGGGTTAGTTTCCGAGGAGACTGAGCTAGAGCCGGTGTGTTGTAAGTTCTTTTCAAGGCCAGCGAGTGGATGTTGGATGCAGACGTGTGTCCTGCTTATTTCCTCGTTGTGATCTATATATGGTAATTTCTATCTTTCGTCCGTTACTCATCTTTTGGCAATATCTCCTATTAATTCCGGGCGAGATCCTTGGGATTTGTTCTTGATTGCTATCATAATCTTTGTGTTTAATGTCATATCTGTTGCCATTGATTAAGCATTTAATGCCCTGGGCGAGATCTTCGGAACTGGTCGGATCCTACATGTCTGAGGAGCGTCCGACGTTTCCTTCTGGTTTCTCTTGGCTTTCGACCTTGCTTGGATTCCGGCCCAATTAACTGGTTTCGATCCCACTGGAGAATGTTGGGCCCAACAGCTTCCTTCAGGTGTTCGATGTGGTCTCTTGCGGCTTTGGACTTGACGAGCATGTCGTCGATGTAAACTTCCATGGTATCTCCGATCTGGTCTTTGAACATTTTGTTTACCAACCTCTGGTCGTGGCCCCTGCATTTTTTAGTCTGAAGGGCATCACTTTGAAGCAGTACGTACCTTGGCTTGTTATGAAAGTTGTCTTTTCTTGGTCGTCAGGGTCCATGAGAATCTGGTTGTATCCACTGAACGCGTCCATGAATGTCAGCATTTTGTGTCCGACGGTCGCGTCGACCATTGCGTCAATATGTGGTAATGGGAAGGAGTCTTTTAGGCAAGCCTTGTTTAGGTCTGTGAAGTCGATGCATACTTTCCATTTCTCATTCTTCTTTTGAACCACGACGATGTTTGCTAACCAGTCGGGGTACTTGACTTCTCTTATTTTGCTTGTCTCAAGTAGATTTTTTACCTCGTCGTCTACAATCTTGTTGTGTTCTGGCGCGAACTTTCTCCTTGTTTGCTTGACTGGAGGGTACATGGGATCTACATTCAATTTGTGAGTAATAACATCTGGGGAGATTCCCACCATGTCTTCATGTGACCAGGCAAAACAATCATAGTTGGATCGTAAAAAGGAAATTAAGTCTGCCCTGATCGAATCGTTTAGATCTGATCCGACCTTCACTGTTTGTGTTGGCTTTGAAGAATCCAGTGCGATTTCGTCGAGTTGTTTCATTTCTGGTTCGATGTATCACGTGGTTCCTTCGCCACACTATGATTGCTATGCGGAAGACTTGTCGACTGCCCCTTTCATTGAAGTGACGTAGCACTCTTTGGCAGCCCGCTGGTCACCTGTTGATTTATTCCACTTGCGTACGTCGTCAACACGATCTCGCCTTGGGTATACTTAACTTCCCCACTGAATCCGACAAGTGGAGTAGATTTTCTGGTTAAGTCATCCTCGCTTAAACCCATACATTTTAAGGCATCTAGTGTCAACAAGTTGGTGGAGCTACAGTGTCAATTAGAACACGGCGGATAATGCAATTGCTAATTGAAAGAGAAATTACCAAACATCGTGGTGGCCGCCTAACTCTTGAGCTTCTGAGTCGTCGAAGGTAATGGCGGGAACGTCCGAGATTTGCAATTGTCTTGTCTCTGTCTGAATCAGCTTGTTGCCTTTGCTCTCTCGAGCATGCCTTTTGGCGGCCGAGTATGTGTTTCCACACACGTTCGACCCTCCTGAAATGGTGTTAACTATTTTAGTGGGGATCGGAGAGGATGGTTTGTCGGATGTTACCTGATCCCTTCGATCGAGAGTTGCTTTAGCCCTATCTGAGATGACGTCGCGTAGTAGCCCATGTGTGAGGAGCCTCGCGACTTCCTTGCGAAGGGTTATGCATTCATCCGTCGAGTGTCCATGGTCTCCGTGGAACTTGCACCATCGATTCATGTCCTTCTTGGTGTCTGGTTTATCATTCTTCTGAGGCCATCTGACCTCATTTCCATATTTATCGAAACTCTTTATAAGCTCCGATACGGATACGTTGAAGTTGTAAGAGTGAAGCTTCGGAGGGAGAGCGGGGTTGCTTCGCCAATCCTGGTTCCTGTCATAAGAGTTGTTTACCTGACTGGGGTCGCTTCGCCCCTTAGGGTACGGTTGGTGTCGTCGATCGCATCGATAATCTGAGGATGTGCTTCGGTCGACTCGATCAGGGCTCTTGTTTGCCTTGGAGGGTTCCTCGTCTTTCTCGAGTCTAACTTGCTCCATGGTTTTGGCTTGCACGTCTTCAAAGCTTTGGCATGGGTATTTGGTCAATTCACGGTAGAGTTCACAGCCCCTGACCAGGCCACGGCAAAATGCTTCGATCGATGTTGGAACGTCACAATATGGGATTGCGACTTTCTCTTTGTTGTACCTGTTAAGATAATCCCTTAGAGGTTCGCCACATTTTTGCACGATCCTGTACAGGTTGCTTGACTGCTTTTCTAATCGTCGACTGCTAGCGAATTGAATTTTGAACAAATTGATCAAGTCGGCGAAGGAAGCTATGGAGCCCTGTGGAAAATGCATAAGCCAAGTTAGTGCAGGTCCCGCGAGGGTCGTGCCAAAGCTTTTGCACATGACCGCCTTGCGGTTCCCTCTTGGGATCGAGATAGTCATTAATTTTTGCTTATAAATTGAGACATGATCGCCGGGGTCTCTGGTCCCATCATAGTTGGGCATGTTGGGGACGTGGAACTTTTTAGGAATCTCGACGCGTGCAATCGCCTCTGCAAAAGGCGAATCTTCATATCCGTCGATCGCTTCTCTCTCGATTGGTTGGGGAACTCTCGTGATCTGTGTGATATGGTCGTCTAGAGTCTTCATATGTTCATTGATGGCTTGCTGTATGAGGGCCTGGAGATCGGCCGGTCCCATCGCCTGTGGATGGGTTGCTCGAGCCCGAGAGGCTCGGCTACAGAGTTTGGCAAGTTAGTCATGACGAGAGTGACCGGAGGGGTCTGAAACATACCAGTGTGCTGGGAAGCATTGGTCTCTATTGCGGGTGTCATGTCTACTCCATCCAGATCTAGCCGTGTGGATAATCCTTCCGTATTGACCACACGTCTTGGGCCTCTGGGAATCGATGTGGACGATTGTACCTGCGATCTTAGAAACTCGTTTTCACGAGTTAGTCGAGCAATTTCGGATTCAGATTGAGCACTTAGTGTTTCGGTCTTGGTACGCTGTTGGACCAGTTCTTCTTGAAAGACGTTCATGCTTTTTGTGAGCTCTTGTATTTGTGAATCCGCAACTGGTTGGGCGTTGATGTTTTCTTCCTGATTTTCGATTTGGACGTTGTCCTGGGCTGGATTTTCGACGGGGACCACGGGGTTTCCTGAGTCGGTCATGATGGGATGAGTTTCGGATTGATGATTGGATCGCTTATTGGCTAGATGCCCCACGGTGGGCGCCTAAGTTTATTGGCTCATCGGACTTTGTAAGGCTCAAGGCCTTAGAAGCGTCACGCATGCCAACTCGAGGACTTCCCAAGAGGTCACTCATTCTGGTACTACTCGTGCCCTAGTACGCTTAGCTCTTGTTGAGATGGGTAACACTTTAATCCTTATAAATTATTACAAACATGGGGTGTTGCAATCACCCCCACTCAAACCCTTGACGACCTCTTCAAGGCCCAAAGACCGTCCTCTGGGTCAAGCGATCGTCCACCGGACCAAGCCCACTCGTAACACAGAGTCGGCTCTGATACCATTTGTAAGGCTCAAGGCCTTAGAAGCGTCATGCCATGCCAACTCGAGGACTTCCTAGGAGGTCACCTATTCTGGTACTACTCCCGCCCTAACACGCTTAACTTCATAGAATAAGAGCTCTTGTTGACATGGGTAATCCTTATAAATGATTACAAACTTGGGGTGTTACAGACTTTGACATGATATCAGATTGGGTTCCGGTGTGGGTTCATTTTCTGTTTGTTTTGGTTGGGTTTAGGGAGGTGCTACCCTCTTGTTGTTGGGCTCTCTATAAAGATATTGAGATGCTAGACCCGTTGTCCAAGTGTCAACTAGGTCAAGTAAATTGTACTTGCGGGGGCATGTTGGAGTATAAATAAAGTTCATTCCACATCTGAAATTGTTTAGTGGATTACTCCTATCGTCAATTAAATTTATGGTGGAACCTTACTAAACTTATGTGTTGGGCTTGTATGTGCTCGTGTGTGCGCAGACCCGAGTTTATTGGCCCATCGAACTTTGACATCTTTGTATGAGACTGAATAACCTAAATACACAACCACGACTGGTCCAATTATTTGGATTATTTATGTTTTCCTTCTCTGATAGTTGGTCCAACTTCGAATTAATGTATCTAGTGTCTCATATACGAGGGTATGGTCAGGGGCGGACCTACGTAGGGACCAGCGGGGGCACAGGCCCCCACTGCAAAATTTTTTTTACTTGGATTACTACCTAAGGCTACCTTTATCGCATTATTTCTCTCTATTCAATGTAATGTTATGTTCAATTAAATTCATAGTGTGTGATATGAATAGGGTGTTGAGATTATACAGTTTACCTATAAGTTTTTGTTTTCTCTACATACTAAATAAATTAGATTGGGTGCTTAGAGAAACATCCTATGTTGAAAGGGGTAAATTGAATAGATATAGGATAGAACATACAAAGTTTATGTTCACTAAATATAAAGCAGATCCAACCATGCCATGTAATTCGACAAGATAAAATAGAGCACTCCTAAGTAATGTTTAGTTATCTAAATCACTGATTATTCAACTAATCTCAGCTTATCATTCTTTTTCTCATGGGTATGAAGAGAATTTTTATTATGCATCTGTTATGTTCACTCAATTTCGCTTAATTCTTCCTTTGTTGATTTTTTTACACCTCCTCATTGTATTGTGAAATCATTGTTTTGTAATCTTGTATCCTTCATGAGAAACTCTCTTAATTTGCTATTAATAATAATTACATCGGGTTAGTCCCGTCATATTAATTGATTTAATATTTTTTTAAGATTATAATTAAAAAAAAAAAAATTAATTACGCATGATTTGTGCCCCACTGGACGAAAATCCTACGTCCGCCCCTAGGTACGGTGATGTTCAATTTGTTGATTAGTAATTCTGTTGTAATAACTACCTTAGCACTATACTTATGGTAGTTGGTGTTGAATTGGTTTTCTTCTGGTTTGTTAAATCAGATAAGATTCCCCAGGAAAAAAGAGAGTAAACATATGCCTAATGGCTTAAAGACTGCAGACAATGGGAATATATATGTATCCTCTTCACTACATTGATCGTATAAACCTGGGACTGGAAAGCACTATCGTGCAGTCTTATTTATCATAGGAAAAAAAAAAAGATATATACATCATATATTGGACGAGATTAGACGATCATGATGATGAGCTAGCACATTATCATAATCACAAGCATGAGTAATAAGAGTATTTTATAGAGTTAACTTTGTTGGTGTTTGCTCCAGATAATTGCCACTAACTATACAAAAAAAAACATATATACATGTTCATAATCTGTTAATCCTCACTAATGTGAAAGCCATATAAATTAAATGATGCTCAATGGTAAAGGTCTAAACCTTGAGGTGGGCTTAGTATTTAGATGCTTTCAGCATTTATCTGCTCCGCACTTGGCTACCCAGTGTTTACCGTGGACACGATAACTGGTATACCAGAGGTTCGTCCTTTCCGGTCCTCTCGTACTAGGAAAAGGTCCTCTTAATGCTCTAACGCCCACACCGGACCAAACTGTCTCACGACGTTCTAAACTCAGCTCACGTACCGCTTTAATAAGCGATATGACTATTGGGTTAAGTCTTGCAACGAGCACAATCCTCGTGTTTAGTTGCCAACGTTGAGTTTGTAATTTTTTATCCAGTGGCCAGTCCGAACCATAAGCTCTAATCACATTGGAGAATATATTGTTTATGCTAGATAGGGGTGAAAATGAGTCGAGTGATGGATGGATTGAGTCATTTTATCACCCAACCCGTGAAGTTAAATCATTCACCGAACTCACCCGTTAGTTTGTTACCAGTGAAACATTTCATCTACATCCATCCATCAAATTTGGGTGGATTAAGTCATCCGTATAATATTTTTATTAATATTTTATAATTATTTACATGTAATAAAATAATAAAGTGTGAAAATAATTAATTTTCTTTAATATATGAAAATAATTGTCCTAAATATAGGATTTGATGGATGTAAATAGAAAATATTCTTAAAATATCCAACTTTTAAACATAAAAAATCAAAATCATATATTTTAATAAAATAGAATTAAAACTACAATCGTCGACGAGTGAACAGATGGATAGGTGAAGTCGTCGACGAGTGAACAGATGGATAGGTGAAGTACGGGTGATGGATCGGGTGATAGGTGAGAATTACGTCAACCATCACCCACCTAGTTAAATGTGGCGTCAATTAACTATGATTTCAGTTAGTCAAAATCATAAACCGTTAACCATGATTTTGATTAGTCAAATTTAACCGGGTTTGGATGCTAGGAAACCATGATTTCGGTTAGTCAAATTTAACCGGGTTTGGACGCACCTAGCAGTGGGGCTGGAAATCATCCATGGGTGACCGACATATCCGAAAAACTTAACCTGAATATATAGATGATCACCCAAAATAAACCGGATGATGGATGATTGATAGGTCAGATAAAATGGATAATGGGTGGGTAATGGTTGACGTAAATCTCACCCATCACCCGATCCAAGGGGATGAAACTAGAGACGAATTAGGCCAGATTTCTGTTGTCCACTTGCCTGAATTGCATTCCAAAAGAGCTCCATCCCAAAATCCACAATCTAAATCTCCAATTCCAAAGGGCCTTAATAAACATAAATAAGCAAGTACAAAACCACCATTATGGTTGCTTTACACAGCAGCAACAAGAGCTTTGATTTCACATATCCTCATAACAAATCCTTTACAAGGGAGAGAGAGAGAGCTCTGGCTCAAATAGACAACCAACATTACCACAATGCATCACATTGTCTTCTGCCTACTACTTTCAAAAGGGGGACATATATTTATAATCAGCAGAGGAAAAAGGGGGAGATAAATATGAGAGATTACCTATGACTTTCCACTAGGTTTAGGTGATGGCTGATACTGATGATGGTGATAAGGGGAGGCGTGAGAGCCGTTGGGTATCGACAGGCTCCTCAATCCTTGATGCTGCCCTTTACGAAGAAACCCGGCCCCACTTTGCGGTTGACCGTTCCTGGCGTTCGGACTAGCTCGGACTCGGTCGGCTTGCATGGTTTGGAAGTAGTATGATGAGCTTGCCATGTCCTTCAGGCCAGGCAAAGGCTTCAAAGCCTCCACCACTTCGCTCATCAAAGGCCGTGTTTTCGGGTCCCGGTTGAGGCAACGGGCTGCCAGCTGGGCCGCTTTCTGGGCGCCTTTGATGGAGAAGTGGCCTTCAAGGCGAGGGTCTATCAGGCGGTAGAATCTCCTCCTTTCTCCTAGATATGGCCGGGCCCACTCCACAAGGTTGTGTTCTCCGTTGGGTCGGTTTTTATCCATGGATCTTCTACCGGTGATCATCTCAAGGAGGACCACTCCGAAGCTGTAGACGTCACTTCTTGATGTAAGATGGCCTGTTGCAATTGTAGAGGTAGCACTTTGTATGAGTAATAATCCAAAACACAATAGGATAAGTCTCTTGAAGAGAGAAGCCTGCATTAGAAGAATCACCTGTCATGACGTACTCGGGAGCTGCATAGCCATATGTTCCCATCACACGGGTGGACACGTGAGTCTTATCACCCTCGGGGGCGTCTTTGGCAAGCCCAAAATCAGACAGCTTGGCATTGTAGTCCTGATTAAAGATACTGTGAGAGCAATGAAAGAAAAGGGTGCAGAAGATTGTGGAATTGCAAAATATTTCATTACATACTGCATCTAACAAGATGTTGGAGGTTTTGAAATCACGGTATATGACAGGTTTCTCAGCTTCCTCGTGAAGGAAAGCTAGACCCTTGGCAGCACCTAGAGCAATTTTCATCCTGATGGACCACGGAAGAGGCAAGGGTCCTAGAACATGAAATTTTCACCACATGAGCATAGAGAGAAATTATAATAACTCCTAACCCAGAGAAACCGCCCTTTCAGCCAACTGAAGCTGATCCACCCCCGGTATCAAAAAACACTATCGTGCAGTCTTATTTTGTCATAGAAAAAGAAGAGATCCTACATCAGAAATTGGAAGAGATTATAGTATAGGAGAACTTAGTTTTTAGACGATCACGGTCATGTTGATGAGCTAGCACATTATCATAGTCACAGGCATGAGATTAATAAGAGTATCTTAAAAGATATAGAGGTAAAACCTTGTTGGTGTTTGCTCCACATAATTGCCACTAACTATATAAAAAAACATATATAAAGACTCCTACTTCTTTTAATCCTCACTGGTGTGACAAGTGACAACCACATATTCATGAGTTGTGATACAAGACCTTAGGGTCTGTTTGGCAAATAAGAAGGAAGAAAGACTTACAAGTTACGACGCCTTATATAACCTTTTGCTACCTTATAAGTAAACTTAAAAGACCCTTTTCTTTCTGCACCAAACAAACCCTAAGGGGAAGTATTTTAATACAAGACATTACATCATTACAAAAAAAAAAAAAAATTGCATCTGCATATGTAGTAAGAATAAACATCCAGTGCGACATGGCTACTGCAGGTGCAGCCGTGCAGGGTTTGGAATGGTTGTCATAAAACTCATCATGCCCCAAAGAACAACAAAATTACCACATCTATCCAGTCCTTGGAAACAGTATAAAAATGTGAGCATATGGATGGAACTGAATGATTCAATTTACAAGATCTCCCTGCTTAAATATTGATTTCTTTAATAACATGGAAACAGTAGCAATCAGCAAGCATTTATGAACCTCTAAACAGGAAAGAAGTTACTTACTCCTGAATAGATGGTTCTCCAAGCTTCCCCGAGGCATGAACTCATAAACTAGCAGTCTTTGATCATCTTCAATACAATAACCAATAAGCTTCACTAAGTTGGGATGAACAAGTTCACCTAGATAGTTTACTTCTGCCTGCCAAAGCAATTACATATTTACATGCAACAAATTAAAGGACACCCAGAACAACAATGAACAAGAACAAAATATGTCGACGGTAAATTGACAAAGAATGTAACAGACCAGCCATTCTTTATGACCCTGAAGCCCATCATGGTTCAGGGTTTTAACTGCCACAGTCAGCCCAGTACCCGGTCTTGCAGGAGCGGTCCCATTTTCTTCAATCCATCCTTTGAACACACATCCAAAGCCACCCTCACCAAGTAGACTCTCGGGTCTGAAGTTTCTTGTGGCTAACTTCAAGTCATTAAATGCAAATTTCAGAAGCCGAGATGACACTTTAAGTTCTTCTTCTAGCTTTGATGTTGATGTACTGCTTTCAGCAATACTTGTGGTGGTTGATGAGACAACAGCAGTAGCTGGTTGATCTCTGCTTGCATCGTTGACAAGTTTACTTTCCACTGACAACAAGTCAACAAGCAGCATCACACATAGGGACTATGTTCATGCATCACAAACGAATGAATTTGATTCAGCGTTTTACATGTTTAGCTAATGAATCTGAAACAGCCAAAAAGCTCAAGGACCTTTTGGCAATTTACATCTTCTAAATCATATGAAGGGCTTTCTAGAATAAGAAATTTCCAGAATCAGTAAGTGATATTCACAATGAAAATGGCATTCTTTGCATGTCAGCTTCATGCACATGTGTATGTGCAAATGCATATAAATACACATGCAAATGTAAATGTATATGATGTATTTCTGTTCTTGATAGTTAATAAGGTCTTAAATATACTTTCACACAAAATCAAGCTTCAAGTGAATATGAAAGTAACTTACAAACAAAAATAAGCGACAAACTCCCAGACATTAATAAATGTAACTCATTTTGTTCATATGCTCATGCAAAATGTCCCACGACTTAATAGATAAAGGTCATTCAGAGAGGACATTCCACAAAAAGAACAGATTGCACTTATTGTCAACTTTTAAAGGCTACTTATTAGAAGAGTGTTCTTATTTCAAACGTGTATATAATTTAGGTCCCCTCCCATATTAATCTTCGGAACACTATTGTAATTTAAAGTTGTATGGAACAATGATTTCATTTCACCAATTTGCCTTTTTTGGCAACTTCTAGAAAAAGACTTAACGAAAGACAAACACAACAATGTTAAAAAATCACTTTATAAAGAGTATTTTACCTAAGATATCCATATCTTACCATCTGGTTGTTTATTAAAGTTACTGTTCTCACATTTATTACCCCATATTCCAAACAAGGATAACGGAATACCACAAAACCCTGAGTAAGCCGTTAACAACCACAAAGAACTTATCGAAAAGACGATGTTGCAATTGTTACTGACATGTCGTAGCCTCGTAAGCTATTGATGTCATAACAAAAACAATCAACCCGAATAAATGACTGAAGGTCAATACTAAGCCTTAATTGGAAGGAAAAGTTCTTAGAGGTAAGGGTAGGCTGCCATGTGTTACGAGCTAATAATTTTGCGCAACTTATGCATCGTCCCTGTATAGAAAACCCTAGCAATTCTGATCTGTATCACAGCATCCTCGTTATAGCCCTGACATCATTATAGATTACAGGTGGCACTAGGTGTTACTTGAAAGGGACGCATAAGGTCAAACACTTCCTAGCAAGCCAATTCTTGAACGTAAGCTGGCACAACTTTGTGGCGAAACAACTTGCCACTCTTTTCAATGGCATCATGATTAACAATCATCACCAATTAGATAAAGCATTAAAAACCACATCAGCATCCCTAACATTCACAATAAACTATTAAACTCCATGCCAAGGATCTAAATTTTAAGTCAAACTCCATCAGGACTAGCAGTAGCCAGTAGCCCACCTTACTAGTCCAAAGCTCAGCACCAAGAACTACTTCTATAGACTACAGTATGACAGAGCAATCAACAATAAGCTCTAAAGACAACTTCAACAGAAACTATTTGCACCTCTCTTTACGGCTCACGCCTCCGCCATGACAGAACCCAAAAGCAAATATTAGAACATGAAAGAATAATCCCAGCAAAGCTGAATGAGAGCACATGGAAAGAACAAGGAAGAGACAACAATGGAATAAACACAAGCAAGTTAAAGACACGTGCTTGCCTACCAAAGAAAGAAACCCCATGTTAAAAACAACACAATTATAGATAAAAACTAAACCACCTAACAAAATTCAGAAATTTCTCAAGAAAGATGGGAAACATAATCATGTAAAATTTTACCATAATTGGTGGCAGGTCCGCTAACGGAGGTATCAACCTTGGATTTAGAACTAATGCAGCTGCCAATAAATCTCAGCTTAATCCAACACCCAGTTTCCTGTACAGCATCATCATCACTCTCATCCCCTTTCTTCTTCCTCCCCACCTTTGATTTCCCATCAACCAAGCCTATCACTTTCTCTTCACCCCCTTTTGCACCCATTCCTCCTCCAGAACCCTACAAAAACCCTTCAAATTCAAACAGTACTCAAAACTCCAAAGTCCAAACCCAACAATTACACACACAAAATTCAATAACCCCTCAAATCCCTAAAATTACAATCCTCCACCACTGCCACCAAACACAATTTCACATTCCCCAATAATTTCTGGCGAAATCTGAGAAGCACAACACGACCCTAGATGACAATTTTTACACATGTTACCACACCACAAGGGTAAATGATAGATCAGAAACCAATTGGGTAGAGAAGAAAGGGAAAAAGATGGGAAATTTTGTTGATGCTGTGAATTTTTCAGCACCCGTGTTGAAAAGAGACCTCGGAAACTGCTTCCACCAGGATTTACATAAACACCCCAGAAACAAGCGCTCCCCTCTCAGTCTCCTTCCTCCATCGAGAAGCTGACCAGTTCAAAAACACCCCTCCCCAAAACCCAAAAAATAAAATAAAAATTACTGAGAAAAAAATCCAAAAAGAACATACTCTGAGATATCAGCCTCTCTCTCTAACCCACAAACCTATCCTTTTCTCTCTCTGTCTCCTTTTTTTAGTATTTTGTTAAGTGGAATGGAAGACTAACAAAATAAAGCAGATCCAGCTGCCCGGAGAACGCGGGCAAGAGGAGATTAAGATGCCCCAGTTGCCCGTTCGAGTTGCTGAGAGTTAGTTCGCGAAAATGAGAGGGGGAGAAAATGGCAAGAAAAAGGGAAATTCGCGCAGGTGAATGCGAGATAGAGAAACGTGTCCGAATTCGATTGATGGTCACGCGCCAGCCTCGCGCGTTTGGTCTCTTAACTTAAAAATTTGTTAAGTAATAATAAAAAGAAAGAGCATTACATATCCTACTTTATTAATGCACTTGTAATTTTATCCTGTCTTTTTTAATTTTTGCAAAATTATCCCAACGATAAAATTATTCATCTGTTTTTGCATATATATTCCCAAATAAAAAGGTAAATTGAAAATTGAATTTTTTTTTTGTTTTGTAAAATAATATATGATATGACACTGATTTCATGGAAAAAAAAATTAAAACATAATTCAGGTTCAATTTCAAATTGAAATGTGAAATTGCTACAGAAACTAAACAACGTCGTCGGTCGAGGTCTCTCTCCCAGCTCGAAGTGTCTCCATCTTCTCCGACGGAATCCAGGTTTGTTTTGTCCGACGAATTTCACCATTTCCGGTGAGAATGTTTCTCTTCCAGGTATGATATCGATTCAAACTCCATAATCTCCAGCTTTGTTTTTTGCTTGAAACCCTTCTTCGCCGTTCGAGGTAGCTTAAACCCTTCTTTCATCGCGAAATTACAGGTTTTCCACAGACGGAGCCCTTCATCGGCGCTTGAGCTCCGCTCATTAAGGCCCAAAATAGCCGAAGACGCGCGACAAAGTGCAGGTCTTCGACAGACGTCCCGATTCGGCCGCGATTCCGATTCATCTTCCTCTTCTGTCTATCTCCTTCGAGCCTTGTAGGTATGTCAAGTTTTTTAGAGTTCCAGCCATTTAACGCCATTTTAGGGTTGCTCCGTTGCTGTTCATTTGGTTTTTAGGGTTGATTCACTGTTGTTCGTTTGAGCTGAAATGAAGTGAGGTTGAATGCAGCGAATTATATCAACCTGTGAAATCCGTGTTTGTAAAATGAGAATGTCAGATTAGTTTAGTTTTTGTCACAATTGCAGGAATTACCATTGTTTAAATATTTCATGTCAGTGTTGATGAAATATTTGTCACATCGTATAGTTTTATTGTTGAAATGACCAATTAGATTGTCAGCTTTGTGAAACATTGTTGTGTTTTGAAATTTAAATGTTTTTATTTGCCAGACATTATATAATGTGCTCAAGCACATGTCAGGATCTCTTTCTGTATAAGGTGAAGGGCGCCAAGATCTCGGTTTAGGAACCTCTCGGCTGAACTCTCAAAAGATGACATTTTAATGTGTTTTTGGTTGTGTTTAGGGAATAACTTGATGGAGACTGATTTGGAAAGGGAAAGGATATAACTCTTCAAGAAGGGAATTCGAGAAGAGTTTGGGACAGACACCTTATGATCCTTGGATGCAACTCACCAAGAAACATAAGACGAGATTGATTGACAATGGATGTAACGCACCAAGATCAAACAATCCCTTTTGGATATGACTCACCAAAGGTTGTTTTGGATATAACTCACCAAAAGGAGAACTAAGACATTCAAGGATATGACCCACCTTGAAGCCATCGTCCAAAGGAAGCTTAAACTCAAGAACAATCTATTTTTCTCTCCATTCAAGCTTAAGCAAATACAAAGCTCGGCCACCATTATATAGGTGCCAAATGACAATAAAGAAATTTACATAATTAATTCTACTAACTACCCACTAACCTAGGCATAACTTAGGCCACTAGGTAGACCACTAACTAGTTAAAACTACCTAGCTAATTAACAAAAAGGAAAATAATGAAATAACAAAACACATAAAACATCACGAAAGAGTTAGCCTTCAAGGCATGGGCCGTGGGCTTTGGACTTGGCTCCTTGGGCCTTGGCCGTGGTCATGGGCTCGGCCTTGACAAAGTTCTTGATGTGATCCAGGGTCACATCATTATAGCTATCTTACTCTTGCAACTTCCTTGTCTTCTCGTGTGATCTCTACATCTGAGTATGTTTAGTTAGGTGCTTAGAAAAAGCTTAAATGTTGATATTTTTTGTTGTTTGTCTATTTCCCCTAGTGCAGCTGAAGTGGTGTAGTTTTTCATATTGAAACGGAGGAAATTAAAATGGTAAAAAGGTAAATTTTGGTTAGCTCATTGTGTGTAGTTTTCCATAGTTCGCATCCTGTCATGTAGTTTTTAAGTATATGTTCATTTTGTATATATTGACGTTGTATAATTTGTATTTTTTAGGGTCATTTATTGATATTTGAAGGGGAAAAATTCATCGGCATAGTCAACCAAAACTGTCGGCGTGAATTGCTGAAACTTATTGAGAAATGCCTCTCCCATGTGGACTGGCAGAGGACAATAGATGGTCCATTTGGACCTACTGTGAAGATGGTTCGTCGACAAACCTTTTCATGTCAGCTTGTACATTACGTTTTATTCCGTCAAGTAGAAACGAGGAAGTTGTGGGAGACGTGGTATGACCTGCAAGGACAGCTGATGCGTTTTTCAATGAAGGAATTTGCACTTGTGACGGGGTTATGCTGTCGCAAAATGAATGATAATGAGCTGAACCCGGATAAAAATGTCGTGAAAGAGTTATTTTGATGTACAGAATTTGACGTTGGGTGAGCTAGAGTCATTATTTATGCGTACACAGCTTGATAACCCTTTGAAATATAAGATGACATTATTGATTATATTAGAGGACGTCATTCTTGGGGTTGAGAAAAAGGTTCGCATAAGCACGGGTCATGTCAAATTATTGACTGATATCGATCGATTCACGAAATTCCCATGGGGCAGGGTTAGCTACATTGAAACTCACAAGGGATTGAGTTCAACGGTGAAGAATAGATTGGAAACGGTTGAAACAAGCAGAGACTCAAGTGCAAGGTTGGGTTACAAACTCAAGGGGTTGCCAATGGCCTTTCAAGTAACATGACAGGATGTAATGTATATTGTTTTGAAGTTGGTATTGTAGTTACAATATATTGATGGTTTAAGTATCATACTGACAATAAAAATTGCGGTTCAGGTTTGGCTATTTGAAGCTGTTAAACCAATTGCTTCAGCGTTTGCACATTTGGTGGATAAGGAGGCCTACCCACGTGGTCTACGATGGTCATCAGATTCACAACCTGATGCGACGGCTGTGGAGTCTTTCTTGGGGAAGGCCACATCCCGTTTTATTCCAAATGTGGTGTTGATAGAGGAAGAAGCTGAGGTGGAGGTCTTAAAAGAATGCAAATTTGATAGGGAAGTGAAGGACACTTACTTTGACAAGGCAATTGAGAAATTCGAGGTAAGTAATAAGAGGTCTATTGACAGGCCTAAAGTCGTATGCCTAATCAAAGAAATCCTAATATACCTACTAAACAGAGTATAGCAAGCAAGTCAGGGTCGAATCCAAGGGAATCAGATTATCTATTCTTGTGTTTCTCAAGTCACCAACTAGGAACTAGGGGGGTTTTGTATCGGTTTCTTAGTGACCAAGTAACAAGTAAACAAGTTCGCAAGTAAAGGTTGTGAATATGGTTGGGAAAAGCGCTACACCTGACAAAGATCCACACAACAAGAGATATGGTTGATCACTGAATTCTATTAGTCTCAAGTTTTTATCTTTCCTATAGTTGTCCTTATCCCAACCTTAAGTAACTATTAGTTCTACCAGCCCTAATAGTACTTATTACCAAATCAAATCCAAAAACCTTCAAGACTCAATAAAGCAATAGCATTCAACCAAGGATTCAACAAGATACATGCAATAGAAACAACCCGTTACTATAACATGCAATTAACTCTCTCTCACGATGAACACTCGCAACCCGCTTATGTAAATCGTGTTTGCTACTAGATATGCAACCCGAACCCGGAATCACAAGTCCTAGCAATTAGGAAGATATCAATAGACCTAGGTAGCTACTCTAGATAAATCAACATAAACCAATAAACATTCAAGCACAAGAGAATTAATCCAACTAGATAGGAAATCGAACAAGAGTAGAAAACTCACAACCAATCAATTGAAGGCTTCAAAATGTCAAGTGCAACAATGAAAGCTTAGTTCTTCATAGGGTTTGTGAGAGAAAAACTAAGATAGGTGGCAACTAGGGTCTTCCTAAACAAAGTCTAGGTTAGAACCTTAAATACTAGGAAGTAAATAATTCAGAAAATAAATAAAAGGAAATAACAAACTTGGAAACAAAGTTTCAGAATTAAAATAAAAGGAAATAAAAATCTCGGAAACAGTCTTCCGCGTACAGGTCACCGCTGGTGCGGCAACCCCCACCGCGGGTGCGGTGGCGCTCTAGAGGCTCCAGCAGCTTCTACGACACTTCCGTAAAAATGCCATAACTTTTGATTCCCAATTCGGATTGAGCTCATATTTTGAGGACTTGCAGTAGACTTTAAGATCTAACTCTTCAAATTGGAATCATTCCATTTGGACATCTGAGTAAATAGAACGAACCAATTGAATGCAGCACACTGTTCTTCCACTCTTCAATGCACTTCAAACCTCTGTAAATCCCATGATTTCTTCACTTCTAGTCTTCTCTTATGGATTACAGAATCACCATCAAATCATATCCAAACATCATCTAAATCATGCTAATAACCACTAGATGCGCTATACAATATATCGCATATCAAATTCCCCCATACTTAGACCTTTACTCGTCCCGAGTAAGCTAAAAGCTGAACTCACTCCATCAATCATGCTCCAAGGCCTCAGGAAGTACAAGAAAATATGACACTAGTAGTTATAACACATCAACAATAAGCTCCAAGACAACCAAAACAAGTGATGCAAAACAAATCCAAACCGAACTCCATCTAATCACCTTATTCCTCCATGGTGGCCTACCTGAATCCTCCTTATAACTCCCCTTCTTATGTCGCCATGCCAGGAAAAATGAGGAATCCTAAAAATCACTCTTATTCTTTTCACTCATTTTGCCAAGGCGCCCTTTCGGGTTTTCACCAAGCCACTCATTTCATTTTTCAATAGATGGGCTCACATATGCTCACATCACTCTTGACCAATTATTATCCCAGCCTAATGCTGGTCCAAGTCACCTGCTTATTGCCTAGGCCGCCCTTTCGGGTTTTCGACCTATCCCAGGATTTCTATTTTAGCCTTTTTTCAAACTTTTGGTTTTTTTCTTTTTCTTTCTCCTCAACGGCATAGCAAGTATAGAAAACTCCTCCATGCTTAAACATTGCATTGTCCTCAATGTAATGAAAGACAAAAATATGAAGCATAGGAAAGGCAAAAAATAACTCACAAACGTCGCTGAGTTGGCTTGGACACTGTCGTTGTTGCTAGCGGTATACTCAATAACGCTCAGGTCTCCAGTGTTGGGCGGGTGTCTTCAATTCATCTCTACCGTGCAACCAAATAATCCACTATGGTGAATAGTGGTATGTCAAAGAATGCGGGCTTGCACGACCTTCAATGAACACAAAAAATGGGCCCATATGTCATCGTGGTGTTGGCCTTGGTGCTCCTCCTCTCCAGCTGTTGATTGTAGGGCCATCATCGTTGTCAACCAATGTGTGGGGCTAATGTCTCTGCCTTGACAACATGATGCGCACCTTCTCCATGGGGAACTCCGGACAACTGGCCTTCGATAAATCTCTTTTTCGTTGCTTTTTTTTTATCCCCGTTTAAGGTTTTTTCGGGGATTTTATTTAGTACAGGGACAAGGAGACTTACAATGGTGTGGGAAACACATTCTTCAATTCGCATAGGGTCTCCTCCCTGCAGGTTAGTCGGAAACAAAGAAAAACAAAAACAAAGCAAGAATACACTAAAAACAAATACAAAAACAAAGAAGGAAAAACAAAGAAAGAAAAACATACCTCGGGTTGCCTCCCGGATAGCGCCTTAGTTATTGTCATGGCTTGACATGATACTCTTCCTCTCAACCTGGTTCACTCACCTCCACTGAGCACTCGGGGTTCCCATCTGGAGGGTGTCTCTTTGTATACTCCATGTTTAGCCTTTCCCCCATGCTTGTGCACTTACTGTTGGTTGGACCGCTGGTCATACCCATGAATGCACTTGCCATCTTCAGAAATGGCCTACCCAACATCTTAGGGGATGCATGTTTGTCCTGCCCCGTATCCAGCGTGTAGAAATCCGCCATTTGTTCCAAGTCCGCCTTCTTGTGCTTCCCCTTCGGTTTCTTTTTGATATTGCCCAGCGCCCTTAAAAATTCTGTGCAGCGAGGGATGCTGTTTGCCAGTGTGACCAAAGGAACGGTTTCTGCGCATTTACTGAAGGCCTCATAGATTTCATTGTTGTTCTTCACCCTTCGAGTAACATGTAATGTCTCAGGGAAGAGTGTGACGGGGTGCAGCGCAACAAGCGGGGAGGAGTTTAGACGCACATACACATCATATGCAGCCTCGAGAGGATCGGGAGCTGCATGGGTGTTTTCGAGGGGAACGAGCGTCTCTGGAGCATTTCCACGGTCACGACCCTCCTCCACATGGTCGCTGAATTCCTCCAGTCTCAAAAAGTACTCCTCTTCTGAAGGCACCTCTGGGAATGGGGTGGATGGCTTCTCAGAACCGAGAGGGGGAAAGTATGGACGAACATAGGTATCCACATATGGTTCTTTAACAACTCCAGAAGGTCCACCGCGGGTGCGGTCAGAATCCACCGCGGGTGCGGTCAGAATCCACCGCGGGTGCGGTGATGTCAGCAGAGGAATTCTCGAGATTTTGTTCACCGTCACCGCGGGTGCGGCAAGAGTGGCGCGGGGTGCGGTGATCTCGACTGAGAGCTCAGTTGCTCTTTTGTAGTCCTACCGCGGGTGCGGTCTTCTTGCCGTGGGTGCGGTTTTCCCAACTGAGAACTCTCATTTTCTGTGTCGTCCTCTTCAGCACTAGGAGCGACATTCAATTGCTTACCACTTCGAAGCATCACAGCACTAACATTTGCCCGTGGTTTAACTACCGTATGAGATGGTAGATTTCCCGAAGTCTTTGCATCGGTCTTTGTGATAGTCTCAGCCATTTGTCTCATCTGCTTCTCTAGATTCTTGATGCTTGACTCCCTAGTTTCAACACTAGTGCTGAAATGTTTAGTCAGAGCTTGGAGCATATCTTCAGTTGACATGGAGGAACTTGGATTGGACACTGGCGGGCTATGCTCATAGGCCGGATTGTACTATCGTGGAGTACCTTGCTGGTAGAACGATTGTGGCTCCGGGTAGAACTCCTGGTAGTCATGACCATATGGAGGGTATTGTTGGTACCCATAACTCAAATTGGGGTAATCTCTCCACCTTGGAGTGTATGCGTAGGAGTATGGGTCATATCGCGGCTCTCCCCAGAACTCCATATTTGTAACAAAGAAAAAGAAATCAGTAGCACGAGTGTGGACTGTAAGATAGGTCCACACGAAAGTTGGTAACAAACAAAACCACAAAAATAGAATTTTTGATTCCCCGACAACGGCGCCAAATTTGACAGGCCTAAAGTCGTATGCCTAATCAAGGAAATCCTAATATACCTACTAAACAGAGTATAGCAAGCAAGTCAGGGTCGAACCCAAGGGAATCAAGTTATCTATTCTTGTGTTTCTCAAGTCACCAACTAGGAACTAGGGGGGTTTGTATCGGTTTCTTAGTGACCAAGTAACAAGTAAACAAGTTCGCAAGTAAAGGTTGTGAATATGGTTGGGAAAAGCGCTATACCTGACAAAGATCCACACAATAAGAGATATGGTTGATCACTGAATTCTATTAGTCTCAAGTTCTTATCTTTCCTATAGTTGTCCTTATCCCGATCTTAAGTAACTATTAGTTCTACCAGCCCTAATAGTACTTATTACCAAATCAAATCCGAAAACCTTCAAGACTCAATAAATCAATAGCATTCAACCAATGATTCAACAAGATACATGCAATAGAAACAACCCGTTACTATAACATGCAATTAACTCTCTCTCACGATGAACACTCGCAACCCGCTTATGTAAATTGTGTTTGCTACTAGATATGCAACCCGAACCCGGAATCACAAGTCCTAGCAATTAGGAAGATATCAATAGACCTAGGTAGCTACTCTAGATAAATCAACATAAACCAATAAACATTCAAGCACAAGAGAATTAATCCAACTAGATAGGAAATCGAACAAGAGTAGAAAACTCACAACCAATCAATTGAAGGCTTCAAAATGTCAAGTGCAACAATGAAAGCTTAGTTCTTCATAGTGTTTGTGAGAGAAAAACTAAGATAGGTGGCAACTAGGGTCTTCCTAAACAAAGTCTAGGTTAGAACCTTAAATACTAGGAAGTAAATAATTCAGAAAATAAATAAAAGGAAATAACAAACTTGGAAACAAAGTTTTAGAATTAAAATAAAAGGAAATAAAAATCTCGGAAACAGTCTTCCGCGTACAAGTCACCGCTGGTGCGGCAACCCCCACCGCGGGTGCGGTGGCGCTCCAGAGGCACCAGCAGCTTCTGTGACACTTTCGTAAAAACGCCATAACTTTTGATTCTCAACTCGGATTGCTCTCATATTTTGAGGACTTGCAGTAGACTTCAAGATCTAACTCCTCAAATTGGAATCACTCCATTTGGACATCTGAGTAAATATAACGAACCAATTGAATTCAGAACACTGTTCTTCCACTCTTCAATGCACTTCAAACCTCTGTAAATCCCATGATTTCTTCACTTCTAGTCTTCTCTTCCGGATTACAGAATCACCATCAAATCATATCCAAACATCATCTAAATCATGCTAATAACCACTAGATGCGCTATACAATATATCACATATCATCTATCAATGGTAGAAGAAAAGGACAGAGTGATTCGGACCCTGCCCCTGCTGCGAAGTCCTCAGGCCTGGATGCAAGACAGATGATGTGCGCTATGAAAGAGCTTCATGAGCGTATGATTAATTTGGAAAACCAAGTGGACGCAAGATTTAGTGCAATGAATAAAACCTTGGGCATAATGGAACAGATGATCAAGAAGAGGGTATTCAACAACTCAGGTTCAACAAATGATGAAGAAGACGACATTGAACAAGAGGAAGGGGAGGTAAGATAACTGTCAACAATCGTTATTAAGTTTTGTTTGGGAACTTAGATTTTTATTCCGTGGAAGCTCAAGCATTTTTTCTTGTCGGAATGTAAATTAGTAATGTCATTTTAAAAAGTTAAAATGTCACTGTTTTGAACATGAGATTGACAGCTACTTATATTTATTGTAAGTTAAAGCCTTTTTTTTGACAAACATTATAACATGAATGTCATAGTTAGTTAATAGAAAATCAATAGTTATAAGTTGGATGGATGCATAATGCTCTATTTTTGACAAATATTATAGAATGATGCACTTACTTATTATTCTTGTGAGTTAAATCTAATTTGTAATTTATTGAAGCAGAATGTTGTACATGGTCGTGATGAGGACGTCGAAATGGATAGAATGGGGGGGGGGGGGTCTGATTCAAATCCCCTACAGGATGACGATGATGAAGGTGCCATTAAAGTGGACAATGGCAATTTAGGATATATGGTTGTTTATCGAGAGAAAAAGGATGATGAAGATGGTGCAGTTCAGAGATATGATGTTGAGGGTGCAGTAGAAGATGAGGGGAAAATGGAGAAACGATGACAAAAGAAGATGACGATAAGAAAGAAGGAAAGCAAGTTGCAAGGAAGACTCGTTCAAAAAAGAAGAAGGATGATAAAGATGGTGCAATTCAGAGAGATGATGTTGAGGGTGCAATACAGGATGAGGGGAAATATGGAGAAACGATGACAAAAGTAGAAAAAGATAAGAAGGAAGGTAAAGTATTTGCAAGGAAGACTCGCTCAGAAAAGAAAATGGGTGATGAAGATGGCGCAGTTCAGAATGAGGGGGAAAATAAAAAAGGGAGGACAAAAGGAGTTGAGGTATGCATCAATAAATCTTCCTGACAGGATGGTCCCTCAGATCACCAACATCTTATTTATGAAAAAACTTATTTGCAGACGCTAAAAGAAGCTGAGGTGGAAGGAGAGTATACCAAAGAATCAATTGGACTCTCAACAAGAAAAACCAGCTCAAAAAAAATAATTAATACAACTGGTGAACTGAGGGATCATCCTGTCAGGAAGAGAGGACTGTCCAGAGAAGCCGATAATCCCAAACGATGCAAAGTTTCAACGTCCAAAGGAATTCCAGACATGAATAAATTGTGCCGTTGGTTAGACTCGAAGGAAAGGTTAGGAAGTTGTCCCTCCTGTCTTGATGATATGAACGCGTGTTTGAGATGTTAATTAAACCAGCTTATGATGCAGTGAGGAAATTGTTTCTCCAACTGGAGAACATCTACAGAGGAAGTTTTTTGAGAAATTGTTGCATCCAATGGGGTGGATGAGTTCTCAAGTAAGCCCCTTTCATTATTTATATAAATTATCGTATCATGCAGCAAATTTCTGGTATGACATATATTTTTGGTTTGTAGCACTTGGACGAATGTATGTATTATCTTGGTTGTCGTGTGCGTGACAAACCAGTGGCAATATTGGACACTTGGTTTCAGCGTAATTTGGACAAGGAAATGAATAGATGGTTTTCAGATAAGCAAAGTTATATTGATGATCGATCTAAGATGAGATACCTACGTGGGGAACTGCCTGCACTTTATGAGAAGGATTGGAAGGACGTGGATCATATATACCTCCCCTTCAATTTGAAGGAGAAACATTGGGTAGCTCTGGAGATACAACTAAGTAAATGGTGTGTCATTGTATACGATCCCGACATCAATTTGTTCAAATTGTCTGAAGTCCATAGGCTCCTTGCAGGGTTGACATATATTCTTCCTGTCATGATAGCACAATATGAGCCCTTGGCAACAATTTATGAAGATAGGGGGGAAATCCCCTAAATGTGACTCGTGTTCATACATTGGAGAGAAACAAGAGAGGGTAAGTTATTTACATAAATTGTTCAATTTTTTTGTGTGAAATTGGTTATAATATCAGCAAACCAACTACATTTTTTACTTGTATGCAGGGGAGATTGTGGCGTCTTCACGATCAAGTACATAGAAATGCTAAGTTCCGGACGTCAAAACATCGTGAACGTGGGTGACAAATTTGTGGATCAGTACAGAAAAAGGATAGCCGTTAGTATTTTCGATATGAACTGGTTTGACTAGTGGAGGATATCTTATTCACTTTCATGTAAGCTTCACTGTAGTTGGGATAGTGATAGTGTTGTATGATTCCTTGTTGGGTGGTTTTCGCTAGAATTGACTTGTCTTGTTGACAATAACTTGTGTTGAAATTGTTTTGGAAATTTAGCAAAATTGGTTGGTGCATTTCTTGTTTGCTACTTCGTTGTAGATGCATACTTCCTGTCAGTGTTGTTCATAATTCCTTCCAGTGAAGTTTCTTTATAATTTGCGTACATATGTTTTTTGTCACATTGTATAATCCTATTGTCGAAAATATCCTTTTTTTGTTGTTGTTTTAGGGTACAAAATTATTTTTTAATATTATTCGTCTTGTGTTTACCATTTTGTTGACCTTTTTAATAATATTTAATTTGGAATAAAAAGGGTAAGACATAACCCTGTTTACCTTTCTTCAAAGTTCGAATGCTCGTAAAAGGCCCTCCGTGTTTACCTTCCAAAATTCCCTCCAAAAGAAGATAATTTCTTCTTCCCCAGAAGGCGACTCTGCAAACATCCATCATTGTTATCAGACATTTTCTTCTTCCCCAGAAGGCGACTCTTCAACTCTTCCATCTTTCTCTATTAACGCTAGACTCGATTTTTGCTTACTCTTGAAGTCCTTTTTTTCTTACCAAGTCCATCTCCACATTTTCTTACTTACTCCCTCCATCTTTCTCCATTAACGCGACTCTGCAACTCCATTTTTACTTACTCGCCCCTCCCCGAACTTTTCCTTAACTTCTGAAGTGCATTACAAAAGAGCCCTAGAAAATGGCAGTGCTTAGAGACCGTAAAGAATCGAGCCCAAAGAAGAGTGGAGAGAAAAGGAAGAAAAAAGAAGACGACAGGCAGGTTCGAAAGAAGAAGAAGCAGAGAGACGAACTGCAGGTGAAAGGGGAAAAAACTTCTAACAGTTCCATAGGAAAAAAAAGCCGGGAAGGGTAGGTCAAGGCCAAAAGCGAAACCATTAAAGGGGAATAAACCCTTAATCTTTAAAGGGGATGTAAGTTGTCTACATTTTTTGTTTAGGGCTTAGGGTATTTTTTCAATTGTCATGTCACCCGTCTGAAATGGTTTACTTTGTATCGGGAGTGTTTTTTTAGGATTTTTTGTTTTTTCATCTATCATCTGAGGCTTCTCAAATGGTTCGATTTCGTTTGTTTATGGTTATTTTCATTTAGCTTGCAGATTAGGTACAGTTATTTCAGAGGTGAACCTTTCTACGGAAGAATTAACATCAACTGTAGGGTGCACTTTGTTCGTGAGATTAAAAACAAGTTCACACATGCGGATTGGCAACGGGTTTTGGATGGTCCGTTTGGAAAAGTTTTGAAAATGTTGCAGCAAATATCATTTTCTTCACAGACATTGCATGCAGTTCTATTTAAGCAACTTGAAACAAAAAAGAAGTGGGAGTCTTGGTATGAGGTGGCAGGGAAAGAGTTGAGGTTTTCGATTAAGGAGTTCTCTCTCATAACTGGACTGAATTGTGGTCAACTTCCATTTGTGGATACTAAAGCTGGCGGGCTAGTAATGGAGCATTTTTTTGGTAGTCCTGGTGGTCCTAAGACGACAATACAAGATGTTTACAACAGATTTAAAGAATATCGTGAGTTGTACAACTACAAACTCAAGGTGGCACTGTTGTTGATAGTTGAGGGTCTATTGCTGGGAGTGGATAAGAAGAGGCTAGTGAAGCCATTACATGTTAGGCTGTTGGAGAATATGGATAACTTTTGGGATTATCCATGGAGAAGGGTTGCTTATGAAGAGCTTCACAAGTCATTGACCACAGCATTGGCCAAAAGGATGCAAACAGTAGAGAAGGCAAAGCTACTCTCCAACGCACCAAGAATTCCATATTCCATTCAAGGCATGCCAGTTGTGTTTCAGGTAGTTTTATTGCTTCAAAAAAATGGATGGTGACCTGATCTAAATGATTGAAATATGAATTACTGAGTGTTTTATTTGCAACATAGTAGTATACTTTATGCTATACTATGACAGGATATTTGAGTACAGGGTGAGAGGATCATGGTGAATATGGAGGAAGTTGTTTGTTGTTTCATTGACACAACATACTAGTTTTCCAACATACTTTTATTTGCATTCCAGATAGTTTTATGGTGACTTGATCTAAATTTTTAATGGTTGAAATATGAATTACTGAGTGTGTTTTATTTGCAGCATAGTAGTATACTTTATGCTTTACTATGACAGGATATTCGAGTACAGGGTGGTAGGATCATGGTGAATATGGAGGAAGTTGTTTGTTGTTTCATTGACACAACATACTAGTTTTCCAACATACTTTTATTTTCATTCCAAATAGTTTTATGGTGACCTGATCTAAATTTTTAATGTATCTTAATTTGCTAATTCTCAAACCGCTTGTTATTGTAGATATGGGTATGGGAAGTTGTGTCAACATTTGGTCTCCAATTTGCATCAAAGTTGAGTGAATCTGCAATGCCTCGAGGTCTTCATTGGTTTTCAGATGAAGCCCCTGAACATGGAGTGTTGGAGTTGTCTTTGGCTGATCCTACACATGTGGTTAAGCCTATTCTTATTCCCGATGCGGATGAGGTGGATAAGTTGTCTGACTGCTACTATGTTGTTGAAAATGATGACCCGCATTTTGACAAGATTGTGAAGGAAGCAATGAAGAGTTTGAAAAAGAAGGGGAAGGGGAAGCAAGGAAAAGATGGAGCGAGCCCGAGTAATGCATCTGTGCATTCATCAGAGGTGATAAGTCAGATGTTCAGAATGATGAAGAGGATGGAAAAAGGAGTGCTTGACAGGATGAGAAGGCTGGAAAATAGGGTATCAAAGGAGGAGGAGGTGCCTAAGCTCAAGAGTAAGGGGAAATCAAAGAGTTATTCGGATGAGGATGATTTTGAATCCTATGGTGAGTCTGATGAGGATAAGGAGGTTGAGGGTGAGGAGTTTCAGAGTGATGAGGTTGAGAGTGAGGATGATGATGATGATGATGAATTTGGTGATGGTGATGAGGGTAATGACAATGAAGAACTTCGCCAGGGTGGTGACAAACCGAAGGAGAAGGACAAGGTAGAAGCTGAGGTTGCAAGTCATGATGATGAGGAAGTTTCTGATGAGGATAATGAAGTTGGTGATAATGAGAGTGATGGTGAGGAAGTTTCTGATGAGGATAATGAATTTGGTGATAACGAGAGTGATGGTGAGGGTAGTGACAAAGAGGTTGAGGTTCAGGAGGCTGAGGTGGAGAAGGTAGAGGTTGAGGTTCAGGAGGCTGAGGTGGAGAAGGTAGAGGTTGAGGTTCAGGAGGCTGAGGTGGAGAAGGTAGAGGCTGAAGGCAAAGAGGTATGAATATGCTCATATGAAAATTATCATATTATCATCACTACTATGACATTATTATTTGTACGAGGTGACAAGATTTCTAGTGTGTGATGGGAGTTTTTATCTTTTACAAGACAAGTCTGTCATGGTGACAGGTTTTGTACTCATGTATGACATGGTTATTATAATTGCAGGATTTTGATAATTCCATTGAGGGTAACAATGATGTTGAGGGTGCGTATGATGTTATGGCCATTGTCAAAGACATAAATGAAAATGCTGGCGTTGGTGAAAAGGACCAGGAGCAGGATTTTACTAACGACATTGAAGGAGCACCGGAGGCTACCCAACATGAGCTAACCCCAGCAGAGGTTGAGGAAAGAGAGGAACCTCTTTCAGTACTAGCCGTTGTGGTTGCTTCATCCAACAAGGCGAAACCCAAAAATAAACGAAAGCAGCATCTCCAACCGAAGAGGGTTCTTCCTAGTCGTATGGTAAAGCCATCCGCCAAAAAACTAACACCTTACACAGATGAGAAAAAGGGGAAAACTGTGAAGAAGATAACCAAGAATTCACAGGTGAAGGAGATGACTGTTTTGCTGGAATGGATGAATGATGAAAGGTTAGTATCTCACGGATTTAATAATGTTCAACTATCTTTCATTGATTTAATTACGCCTTCTTTATTTTTTAGCTCTGAGCCAAGAGTTGGACTGTGTGGTAAAGAGATGAACAAGAACTGGTTTGGCCTAATACTGGAACCAAAAGCTTGGCTGGAAGATGGTGTAAGTTATTTACTTATGATGTGAAATTAGTTTACTATTGGGATTTATTGCAATGCCTGACAGGATGAATTATTTTTTTTAAGCAAATCGATGAAGTTTGTTGTTATATCCGTAAGGCGCTTTTGGAGTCCAAAGTTAAAAGCAAGGCCACAATATTGGACGTTTTCTGGCCTGCTGATTATACGGAGGCATAATCTACTATGTCCAAAATAATAGTACTATTCCACCTGCATCTGAACGTGCACTTGAATACTTTAGGGGAGATCAACCTAAACCTTATGGGTCCAGTTGGGATGATATGGACTTCATTTATTTCCCCCTCAACATCGATAACATGCATTGGGTGGCTGTAGAGATCGGTATGCAACAATGGCAGGCAAATGTATATGATTGTAATGTGGATTTGAACAATAACTTGGGCGTAGAGACCTGTGTGCATGGGGTTTGTCGGTTTCTTCCTCACTTCATGACACAGTACCCGCCGCTTGCCAAGCAATTTGAACATAGGGGTACTCAAGAGATTAAATTTGAGAGAATTCAAGGACTGAAGCAGAACAAGCGTGGGTAAGTCGAAATATCAATCCCCTTACCAATTTTATTATATACTTCATCTAAGTAACTTTATTGCATTTTGTATTCGTAGTCATGACTGTGGGATATACACTCTGAAACACATGGAGTTGCTCAATGCTGGTTGGAAAAATCTTGACGTTGTGGCAGACAAATTTATTGACGGCTTCAGGAGCAACATGGCTCACAGCGTGTTTGACGAGGTGTGGAGGTCGAGCCTAAGGAACTCCATCGTTTAAATTGGATATTTGGATGTTCTTTTTGGGGTTTGGATGGCATGTTTTCGAAGACATTTGTTTAGATTACATACAATGTTACGACAACTTGTTTAGATTACATACAATGGAAGTTAAATGGCAGTTATGTGCGTGTAGGTTAAATGGCTGTTACATGGAAGTTACTGTAACACCCCGGGCCAGAGGTATCACAATGCCATAGTCCCGAAGAACTATAAGGCGCTTTTTAGAAAAGAAAAACTCAAAACATTTCCAATATACCAAAAGTATTACACCAAAATTCCTGCCTTACGTTTGAAACCACATGTAAACCTGGCATTTAGTTAAATACATCAATTTACATTTCAAAATCACTTGCAACTAGTACAACCATTTCAAAGTCCAAACCAACAAAAGTAAAGTCTTCGACTGCAAAGCAGAACGGTGATCAGGATCCCCCTTGCTGTCGCTGAACCTGCGAATTCAGGTTGACTGGTGGACCCGATACACCAGCCAATCGCGGAACATAAACCGAGGTTGGTTAGTCTAATGAAAGACTAGCAAGACTCATCATGCCAAAACAATTTAAACATAGAAAGGTTATCACAACATCCAACTAACGCTAATTAATAACACTCCGAAACATATCTATATATATATAGATATATACTGCTACTAACATGTAACCAGTGCTAACCAATTCTATCAACTCACTAATGTACTAACACATCCAATCCAAATCTCATCTCAGCGAAAGCATAAGCGGGTGAGACGATCATCACCCTAAGTACCTACCATCCATGGATAGACTAAAGATGGGACAATCACCATCCGGTTGTGGCCTTGAACCAACGGAGGTCACACCCTCACATGGTCGGGTGAGGCGATCATCACCCCGGCCCTGGCCTTAAACCAACGGAGGTCACACCCTCACGTGGTCGGGTGATGCAATCATCACCCCGGCCCAGCTAAAACCAACCATCCAAAACTAGCTACAACCAACAACTACAACCAACGGAAACCAACAACCAAAACTAGCTACAACCAACAACCACACCAAGATCCAACATCAATCGTAACACGAGGCAACAACTAACCAACACATATTCAGCCATATCATTCTACAACTATTAATCTAGATTAACATACTAGATAAGGGTAAAATCAATTGCTAAATATTAATAGGATACGAAAATACTTATACTAAAAATATATGAAGGGCTGAGCAAGAATCATATTGCCTTAAACTTAACAACAACGACCTCAAAATTTCACCCACTAATCTCGAACGAACCTGCAACAACAATCCGAACAATTCCTGGCATTAATTAACCCATACCAAGCCACTACTAACAACCCCTAATTCAGCCCCAAAAATCATACCTCCAATTTACCAACTTCAGCAAACCCCCACAAATCAACCCAATTGCTCCAACTGCTCGATGGACTGCACAAAACAACACAATCAACCGAACGGATTATATGGCTGCACAATTCCAACAAAATCAGTCAACAACTACATATTGTTGTCTACAACCCCTGAATTCATCAAATCTGTCAACCAGAATCCAACAGCAATTCGGAGCCCTAAAAAGAAATTCAGATCGAAGAACCCTCATACTTACCTCGTTGACAACCAAGCTGTAGTCGCCGGGGCTGTCTCCTCGTCGCCGGAAATTGCAGCAGCAGCCCCAGCAGAACACAACAGCGGCAACAACAGAACGCAGCAGCAGTGACTCGCACAACAACATCGGTTTCTCTCTGCAACTGGACGCGGCTCGTACAAGGAAGGAAGAGGTGGCGAGCGGCGGTGGTCGGGTCGAGCTCACCGGCGGATGATTGGCTGAGCACGAAAGGAAGTTGGAGGGAGCACGAGCTGCTCAGCTGGCTGCTCATAGAAGACGAAGACAAGGGTTTTTGCTCCCTTAATTTTACCCCTTTCTGACTTTATAAAGTCTTGAAAATTTATTTACCATTTACTATATATATATATACATATTGGGGTATTTCAGTTACATGGCACTTAAACGGCATTTGAATGACAGTTGTGTCAAATAATATAGGGACATTGACTGACTTCATTATATACATATTAAGAAGTAGCATGACAAGATGAATCTAAGAGGGGTGTGTGATACAATAAAAAACTCCAAACAGGGTATCGACTCTACTAACTCTTTTTTTGAGAAGAGACAATAAAAAACTCCAAACCGTCATGAAATTAGCAGTAACTGCCCACCAACTCCAATTTACGCTGATTAGACAGGATATCAGTGACAGGACAGGATATTAACACAAGTAATTAAATTAAGAAAATATTAGAGCACCGTCATAAATGTATCCATAACTGCCACCAACCCAAAAACCTCTTTATATACCCCTTGATACGAAGTCATATTTCCTCATCCACAATCCAGGCAAACATCTTCCACCTTACCCTAAACACCAAATTCCCTACGCTTCTTTCGTTTCCATGGCTGATCAGCCTAACGATCACAGGGTGTTCGCAACTGTCCATACCGGATGGAGAATCATCCCTTCAAGGGGAGCAATGACCAGGACTTTGACCCATTACTACCAAGGCGGGAGGACCCAAAACTGGAGTCAGTCGGCTGAAATGGTGCAGGATATTTGGTGGCTGATCAACCAACTGTATCATTTTAACAACTATGAACGGGACGCTACGTACTTCTTCGAAGTTGTGCCCCCCGATGGCGGTCCTCATACCGTGAGGGCCTTACAGAACCACGGAGACACCGCCGTCCTTGCCGCCCAAGGTAGAACCGTGGCCTTCATAAACATATATGTCGTCACCGACGATGTTGTTGAAGAACTTCCGCAGCGCGACGGCCCAGATTCATATGTCTCCTCCGCATCACTCAATATGTAATATTTAGTATTTGATTAAGTAATGTAGTGTAGGGAATATGTAATTTAGTGTAGTATTTAGTAGGTTATGGAGTCTGTTATTGTATGAATATATAATGTCAAGTAGGAATCTTAAAATGTCATATAGTGACTCTATATTGTCAGGTAAATGTCAGTTTGCCAAATGAAGCATGTTATGTATTTCTGTTTTATATAATATAGTATGTTATGATAATGTCGCATGAAATAGTACTTTATGACATGAAAGACGACAGGCCAAAACAGTTAGTATGACAGGCCCAAAAAAATGCCATATTCGGCCCAATTTCTGAGCGGTTCCTTGGAGAACACAATGCCATATTAGGGCCAATTTCGACCGGTTTAACAATTATACTAAGAACTTGTTATGAACCCGGTTTAACAAAGATTTATTTTGAAATTGAAGAATGTAACTCTATGGTGATGCTTTTGTAATGTAGTGACTATGTAATGTCGTGAAGACATATGAGTGTCGTGAAGATAATATGTCATGTAGTGACGATGTAATGTCAGGTAAATGTAGTGATTTTAAGAATCATGTTATGTATGGCCGAGGACGGTTTATGTTTTTCCTGTGTGTTATTCAGATGCCACTCATGTCGGTCCGTTGGTTATTTGAAAGCATATTGAATCTGTCATGATAAATATGGAAGAATAACAAGTGGGGTCAAGGGGTAGGTACGGAATGGAGTGAAACTTCTGTCATATGAATTTAACCAAAAATAGTCAATATTGACAATGTCAGGACATAAATATAGTCATGACAGGATAGTGTTACATTAACTAACCGCATATTAACAAAATACATATCATTTATACGAAAAGTAATATGAGTGGTAAGAGATCCTTCAAGAGTTTTGATCTCTTAATACACATATTAACAAAATAAATAATTCAAGAGGTAACACAAGGAAACACACATTAACAAAATAGATAATTGAAGAAACACATATTAACAAAATAGATAATTGAAGAGGTAGCACAATTAACGGCATCATGGTCCGGTTGAGGGGTTAGGACAGTTTCGTTAGTTATGGCCGACAGTGCCACAACTTCTACACCTTCTCCTCGGGCCCCTGTATTCTCCCCGTGACGGGATTCTTTTCTTCCTTGGTCTTCCAGATTTCCTCCTAACATACGGGGGCAAACATGCTATATTCAAGACCGTGTCAGGAACTTCCCAACGCTCAAATGCAGGAACCAGATATATAGTTTCCTTGTACACTTCCTTCCACATTTCAGTAGTAAAGAGGGGATGAACAAGAGTGACAGGATCCATACCACAATCCTTCGCAGCCGCTATTGCATGCGCACATGGAATTTGGTCAACTTTGAAGACGTTGCAGTAGCAGGTTCGAGCATGCAGATTTACCAAGAATATAGTTCCATTGGCATGCACTTGAAACTCATATTGATTTAGCCTACTCACAACCATTGTCAACGATTTCAAATAATTACCTTCTAGCTCACGACAAACTGTCGGGGTCAGAACATCGGAATGTCGCTCTCCCTTAAATCTCCTGTCACAAAACCACTGACTCATGACATTCAGTATACCATCAAGCAACCCAATCAACGGCATTCGACGCGGGCCCACTAAGCCACTGTTAGCGGATTCCGCATTGTTGGACGTCATAATGTTGAATCTGTTTGCGGGCATATGCGACCCTGTCCACGCTTCAAATCCAACACCCTTGAGGTAGGTACCGACTTTCGGAGACTGGTTGCAAAGTCTTGCAAATTCACGATTGAAGTCCTGTTTGGTGTACGCTTGATTTGCCTTTTGGTACAGAATCCACAAGTCATTTCTCTTAAACCTCGTCTTCACGTTTTGAAATAGGTGAAGTGTGCAACAACCATGCTTTGCGAAGATATAGCGCTCTCTCAAACCTTTGTAGATGCTTCCATGGTGGTCAGACACAAATACGAGGTCATGATCGTCGGCAACAACGGAGCGTAGGTGTCAGAAGAAATATGACCATGAACTGTCATTCTCGCTGTCAACAACAGCAAAAGCCACTGGATATATTTGTCTGTTTCCGTCTTGTGCCACTACAACTAGAAGTGTGCCTCTGTACTTTGATCCTAGATGGGTACCATCCACAGTTATGACCTGCAATAGTTTTCTCTCAGCTTTACAAAGTGACATATGCTACAATGTACTGTATCAATTTGACAATAGCATCGTGGAACGTGACAAAACTTAAATATACCTTTCTTAAAAACTGCATTCCATTGCGCCAAGCACCTAAGCTGATGAAACAATACTTGAATCGATGATTAGAATCTACTTCAACATGTGTGACTGTCCCTGGATTCATCCTTTCGAGCATGTACATGTATCCATGAATCCTATTGTAGCTTTCTTCAGCTGTGCCTTTTATCTTGTCAATGGCGGTTAAACGTGCTCTGTTTGCCTTGTCATAACTAACTGCCACTCCCATCTTCTTCATGATGTCTTGAATTTCGGCAGCACGAGGTCCAGGACATATACCGGTTGTGTTAAAGCTGTAACATGATTGTATATGTAATGTGCTAAGGTTAGTTCATATACATGCTCATAAATATATATGATCGTACTGACAGGATTGTTTACTTACCTTGACATAATATGGTCAGCAATTACGCTTGAACTTGCATGTCTGTGGTGGTTATGCTTTAGCTTCATGCCACATGTATGCTGTCCACAATACTTCCTTACTTCAAACAATCCTGTGCTGCCAAGAGCGCTTCCACGACAAAAAAATGTGCAACTAGGATCAATGCACCTTACCACATATAACTTCTTATCAGACTTGTTAACTTGCATCTGGAAGCGCCTCTGTAATGCCATCAAGGATAAACGATCCTTAAGATCCTTCTTGCAATTGAAATGCTCTCCAACTTTTATTTCCAAATTATTGCCGCTCATCCCATTATCCTCCATTGGCTCTTCCAAATCATCCAATTGCCTTTTACTAAACTATTTGCTACGATAGTACTCGGCTTCAATCTCTTGTAGAACTTCCTCATCAATGTCTATGAATAAGTTGTCGACTTCATTAGTGTCATCCAACAATGTCCCTTCTTTAACATCTTCCTCAACATCATCCTCAAAGTCATCCCAATCAAAATCTCGCCCAATGTCTTCCCCATAATCACTCTCAATGTCAATACATTCATGTATTCTTTTCGTTCCTGTGGAAGACCTTGTTTCTCTCCCATCAGTTTCTGAGTCTGCCTCAGATTGGCTGACCAAGTCAACTATTTGTACTTCCCCATTGTTTACATGACAAATTTTTGGTTTCAGTTCATACATGTCACAATCAACTATATTCAGTACAACTTCAGTGGGACAATTGTCGCTTACCATATTGCTCTTGTCGGATTTGGTACCATTTCTGCTTGGATGACAACCTACCACAACCTCGGCCTCTGCCTCTTGAGTTTGTGTTAACGGTGGCGGAGTCAGACACACTGTGATGTCCTCATCATCACTTCTACTTGGATGACCAGCCATCACAACCTCGGCCTCTGCCTCTTTGTTTCCTTTCTTTTTCATACTCGCATATAACTCGATAGGCCAAATAAAATCTTATGATTGCAAGTTCAAAAATTTGAAAGCATCAAGGTCCTCGTCATCTTTCACATCGATTGGTTGTGGCATTGGTTTCCACGGTGATAGATATTTTATCTCCATTTCATCTATCTCGTCAATGCATTTAATCTTCTCAGCCAACTTTTTCCTCAGATTTGAGTAATTCGTATCTGCATACAAAAGAAGTCCGGTTGTCGTTGTGATCCCATCAAAAACCCACTTGTTTCCCTTAGATATCCATTCACCACGTGTTTTCAGAGTCAAGTAGTATGATCTTGAACCTGTTATACGAACAAAAAGCAAACACAAGTTAAATACTTTATGGCAAACGTTGATAGTATGACCAATACCCTAACACCGACATTAAAGGGTTTTCAAGCCATAATAAAGGGTTTTCTAGCCAAACGGGACAATACCCTAACACTGACATTAAAGGGTTTTCAGGCTGCCGATTTTGATAATTCTATTGGGTGGCTGTAAAAATTTGTAGGGAAAACAAATATTCTAGAATCAAGGATAAACGGGAGTTAAAGTTGGTGTAATGCTCAACAAGAAGCTGAAAGGTTGTTCTCTCGTTTAGTGAACCACAAAAGAATGTCTTGTAATGCATCTGAATATGAACGTGAAAGTCAGAACTCACCCATTATTAAATTTCTTCTATTCCAAAGACATTGAAGACGCTGCACAATCTTTTTTGAAGATTTGTGGATTTAAGGTCTTGTGGTGTTACGGTGGCTTTGGAGGGAAACTTGTTACGGTGGCTTTGGGTTCTGCTTGGATGACAACCTAACACGTGTTCAGGGGTAGAAATTGGAGGGAAACTTGTTAAGTTTTATAGGGAAAACAGAGGTTAAAAGATGTGTACTACATAAATGAAGTCATATCAGGTAAATAGTTATGACCAACCATGTTCCTTCTCATTTTCAACAATCCCTAAACCCTCTCTGTTCGTTTCGCGAAGCAAAGATCCTTCACTGCTGCGCCGAACTTGAAGGTAACCCTCTTTGTTTATTGTGTGGTTTTCATACCGGATCAATAAGCAAGCATGTATCACTGTGTTTTTGGCTGGAAATCTTTCTTTGTTTCTGCAGTACTCAAGCACAATGTCATCCAACGACACCTAAAGTTATCAAAGCGGGGACCCCTAAAATTATGAACATCCACCTACATCTCCTACACCTTCTCAAATAGAGGAGAAGTTTCAAGAAGAGTTAGACATGTTGCTAACGAATAGCCCACGTTCCAACATGTTGGGTGAAATAATCACACGCCTACGTACTGAGATACATGAACTTCGACAAAGAATTATGGAACTCAATACAAGTGAGATGCAATTCGATCATGCAATTTGGCGACTAAATGCAAGGGTGGCAGAACTTGAATCTGAAAACAAGACACTACACTCCCAGAAAAACTTCAGGAACCATGTAATACTTCCAATTTCTGCGTTTAGTGCTGGTGTGATTCTAGGGATTAGTGCTTTCAGCATTTGTAATCGAGCATGTAGGCATGGTTGAGGATGAATTGACTATGAAGTATGTACCTCATGACTTTGGTTTTTTATGTAAGAGGATGAATTTTATTTCAAATAGTATTCGTAAGCATGGTTGATTCTACGTGTCAGATTGCCAAAATATTAATGTCGATCTTCATGTAAGTGATAAGCACTACTTTGTATGGCTTAAGTAAGAGTCTTTAGAGGGTTTATTGGTGCCATTCAGGTAGATTTAGACACATTCATGTGTATGGCGTTTGGGGGCGAAGTTTGGTGTTTTTGGAGGTATTTGAGCTGTTTTGGAGATCATAGGAAGCCACAAGGAGAAGACGCCAAGGAAGTGAAGAGAAGAGTAGAAGAACAGTAGGCTGAATTCAAATGGTTCGTTCTCTCTACTCAGATGTCCAAATGGAGTGATTCCAATTCGAGGAGTTAGATCTTGAAGTCTACTACAAGTCCTCAAAATATGAGCGCAATCCGAGTTGGGAATCAAAAGTTATGGCGTTTTTACTGAAGTGTTGCAGAAGCTGAAGTACTGGAATCCCACCGCACCCAGCGGTGGGCACTGCCGCACCCGCGGCGAGGTCGTCAGAGAACTGGAGTTTCTGTTAAATGGCCGCACCCGGCGGTGGAGCCACCTCACCCGCGGTGGAGACGCGCTGAAAGTCTTTTACGAGTTTTCTTATTCCCGTTTTATTTTATTTCCGAAACTTTATTTCCAAGTTTGTTATTTTTCTTTTCTTTATTTCTGAATTATTACTTTAGTATTTAAGTTAGGTTTAAGACTTTTTAGAGAGGATCTAATTCTCTAACCCTAGTTGCCACCTTTCTACGTTTTTGCTCTCACAAAACCCTATGGAGAACTAAACCTCCATTGTTGCACTTGACAGTTTGAAGCCAGCAATTGATTGGTTGTGAGTTTTCTACTCTTGTTCGTTTTCCTATCTAGTTGGATTAATTCTCTTGTGCTTGATTGTTTATTGGTCTATGTTGATTTATCTAGATTGATCACCTAGGTTTATTGATATCTTCGTAATTGCTAGGACTTGTGATTCCGGGTTCGGGTTGCATATCTAGTAGCGAACACGATTGTGCGTATAGGGGATCCGAGCGCATAATTATGAGAGAGAGTTAATTGCATGCTTATAGTAACGGGTTGTTTCTATTGCATGTGTCTTGTTAATCCTTGGTTGAATGCTATTGCTTTATTGAGTTCTGAAGGTTTTCGGATTTGATTTAGTAATAAGTACTATTAGGGCTGGTAGAACTAATAGTTACCTATGATCGGGATAAGAACAACTATAGGAATATTAAGAACTTGAGATTGATAGAATTTTGTGATCGACCTTTCTATTGTTGTGTGGATCTCTGTTGAGTGTGGCGCTTTTTCCCATCATATTTACAACCTTTTCCTGCGAACTTATTTACTTGTTTCCTTATTGCTTGTTACGAGAAACACAAACAAACCCCCCCTAGTTCCTAGTTGGTGACGTGAATTACAAGAATAGATAACCTGACTCTCTGTGGGATCGACCCTGACTCGCTTGCTATACTACTTAGTAGGTATTTTGGGATTTATTTGATAGGCATCATGACTTTAGCCCCGTCAAGAAGCGGTGAATTAGTAGCACGAGTGTGGACCATAAGATAGGTCCACACCAAGGTTGGTAACAAACAAATCACAAAAACAGAAAATTTGACTCCCCGGCAACTGAAAGCGTGTGGGGTCTGTGCCGATCAATTTCACCCCACTGACGCATGTCCTCAACTACAAGATGATTCGACTGCTGAGGTAAACGCTGTAGGAGGTTATGGAAACCCAAGACCTCATCATGATCCCTACTCCAATACTTATAATCCGGGGTGGAGAGATCACCCTAATTTCAGATGGAGGGATCAACCGAATCAACAACAACAACCCCAGTATCAATAACAACAACAGCCAAGACCTCAATTTCTACAAAGGACACAAAATCCTCAACCTGAGGCGTCTCCTTCAACTGAAGATATGCTCCAAACCTTGACGAAACATTTCACTACTCATGTTCAGGCCACAACGTCAAGCATAAAGAATTTGGAGACACAGGTGAGCCAAATGGCTGAGGCGATTACGAGAATTGATGTCAAGATGTCGGGAAATCTACCATCTCAAACGGTAGTTAACCCACGAGCAAATGTTAGTGCTATAGCCCTTAGAAGTGGAAGGCAATTACCCGTCGATCCTAGTGTTGAAGAGGACGACGCAGAAAAAGAGGGTGTTTTGGAGGGTGGCCGCACCCAGCGGCATGGTGACCGCACCCGCGGCGAGCACGAACTGGAACAGCAGAAAGCTTCTGTAAATCGGCCGCACCCGGCGCTGGCACCTGCCGCACCCGCGGCAAGCGGTGATTTTTCTCGAGAAATTTCTGGGAGTCTGCCGCACCCGGCGGTGACGTCTCACCGCACCCGCGGTGAGTCTTCTGGGACTGCTAATGAGCCTTACGTCGACGATTACGTTCGTCCATACTTCCCTCCTCTCGGTTCCGAGAAGCCACCCGCCCCTTTTCCAGAGGCGCTCAAGGAGAGAAGGGTAGTTGATGACAAGGACCTCTTTGAGACGTTTAGCAAGTGTGAGGTTAACATCCCTTTGCTCAAGCTTGTTAAGAGTATTCCCAAGTACGCTCGGTTCTTGAAGGAGCTTTGTACGATCAAGAGGAACCAGAAGGAGAAGCAAAAGAAGCAGGTCTAGGTGAGCGAGCAAGTATCCGCTGTATTTCAAAGGCGTATGCCCAAGAAGTGTAGTGATCCAGGTATGTTCTCTATCCCCTGCGTCATTGGTGAGACAAAAATTGATAAAGCTATGCTAGATCTTGGTGCATCTATTAATGTCTTACCATTGTCATTTTATGAGTCTCTTGGCCTGCCACCATTACAGGACACTAGGCTAGTTATTCAATTAGCTGACGGAACCAATGTCTACCCGAAAGGGGTTGTTGAGGATGTCCTTGTTATGGTAGATAAGCTGATTTTTCCCACTGATTTTTATGTTCTTGATATGGGTGGTGGTACAGGTGCACATATGCTGTTAGGTAGACCTTTCATGAAAACTGCTAACACCACAATTGATGTCAGAAGTGGGAAATTAACTATGGAATTTGATGGGGACGGAGTTGAATACAACATATATGATATGAAACCCCTCATTTACACCTCTTTGAACTTTGTTGATGTAATGAGTCCTAACCCTTTGGATGAATTGCAACCTATAATAGAGGATCCCATAGTTGACTTGCCTGTCAGTATTCCTTTATTTTCTAATCTGCAGGAAGTCACGGCTTTATTGGATGAGAATGGTGAGTCTCCTGCTTCTCTTTTGGGCAGTGGCCCCACCTTACTAACTCCACAGGGCAAGAAGTTGTTCCCTTTTATTGTGCAGGCCCCTAAAGTTGAGGTGAAACACCCCCCTGATCGATCTAAGTATGGGGGGAAGGCGACTACAAAGGTCAAGGTGGAGGAGCCACTGAAGAAAAAGAATGGTCTAAGGTTCAAACCTTTCCATGATTGGTTCAGGAAGGAGGTGCTGAATGAGAGGGTTCCTAAGGAACCCGATATTGTGGATTAAGGTTGTTCGAGTAGTATGTCAAGCCATGACAATAACTAAGGCGCTGTCCGGGAGGCAACCCGAGGTATGTTTTTCTTTCTTTGTTTTTGCATTTTCTTTAGTGTGTTTTTGCTTTGTTTTTGTTCTTGTTTTTGTTTCCGACTAACCTGCAGGGAAGAGACTCATGCCTATTGAAGAAGGTGTTTCCACACCAATGTAAGTCTCTTCCTTCCCTGCACTAATAAACTCCCCGAAAAAACCTTAAACGGGGAGCAAAAAAAAAAAAAAAAATCCAAAAAAAAAAGAATAATCGGAATTAGAAAAAAAAAAAGTTGTACAAAGGCCAGTTGTCCAGAGTTTCTCATGGAGACGGTGCGCATCATGTTGTCAAGGAGGATACACTTACCCTACACATTATTTGACAACAATGATGGCCCTACAATTGACAGCTGAGGAGGAGGAACACTAGAGCCCACACCACGATGACATCTTTGCCCATTTTTTGTGTTCGCTGAAGGCCGTGTAGCCCCGAATTCTTTGATTACCACTATTCACCAAAGTGGCTTCGTATGGTTGCACGGTAGATGAAGATCATGGAGTAATGAAGACGCACGCTCAACACCCCAGACCTGTGCGTATATTGAAGACCGCCAGCAACAAAGGAAGTGTCCAAGCCAGCTCGGCGACGTTGTGAGTTATTTTTTGCTTTTCCCTATGCTTTATTCTTTTGTCTTTCATTATATTGAGGACAATGCAATGTTTAAGCATGGGGGAGAGTTCTATACTTGCTACGTCGTTGAGGAGAAAAATGAATAAAAAAGAGAAAAAGCCAAAAATTTGAAAAAAGGCAAAAATTGAAATCCTGGGATAGGTCGAAAACCCGAAAGGGCGGCCTAGGCAATAAGCAGGTGGCTTGGACCAGCATTAGGCTGGGGTAATATGAGGTCAAGAGTGACATGAGCTTATGTGAGCACATCTATGAAAAAATATGAGTGGCTTGGTGAAAACCCGAAAGGGCGCCTTGGCAAAATGAGCGAAAAAGAAGAAGAGTGATTTTAGGATTTCTCTTTATTCTTGGCGAGGCGTCATAAGAAGAGGAGTCAAAAAAGAATTGTCGGGTAGGTCACTCTGGGAGGCATAAGGAGCAATAGATGGAGGCTAGGATTAGAGGTTACTCACACTATTGGATGTCCGGGTTAAGCTTGGGGGAAGTACTCTGCTTGCCCCTTAAGCTTGTTGAGTATGGATGTGTTGTAGATGAGATTGGTGCCAGGAGCTTTGGCATGGGTTAGGTGACTCTTAGTTGGAGGATATGCTTCCTGAGACCTTGGGTGCTGCATTGGAGGAGTAGACTCTTTATTAGTTTACTCGAGGACGAGCAAAGGTCTAAGCATGGGGGAGTTTGATAAGCACTACTTTGTAGGGCTTAAGTAAGAGTCTTTAGAGGGTTTATTGGTGCCATTCGGGTAGATTTAGACACATTCATGTGTATGGCATTTGGGGGCGAAGTTTGGTGTTTTTGGAGGTATTTGAGCTGTTTTGGAGATCATAGGAAGCCACAAGGAGAAGACGCCAAGGAAGTGAAGAGAAGAGTAGAAGAACAGTGGGCTGAATTCAAATGGTTCTTTCTCTCTACTCAGATGTCCAAATGGAGTGATTCCAATTCGAGGAGTTAGATCTTGAAGTCTACTACATGTCCTCAAAATATGAGCGCAATCCGAGTTGGGAATCAAACGTTATGGCATTTTTACTGAAGTGTCGCAGAAGTTGAAGTACTGGAATCCCACCGCACCCAGCGGTGGGCACTGCCGCACCCGTGGCGAGGTCGTCAGAGAACTGGAGTTTCTGTTAAATGGCCGCACCCGGCGGTGGAGCCACCTCACCCGCGATGGAGACGCGCTGAAAGTCTTTTACGAGTTTACTTATTCCCGTTTTATTTTATTTCCGAAACTTTATTTCCAAGTTTGTTATTTTTCTTTTCTTTATTTCTGAATTATTACTTTAGTATTTAAGTTAGGTTTAAGACTTTTTAGAGAGGATCCAATTCTCTAACCCTAGTTGCCACCTTTCTACGTTTTTGCTCTCACAAAACCCTATGGAGAACTAAACCTCCATTGTTGCACTTGACAGTTTGAAGCCAACAATTGATTGGTTGTGAGTTTTCTACTCTTGTTCGTTTTCCTATCTAGTTGGATTAATTCTCTTGTGCTTGATTGTTTATTGGTCTATGTTGATTTATCTAGATTGATCACCTAGGTTTATTGATATCTTCCTAATTGCTAGGACTTGTGATTCCGGGTTCGGGTTGCATATCTAGTAGCGAACACGATTGTGCGTATAGGGGATCCGAGCGCATAATTGTGAGAGAGAGTTAATTGCATGCTTATAGTAACGGGTTATTTCTATTGCATGTGTCTTGTTAATCCTTGGTTGAATGCTATTGCTTTATTGAGTTCTGAAGGTTTTCGGATTTGATTTAGTAATAAGTACTATTAGGGCTGGTAGAACTAATAGTTACCTATGATCGGGATAAGAACAACTATAGGAATATTAAGAACTTGAGATTGATAGAATTCCGTGATCGACCTTTCTATTGTTGTGTGGATCTCTGTTGAGTATGGTGCTTTTTCCCATCATATTTACAACATTTTCCTGCGAACTTATTTACTTGTTTCCTTATTGCTTGTTACGAGAAACACAAACAAACCCACCCCCCTAGTTCCTAGTTGGTGACGTGAATTACAAGAATAGATAACCTGACTCTCTATGGGATCGACCCTGACTTGCTTTCTATACTACTTAGTAGGTATTTTGGGATTTATTTGATAGGCATCACGACTTTAGCCCTGTCAGTAAGTTTTGTAAATTCAAGCACAATGCCAACACTACACACACAGACAATTACCTTACTAGAATAGTTGCCAACTGGATGCTATCATTACATTCCTAGAATGTTGGAACGTGGGCTCTAAAAAAAAAGGATAGTTGTCAACTGGATGCTATCATTACATTACTAGAATCACAACTGCCTGCTGTCAACCTTCAAAGTCCCCGCGGAATGCACAACCTTCATAGGCGCTTTTTAAAACACAATCCTTTAACATTTCTTGCCAGTGCAAATCCTGTCAATGACCAACAACACGGTTAGTTAATCATCCTTTTTAATCCTGTCAATGAACAACACCAATGACCAACAATATAAGGGTTTCCAACAATAATAAGCAACAACAATGACCAGCAACACGGTTAGTTAATCAACCCTTTTAATCCTGTCAATGACCAACAACAATGACCAACAATGTAAGTTTTTTTTATCGGGAATTACCTTTTTATTAATATAAGGGTTTTCAACAATAATAAGCAATGATCGGGCACGAGTCAGGGCAAAATTAAACCTCTTTGGGTTGCTCAGATATCCCATGCTGAAAGTCCTGTCATATTCGTCGTGCTTAGCGGTCGATCTGACAGTTGACAGGATGATCACTTCCTTTTCTTTACCCAGAAATTGCTCAACCCCGCCAATCTCAATATCCCTCATATGTAGAGACTTGAGAGCCTTCCTTATCTTTAGTACTTGTTGTGGGAAAGGGGTAATAATCCCGATGTCTTCCTCAAACACATTCCTTCTTATCAGCTTCTATACGAGCTCAACCACCTTGCTAGCTTCAATCCTATTAAACCATGATGGGCTTTCCTTTTCCCTCTCATCAAAGCCTTGGATGCCACAGAACATGAAAGGGAAGTTCCCATTGGGAAGCATATCAGCCCAAGGTAAGGAAGATGTGTGGCCCGTGTCTTCTCAATATGGAATCAATGCTCCACTATAAAATAGTCTTGAAAGAACACAAAGAATTGCAGGGTGGATCCGGTAATTGTTCAACAACATTGTGACATAATTGCGATGCCCTGATCTGTAAACTTCAAAGTCCAACAACCTCTCCAGAAAAGATCTTCCCAAACCATAAGCCTTGGTTTGCTTTGAATGAATATCAAGCCCAAGTCTCTGGCTCTGAAACTTGTCTTGCATCATCTAAGATGATGTGGGAGAAGTGGCCACGGTTAACCCCTTGAGCATGATAGAGCATAGATGCACTCGTGTATGTCGTTATTATTATCTTGTACCTACGGAGTGCATCTCGAGAAGGGCAAGTGAAGAAACCTGCACTGTAGGTGCAGAACCTCAACAATGCAGCGTTCATTTTTTGTAAGGGACGACGTGTGGCATTCAACCTATAAATATCTTTCTCCCTAAGTTTCATCCTCTCACAAAGGATTTTCTCTAATATGTGATATGCCACGCAATTTGAAGAAGCACATACCAGTATATGAGAATTACGTCTAGTTGTATAGAGTTATAGGATCACCTCCACCAGTGTTTTTGTCTTTCCTGTTCCCAGGGGTCCATAAATCACATAAGGAGCTCCTCCTCTGTAGCCTAAAATTAAGCGAACAACATTTTTTTTTCTCCTCATCAAGAAGAAGTGAGATAGGCACAAAATTGTTTGTTGTAATCCTCCGCTTTGCATGATACTCATGGGGAAAGAGGAAGTTTTCGTGTAATGCCTCTGCAGATAGAATGGCTTCATGGAGCTTACTGGAATTTGCCCCGTTGAACACAAAACAGATTTCATACACATTGCTATCTATGTGCCTTTGGTAAAATTCATCATCAATTTGCAATAATAATTCATCAGCCTCAACACGGTGGATCAAGCCCTGTTCAAAGAACATTGGCAAGTTCAACACGAGAACACAACATTGGCAACGATAAGTCGTGCAATTTCATAATTCATTCCGACAATAATATATAACACTTTGACAAAAATAAGAAGCTACCTAACATTATCCACATACCTGATGGAGAGGGCCTTCTCCTGTAACACCCCCAAATTTATAACTCATTTGGAAATGTATTACCGCTAGTGACCTCGGTTTCCACACCGAAGCCACCCCAGGCTTTACCGGTTTAAACACAAATCATAATCAACAAGTGTGATATAAACATCATAACTTCATTTAAATCATTGTCGTGGAACCTCAATTCCAAATGCGACAAAATACAGAGTTATTACAATACAGCGGAAGACTTAAAATAATTTACAAGAGTATTGACCTCAATAGTCAATGCCCAAAGATCGTAGCCTGATTAAAACATTTTCAAAACACCGTTCATCCTCATAGTCGTTCTAGCCTTTTGGGACCTGTATGTGCCAAAACGGACGGACGACACCACCATGACGATGCAGATAAATAAACAACAAAGCAGATAACAAATAAAGTGGTTAGTCTAAAGAATAGACTAAGCAAGGGCGGGGAGCATTAAATCAATTCATACAAGTGTTAACTAAGCAGTTCAACATATCAATAAATCATATCAAAGTTACAGGTGTTAACTAAGCAGTTCAACACAACAATAAATCACATTAAAGCCATCAAAGCTAATATCCAGAATAAATATTTATAATAGCGTTGATACTAGCAGATATACAACCTATTATAATATCAGATTTTAATCATATTAATTAACAAGACTGTTCCCAATATGCACAAGAAATCATCCAAATTAATTAACAACTACACAATTGATAATTAATGAAACATATAATAATTAAGCAAGAGCGAACCGCCACTTGCCTGGAATAATTCCGGGTTAAATCTGAACGGGAAAGGATTATGGGCTTACGGCCCAACACAAATAAAACAAAGGAGAGGGACCCACGTGGTCATTGTACACCATCTCTACCAATTCGAATTTAACAGAAACAGCAACACACCATTGTAATATCATCAACACACCAAACCAAGAAGGCAACACGAAATCAGCCACCAAGTAGTAGCATCGCGGGGCGCGGCACTCCCTTCACCGCGGGGTGCGATAGCCGAGACAGAGGAGCTCGACAGGGAGCTCGGACAGAGGAGAGACAAGAGGAAGAGGGGTTTGATCTCCAACCTCCTTAAGCTGCCTAATACTACTCACGAACACCTCCTAACACTCAAGAAGGAGCTCGAAATCTCACTCAACTAAGCTTCAAAAAGCTCATCAATGGAGGAAAGAAAAACAGAGGAAGGAGGGAGTGGTTGGCTGTCCTTAAGCCTTCCATTCGTCCAACTATATATATAGCTCAAGGAGAGAGCTTGCTGTCAAAAGAATTGACATCTGCCCAGACATGTTTACACGGAGGTAGTATCGTGCCAAGGTTTAGCACAAGGGAGAAAACTCGTGGCACCATTTGCACAGGATACAAATATACTTGCAAGGTAAGTTTGCAACTTGATAAGATTTGACTTCAGGGGTAAGATTTGAACGTGGAACGTGGAGACGGTGGACACAAGTTGCACTAGATAAAATTTGGTATGGGTTTTAAACCCCGGAAATTATATGTTTGTATCCAAACAAATATTCTAAGTTTCGAAAATACATTGAATGTATTTTATACCACTCAAGGAATTATTTCGGATATCATGGAAGTTACGGAAAATCCAAACTCCACTGAAAGCGAAATAATTATTGAACGAAGATTGGGAAAAATTACCCAAATATCCTAACTAAAAATTGAGGGATATTACATCTCCATAAACATTTACCACATCTCCACGGACAACTGAGGGCCTTCTTACACCTAGTCCTGACACTTTAAGTGCTACAAGCCAATTATACTTTTGTCTCAAAGTAACAGACTTCATATTATAAGCTTTCACGTACTCCTATAAACAAATATAAAAAAAATCATTCAAGAACTTGGTACTATGAGAGAACGATGCCATCTAGCTATCCCCTCAGTCCCCCAACCCCCATACAGAGAAAATATAACACTTACCATAATCAAAAGTTCCTCCATCCCTAACAACTCATTGAAATACGACGCATAATTTTTCTCTGTTAAGCCTTGTAAGACTACTTCAGGGATTTCCTCAAACTCTATCGCTTTCCTGATCTATGGTGGTATGTTATATGGTCTCTGTGGGGCCAAAGCTTTGGATACCTCATCTTCAGCCAAGAGGAAGACAAGTCGTTCAATAGTCACAACATCAATTTGGATATGCACTATAGATGTGAAAACGCCAATCTCCTTGGGCACACAAGACATCCATATAGTCAGGCTACCATGTGGCATCAAATTTTGTTCCTCCATATGAAAATAACGGACAAAATCTTCCTCGGGTATGTCATCTGACTGGCCAGATGGAGGTTTCATCAGTGACAACATAAATGAATCTTCAGGAATTGAAGCATAAATCTCCACACCCCAAAGTAAAATAACTTCATCAGTGGTGTTTTCTATTGTGAATGACGCCGCGGCAACCTCGTTCACAGGAACCGATTGAGGCTTTCCTCCAGCAAATGGAAACGGCACAGACACCATGACAGAACCCTCCTCAGTAGGAGTGGAAGTTGTGACTGATGAAACATCGATGAAGCCAACCTTTCCCTTGTCTCCAATGGTGGAGTATTCATCAGCCATACCTATTTGCCACTCAATTAAAATCCAACAGAAGTTTGTGAGTCCACAAGCAAAGAACACAACCACACGAGCTGCTATAAGGAGATCAAAGAGATGAAGAGTAGAAATAGATGGGTGAGATGAAGTGAACAAAGAGAGAGTATGACTGGAAGCATGTCAAGTTGGGATAGTCAAACAACACACACTCCAATGAGATGGGTGAGATGAAGTGCCATTAAGATCTCTGTAAACTAAGATCTCTGTGAAGTAAAATAGTCTGAATACGGTCATATTTGTCAGTCAAATATTATTACTTTGTGAAAATAGTATAACTAGTATGTCACAATACCAATTTAAATGTCATGGTTTTGAAATCACCAGCAGTACGAGTGGCACCATGTACCTAAAAATACTCAAACATGGAGCATTTTCTAATTAAGATATCTGTAAAGTAGATTGATGAAGTGCAATTAATATCTATGTAAAGTAAAATTGTCAAAGAAGCATAGCATCGGGAAAGGGAGATCCAATTAAGACATCTTGTATTTAGATTGGTGAGATGAACTATTCATCTTCTGAGTATAACTATTCAGCCAGATGTCACACGTCCTATCCAAATTAGGCAATAGGCAAGCATGTAATATGGTTTTATGACTAAAAACTTTTAGTTGTAGTTATGACATTATTATGTGAATATTTGGTATGACATATATCCAATTTAAACGATGTAGTTATACATTATTCTTATTAAGTATGACATATGTTTTACTAAGGCCGACAAGAACTTTCTATTATAGCAGGAAAAAAAACCTTCTGAATATTTGTCTACTTCAGAAAACTACCAGTTCATCTGGTTAACAAAAGTCTTGTGAATCATTTGTCTACTTCAGAAAACTACCAGTTCATCTGGTCGCTTGGGTAGCTTGGTTTTACATTTGGTCCCTTTTGAATATTCGGTTTTACAAAATTTAGCCCTAACCCTAACCTGGAAAACCGCTTGTGAATCAATCTACTGAGTTCAACAGTTCTTCGGGTTCATCTGCTGAGATTCTACCCTTCTGTTACACAGATAATCGCCCATTGCCATTCCTGTTTAACACTTACACAGTTCGCCATGGAGATACACAGTTCAACACTTCTTCATGTATCGTCCATCGCCATTCCTGTTTAACAGGGTATTCGTGTTCAACAGTCAAGAGGACGTTTGCAGAATGGGAGGGAGAGGGAGGGGAGGGAGGAGTTTGGATCTTTCAGTTCCAACTGTTCATTGACCGGCCGGCGGGATGGAGGAAGGTGGAATGGCCGGGAAATGGGAGGGAAGTAGACGGGAGAAATGAAGAAAGGGGCGGGATAGCTACAGGGAAAAAAGGGGGAAATTTGGGGTTTTGGAGGGAAATATTAATAAATGATATTTTTCTATTTTGGGGTTTTTTGTTTCCTTTTTGTTTTCTACAATTTCATTTATTTAATTTAATTTATGAATTAAAAGAAAAAAATTAATATTTTGCAAAAATACCCCAAATGGTGTATATATGCAAAAAAAAAAGTCAAACTGATATTTTGGCAAGTCACTAATGCATTTGGGGTATATATCCAAATCGGTGAATAATAAATTAGTTTTATGAACGATTCGAGTAATTCCCAATGTTGTATAACGAAAAAATAATTAGAGAATATGTTGCTTTATTTGAATCTATATCTATTTAAAAGTTGATTTTCTTGTCATTCAATGCTAACTCTTATTTCCTAAACCCTTTACATTCTCACTTATATAAAAAAATAAAAGTAATTTAATGGGTGTAAGAACAACTGACACATACCACCCTTTCAAATTCCTATTGATCATATTTAATTTCCTTTCCTCTTAAGCGTTCTTTTGTTTTGATGCTTTAACTGAAGGGAAATGCTTTATCTCTTCTCCTCAATTCGACTGTTACATTACACATTTTTATGGATTATATAGTTTTGATCTTCCACATGGCTTCTCTCCAAATAATTCCCAAACCCATCTCTCTAAAACCTAAAATCCCCATCTATCATTCTTCCCATCCTTCTCCCGTTTGTAGAAATATCTCATATTCTTGAAAGTGGTATTGTAGCTCTCGAGCTGTGATCGTACGATGCTCAATCAAACCGAGTCCTCTGTTGGTAAAGACTTTAATTTCTCCTTTCATTTTTTTCGCAATCTGTAGGGTTTTTGTTTTTTAATTCGTTGGGGGCATAGGTTAACGGAGTTGATTATGCACTGCTGAAATGCAATCTTGCTTTTGAGGAGATAGAAAATTGATCATGTATTTAGAATTGATGCCAACTTAACAGCTCAGAAATTTTGAATTTCCAACTCAATTATACATTTAACTCTTGATTGGTACTAATTTCAATTGGTTTCATTAATATGAGTCAGATTCCTCATCATCTGATGTCCCAATGCTATCTTGTTTTGAGGTAATCTCACTCCTTCAAAATCTCATTTCTATAGACACTCAATAAATAGTATATCAAGTATTTTATACATTTCTTTCATGATGTTGGGAATTCATATTCGATGCCCGTTTGATTTTTACAGATAAGAATTCCATCCTGTTTGAGATTATCACATAAAAAGGGGTTTCCAATTCCAATTGTCCCTATTTTGGGGTTTCTGTTTTCTAACGAGGAAGGTTTTTGATTCCTTTCTTTAGGGAATTCATTGTTTCCTTCTTATGGTTTCTTCTTCACATCCAACTGAACTCCAATTCTGTTTGTTGATCCTTATCACTTGCAGTATTGAAATTGAGCTATGGGTTTTGCAGAATTTTGCCTCAATGAAGAGGGGAATAAAGAAGATAATAACAAAAGGGAATCTACTTTGTTTTGAATTAGCAAGGTGAGTTGTTTCTTAGTTAATGGCATTTTCTTAGTCCACTTTATGCTCTAACATGTTCACTTTGTTGTCCCTAAGAAAGCATTTTATTGACAATAAGGGATATAGAGGGCTTCATTTATTGATCCTAGCCTCCCTAGGGCAATTGAAATGCAAGGGAATAGGCTAAATTGACTACCTTATTTGTTTACCTTTGTGTGTTTGTGGAATTTATGCTTGATACATTGAATTTCTTTTCCTTTATTCTTTTCTAATTTTCCTTTGTGTCCCTGTAGATTTGTGAGGGCTCTTTTGCTTTAACTCTTACTTCTCATGGATTTAAAGCTTGCAGTATTGTATGTTCCTTAATGTGTTCTGCAGGATATCCCAAACAAGCCATATTTAGTCATAACATACATTAGCCTTGGCTTCTAGGTGAGGTGAATGTCAAATTGAAGAAGACTATTTTCTTTCATCAGCTATACAGTATATATAAGAGTAAAAGCTACCCACAAGCAAGGGTGTGTTTCTTCTCCTTTCCCATTTTCTCTATACATGGGGGATCTAATGATGGAAGAAGTGGCCAAACGGTGGTGCTCCTTCTTCTACAACTTCAATCTAACGCATACATCGATCTCTCTAAACTATTTCTAGATATTGCCGAAGATCGTGTTGTTTGAAACTATATATTTTGTAGCCACTACATGAAGATAGAAGCTACATGTCAAAGACCAATGTAATGATCAATGCATCTTCAAGGCACCAAACTGCAACACTAAGCACCATAGCTAGCGTTCGAGCTGAGGATCAGTGGAGTGTTTCAGGCCATAAATCATCATCGAAGATGAAGCTTGAAACTCTGAAGATGAAGTTGGCTGAGGAGGATATGGATGATCCAAATGAATTGCTCAATGCACCAAGCTCAAGTCGCACTGCTCAATTCCCTATCGGCCTAAGTGGATGTTCAATAAGTTGCTATCGGCGAATCGAAGTGCGAGTGAAAAGCGTTGATGAAAAATTTGTTACTGCTTGTTCTACAACTTTTAGTTTCACTATACCAAGATGGATTAATGTTCCTAGAGGGAATTTGCTATACAAAAAAAACTTTCCATTTGCAGAGAAGCCATTGTGTATAATTTTTAGATAAAAAAAAACAAATTGTTTCATGTAAGTTATCTGCAACAAGATACAAAGTATTTAAGTGGTTAAGAGGAGAAACTCTCATGCAAGCTCAATAGAATTTGTTGGGAATTGGAATAGGATTTGGTATACTGAATGGAACTAATCTAGCTGTGTTGAAGGTGTATATTAAACTTCTCAATTTAATCACTCACCACCCTATACAACCAATAGATGGAGAAAAACAAATCAACATAACCAAATTCCAATACAAAATTAATGAACTATATGTGATAAATTATCCTGAAATTCTATAAGAACAAATATTTATAAACAAAATTTGAAGGCTAAAAAGGTCAAGTAAATCTTAACGGGGGGTATAAAAGTTGACATATTGCCACAATTAATGTCCCAATTCAAAAGAATAACAAGTGATTATAAATGTCATATTTACTCAAATTAGTTTTTGTTTTCTTAAAAAAGAAAATTATACTTATATAAAATTTGACATATTGCATCAATTAATGTACCCATTTAAAAGAATAACAAGTTATTATAAATGTCATATTTATTCAAATTAGTTTTGTTAAAGAAGAAAATATGTAAAATATATGAAATTAAGAATTCCAAATTCTAAAATTTAAAAAACCATTTCATAATTGTATATCTTCATGGTATTTTCATTAGAGTATTTTATTAGAGTATATAAGCTAAAAAGTTATATAACTTAATGACATACTCAAATATAAATTAAAAAACACAACATTTTATCCACATCTACATACATCGCAACAAAATTTACTCTTAACATTAATATATGTAAAACATTATTACATTATACAAAAAAATGGAAAAACTTACGCACGTGTATAACCGACCATCTAATCTTACCTAACTTACATGTACAACCTAGGTTCGTAGGTCACTAAAAACATAATGTTTCAAAAAAAAGAATCTCAACTAGCTTCATTTGAAAATTCGTCAAATATATATGTAATATTAATCATTATATATTGTACAATTCTATAACTATTGTTTGCTATACAAATGAAATATGAAAAGACAAATTTTAGAAACCTTCCAACTTATATTTAAGACAATACAAGTGACATGATAAGCTCTACACATATGTTATAACCTTCTAATTACTGAAAGTCTAAAAGGAACTACCTTGGAAGCAATATATGTTTATATTCTTATAATAATTTTCTAATTTAAAACAATTAAGTATTTTATATTCTATACTACAAAAACAATTACATTTTTTGCCTCAATAAATACTTTCAATTTTATAAACTTCTCTCTTTTTCCATCGAAAATAATACAATTAATGCATTTTCATTATTATTGTTATCACAATCAGAATTTGTATATAGACCTAAATATAAAGTAATAGTTTTATCAAGAAATGTTCATATTCAAAAGAAATAAAGGTCATTTTTTATATAATTAAGTAAGAGTTTTACATTATTATCTTTTTTTTATTCAAATTTTTTTTTTTAAAATAAACTATGTTCAAATTTTAATTTTAAATTTACTACTATACAATTTCCATCTCTAATGTTTTCTATTATACAACAAAATAAATGATTACTTCTTATTTAAAGTACATAACATAAATACTTTAACAAAATTATTAGAAAACCAGATATAAGATAATTAAATCAATTTTATAGAAACAAAATCAAATACTCTATTCAATTATAGCCACAATTACAAACTAAATTATCAAAACACAAATCGTTAATAAAATAGACCGTAAGTCTTAGAAAAAATAAGCAGACGGTCTCTTAAACAAAAAATTACTTAACTTAGCATTTATATATTATAAGAAACATAATAATAATATATTTTCTCACGGGCTACGCCTCCTAGTTACCTAAATAGTTTGACTACAAAAACTTACTACATGATAGAGCTTTGATTCTTGAGAAACACGTTAAAACACTTAAACTTATAGTATATGGTGTGACGGATGTGAGAAAGATAGCAGATAAACAAAAAACGCAAAGAAAGAACATAGATTTACGTGGTTCACTAACATAGTGTTAGCTACATCCACGGGCAAAAGGGGAACTGATTTTATTAGGGAGGCAGAAAACCTAATTTCTGGATTACAATAGGGTGGAGGCAAATAGACTATTTATAGATCTCTTATCTACCCTAAACTGACTTGCTATGCAAGTAGGGATGACATCGGGTGATAGACGGATGGACTACATCCATCACTCGACCGACTTTTATAACCAGTCACCCGACCCGACCCGCATCCAAGAATCAAACCACCCGAACCCGATCCATTCGACACCCGTCGGGTGATCAGGTGGATCGGGTGATTTTTCGGGTGAACTTTTTCATTATAATTTTATAGTAAATTTGCCTATAACGTTTTTTTGTTAAATTACAATTGATAACGGGAAATCATCATATGAATATAAAGTGAAGGGAGTTAGAAATTCTAAACGAAACTCCAACCAATCATCTAAGTTAACAAAAATATTAGTTCTAACTTAGAACTAATTCATAACATACACCAATACAACCAAAATTAAGTATCCAAAACATCCAACCAATCATCTAAGTTAACAAAAATATCATAATACAAGTCTTCAACATTCTCCATCCAAGATTCATAAACAAAACTCCTCCCTTACAAAGAAAATCCGGTCATACAAAAAAAATGTAGTTATTCAGATGTGCACAAAAGTATAAGCCAATCATCAATAATAGTGCATTACAATGTTGAACAAGCTTCATGTATATCAACTGAAGACACCATAGAGTATACAAGTCATCATTAATAGTGCATTACAAAATTTCTTATTCCATACAACAGCAAATGTGCACAAAAGCGAAAGCAAAACCTAAGTAGCAAAACGCTATCTTTTCCATAGATTACAAACCAGTATATTGACAAATAACTCTTCTAGATCACATATGTATGTATGTAAGGTATAAAGCTGAACTTAATTTCTGTTATTGAATTGGACTGCCTTTTATAAATACAAATATTTGAAATTCAAACTCATTCATTAACAGAGTATACCAAAAGTTTATAACATCCAGAAAAACAAATAACTTAGGCAAAAAAGATCTATCACTTCTCTAGTTTCTACCTAAGGACCATCACAACCTAGAATTTTTGTAATATCTAATTTAGGAACAATGTAGAAAGCTAAAAAGAATTTATATCAGAATATCAAAATTTCAACTTAAACCATGTTACAACTGAAGCAAGTAAAAGGAACGATATACTCACTCAGATTTATTTGGGAAGAGGTTGCGAGTGGGAGGAGAAGTTATTGCGCGGAGGGGCGAGCGGTAGGAGACGACGTTGTGAAGAGGGACGAGCCGGAGGAGGTGACGATGCGGGGTGGTGCAAGCCGAAGGAGGAGTCGCTGCACGGAGGGGCGAGCAGGAGCAGACGATGTCGCGGGGAAAGGCGAGTCAGAGAAGGAGACACTGCGCGGTAACCCGAGAGGGAGGAGGAGATGCTGCGTGGATGGGGTAGCCAGGAGCGAAAGTGTCAATGTCCGTGGGCCCATAGACTGAGGGTCGTGCGGACACGAGCGCATATGCGCAGATAAGTCCAGTATACAAGCCCAATGAGGTTCCATCCTAAAACCAATTGGCAATAGGAGGAGTAGCCCATCAAGCTTATATACTAGGCAAGTTATGTCCCAACTTTAGATGTGGGACAATTATATTCCAACACGCCCCCGCAAGTGCAACGGGCGGGCAATTGGCCATGCCCAGTTGACACTTGAACAAACGGGTGTGGGTGGGCATCTCAATCTCTTTATAGCCAGACCCAACCAACCCAATAAAGGGACCCAAGACCAAACCCGCTCTGATACCATGTCAAAGTCCGTGGGCCCATAGACTGAGGGTCGTGCGGACACGAGCGCATATGCACAGATAAGCCCAGTATACAAGCCCAATGAGGTTCCATCCTAAAACCAATTGGCAATAGGAGGAGTAGCCCATCAAGCTTATATACTAGGCAAGTTATGTCCCAACTTTAGATGTGAGACAATTATATTCCAACACGCCCCCGCAAGTGTTGGAATATAATTGATCGAGTAACTTTCGGGTCGGATGATCGGGTCGGGTTGGGTGGATGAAACCGTTCACCCGAATCTGACCCGATCCATCACTCGGTCACCCGAAACCCGATTTGCATCCACGTTTTTCGGATTTTCGTCTGTTTTTTCAGGTCGGTTTTTTTCGGATGTCCATCGGGTGCGGGTGAAATTGCCATCTCTATATGCAAGTAAGGGCCCAATTAGATAACTAAAGCCCAAAACCAAGATAAGGAAACAAATATTCAAGGCATATTTCTACAAATCTCCACCTTGACTTGAATCCTCCAGACAAATATACCAGACGCACCACTACAGTGTCAGATGTACCAGATGTACACAGTGCCAGATGAACAGACTTCTCCCCTGTCTCAGATTTGCCCCACGGGGCAAAGTAATTGTCCTCCAAACAGATGTACCAGACACAATATAACAGTGCCAGATGTACCAGACGCACCATGATAGTGCCAGATGAACCAGTCGTACCATGATAGTGCCAGATGAACCAGACTTCTCCTCTGCCTCATATTTGTCCTATAGGACCCTATACAAGATACAATGTACCATGCTTGACACCTTTCAGAATCACATCAGAACCCTTGCAGATAGATAAGACTCCACCTTCACCTTGGAAACTGAAACCCCTACTGTCCAACAAAGTCAGAGATATCAGATTCTCCATCATAAGTGGAACATGTCTGACTTCGTTCAGTGTGCAGAGTCTACCATCGTGTGTCCTTATCTTGATCGAGCCTATTCCAATCACCTTGTAGACATAACTGTTTCCCATCGAAATGCTTCCACCGTCTATCTGCTCATAAGTTGAAAACCACTCTCTCCTTGGACAAATATGATAAGATGCTCTAGAATCTAAAACCCACACATCAGAGTAATGAGTGTGTCCATCGGCAACTAGGGCAATATCATCTTCAGAGTTTGTGTCACCTTCTGCTACAGCTGCAGACCCTGAATTCTTTTCTTGTTGCTTCTTCTTCTTAGGGCAATCAGTCTTCCAATGCCCTTTCTCTTTGCAGTAGTTACAAACATCATCTGGCTTGGGACCCTTAAAAGATGACGTCTTGTTACCGTTTCTCTGTCCCTTACCGCCACTAGAGACTAACCCAGAGGCTGTTCCTACACCGATTGCCTTATGACGCAACTCCCTGCTATGAAGAGATGACCTAACTTCTTCCAGAGTAATAGTATCTTTCCCAACAATAAACGATTGCACAAAGTTCTCGTATGAAGGTGGTAGAGACACCAGCAGAATCAAGGCAATATCCTCATCTTCGATTTTAACATCAATATTACGCAATTCTAATAATATTGTGTTCAGTTGATCTAAGTGATCCTTGAGTTGCTGATGTGACCCTGCCTCCCATGACGGCCCAAGACGAGGAAGAAGCCATGAGCCTACGCTCAGAGGGCCCAGTCACAAGGTCTAGGTCCAAAGCCATCGCCTCCGCCGTTGCATCACTAGTTGCACGCGTCGTCGCTGGCCAAGGAAGCCCAGAAACCAATCCAAGACTCGTCGTCCTCGCCACCATCGGATCAACGCGTGCTTTTGAAGACAGCGACACTTCGTCGTCATCTAACGCGATGATTACTTTCAGCCCTTCACCGCGTTAGGAGTTTCACGCGTTCCTTTTAAGACACTCTAAATTTGGTATTTCCAGCGTGTTTTAGATAGTTTCCTTTGATAGTTTTACATAGTTTCCTTTGATAGCGTTTTAGATAGTTTCCTTTTAGTCATTCTATCTTTTAGGGTTTGTGCCTTTTGCATGTTTGCATGGGCTAGCCCACGAGGTTCGACTCGGCCCATCCGACGTCTCACCTCCCCTATTTATACCCAACTTTGTTATTGTTTTTATGCACGTTCAATTTAAGTTCAAGGTTTTAAGTCGAGTGTTTATCCTCATTCCCTTGATCGAACGTCACCCATATCCCTCTCATCCTCATTCCCTCCGTCGTCGACGCTACGGCAACCGCTTGATCTTCAAGCAAAGTCTATCTTCTCATCTCCTTCATCCGCAGTCGACGCTACGATACCCTAAAGCTTGTCCTTCCAAGTCTTATATCCTTCACCAAACCGCTTCCGCCACCGCTATCCATACTTCCCATCCACCGCTTCCATCACACCATCATCGCGTTCTTCCGCTCGTGATCATCCTCATCATCACGTTCCACAGTAGATTCGTAACACCGAGTGACTTCTCAACCAAGACTAGATTCAAAGGTGTCACATTTGACAATCTGGCTTATCATCGGAGGCAAGAACACATCAACTGGTATCAGAGCCCAGCAGTCTTGTAAGTCACGAACTCAAGTTTACATATTGTTCACGAATTTTTTTTTTCTGACCCCCATCATTGCTTTCATCAAATATCGTGAAAAACCATAAGTTTCCATATTTGCTCACCTTTTCGGTTTCTACAAGGTAATACCTTGGCCGATTTTTTTTTTCCTTGTTCCCTAAGTTTTGGTGTGTTAGGTAATTTATTATCTTGCATGCTAGAATATTTTGTTTTCTTATTTCATGCGTGGATAGAGTTTCCTTGTTTGCTAGATATTACTTTATAGGTTGTTACCCGCAATTTCTATATATAAGATATCATAAAAATCTTATCTTCTCTCTCCTCTATCTCTACACATCACACTTGTGATATTCTTGTTACTTAGACCTTTTTATTTTATTTCCTTTTGCAAATCCGAAAAGATTAAAAGATAAGATCTCAGATAATATATATATAAAAAAAAGATATCGAAAAGATATTAAAAAAAAAAGTTTCCAAAGTTAGGTAAAGCCAAAATAAGGCAACCCTAACTCCTCACCGCGGTCTAAGCTCACTTCTTTACCTCTCCGCCGTCTAGGTCAAGCTTCCTAGAAGGTACTTTCTTGCTAATTCGGTTGCTTTTTTTACGTTTGTTTTAGGGTTTCAATTTGTTCTTGTTTGTTTGATTGCAACTTGCTTGATACACCATCTCTTGTGCAAGCCAAGCCGCCCTCACGGCAAGCCAAACAAGCCCTACCTACGTGAACTTTGTGACTTGACTAGTGATTTGCTTGATTGTTGTTCTTCGTTGTCTTTTGGGTCGTTTTTACTCCCATGTCTGGCCGTTTTGTTATAGGTACCATGCCGATTGGACACAGTGAAGGCGAACGCAACGTTGAAAACCCACACAAAGAACAACCACCGTTGGCTCTACCCCAGGACCCACGCGCTCAAGACCCCCAACACCAAGATTCCATCTTGGAGTTGATGGAAGATCAAATCTTGATTCAAGCTCTTCGACAAGAAGTCGCAGCATTGAGAGCTCAACAACCAGTGGTACCCACCGCGCCAACTCCAACACCCCTGAGTGCTATGGACACGCCGGCTCACCCAAAAACCACCGACATGGGTCCATCAAAGACAAGGGTAGACAAAGGAAAAGGAGTCATGCCTTCCACTATGCACAATCAACCACAACTCAATCGTATGCAAAGTGTCATTGAGAGTCGCCAAGGCTTCATATCATACACGGATCGCTACATGCCAGACGCCGAGCCCGCAGGCTTCGCCACCGGCTCAAACCGCGACGCCGACTCTCAAGGTGAGTTCTCGAAGATCCAGACGCCATGTGCCAGGCTCCGCACCACGCGATGGCCGACGTCGTCAAGCCGCTCAAGCCGACGCGACGCCGAGAAGACCCAGCCGCCGTGACAGTGGACCTACACGACGCGATGATCACTTGACGACACCACATACACAACCAATGAGCCATGATGTGCGCGATCACCTTCGACACCAGAGTGTTCGGACGCCGTGCTATGGCTCGGATGACTACGCATCGATCACACCGAATGTCCAAGATGACTTCGACGAGTATGACGACGAAGAGATTGAGGACTCAGGTATGGTCAACCCTAATTTTTTTCACCCCCCTCTTGGAGATCCACTTGAATTACAGGACCACCCGTCAGATTGGATACCTCCACCGCGTCTCCAGCCACAAGGAGAATGCGTTTGTGACATTGGCAGCGAGCGCCGCGATGTTATGCCACGAGATGTTCGCCGACCCGACTATGAAGCTGAACCGCGAAGACGTCGACGCGACGACGGCTACGCGCCCAGGGAGGATTTTGTTCGCGGCGAACCACACCAAGAATGAGAAAGACGCCAAGTTGGACGCGACAGACCACATGGACTGCGTGCCTTTGAGAACCCCCTCTACGATGCCGCGCCAAACAACGCGTTCAACCATGAACCAGCCCAGCCTCGGTTCCAAAGACACCAAGTCAAGGTAAAAATCGAGCATTTCTGTGGTGAATACAATCCCTCTGTTTTTCTTGAATGGGCACAGGCTACGGAGTACACACTTCGATATTGTTGAGTGCCACCTGAGGAGCATGTCGATGCCGCGACGCTTAACTTCCGAGGAGCCGCCCGCGTGTGGTGGCATAGATTCGAAGATGACTGCATTCGTCGGCACATGACACGAGTCACCGAATGGCATCAACTAGTCTATGTGATGACCAAGAAATACGTGCCTCCATATTATAGGAATCAAATGCGATTGGAGATTGCCATGGCTCGCCAAGGGTCAATGTCTCTACTCGAGTTCTTTTCCAAGCTTGAAGACATGTATTACAAACCCAACATCTCCGTTGCACCATCAACTTTAAGGACCAAGTTCTTGAGTGGCTTGAACACAAATATCCGTGACCAACTGGAGATCTTGCCAATCAAGGATTTGAACACACTCACACATACGGCGATGCAAATTCATGCACAAATCTCTCGCCGAAAGTCTTACACATATTCCAGTGGCCAACAAAGTTATTCTTCTAACCCTAGTGGATTACCTTCTACTAATGTTCGCCCTAGTGCCTCTAACACAGCCGCGTCAAGCCAAGCCCCCAAGGCAAAGCCACTGCCGCCAAGCACCGCGCTGCGCCAGAACCCGACAAGACAAGCTCAAGTGAGCACAGATCGTGCGCGCGACATCGAGTGTTACAAGTGTGGTGGAAGAGGCCACTACAAGAAAGATTGCCCCAATGCTCGAAAGGTTTTGTTCTCCACAACCGCCGCGGGATACGAGTCTTGTGACGACAAGGAGCAAAGCCTAGAGGCCATCGATGAAGGCATTGAAGAAGAGGAAGACGCGTACGACTGTGAACCAACTTCACTACACGCGGGCACACCGTTAAGCTTGGTGATGCTTCGTCTCCTCACCGTCAAGGAAGCCAACTTACGAGATCAAATGGAGAACTTGTTCCACACCAGGGCTCTCGTCCAAAAATCTTCCTTAAGTCTTATTATTGATGGAGGTTCATGTGCTAATATTGTGAATGAGAAGGTCGTCAAACACTTCAAGTTGCCTACGACGCCTTATCCCCAACCTTATGCCCTCCAATGGATTTCTTCAAGTCTAGGTAACACAGTATCTCGCCAATGTTTAATTTCTTTTTCCATAGGGCAATACTGTGATTCTATACTTTGTGATGTCATTTCCATGGACGCCACCCATATTTTCCTTGGGCGCCCATGGCAATTCGACAGGCGCGTGCTCCATGATGGGTATTTGAACACTTATGTGTTCAATTACCATGGGAAGCGCATCACTTTACATCCAATGTCTCCCCATGAGATCTTGCAGGACCAGGTTGAACGCGATCGCCAGAAAGCCATAGAGACCGCGTCTACTAGGTCAAAAGAGTGTCCAGAGGCACTCCAGAGGCAAAACTCCTCCAAATCTGGGAACACTTCGTCTCTTCCAAGCACTGGCAAGAAGAAACACAACGCCATAGCTGGGACACCAAGTGCCCCACAGAATGCGACATGCGCCACGCCATCGACAGAGTTTGCCGATCCATTGCCACAGACGCGTCCCATGCAAGGCAAATGTGAGCAACGCGTCCTTTTAGCAAGGCCCAGTGACCTCACTGCATGTTTAACTGGCAAAGCACCATGTTTTCTGCTCGTTCCGAATCCTTGCATCCCTGAATCGTCAACTGTCGCGTCAATGCCGCATGTCATCGCGACCTTGCTCGCCGCGTTCGACGATGTCTTTCCTGATGAGTTGCCACAAGGTTTACCTCCACTAAGAGGCATTGAGCACCAGATTAACCTTGTGTCAGGTGCTTCCTTGCCCAATCGCGCTGCATATAGAGCTGGCCCAGAAGAGACCAAAGAGCTACATCGCCAAGTGCAAAAGTTGTTGGATCACGGCTACGTAAGGGAATCTCTCTCCCCTTGTGCTGTGCATGTGATCCTTGTGCCCAAGAAAGATGGCACTTGGAGAATGTGTGTTGATTGTCGCGCGATAAACCAGATCACCGTCAAGTATAGGCATCCTATTCCCCGCCTCGATGATATACTTGATGAACTTCATGGCGCCACACTTTTCTCCAAGATAGACTTGAAGAGTGGTTATCACCAGATCAGGATGAAAGAAGGTGATGAGTGGAAGACCGCGTTCAAAACAAAGTACGGGCTCTACGAGTGGCTTGTCATGCCATTTGGGCTCATGCGCATGATGAACCATGTCTTGAGAACCTTCCTTGGTAAGTTTATCGTCGTTTATTTCGATGACATCCTTGTGTATTCACGGAGTCTGGAAGAACATGTCGATCACCTTCGCCAAGTGCTCGAGTGCCTTTGACGCGAGAGCTTATTTGCCAATCTAGCCAAGTGCAGTTTCTGCTCCACGTCAACAAATTTTCTGGGCTATGTCGTGAGTAGTGATGGTCTCTGCGTCGATGAATCAAATATCGCGGCCATCAAAGACTGGCCAACACCGACGACGCCGACTCAGGTGAGAAGCTTTCTCGGCCTCACTGGATTTTATAGGCATTTTGTTCGAGACTTCTCCTCCATTGCCGCACCATTACATGAATTGACAAAGAAGGGAAGCACTGTCTTGTGGCTTGAGTCCCACGAAAAATCCTTCTCGGCTTTGACGAGGGCCTTGTGCCAAGCACCTTTGCTCCAGCTTCCCGATTTCACCAAACACTTCGAGGTGGAGTGTGATGCATCAGACATAGACATTGGTGGTGTGTTACACCAAGAGAAGAGGCCCATTGCATTATTCAGTGAGAATCTCACAGGCGCCACCCTCAATTATCCCACATACGACAAAGAGTTGTATGCCCTCATACGCGTGCTGAAGACTTGGCAACATTACCTTTGGCTACGTGAATTTGTCATCCACAGCGACCACGCCGCGTTGAGCTACTTGAAGAGTCAAGCCCACCTCAATCGACGCCATGCTCGCTGGGTGGAGTTTCTGGAGACATTTCCTTATGTCGTAGTTCATAAGAAAGGACAAGAGAACATTGTTGCTGATGCGTTATCTCGAAGGTATGTTCTCTTGACTCATGTGCAAACTAAAGTTTTGGGTTTTGCTTTGATTAAAGAACTGTATGCTAGTGACCCTTTCTTTGCCCCAATCATCGCACACTGCCTTAGATCGCGTGAGTTTGAGACGTATTTCCTTTCTGAGGGTTATTTATACAAGGCGGGTCGCCTTTGCATCCCTAGGTCGTCCATTAGGATCCTTTTGATTCAGGAAGCACACGAAAGTCGAGGACACTTTGGGATTAGTAAGACCTTGGCCGCATTAAGAGAGTATTTCTTTTGGCCTAAGATGACCCACCAAGTGACTAGGTTTTGTAGAAGTTGTGTGACTTGCCAAAGAGCCAAAGCTAGATCTAGTCCTCATGGCCTCTACACTCTTTTGCCCATTCCTAGTGCCCCCTGGGAAGATTTGTCTATGGATTTCATCACGGGTTTGCCCCTCTCTAGACGAGGTAAAGACTCTATTTTTGTGGTCGTAGATAGATTTTCTAAGATGGCACATTTTATAGCTTGTAAGACAACCCATAGTGCTAGTGAGATTGCCGATCTATTCTTTGAGCATGTGGTGCGTCTTCATGGAGTCCCGCGTACCATAGTGAGTGATAGGGATTCTAAGTTCGTTAGTCATTTTTGGAGAACTCTTTGGGGTAAGCTAGGAACCAAACTCCTATTTTCCACTAGCTAACACCCCCAAACCGATGGCCAAACGGAGGTCACGAATAGAACTCTAGGAGCCCTCCTTCGCACGATGCTCAAAGCCAACCCTAGGCGTTGGGAGGACTTACTATCACTTGTCGAGTTTTGTTACAATAGATGCAGGCACACGGCGACCATGTTAACACCGTTCGAAGTGGTGTATGGCATGAAACCCTTGACACCGCTAGATTTGTCGTCGCGACCTCTGCGAGACCCAGTGCATGTCTCCGCCTCCAATCGCGCTGAGCAAGTCCAAGAGCTCCATTGAAGAACCAGAAAGAAATTGGGGCAAAGGGCCACGCAGTATGCATCACAGAAGAACACTGGAAGACGTTGCGTCGTTTTTGCACCCGGGGATCTCGTCTGGGTACACCTGCGAAATGAGAGGTTCCCATCGCGGCGAAAGCACAAGTTGGCACCACGTGGAGATGGCCCATTCCGCGTGATAAAAGTCATAGGGGATAATGCATATCGGCTCGAGCTCCCACCTGATTTTGGAGTCCATGCGTCCCTCAACGTGGCGGACTTGACTCCATATGTTGAGCCAGAGTTTGATGATGGTAAAGCGGGGATGCTTCACAGCCAAGTGGGGGAGGGTGATGTGACCCTGCCTCCCATGACAGACTTGACTCGAAATGCTTCCACCGTCTACCTGCTCATAAGTTGAAAACCACTCTCTCTTGGACAAATATGATAAGATGCCCCAGAATCTAAAACCCACACATCAGAGTAATGAGTGTGTCCATCGGCAACTAGGGCAATATCATCTTCAGAGTTGGTGTCACCTTCTGCTACAGCTGCAGACCCTGAATTCTTTTCTTGTTGCTTCTTCTTCTTAGGGCAATCAGTCTTCCAATGCCCTTTCTCTTTGTAGTAGTTACAAACATCATCTGGCTTGGGACCCTTAAAAGACGATGTCTTGTTCCCGTTTCTCTGTCCCTTACTGTCACTAGCGACTAACCCAGAGGTTGTTCCTACACCGATTTCCTTATGATGCAACTCCTTGCTATGAAGAGATGACCTAACTTCTTCCAGAGTAATAGTATCTTTCCCAACAATAAACGATTGCACAAAGTTCTCGTATGAAGGTGGTAGAGACACCAGCAGAATCAAAGCAATATCCTCATCTTTAACTTTAACATCAATATTATGCAATTCTAATAATATTGTGTTCAGTTGATCTAAGTGATCCTTGAGTTGCTGATGTGACCCTGCCTCCCATGACGGCCCAAGACGAGGAAGAAGCCATGAGCCTACGCTCAGAGGGCCCAGTCACAAGGTCTAGGTCGAAAGCCATCGCCTCCGCCGTCGCATCACTAGTTGCACGCGTCGTCGCTGGCCAAGGAAGCCCAGAAACCAATCCAAGACTCGTCGTCCTCGCCACCATCGGATCAATGCGTGCTTTTGAAGACATCGACACTTCGTCGTCATCTAACGCGATGATTGCTTTCAGCCCTTCACCGCGTTAGGAGTTTCACGCGTTCCTTTTAAGACACTCTAAATTTGGTATTTCCAGCGTGTTTTAGATAGTTTCCTTTGATAGCTTTACATAGTTTCCTTTGATAGAATTTTAGATAGTTTCCTTTTAGTCATTCTATCTTTTAGGGTTTATGCCTTTTTCATGGTTGCAAGGGCTAGCCCACGAGGTTCGACTCGGCCCATCCAACGTCTCACCTCCCCTATTTATACCCAACTTTGTTATTGTATTTATGCATGTTCAATTTAAGTTCAAGGTTTTAAGTCGAGTGTTTATCCTCCTTCCCTTGATCGGACGTCACCCATATCCCTCTCATCCACATTCCCTCCGCCGCCGACGCTACGGAAACCGCTTGATCTTCAAGCAAAGTCTATCTTCGCATCTCCTTCATCCGCAGTCGATGCTACGACACCCAAAAGCTTGTCCTTCCAAGTCTTATATCCTTCACCAAACCGCTTCCTCCACCGCTATCCATACTTCCCATCCACCGCTTCCATCACACCATTATCGCATTCTTCCGCTCGTGATCATCCTCATCATCACGTTCCACAGTAGATTCGTAACACCGAGTGACTTCTCAACCAAGACTAGATCCAAAGGTGTCACCTTTGACAATTTGGCTTGTCATCGGAGGCAAGAACACATCAGTTGCGTACCTTCATGCATTCATAATCCGAACAGGCGTTGTTTCATAAGCAACTTGTTGGTTAGAGATTTCGTCATGTACAAACTCTCCAACTTCAACCACAGACCAGCGGCAGTCTCTTCGTTTGAGACCTCAGTGATGACATCATCTGCGAGACACAACATGAGCGTTGAATATGCCTTCTCCTCCAGAGTAGCCATCTCAGCAGCATCATCCTTCTTGTCCTTCGACAGCGGTGCCCACAAGCCTTGTTGTTTCAACAAAGCTCGCATCTTGATCTGCCACAGACTGAAACTGTTTCTCCCTGTGAACTTGTCGATCTTCACGTTCAAATGAGACATCTTTCCCACCAGATTACAAACCCAGATCAACCCGAAGCTCTGATACCAGTTTGTTGTAACGGATGTGAGAAAGATAGTAGATAAACAGAAAACGCAAAGAAAGAACACAGATTTACGTGGTTCACTAACAGAGTGTTAGCTACATCCACGAGCAGAAGGGGAACTGATTTTATTAGGGAGGCAGAAAACCTAATTTCCGGATTACAATAGGGTGGAGGCAAAGAGACTATTTATAGATCTCTTATCTACCCTAAACTGACTTGCTATGCAAGTAAGGGCCCAATTAGATAACTAAAGCCCAAAATCAAGATAAAGAAACAAATATTCAAGGCATATTTCTACAGTATAAATGTTTGATCATATTTTAGTTTGTTAATACTATAGGCAATCGATCAAAAGATTCCAAACACTGGTTCTCTAAATAGAGAATTAGTGAGTTGAGAGAAATAGTATTTGTCAATTGTAAGAGAAATATTGATGAATTGAGGCCTTTGTCCATGATACAGAGGTCTTTGTAATTTTGGCGCATACTATTCGTACAAGCTTTACAAGTTTTGGATAACGCTTTAAATGAGTGTCCCCACCTGCTGCAAGAATTAAAGAGACGGTAAACTCATCCTTATCGTTGTGCTATGTGTGTATACGATTTTTTGTGTTACCTCCAAACACGTTATATAAATCAAATTAACCTCTTATTTGTTTTGTACTTCTCGTATAAAACAGACACTATAAAATAAGGCTTATTAGCAAGAATACCAGAATTTCAAAGCCAACTTGAAAAAAACCCATCTTTTGAAACGTATTGTAAAACTATCAGATTTTTGTACGGATTATGGTATTTTTGCTATTGTTGAAGGTAGGATTTAACTTTTCTTTTCAATTGAATATCCTTAAAAGTTGACTAATATTTTCTCCAAAAAAGATAAAAGAAATCTTTAATCTCTCCTTAATCACTTTCTCCCTCCCGGTGGCAGCCCCATCACATCAACCTTCAAGTATGTCTTCCTTGAACTGTGCCTTAATTAAAATTGGCGGGCAAGTTTCCCTCCAAAAGAAAATTATTCATCTCCTTCAACCCTTAATCCCTCCAACGTAGCTCACCTGACAAAAATCCCTGAATATTCCTGGAGAACTTGAAAGCAGTCTGACTCTAGCACTTACTCCACGTGAGATATTTCACACCTGACGCCCTCCATTAAAGCTTGAATGGGTAAGTAAACTCTCCTGAAAAACAATCGATTTTCCCCCTCTGTATACGTAAAGTTCAAAAACCTTCTTTATTTGTAGGTATGAAAGTAGTGTATGTGAAGTTCATCAGTGGTGGAGAATGGAAACAACAAGGGAAAAGGTGGTTGTATGAGGGTGATAGAACAGTGAAAGCCATGTTGCTTTCCCCTGACATGGACTTGTCTACACTGCACAACAAATGGACTGAAAAGAATCCATTTGATGAAGAGAATTTGTTTGTGCAATACGTTTATCAAAATAAACCAGAACTTCCACCGATCATTATAAATGATGACGACGATCTTGATGCGTTCAAGTTCTTGAACAACTGTGGAGAAAATTCATCAGAGTGGAATATTAAGCTGTACACTGATACACACAATTATGTTGCGTGTATTGACGGAGTTTTGGCATGATTTTAGTGGTATTTTAGGATGCTCTAGTGATGATTTGGAGACTTGGCAAGGAGGCACGGAAGTTGCATTTTTGGAGCTTTTGGAGCTGAGGAGCGAAGTATGAAGAAGCAGAATTACGGCGACCGCCGTTAATTCCCCCTGGAGAACCTCAGCTACGACATTGAAACGGCGACCGCCGTGTAATTGCAGCGATCGCCGTGGGAAAAGCAGCGGCCGCCGCCGCTGTTGGACGAAGCGCCGAGCCGATTTTCCTTTTCGGTTTTAGTTATTTTATTTTATTACGTTTTGTTTTTATTTTAAGTTATTTTCATATTAAATTCCCTTTGGTATTTAAGGGTTGAGAAGACTTGTTCTTTTCTTATCTCAGAACCCTAGTTTTATTTCTTACGTATTTCCCTTGCTATGAAGAACTAAGCCTCTCTTGCTTAGTCAGACATTGAAGCTCTTCGTTTGATTCAGTTGTAAGTTTCTTACTTTCAATCTATTGCTTTGGCTTTTATCTTTTCTCTTGCTTGAATCTTATGATTGATATTGGTAATTTCTAGTCTGATCAACTAGGGTTTGTTGGTATTTATCTATTGCTAGGTCTAGATTGTTACTGGTTGAGCATATCTATTCCTTAGTAGCAACTGCATCGTGTTAGTAACTGGTTGTGCTAATCTTATGCAGGAGAGAATTGATTTGCATCTTAGGGTAAAAACTGGTTATTTTATTCTAGGTTGTATCCAACTATATTCCTATCCATAAAGCTGCTGTTAAATTGAATCTTGATAGTTTCAGGGTTGTTTAATTAGTTAGTTCTAATAGTATCTGGTTGTGCTATTAGATACTTTTGAAAAGGAATTGGAATTGCCATTGCATGCGATTTTGAGTGGTTTCTATGATCAACTTGTCATTCGATTAGTGGATATTGTTTGACTAAGTGCCTTCCCCATACTTGATTTCAGCACTTTAATTGCTTACTTACTTTTGCATGCTTGGTTACTCTACATCGAAACAAAATCCCCCCCTTTGGTTACTTCAATTGACATACACTTTACATACTGCGATAGATTGTGTTTCCCTGTGGATCGACCCTTACTTGCCTAAGACTGCGTTTTAGGTTTTGTTTGGATTTCTTGCATAGTAGGAATTAGAACGACAAAATTCCTGTTATCATACACCAACCTTTTAAAGAAGGAAGAGATTCGAAGTGAAAGGGTTGAACATCGTACTCTTCCTTCTCCAACAGCTCCACCACCAACTCAGAGCCAAGACAATAGAGACTTTTTCAGGTCGTTTTTTAACAAAGACAGAGCACCCGACACTGACGTCAGGTCAGTTGATGAAATTATTAAAGCTGATAATAAAGCAGAGTTAAGGAGATTAAAAAGGGATGAAGTGAGGGGGAAAGACAAGAGAAAGTGTCCCATGATACTGGAAGACATTATATCATTGAGCAGCGATGATGAGGACATCGAAGCTACTACATCAAGAAATAAAGGAAAGGAGAAAATGATTGATTATGCCAATAGTGGAGATTCGTTATAGGATGAGATAGGAGATTATAGATTTGATTATGGGGGCTGTTATCAATCAGGTAATGATGATCGTGTTGATGGTGGTGATGGTTTAGGGTATTCTTCAGGTGATGCTTCAGGTGATGATGTAAATACTGTTGGTCTAGATGATGTGTGAGAGGAAATAAATGGCAATGAGGGAACACACAACGAGGAGCAAATAGAGGAGGACCAAGAAGAAGAGATTGATGTTGATGAAAACATGCTTAGAGAGATTGAAAAGAGGTACTATCCAACAGAGAGGGACATGCAAGGCATGTTAGTTGAAGATGAGGAAACAAGTGAAAACAAGTCCTCATATCCAACAATGAAGGTTGGTCTGATCTTCAATTCTAAGGAAGAGTTCAAAGCTGCAATCTTTTCCCTGGCAATGGAAAATTTCTATGAGATGCGTGTGAAGAGGTCCGACAAGTCCAATTATGATGTTGAGTGTGTTGACGACAAATGCACCTTTGTTTATCGTGGCTCATTGTATCGAAAAACGTCCTTGTTTATGGTGCGACAATATGTTACGGATCATACCTGTGGCATGAGAGTAAACCACAATCATCACAAAGGAGCAACTTCTTGGCTGATTGCCGAGAAAGTACTTCACAATTATGTTTTTCTTGCATTTGAACAATTTTTGTTATCAACGGTCAATATGAATGCATTTATAGATTCACTTCGTGACATCTCAGGTTTTTAAACGGCCGTAAAGGCCTCTGTGCTTCAGAAATACAAGATTTCATGTTAGAGCATGGGATAAGGACAATCTACTACAAAGCCAATCGAGCGCAGCTCTTCGCCCAGGACATGGCACATGGTACAACTGAGGATAGCTACAAGGCAATGTACTCTTACATGCACATGTTAGAGAAATCTAACCCGGGAACATACACGAGAATAGTCAGAGATGCTGACCAACGCTTCAAGTATGTCTTCTGGACTTTAGGTCCATGGATAAGGGCAGCGCCACATCTGAAAAAGGTCAGTCTTCAGTCTCATTGTTGTCAAAGTCAGGACGTATAGTTACTTTGTCAGGTCAAACGCCTATATGACTGCATGTGTGACAAACTGAACAAGCATCATAAGTCAGTCCATATTATGTTGTTTTCAAAGCTTAACATCCTAATGTCAGGGCAACTGCTAAGAACATAGTTTTGCGTGTGTAGGTAATATCAATTGACGACACTCACCTGACAGCCATGTTCAAGGGGATACTTCTCTTGGCTACGGCACAAGATGAAAACGGCCAAATATATCCACTTGCTGTTGCCGTTGTTAATAGTGAGAACGATGATGCATGGTCATTTTTCTTCAGTGAATTGAGGGTTGTTGTTCCTGATCATCCCGAGTTGTATTTCGTGTATGACCGTCATGTTAGCATTGGGAAGGGTATGAGAAATAGCTATCATTTTGCCAAGCATGGATATTGCATATATCACATATACCAAAACTTCAAGAGGAAGTTTGGCAGGCAAGACCTCTTTGGCATATTCAAAAAAGCTGCTCAGGCTTACACAGTAGCTGAGTTCAATCATCAGTTTGCTCAAATAACAACTGCATCTCCAAAGATTGGTCAATATCTAAAAGAAGCTGGAGTTAAAAACTGGGTGAGGGCGCATTTTCATGGGAACAGGTTTAACATCATGACAAGTGATATACACGATTATGTTGTGTGTATAGACGGGGTTTTAGCATTGATTTAGTGGTGTTTTAGGATACGTTAGAGGAGTTATGTAGTATTGGCGAGGAGGTGCTGAAGACACACTTTTGGAGGCTTTGGGAGCATTCGGAGCTGAAGAGACGAAGACACTGAAGAAATGGCTTCACGGCGACCGCCGCAGAGGAGGCAGCGACCGCCGCCAAAGCCCTCCCAGCTAGTTTGGCTACGGCATTGATCCGGCGACCACCGTTTAAAGACGGCGACCACCGTAATTACGGCGACCGCCGCAGAGGAGGCAGCGACCGCCGCCGCTGTCAGAAGCCCACCGAGCCCGTTTTCCTTAATTGTTTTATTTGGACTATTTTAATTACGTTTTAATATTTCGTTTTATGTTAATTCTGGAGACTTTATTTCCTTTTAGTATTTAAGGGGAGAGAAAGAGGTTTGTTTTGATCTCTCCAACCCTAATTTCACTTTTCATTCTACGTACCTTACTATGAAGAATTAAGCCTCCATTGCTTAGTCAGACGCTGAAGCTTTCGTTTTGATTCAGTTGTGAGATTCTCGTTCCTAATCTATTGCATGGATTTTATCTATTCTCTTGCTTGATTGCTTATGATTGATATTGATAATTTCTAGTCTGATCAACTAGGGTTTGTTGTTATTGATCTATTGCTAGATTTAGATTGTTACTGGTTGAGCATATCTTTATCGGAGTAGCAACTGCATCGTACTAGTATCTGGTTGTGCTAGTCTTATGCAGAAGAGAACTAATTTACATTCTAGGATAAAAGCTGGTTGTTTTATGCTAGAATTGTATCCAACTATATTCCTATCCGTAAAGCTGCTGTTAAACTGAATCTTGATAGTTTCAGGGTTGTTTAATTAGTTAGTGCTAATAGTATCTGGTTGTGCTATTAGTTATATTTGAAAAGGAATTGGAATTTCCATTGCATGAGATTTTGAATGAGTGTCTAGGATCAACGTGTCATACGAATAGTGGATGTTGTTTGACTAAGTGTTTTTTCCCATCACTGAATTCATCAACTTTTAGTTTGAATACTTTTGCATGCTTAGATTCATTAAAACATACAAAACCCCCCTTTGGTTACTTTGGATTGACATACAAATTACATATTAAGATAGACTCTGTCTCCCTGTGGACTCGACCCTTACTTGCCTAGGACTACGTATTAGGTTTGTTTGGATAGCTTGCATAACAGTAATTAACACGACAAATTCCTGTTATCAACAAGCAACAACGCCGAGTGTCTTAATGGCCTGTGGAAAACACAACGTCAGTGGCCTATTCTTGCTCTGTTTGATGCGATTCTTGAGACCATTTCTAAATGGTTTTGTGAAAGAAGGGAAACGGCTTCAAAATGGGACCAATATTTGTCACCCTCTGTGTACACGCTGGTAGAAGTGAATTACAGAAGGTCAGCTAAGATGAGTGTTCGAAGACTTAGCCAGTTTGAAACAGAGGTCATGCAAGGAACTATCAGATACTCGGTGAACCTTAATGCTCGTACATGTGATTGTAACATGTTCCAGATTGATAAAGTTCCATGTGCTCATGCTATAGCAGTTGCAAGTGATAGGGGAGTGCGACTCACTGATCTTGTCCATCCCATGTTCAAGAACGACTGCGTGAGAGAAGTCTACAAGGAAACTGTGCATCTTGTTCCTCCCACAAGCCGATGGTCAGTTCCTGAAGTTGTGTCATCCATCAGATGCTATGCACCAAAAGTAAAACGTCCTCTTGGAAGGCCACGTATTAACCGATACAGGGCGACGTGGGAGAGGAACTGTTCTAGGAAGAGGCGGTGTTCTTATTGCGGCAACCAAGGCCACAACAAGCAGTACTATAGGAGGAGAAGGACTGACAAAGGATTATAGGAAGAGACCGGGTTAGTGTATTTTTGTTTACAATTGTCACCATGTTGGTGTTTTTTGGGCGTTTATGCTGGTAAACGTGGTCGCGTAAATATTGAGTCTGTTGTTGTTGGGTGCTTGAAAATATGTATGGTTTAAGTCTCTATAGTCTTAAACCACACCTCTTTTTGTGGGGGCTCCCCTTGTGGCTGGGATATAAACTTGATAAATTCAATCTTTGCTTAAGAGTTGATTACTTCTTATCTTTGTAAAACTCACAAGAACAAATTGTAAAACTCTAGGACACCCTGTAAAGTAACGTATATGTCCTGACATGATCATTTGCGTGACGAAAACTGATAGGCGTTTGTCGTGACGAAAACTACAGGACGCCCTATAAAAGTAAAACACAACCTGTAAACCTTCAATAGGACTTGTAAACCTTGAATACGTCCTGGCAATGTACATCTAAAAACTTAATACATAAACACAATCATCTGTGAAACCATTTGAGTTAATAGGATTTGAACCTTAGTCTATAAACTTAATACATAAAACAATCATCTACGTACTGTAAACAGCTAAATATTGCCTGAGAAACTGGAACAAGGAAAAAACTATATATGTTGTTATTGCTTCGACTTCAATTAACAGGGCGCGAGTGAGACAAACTATAAGCCCTAAAAAACTATATATCTTAGAAACAGAACAAGCATTAAAAGTCCGTCCATATATGGTTGTTTGCAAAGCCTATATCTATGTTGTCAGGGCAAATATTGAGTCTGTAGAGAAGCAAGAGAGAGCCTGGGAGTATTTTAAGAACCTTGCAGGAGAGCCTGGTCATATTGGTAGAGAAGCCTTGGTAGAGAGTAAGGGTATTTCAGGGAAAATTAAGAGGGGTCAAATCGGGTATGCATTGGAGAGGAACTCACTTATTTCAATGTAACCTGACAAACCTGAATGCGTACTGTAAACAGCTAAATATTGCCTGAGAAACTGGAACAAGGAAAAAACTATATGTGTTGTTAAGAGGGGTCAAATCGGATATGCATTGGAAATGATCACTTTGGCGAAGATTTATTCAAAAGCTTAGGTTTTTGTACACTAAATGACCTGACACAGTCAGTACGTATTGTAAGACTTCAATATGGCGTGACTTCAGTCAAAATTTTGCAAATATTTGGTTTTATCCGAGAACTTACCCCGCCATTTTATGGAAGTTGTATGGAAGTTTTTAAATCATTTTAAAGGCTATTTTTTCGGTTTAAAAACTCTTTAAATGTATAAAATATTAGGTTGCTTAATGTGGAAGTTTATTAACCGCCATAAAACCGTTTTTTATGTTAGGGTGGTTTGTTCCGCATATATGTTGTTATTGCTCTGATATATTAGAAGTTGTGTCCTGAAAAAGTTACATTTGTCCTGAACAAGCATGTTGACATATTCGATAATGTTTTTGCTCTGAAGTGTTAAAGCCTTTGCCCTGAACATCAGTTTCTGAATTATGAAAATGTTATAGTTGTCCTAAAAACGCATGAATATAGTCAAAACTAGTAAAGGCAGGGATAAGGACAAATGATCTTATTTATTATCAGTCCAAAACAACACATAACCTTAATAATTTCCAAGTAGACACCCAAACACATAAGAAACAACATGAAAAATCCTAAGAAACACCATTAAAACTACATCCCCACGGTCCTTTCCACGGCCACGCAAAGAACGGCATCCCCACGACCATCATTGGGGCGGCAGCACATCATCGGGTTGATCACGAACGACGTACACTTTCACTCCGGCTACCTTCTCGCCAAGGCGGACAAGATCCGCGACTTCGTCATTTGTCTACAACGGTTGAAGGTACCGCTGCCCGGAATCTGGGATCTGCTAAAAAAAATGGACTTTGTACCGCGATAGCTCGACAGGCTGCTGATCATCCCATGAAGGGACCAAATTTCCATCTTGTTTTTCGGCACCTTCAGGAGTCTAGTGCTCCCCCCCGTGTAGACATGTGTAGTTAACAAGGCCATATCGCCGATGGTGGGGGATAATTCCCCATTCCAATAGACCTGCAGAAAGACCTTAATAAACGAGTCAGTAATGTTACGAAAGAGTTTTTTGAGTTTGAGAGAGGAGTTTTAGAGAGATTTGGGACTTTTAGAGTAAGAGAGGATTTGTGAGGGGTTTGCACAAGGCAGGAACGATATTTATACACAAAGATGAGTGGGGAGTAGATTTAATGACGGGGTCAAATCGGTCAAGCTTTGGACACAAGGAACTCACTTATTTCAATAAAACTGACAAACCTGAATACGTTTTGTAAAAGACTTAATATCGCCTGAGAAACTCTTTAAATGAAAAAACTATTAGGTTTTTGTACTTAAACCGACCTGACAAATCTGAGTACGTATTGTAAGACTTCAATATGGCCTGACTTCAGTCAAAATATTAGGTTGGTTAATGTGGAAGTTTTTAAACCGTCATAAAACCGTTTTTTAGACGGTTTCATCACAAAGTGTGACGTTTGTTTCAAATCCTCCCTAACTCCTAATCCTCCTATGGTGTATCCTGCTCTGGCTATGCAAAAGTAAAGTTGGAGAACATTGACTCAAATCTGCATGTAAGAAAAGGATTGCTTGAAAAAGCTTTTGTTTATGTACACAAAACTGATAAAGATGATGACCTGACACACATCACATCAATATTGAATTTTCATTTCATTTCTCTTTCTTTAATAATAATAATAATAAAAAAACTAAAAATTCATATTGGCACAGATCTGGTATCCTTGCTAGTACGCCAATTCATATTTGCACAGAAGAAGAAGAAAGAACATCGAAGAGGAGAAAGAGGAACACCATCTTCGAAAAGAGAGGAATCGAGAGTAACATCTTATAGCAAACAAGAGGAAATTATACGATGACGAAAGGCTGGACACAAGGAAGCTCATCTGCCAATTCAAATTTGTGGAGGAGAGGGCACGAAGCCGATGAATCATCAACTCGAAGATGTTTCCATGGCCTCCCTGCAACAATTCAAACTTGCAAATACACTCAAAATTTGGGAAAACAGTTCTATGGGTGTCCATTATGGAAGGTAATATTGAATTTGAATTTTAGGGTTTTGATTTAGGATTTTGGTTATAGGGTTTAGGGTTCTGTTTTGAGGCTTTTTCAATTAGGGTATAATTGGGGGTTTTTGAATTTGGTGCAAAATATGAATTTGTACTTGTTGGTAATTCAATTGGGATTTTATTCAGACTTAAACTAAGTTCAAGGACGATTTCACTGATAGTTGATTAGTTTAATTTTGTATTCAACCATAGGCAGGTCAGGATTGCAAATACTTCAAATGGGTGGATGGTCAAGCTTATGCTTTTAGAGCCAATGAGACTATTGAAAGCGTAAGAGTTGTTGAAGATCACGGGACAACCTCTCGGCCAAATATTTACCCGCATCATTCGACTTTAAGCAATGACATTATGAATATCAAAACAAAAAATTTAGTGTTGAAAGTTGTACTTGGTGTGGTGGTACTTGTGGTGTTAGTTGTTGTGTTGGTTGTCCAATTTGTAACCTTGTTGGTTAAAGTATGATAATTAATCATAAGCATATGTTTAGCAAGACAATGTATTTTGTAGGTTCCTTGCTTGTAAAACGAGCGTATGTCCTGACTTAAGCACCATCTTGTTTGAAAAGCTTAGGTTTACGTATTTAAAATGACCTGAAAACTGTGCATATATGGACTGAACTGTCTCCTGAAACGATGATATATGGTCTGAAATAAGCAAATATGTTTTGAAATGTGAACAAATAGACTGAAGTGTGCATATATGGACTGAACTGTGCAACCCTAAACTGAAAAAGTTGTTGTTCCTGAACACGCATGTGCATTTGCCCTGAACATCACCTTATGAATTATGAAAACTTTATATTCGTCCTGAACACGCATGGTCATTTTTCTTCAGTGAATTGAGGGTTGTTGTTCCTGAACACAATCATCTGCTCTACCATTTGAGCTAATAGGATTTGAACCTTAGTCTATAAACTCAATACATAAACACAATCATCTGCTTAGTCTATTATTCTTCATATGAACCCTAGAATGTTTTGAATCATGTTTTTAAAACCAATTGACCATAGGAGTAACTAATTTTGTAAACCTCACAAGAACAAACTGTAAAACTATAGGACTTCCTGCAAAACAACGCATAAGTCTTGTAAACGTGCAATACATCCTGACAACCCTAAACCATAAAACACGATCTGTAAACCTTCAATACATTCTGACAACCTTCATCTACCATTTGAGTTAATAGGATTTGAACCATGGAATGTTTTGAGTTGTAGACTTATTACATAAACACAATCATGTGCTCTAGATAGCGCGCCATCAAACCTCCCTTTAAGAACTCGACATGCTCTAACCCCCTTTTTATGTTGATTTCATTGAAGACTTTGTCCCATTCAATCTGCCAAAAAAACAAAGCATCTTAGGCACGACACTTGCACATAAGAAGAAAATATACAAGAAAACTCTTACCAATCTGAACCTGGGCTTTATCCGGCTCAGTTCTTCTTCGGTCTGTGCCCCTGCCGGATTCAGAGCAGCAAGCTCCCGCCTCAGGCGAACCAATTCCTTCAGGTGGCTATCCAGCTCCAAATTCCTCGCGACAACGTCGCGAGAGTAGCTCTGAAATATGTCATCGCTCATCATCCGCCCTGCAACAACCACAAAGTACGTCAAACACAATACAAAAAAGGCTGCGGGATAACTCGACATCGACCACAAACAAATGACCCACCTCCAAGAGGATCCACTACATCCTTTGCAGCTTGCAGAAGGTCATATACCTCTGCGTACACGTCAGTGAAGATTTGATGCTCGGCGGCCATGGCTTTAGAATATTGAGTAGAGAGTTTTGAGTCTGTTCAGAAGCAAGAGAGAGCGTGGGAGTATTAGAAGAACCAAGAGAGCTTGTGAGTATTTGAAGAACTTGGGTAGAGAGCCTTGGTAGAGAGGCTGAGAGTATTTGACGAAACTTGGTAAAGAAGATTTGGGAAAGTTAGGAGGGGTCAAATGGATATGCATTGGAAATGAACTCACTTAATTCAATATGCCCTAACAAACCTGAATACTTATTGTAAGACTTATGGCCAGAGAAACGTGAATAATGGAAAAACTATATCTCTTGTTATTGCTCTGACTTCAATTAGAAAATACTATATATGTTTTTATTTCTCTGACTTCAATTAAGTATGAAGTAATAAGTAGCTACACATTCGATTTTTTTTATTGTTATGGTGGTTTGTTTCGCATATATGTTGTTATTGCTCTGATATATTACAAGAGTTGTCCTGTAAACGTTACATTTGTCCTGAACAAGCATTGACATATTCGATGTTGATATTGCTCTGAAATATTAATGCGTTTTCCCTGAACATTAGTTTATGAATTATGAAAACGATAACTTTGTCCTCCTTATGGTGTGTCCAGCTCTTGACTGAAATGTGCATACTTGCAAATTGCTTGAAAAGCATAGGTTTATGCTCTGAAAATGACCTGACAAACTGGGGTCCTTGCTTGTAAAACGAGAATATGTCCTGACTTAAACACCATCACAAGCATGTAAACATCCTGAAAACACGATCTTCCAAATTAAAATACAATTATCACATGTCTTCCTTGCCGAATGGTTCCCAACAACACAATACAATTATCACATTAAAATCAAATGTCTTTAAAAACCATCCCAACGACATCTAAAAATACTATGAGCCATTTGATTTCTGTGTCCATCTATGAATTTGTCGGACGCAAGATCCATGTTTGGCATGCCAAGCATCAACAACTCAATGTGCTTCAAGGTGTAGACCCCACAATCTCCTCTGCAAGATGTACAAAAGTAGTTAGAATGTATATCAATTGTAGTTTGATAAGGATTAATCATTGCATTAATACACATATACTTACCCGCACTTGTTTTGCTTAATGTTATCACGACGAGACACAGACATTGGCTTGTCCAATAATGGTTCATGTCTCTTTGCTAGTGGTTCATACATCTTGACATATCTTTGAACAGTTTGAATGACGGGCTGGATCATCTCAAAAATTTCCTTGTCTGAGTACATATCCACATTGCAGTCATACACCGTCACACCTCAGTCGCATAGTTCAATTTCTAAGGCAAACCAGTAGGACTTTGTGATGTTGAAGGGCGCATATATGCGTTCCGCATCATCCCATCTCTTGCCATAACCATCCGGACATGCACCCATTATGTATTTAATCACTGCATCCTCACCTTTGTATGAAAAGTCCTTCTGGAAGCGATTGAACTCAGAGGTGACCAGGGTTTGCCAAAATGTGTCAAGCATAACCACCTTCGAAAACCGCTCCGGATCCTCTGAAATCCTTTGACGATAAAGGAACATCATTTGCTCCAGATGCTGTAATGGTGCAACAATGTTAATGTATCCACTGAAAACGATGTTACAAAGGCATGAACGATATTTTGAAAGGATGCATATGAATATTACCTCACTGACCAACCAGTCCTTTGGGGCAAACAATTTCTCAAAGAACTTCTTATCCAATGCTTGCCCATTTGGTCCAATTCGGGGTTCAATACTACATGATGGTACATATTCATTTGAATAATAAACAAGGCAATATATCAGTTTGTCAGTCCATAAGGAATCATATTTTTAGTACATATACAGGCAATATATAAGTTTGCCAGTCCATAAGGTATCATTTTGCGGTCATATTAAGTTGAGTAGAATGGTTAAGTCACTAACCTCTCACTTTGCATCCACTTTACCAGGTCTGTCATCCCTTCCACCTTGCTATTTTTGGTAATCTTTTTTGCCAATTTCTGTTCATCCATATTGCGGAAGGGTGATTTTGTCGTCGCAGCAAGCTCGCGAGTGCGACTTGGATATGTCTTTTTCTGCACTTGGCAACCCTTCCTTGGTCTCCCCTTCCTCGGCACTTTGGACTCCTTGGTCTCCCCTTCATCATCCCCCACGTCATCACAATCAGCCTTTGATACCTTCTCACCTTGTAATTTTGTCCCAGCCTCAACACCTCGCTCATCAGCCTTGGTACCTCCCTCCACAACATCTCCCTTTGATTCCTCCATAACTCCTTCATCAACCTTGTTGAGTCCCTCAAGGACTTCCTTCCTTAATAGATCATGTTTTTGATTCAGAGTATGCATCGTTTCAAGCAATTCATTCAAACAACACATCAATTGCCTTTGGTCCAAACCCTCAATGTTTCCAGCTTGCCCTCCCTTACCAACTCCCTTGTCCTTTTTACCAGTCTTTTTTCTTTTGGGCCTCAGCTGCTTAACAATCTCATCCAAGGATTTGTGTCCTTCCTCCTCCGGGAAGTAACAGCTTTCTCCCAAGTCCTCTCCGTCCTCCTCAACAAGGATCTGTTTAGCAGCGAAAGTCCCCTCTAGGGAATCAAAAATCAAATCCAAGCTTGGCCTACTCGTTTTAAGCCACCTCACACCTCGGGGCTGCACAACTTTATTCAGCTTTTGGGCAAATGTTCTGCCAAAATGGGGCACTGCCTCATACAACCATATCTGAAACAAACAGAATTGGAATTAAACCACAATTATGACCAGAGGCATTAACCTTTCTCAGTTTTACATATTCAACTACTAACACATTACCTGAAACACCATCGGGAAACCCCTTATGGTGTATCCTGCTTTGGCATTGTCTGAACGTGCAAGTGCAGCCTTAACTGACTCCATTCTTGTGTCCAAAGAAGAAGCCAGACTTTGATGGAGGTCAATATATGCACTCCTACCCCATGGGAAATTATTGAAACGATCCAAGTCTTGGGTCAATTTCACATGTAGGGGTCTGACCTTCCTCTTCTTATCACCCCCAAGTACAACACCCTCAAGAATTAACAACAAGGCCATCTTCAGCTTAAATACATTTTCCTCCCGATACGATAAGAACTTGGTTAAAAGTTTAGCAATGGTAATACTCCTCACACCAAAAAAATCAAAGACTGCATTCTTATCCTCCACAGTGTCCTCCTCATCGGGCATCCCACAATTCAGTCCTGTTATTAGCCTAAACTCCTCTATTGAAAACCTACATGGTTGTCCACCAAGATCATACCATGTCTCAAACTGATTTTTTGTGTCCAGTTGCATAAATAACACATGGTGAATGTGCAGACAGTTTCAAGTTTTTCATAATTTTGATTATTGGGCCAAAGGGGCCCTGCAGAATTGTCTGCCAGTATGTTCGAGTTAGGGTGTTCTCGATACAATTCAGATATTGAAGCGTGGAGTTCTGATTTATCCGACCATAAAACAACTCCTCAGAATGAATGACATTCACATATACATGACATGTAAGAATGACTTTCATATTCACATAAAAGAAAGAAAGGCACCATCTTACTTTTTCAAGTAAAGATATATGTTTTCAGGATACAAAATAAATTGTCAGACTACATTTTGGTTTCCCAGGCCAAATGGAAGTTGTTCAGGAAAAGTCTTTACCCTAGAGTATAACTTACAATTTTGTATCAACATGAATCAGGCTACTATGACATTCTAACCACACAACAAATACATGACATTCATATTCACATAAACCCGAAAACTTACTTTGTCAGGTAAGATAATTCGTTTCGTCAGCATATATTTTGGTTTGTCAGGTAATATGGATGTAACAGTTTATGATACTATGAATTTTCCATACCTCTCCATGCTCTGTTTTTTACAGAGTAAATCATGCTCTGTTTTTCACATAAGCCTAATTTTAGCATGAAGTTTATCCAGACCCTAAACCTAGCATGCATCACAAAAAAAAGACACATTTTTTTTCCAGGTAATTCAAGAGTTAGAGAAGACCACTAACCCCGCCAACCGACTTCGATGGATCCTTCCTCGACCTCTTGGCTTTTGGTTCTTCAGCCTCCGAGATTCTCGGTTTATTCTTCTGCATCGAAACGACTGGACTCGATGATTCTTCTTCCTCCGACGACCTGTAGGCTCTCTTCTTTCGGCCACTCGCCACAGTAGCCGCCTTCGCATTCGCCGGATGTTCTTCGCTTTCCTCAACCCTCTTTCTCCTCGAAACTGTAGAAGCATTCGCCTTCACCTTCTCGACTCTGGATTTCGCAGACTGCAAACCTCTTGTCTTCACCATTCTTGATCTGGGGATTTAGTAAGGGCTTCAAAAATGGCTTCAGAAAGGGCTTCAGAAAGGGATTCTCCTTCTCGACTTTGGGGATTTAGGATTTGGTTTGAGGAATACGATTCGGGGATGAAAGGAAAAAATGTTCTTCAACGGCGAAAAGAATTTGGGGAAGATGAACTGCTATCGGTTGAACAAGTACTTGATTAAGCCTACTCATATAACCGTTTAGAATTAACTTCCTCTTTAAACCTTTCTAAAAAACTTTTATGCTTTTTGAAAAAGGTTTATTCATAATTTATTTTACGTTTTTATTTTTGAAAAGTGTTGTAGCTTTATGGTACTTTTGCAATACTTTTCAAATGTTGGTATTTTTGCAAGCGGCCTTTCAAAATCTGGTAGTTTATGCAATTCCGCCTTATATTTATATATATAAAATTGGAATATCCTATGGAGTACTCGGAAGTAATTCTAGTATTGATACGAATTTTGTATCCGTAACGCTCGTCGATATTCGTACTACAACTAGTAGTAAGAAAGTATATATTAGAATTAATAATCGAAATAAATTATTAATAAGGTAATATTTCAAAAATATCTAAGTCTATTTATATGTACCCAGATATACATACGAGATAGTCCTAAACGGAAATTATAACACCCGAGATGGTCAAACACCGCTATTCCACGAAGCGAAAAAAACTCAAATTTTCAAGTCATGCAATCAATTCATAATCATAATAAACATAAAATATGTTGACTACACAAGAATAATTTTAGGCGACACAATTGTAGGTAAACCCAAACTCGTCTTCTAAAAAAATCTCGAGTATTACACCAACGTGACCGGTGAACGTACGTAGTACCATAGTAGGTTCTTCTCCACCCGTAGTTTAATACTCCCTCCGTATGAAAAAGATTTTCATTCTAGAGTTTGACACACTTATTAAGAAATACAATGATTACCCTATATTCTCATAAAACTTTCTTAAAGTTTACAAGGATTTTATTAAATCATCTCAATAGTAGCCAATAAACATAGAGAATTTGTATAAGAAGAGCCAAAAAATACAATTTCCAATGTCAAACCTTGTAACTCACCAATAAATTATTACATAAACACTTAAAATGACAATCTTTTCTATACAAATATTATGGGCTAAAATGACAATATATATTTTCAAAACGGATGGAATATGATATATAGCTCCATTAATTACTTGTGAAATTTGAATACGGAGACAAATCCCCTAATCTATCGAATATCAAACTTATACTTTTTCGCACTCAAATATGATACTACTCTTTTGAAAAGAAACTTATTTTTAAATTAAAAATTGCTATATTATTAAAATTGATTTTTCTAATCTATGTCATTAGGGTATAGGTTAAGACTTTTATTTTAAGAATATATTCCCTAAAGAGGAATGCTTAAACCCTTTTAAGAAAAATATTAACTGCAAAAGATCATACTCCCTCCGTTTTGAAAAGGTTGTCATTTTAGCCCATAATTTTTGTATAGAAAATATTGTCATTTTAGGTGTTTAGGTAATAACTAGTGTAATACCCATGCCTTGCACGGGATTTGTTTATTTTTTTTACATTTGTAAGAAAGATATTTATTAAATTATGGATGAGTCATTGGTTCAATATTTTTTTATTAGTTATTTGAATAAAACATGACTAACCGAACATTAAAACATATTTAAGATATACGAAAGAGTAATTATATAAAGAGATTCGCTAATTAGTGTTTCAAATAGGTATAGCCACACCACTTACATCAATACTACTAAAAGCATCAAAAATACTATAAATGATCATTTAATACATGAAAATGAAACAAAAAACATTAAATGTGGAACGATGTTCAAAATGACTACAAATTATTAAAAACTTCTTTTATACTACATTGGTTGTAGTATTATACCTCTTCTTATCTTTGTCGCAAATCAATATCTTCAAACCTTTCTTGCTAGTTACCCTTGATGATGCAACATAAAACTGGCCATGACTGAAAACAGGGCGTGGAAGATACAAACCGACATTTGCAAGAGATTGACCTTGGCTTTTGTTTATGGTCATAGCAAAACATACACTCAAGGGAAATTGTCTTCGTTGAAACTTGAAAGGGAATGAAGTGTCTGATGGTGATATTATCATGCGAGGAATCAACACCGTATGTCCGATATTGTTGCCAGAAATAATTCTCCCTTGTATAACATGACTGCCAAGTTGCGTGGTTATCAATCAAGTCCCATTGCATAAGCCTAAAGATTGATCAATATTTTAAAGCAGCATAATAGACACCCCAACCTTTAGTTTAAGCACATGATTTGGCAGACCAGAACATCTAATACTGTTCAAATAATCAGACGTATAAATACTCGCATCACTGTCTTTAACAGAACATGCATTGCACAAACTATCCGAGCTGAGATATATCTTTTCATCACCATGCAACGAAGACAAAATATACTCATTAACTTTATCTACCTCTTCGTGTGTTGGAGCAAGAATTGCTCGTTCTTCAAAGTATGCAGGAGACAACTGATCTTCCATTAGAGAGGGATAAACATATTTAACAATTGCTGGAATTGGATCTAAGTCATAATCCTTGACCAATAGTTCATCGGGGATTTCTATTTGCGCTTCTCCATCATTATCAACACCTGCAGTCCCATCTCCGATGCTTAATATCCATTCAGAAAATTCTTTTGCCTCTTGGATCTGAGATTCAGATGTACCTTGTTGAATCCTCATGTTCCTTGTCAGCGTAAGAACTTTGCAATGATCCCACAAATAAGAGGAATTAATGGTGGCAACAACAACATCTTGCTTGCTCCCTTTAGAGATAACGGGTAGAATTTGTCTAAAGTCTCCACCAAATACTACGACTTTTCCTCCAAAAGGTTGCTCTAAACTAAGCGGATTTGTAGCCCGTAAAATATCTCTTAACGTCCTGTCTAAAGCTTCAAAACAGAACCTATTCGTCATGACAGCTTCATCCCATATAATAAGTTTGGCGGCACATATCAACTCTGAAAGTTCAGTACCTGAACATATATGACATGTGGAATCCTCATTAACTTTCAAAGGTATTTTAAACCTCGAATGAGCAGTTCTGCCGCCAGGTATTAGGAGAGCTGCATTTCCACTTGAAGCAATGGTAATGACTATTTCACCTTTTGACCTTATAGCCGCCGAAAGTGCCCTCCATATATACGTTTTGCCTGTACCACCATAACCATATAAAAAGAAGACACCCCCGTTATTTGATAAAACAGCATTCATGATCTCATCGTACACTCCTTTTTGCTCCATTGTAAATCTAGAAAGTAATTGTGAATGTTCCTCGTCTAGACATGATTTATCATATCGAAGTTCATCTTGTGAAAGCTTGTTGAAACCTTCAGATATGAGGCTTGAATCTACAGAAGGCATGGTTTTATATTAACTCAAACTACTACCATTTCATCGTAATAACGTGTCAATTTTGGCAAGAGCGTAGTTTTGTAATTGGTCGTCTATAACATGCGAATCTGCATATAAATCGAACTCACATGTCAGTACAATTAAATGAGTACAATATATTCCCCAAAAAATATATCAAATGCAGTTAGGATTATGATCAAGTCAACAACATTAATGAAATACATACCCTTAATTCGTAGAATTCTCCTATGTTTATCGACAATGTAATCTGCTAGAAGTCTCCATGTTTGTTCCCAAACAAACTCTGGTTTTGCCATTCAATCAGACACCAAAAGAAATACAAATAAACTCCTAATATAGTTTGCTGATCCCCAAAAACATGCTTCAGTTATCCCATCAACATATTCTCTGTCATCGTCTAACAACCCCAATGCATAGCAAGCTTCTTTAAATGTACTATAAACTGAACCATCAACAGTCCTTAAATCTTCGTAACATGTTGGCCCTTTTATATGATTCAACAAAATTCTAAGATAGTACTTCTCGCCAGTACCAGGAGCTACGTGATAAATCCTTCTAACAGAACCACGCCTGTCACGTTTTTTCCAATGCCTAGTTGAAGCTACCCAAACAAATTTCTCTGGAAATTCAGAATAAGTCAATTCTTTAGCTTCTAGGAACTTTTTGTTAGACTCCATCCATTGCAGAAAAATTGATTTATCACTTTCATGATCATTTAAGACAGCATCAATAGGATCATCATCATTAAATAAAACACTTTCCTCACCGGGAAGGTGCAAATTCAAACGTTGAACAGCAGGAGTCCTGTAATGAATATCAAAGGCAAAAATCCTCCAAGTCGCTTCACACGCAGATACATATCGGGCGAAGTAGTAGTTTTTTATTTCGTCCATGCAATTTTCACCGACATTGTTTGCATCAGAGTTTGTAATTGTAACAGTGACGCGATCATGCCCTTTGTTTATGTACTTGAACACATACTTGATAGAGCCCGATCGGTTGCACCATTCAACATTTATATGTGCATTGTATTTTAGAAGAAGAAATGCATTGTAAGGAATCACATACCGATTATCAAGGGGAACTCCACTTTTTTCTATCGTTCTACCATCGTCACGTCTTCTGTACATAGGGTACCCATCGTCATCAACAAAAGGCTGCTCAACAAATTTTTTTGGAAAGTACTTTCTACACTTTCCATCAGCCATACAAGGAGACGATGGTTTAGAAGCTCCGCATGGACCATGTATCATGAAATTTCTCACAACATTGAATAAATCAGCATCCTCAGTTGGGTGTGGAATTTCAGCAGAAATGACCGTATCGATATCTGTAGTAGTTGGAAACTTAGATTCCTTATCCAGAAATAATAAAATATGTGCATGAGGCAGACCCCGCTTTTGGAATTCGATTGTGTAAATAACTGCAAAAGATTCATAAGTCAAAGATATATGTTCAACTTAATTAATACATTTAAAAAAAAGCAAAAAATAATACATGTAATAGACTATAAACATGTCAGGAAAATAATATATTTTATACACATGTAAACAATAACTAAAGTGAGGACAGTAAAAGAGACATTACCGGAATTAACCTTGCCAAATATTTTGTTTACTTTGAAATCTTTTATCATGGACTCCAATTTCATGTGGAATACTCTACATATAATGTATGGGCGATCCTCTGGTTGTAGACCCCTTTCTTCCCAAAACTTGACAATTTCAGGCCATTTTGAATTGCATGTGAATGTTATGAATAGATCTGGATAACCATGGTGTTTGCATATTTCCATTGCATCTTGATAGTTCTGCTGCATATATCTAGGACCACCTGTAAATGAAGATGGCAACACTATTCGCTTTCCAGATGATGCCGGTGCTGTATGACCCTTGCTCGTTGTTGAAGCAAGATTTGTATATAAATCAGCACGTATGTTCTTCTGATGAGTTCGATGGTAGTTCAACCTTTCTGATTCAATCATTGTATAAACATCAACCAAAAATTGTTGAAACAACTTTCTAGATGACCTCAGAATTCCGGCTTTGCCTCGACGCTCGTGAATTCAAAACTGACAGAATTCTTTTAGCGTAACCCTTGACCTCTTCCTTGCAGAAGTGTTGCACCTTTCACTTAAATCAATGTCAGGCCGATACCCGTCCTCACCATAAGGGAATGCCAACGGATATTGAAGCGCAAGGTACGAATGATGTAATTCATGAATTCGTTGTAACTGACCAGACCTTGTATGAAGTATAATGTCACTGGGCTCAAGATATGTATCAATATCGCCAAGAATAATAGCAGTAACCTCTGAACTCGTTGGGAGATTATATCTCCGACCATTAGTGTTTCTATTGCTAAGCAGTCGCAACTTCATATCTGTAACACCTTCATCCTTAAATCGATCTCTGGCCATTCTAAATGCTTTTGCATGGGGGTTGTGTTGGTCTATCATCTTTCTCAACTCAATCACAAGCGATTCATCAACTTTTTTGACTCTAGAGCTGGCATAAATAAAGATCAAAGTAAAATCTTAATATTAAAGAATAATGTTATATAACTATAAGTGATAACAAAAAAAAAATATATGTAATTGGCATACCTTATCGCATTGATTCTGTTTTGAATCCTCGTTTTCAGTATCATATATATAGAGTTGCGAAAACTTTGGAGTTGTCCCTGACACTGGTAACAAACTCCCTATTCTGTGAAAATTATGTCCATGCATTCGGTAACAATAAGTTCCACGACCTTTCGTGATGGGTGAGACCCTTCCTCCCAAAGAGGTGAAAGCAAACATCATATTGTAAGCTATAATGTTCTCACAAAATTGTTTGCTTTTTGGATGCTTATTTGTCAAAAGACTATTCAACAACGGCGGTGGCTCTTGTAGCAATGGGAGCTCAATTTTTCCTTTCATGAAAGATAAGGAAGATATATGACATATATCTTTGCTTGAAGGGTCTTGTGTGTTTATTCTTTCAGCATGCCATAGCAATGCCCCACAATACAGGCATTCATACACTGCTTCACCGTGATCGATGTATTACACTATAACATATTAATGAGCGTTAAAGAATAAACAAAAATATGATAAAATTTTAGAAAATAATACAACACACTTACCTGGTTTACCAGTATGATTTCTTGTTGTTCTATTCATCACTGTAACACGATTTGTACAACAGACTATTGTTATAAAGAGATTAAAGGTTGAACAAATACTCTGTAACATATATATTAAATATGCTAAAAGGTACTTATTTTAACGTATATTATGGACATTATAAACTATTTGTAACAATCCATGTAATGGAAAACATGATCCTATTATGAATACAAAAAAAATGATATTAATTATAAAATTACCTATATTTTGTAATGTAGATGAACACTCTGCCAACGCAGATGAATTGGTAGTTCCTGAAATTAAAATATGTAAGTGATCATATATTTTGAACAATGTCGGAATGTATATAATATATGCATATCCAATTAGATGTCAGCTCAACGAACAATTAAGGATTTAAAATAAAATTAAGCGATTTTTGCTAACCTGATTCAATTAATGGTGTTCCATGCCTCTTATGCATAATCACATTCATTCTCAACGTCCTCTTACGTCGAGCTAATTTGTCAGTGGCAAACACCATCACAAGCATGTAAACATCCTGAAAACACGATCTTCCAAATTAAAATACAATTATCACATGTCTTCCTTGCCGAATGGTTCCCAACAACACAATACAATTATCACATTAAAATCAAATGTCTTTAAAAACCATCCCAACGATATCTAAAAATACTATGAGCCATTTGATTTCTGTGTCCATCTATGAATTTGTCGGACGCAAGATCCATGTTTGGCATGCCAAGCATCAACAACTCAATGTGCTTCAAGGTGTAGACCCCATAATCTCCTCTGCAAGATGTACAAAAGCAGTTAGAATGTATATCAATTGTAGTTTGATAACGATTAATCATTGCATTAATACACATATACTTACCCGCGCTTGTTCTGCTTAATGTTATCACGACGAGACACAGACATTGGCTTGTCCAATAATGGTTCATGTCTCTTTGCTAGTGGTTCATACATCTTGACATATCTTTGAACAGTTTGAATGACGGGCTGGATCATCTCGAAAATTTCCTTGTCTGAGTACATATCCACATTGCAGTCATACACCGTCACACCCTAGTCGCATAGTTCAATTTCTAAGGCAAACCAGTAGGACTTTGTGATGTTGAAGGGCGCATATATGCGTTCCGCATCATCCCATCTCTTGCCATAATCATCCGGACATGCACCCATCATGTATTTAATCACTGCATCCTCACCTTTGTATGGAAAGTCCTTCTGGAAGCGATTGAACTCAGAGGTGACCAGGGTTTGCCAAAATGTGTCAAGCACAACCACCTTCGAAAACCGCTCCGGATCCTCTGAAATCCTTTGACGATAAAGGAACATCATTTGCTCCAGATGCTGTAATGGTGCAACAATGTTAATGTATCCACTGAAAATGATGTTACAAAGGCAGGAACGATATTTTGAAAGGATGCATTGGAATATTACCTCACTGACCAACCAGTCCTTTGGGGCAAACAATTTCTCAAAGAACTTCTTATCCAATGCTTGCCCATTTGGTCCAATTCGGGGTTCAATACTGCATGATGGTACATATTCATTTGAATAATAAACAAGGCAATATATCAGTTTGTCAGTCCATAAGGAATCATATTTTTAGTACATATACAGGCAATATATAAGTTTGCCAGTCCATAAGGTATCATTTTGCGGTCATATTAAGTTGAGTAGAATGGTTAAGTCACTAACCTCTCACTTTGCATCCACTTTACCAGGTCTGTCATCCCTTCCACCTTGCTATTTTTGGTAATCTTTTTTGCCAATTTCTATTCATCCATATTGCGGAAGGGTGATTTGTCGCCGCAGCAAGCTCGCGAGTGCGACTTGGATATGTCTTTTTCTGCACTTGGCGACCCTTCCTTGGTCTCCCCTTCCTCGGCACTTTGGACTCCTTGGTCTCCCCTTCATCATCCCCCACGTCATCACAATCAGCCTTTGATACCTTCTCACCTTGTAATTTTGTCCCAGCCTCAACACCTCGCTCATCAGCCTTGGTACCTCCCTCCACAACATCTCCCTTTGATTCCTCCATAACTCCTTCATCAACCTTGTTGAGTCCCTCAAGGACTTCCTTCCTTAATAGATCATGTTTTTGATTCAGAGTATGCATCGTTTCAAGCAATTCATTCAAACAACACATCAATTGCCTTTGGTCCAAACCCTCAATGTTTCCAGCTTGCCCTCCCTTACCAACTCCCTTGTCCTTTTTACCAGTCTTTTTTCTTTTGGGCTTCAGCTGCTTAACAATCTCATCCAAGGATTTGTTTCCTTCCTCCTCCGGGAAGTAACAGCTTTCTCCCAAGTCCTCTCCGTCCTCCTCAACAAGGATCTGTTTAGCAGCGAAAGTCCCCTCTAGGGAATCAAAAATCAAATCCAAGCTTGGCCTACTCGTTTTAAGCCACCTCACACCTCGGGGCTGCACAACTTTATTCAGCTTTTGGGCAAATGTTCTGCCAAAATGGGGCACTACCTCATACAACAATATCTGAAACAAACAGAATTGGAATTAAACCACAATTATGACCAGAGGCATTAACCTTTCTTAGTTTTACATATGCAACTACTAACACATTACCTGAAACACCATCGGGAAACCCCTTATGGTGTATCCTGCTTTGGCATTGTCTGAACGTGCAAGTGCAGCCTTAACTGACTCCATTCTTGTGTCCAAAGAAGAAGCCAGACTTTGATGGAGGTCAATATATGCACTCCTACCCCATGGGAAATTATTGAAACGATCCAAGTCTTGGGTCAATTTCACATATAGGGGTCTGACCTTCCTCTTCTTATCACCCCCAAGTACAACACCCTCAAGAATTAACAACAAGGCCATCTTCAGCTTAAATACATTTTCCTCCCGATACGATAAGAACTTGGTTAAAAGTTTAGCAATGGTAATACTCCTCACACCAAAAAAATCAAAGACTGTATTCTTATCCTCCACAGTGTCCTCCTCATCGGGCATCCCACAATTCAGTCTTGTTATTAGCCTAAACTCCTCTATTGAAAACCTACATGGTTGTCCACCAAGATCATACCATGTATCAAACTGATTTTTTGTGTCCAGTTGCATAAATAACACGTGGTGAATCAGTTGTGCAGACAGTTTCAAGTTTTTCATAATTTTGATTATTGGGCCAAAGGGGCCCTGCAGAACTGTCTGCCAGTATGTTCGAGTTAGGGTGTTCTCGATACAATTCAGATATTGAAGCCAGGAGTTCTGATTTATCCGACCATAAAACAACTCCTCAGAATGAATGACATTCACATATACATGACAGGTAAGAATGACTTTCATATTCACATAAAAGAAAGAAAGGCACCATCTTACTTTGGCAAGTAAAGATATATGTTTTCAGGATACAAAATAAATTGTCAGACTACATTTTGGTTTCCCAAGCCAAAGGGAAGTTGTTCAGGAAAAGTCTTTACCCTAGAGTATAACTTACAATTTTGTATCAACATGAATCAGGCTACTATGACATACTAACCACACAACAAATACATGACATTCATATTCACATAAACCCGAAAACTTACTTTGTCAGGTAAGATAATTCGTTTCGTCAGCATACATTTTGGTTTGTCAGGTAATATGGATGTAACAGTTTATGATACTATGAATTTTCCATACCTCTCCATGCTCTGTTTTTTACAGAGTAAATCATACTCTGTTTTTCACATAAGCCTAATTTTAAAATGAAGTTTATCCAGACCCTAAACCTAGCATGCATCACAAAAAAAAGACACATTTTTTTTTCCAGGTAATTCAAGAGTTAGAGAAGACCACTAACCCCGCCAACCGACTTCGATGGATCCTTCCTCGACCTCTTGGCTTTTGGTTCTTCAACCTCCGAGATTCTCGGTTTATTCTTCTGCATCGAAACGACTGGACTCGATGATTCTTCTTCCTCCGACGACCTGTAGGCTCTCTTCTTTCGGCCACTCACCACAGTAGCCGCCTTCGCATTCGCCGGATGTTCTTCGCTTTCCTCAACCCTCTTTCTCCTCGAAACTGTAGAAGCATTCGCCTTCACCTTCTCGACTCTGGATTTCACAGACTGCAAACCTCTTGTCTTCACCATTCTCGATCTGGGGATTTAGTAAGGGCTTCAAAAATGGCTTCAGAAAGGGCTTCAGAAAGGGCTTCAGAAAGGGATTCTTCTTCTCGACTTTGGGGATTTAGGATTTGGTTTGAGGAATACGATTCGGGGATGAAAGGAAAAAATGTTCTTCAGCGGCGAAAAGAATTTGGGGAAGATGAACTGCTATCGGTTGAACAGGTACTTGATTAGGCCTACTCATATAACCGTTTAGAATTAACTTCCTCTTTAAACCTTTCTAAAAAACTTTTATGCTTTTTGAAAAAGGTTTATTCATAATTTATTTTACGTTTTTATTTTTGAAAAGTGTTGCAGCTTTATGGTACTTTTGCAATACTTTTCAAATGTTGGTATTTTTGCAAGCGGCCTTTCAAAATCTGGTAGTTTATGCAATTCCGCCTTATATTTATATATATAAAATTGGAATATTCTATGGAGTACTCGGAAGTAATTCTAGCATTGATACGAATTTTGTATCCGTAACGCTCGTCGATATTCGTACTACAACTAGTAGTAAGAAAGTATATATTAGAATTAATAATCGAAATAAATTATTAATAAGGTAATATTTCAAAAATATCTAAGTCTATTTATATGTACCCAGTTATACATACGAGATAGTCCTAAACGGAAATTATAACACCCGAGATGGTCAAACACCGCTATTCCACGAAGCAAAAAAAACTCAAATTTTCAAGTCATGCAATTAATTCATAATCATAATAAACATAAAATATGTTGACTACACAAGAATAATTTTAGGCGACACAATTGTAGGTAAACCCAAACTCGTCTTCTAAAAAAATCTCGAGTATTACACCAACGTGACCAGTGAACGTACGTAGTACCATAGTAGGTTCTCCTCCACCCGTAGTTTAATACTCCCTCCGTATGAAAAAGATTGTCATTCTAGAGTTTGACACACTTATTAAGAAATACAATGATTACCCTATATTCTCATAAAACTTTCTTAAAGTTTACAAGGATTTTATTAAATCATCTCAATAGTAGCCAATAAACATAGAGAATTTGTATAAGAAGAGCCAAAAAATACAATTTCCAATGTCAAACCTTGTAACTCACCAATAAATTATTACATAAACACTTAAAATGACAATCTTTTCTATACAAATATTATGGGCTAAAATGACAATATATATTTTCAAAACGGATGGAATATGATATATAGCTCCATTAATTACTTGTGAAATTTGAATACGGAGACAAATCCCCTAATCTATCGAATATCAAACTTATACTTTTTCGCACTCAAATATGATACTACTCTTTTGAAAAGAAACTTATTTTTAAATTAAAAATTGCTATATTATTAAATTTTATTTTTCTAATCTATGTCATTAGGGTATAGGTTAAGACTTTTATTTTAAGAATATATTCCCTAAAGAGGAATGCTTAAACCCTTTTAAGAAAAATATTAACTGCAAAAGATCATACTCCCTCCGTTTTGAAAAGGTTGTCATTTTAGCCCATAATTTTTGTATAGAAAATATTGTCATTTTAGGTGTTTAGGTAATAACTAGTGTAATACCCGTGCCTTGCACGGGATTTGTTTATTTTTTTTTACATTTGTAAGAAATATATTTATTAAATTATGGATGAGTCATTGGTTCAATATTTTTTTATTAGTTATTTGAATAAAACATGACTAACCGAACATTAAAACATATTTAAGATATACGAAAGAGTAATTATATAAAGAGATTCGCTAATTAGTGTTTCAAATAGGTATAGCCACACCACTTACATCAATACTACTAAAAGCATCAAAAATACTAAAAATGATCATTTAATACATGAAAATGAAACAAAAAACATTAAATGTGGAACGATGTTCAAAATGACTACAAATTATTAAAAACTTCCTTTATACTACATTGGTTGTAGTATTATACCTCTTCTTATCTTTGTCGCAAATCAATATCTTCAAACCTTTCTTGCTAGTTACCCTTGATGATGCAACATAAAACTGGCCATGACTGAAAACAGGGCGTGGAAGATACAAACCGACATTTGCAAGAGATTGACCTTGGCTTTTGTTTATGGTCATAGCAAAACATACACTCAAGGGAAATTGTCTTCGTTGAAACTTGAAAGGGAATGAAGTGTCTGATGGTGACATTATCATGCGAGGAATCAACACCGTATGTCCGATATTGTTGCCTGAAATAATTCTCCCTTGTATAACATGACTGCCAAGTTGCGTGGTTATCAATCAAGTCCCATTGCATAAGCCTAAAGATTGATCAATATTTTAAAGCAGCATAATAGACACCCCAACCTTTAGTTTAAGCACATGATTTGGCAGACCAGAACATCTAATACTGTTCAAATAATCAGACGTATAAATACTCGCATCACTGTCTTTAACAGAACATGCATTGCATAAACTATCCGAGCTGAGATATATCTTTTCATCACCATGCAACGAAGACAAAATATACTCATTAACTTTATCTACCTCTTCGTGTGTTGGAGCAAGAATTGCTCGTTCTTCAAAGTATGCAGGAGACAACTGATCTTCCATTAGAGAGGGATAAACATATTTAACAATTGCTGGAATTGGATCTAAGTCATAATCCTTGACCAATAGTTCATCGGGGATTTCTATTTGCGCTTCTCCATCATTATCAACACCTGCAGTCCCATCTCTGATGCTTAATATCCATTCAGAAAATTCTTTTGCCTCTTGGATCTGAGATTCAGATGTACCTTGTTGAATCCTCATGTTCCTTGTCAGCGTAAGAACTTTGCAATGATCCCACAAATAAGAGGAATTAATGGTGGCAACAACAACATCTTGCTTGCTCCCTTTAGAGATAACGGGTAGAATTTGTCTAAAGTCTCCACCAAATACTATGACTTTTCCTCCAAAAGGTTGCTCTAAACTAAGCGGATTTGTAGCCCGTAAAATATCTCTTAACGTCCTGTCTAAAGCTTCAAAACAGAACCTATTCGTCATGACATCTTCATCCCATATAATAAGTTTGGCGGCACATATCAACTCTGAAAGTTCAGTACCTGAACATATATGACATGTGGAATCCTCATTAACTTTCAAAGGTAAATTAAACCTCGAATGAGCAGTTCTGCCGCCAGGTATTAGGAGAGCTGCATTTCCACTTGAAGCAATGGTAATGACTATTTCACCTTTTGACCTTATAGCCGCCGAAAGTGCCCTCCATATATACGTTTTGCCTGTACCACCATAACCATATAAAAAGAAGACACCCCCGTTATTTGATAAAACAACATTCATGATCTCATCGTACACTCCTTTTTGCTCCATTGTAAATCTAGAAAGTAATTGTGAATGTTCCTCGTCTAGACATGATTTATCATATCGAAGTTCATCTTGTGAAAGCTTGTTGAAACCTTCAGATATGAGGCTTGAATCTACAGAAGGCATGGTTTTATATTAACTCAAACTACTACCATTTCGTCGTAATAACGTGTCAATTTTGGCAAGAGCGTAGTTTTGTAATTGGTCATCTATAACATGCGAATCTGCATATAAATAGAACTCACATGTCAGTACAATTAAATGAGTACAATATATTCCCCAAAAAATATATCAAATGCAGTTAGGATTATGATCAAGTCAACAACATTAATGAAATACATACCCTTAATTCGTAGAATTCTCCTATGTTTATCGACAATGTAATCTGCTAGAAGTCTCCATGTTTGTTCCCAAACAAACTCTGGTTTTGCCATTCAATCAGACACCAAAAGAAATACAAATAAACTCCTAATATAGTTTGCTGATCCCCAAAAACATGCTTCAGTTATCCCATCAACATATTCTCTGTCATCATCTAACAACCCCAATGCATAGCAAGCTTCTTTAAATGTACTATAAACTGAACCATCAACAGTCCTTAAATCTTCGTAACATGTTGGCCCTTTTATATGATTCAACAAAATTCTAAGATAGTACTTCTCGCCAGTACCAGGAGCTACGTGATAAATCCTTCCAACAGAACCACGCCTGTCACGTTTTTTCCAATGCCTAGTTGAAGCTACCCAAACAAATTTCTCTGGAAATTCAGAATAAGTCAATTCTTTAGCTTCTAGGAACTTTTTGTTAGACTCCATCCATTGCAGAAAAATTGATTTATCACTTTCATGATCATTTAAGACAGCATCAATAGGATCATCATCATTAAATAAAACACTTTCCTCACCGGGAAGGTGCAAATTCAAACGTTGAACAGCAGGAGTCCTGTAATGAATATCAAAGGCAAAAATCCTCCAAGCCGCTTTACACGCAGATACATATCGGGCGAAGTAGTAGTTTTTTATTTCGTCCATGCAATTTTCACCGACATTGTTTGCATCAGAGTTTGTAATTGCAAGAGTGACGCGATCATGCCCTTTGTTTATGTACTTGAACACATACTTGATAGAGCCCGATCGGTTGCACCATTCAACATTTATATGTGCATTGTATTTTAGAAGAAGAAATGCATTGTAAGGAATCACATACCGATTATCAAGGGGAACTGCACTTTTTTCAATCGTTCTACCATCGTCACGTCTTCTGTACATAGGTTACCCATCGTCATCAACAAAAGGCTGCTCAACAAATTTTTTTGGAAAGTACTTTCTACACTTTCCATCAGCCATACAAGGAGACGATGGTTTAGAAGCTCCGCATGGACCATGCATCATGAAATTTCTCACAACATTGAATAAATCAGCATCCTCAGTTGGGTGTGGAATTTTAGCAGAAATGACCGTATCGATATCTGTAGTAGTTGGAAACTTAGATTCCTTATCCAGAAATAATAAAATATGTGCATGAGGCAGACCCCGCTTTTGGAATTCGATTGTGTAAATAACTGCAAAAGATTCATAAGTCAAAGATATATGTTCAACTTAATTAATACATTTAAAAAAAGCAAAAAATAATACATGTAATAGACTATAAACATGTCAGGAAAATAATATATTTTATACACATGTAAACAATAACTAAAGTGAGGACAGTAAAAGAGACATTACCGGAATTAACCTTGCCAAATATTTTGTTTACTTTGAAATCTTTGATCATGGACTCCAATTTCATGTGGAATACTCTACATATAATGTATGGGCGATCCTCTGGTTGTAGACCCCTTTCTTCCCAAAACTTGACAATTTCAGGCCATTTTGAATTGCATGTGAATGTTATGAATAGATCTGGATAACCATGGTGTTTGCATATTTCCATTGCATCTTGATAGTTCTGCTGCATATATCTAGGACCACCTGTAAATGAAGATGGCAACACTATTCGCTTTCCAGATGATGCCGGTGTTGTATGACCCTTGCTCGTTGTTGAAGCAAGATTTGTATATAAATCAGCACGTATGTTCTTCTGATGAGTTCGATGGTAGTTCAACCTTTCTGATTCAATCATTGTATAAACATCAACCAAAAATTGTTGAAACAACTTTCTAGATGACCTCAGAATTCCGGCTTTGCCTCGACGCTCGTGAATTCGAAACTGACAGAATTCTTTTAGCGTAACCCTTGACCTCTTCCTTGCAGAAGTGTTGCACCTTTCACTTAAATCAATGTCAGGCCGATACCCGTCCTCACCATAAGGGAATGCCAACGGATATTGAAGCGCAAGGTACGAAGGATGTAATTCATGAATTCGTTGTAACTGACCAGACCTTGTATGAAGTATAATGTCCCTGGGCTCAAGATTTGTATCAATATCACCAAGAATAATAGCAGTAACCTCTGAACTCATTGGGAGATTATATCTCCGACCATTAGTGTTTCTATTGCTAAGCAGTTGCAACTTCATATCTGTAACACCTTCATCCTTAAATCGATCTCTGGCCATTCTAAATGCTTTTGCATGGGGGTTGTGTTGGTCTATCATCTTTCTCAACTCAATCACAAGCGATTCATCAACTTTTTTGACTCTAGAGCTGGCATAAATAAAGATCAAAGTAAAATCTTAATATTAAAGAATAATGTTATATAACTATAAGTGATAACAAAAAAAATATATATGTAATTGGCATACCTTATCGCATTGATTCTGTTTTGAATCCTCGTTTTCAGTATCATATATATAGAGTTGCGAAAACTTTGGAGTTGTCCCTAACACTGGTAACAAACTCCCTATTCTGTGAAAATTATGTCCATGCATTCGGTAACAATAAGTTCCACGACCTTTCGTGATGGGTGAGACCCTTCCTCCCAAAGAGGTGAAAGCAAACATCATATTGTAAGCTATAATGTTCTCACAAAATTGTTTGCTTTTTGGATGCTTATTTGTCAAAAGACTATTCAACAACGGCGGTGGCTCTTGTAGCAATGGGAGCTCAATTTTTCCTTTCATGCAAGATAAGGAAGATATATGACATATATCTTTGCTTGAAGGGTCTTGTGTGTTTATTCTTTCAGCATGCCATAGCAATGCCCCACAATGCAGACATTCATACACTGCTTCACCGTGATCGATGTATTGCACTATACATATTAATGAGCGTTAAAGAATAAACAAAAATATGATAAAATTTTGGAAAATAATACAACACACTTACCTGGTTTACCAGTATGATTTCTTGTTGTTCTATTCATCACTGTAACAGGATTTGTACAACAGACTATTGTTATAAAGAGATTAAAGGTTGAACAAATACTCTGTAACATATATATTAAATATGCTAAAAGGTACTTATTTTAACGTATATTATGGACATTATAAACTATTTGTAACAATCCATGTAATGGAAAACATGATCCTATTATGAATACAAAAAAAACGATATTAATTATAAAATTACCTATATTTTGTAATGTAGATGAACACTCTGCCAACGCAGATGAATTAGTAGTTCCTGAAATTAAAATATGTAACTGATCATATAGATTGAACAATGTCGAAATGTATATAATATATGCATATCTAATTAGGTGAGAGTGTAAATTTCATTAAGGATTTACAATAAAATTAAGAGATTTTTGCTAACCTGATTCAATTAGTGGAGTCCCATTCCTCTTATACCTAATCACATTCATTCTCAACATCCTCTTACGTCGAGCTAATTTGTCAATGGAAAACAATTACAAATATTGAAATGCAATAAATTATTTTATAAATATTTATTGATTACCAACGTACCTTGTTCAACATTTGTTATGTCAACTTCATTAGTAAGACTTGCATTGTGTAAAGGAGCTGCAAATAAATACATATATCATACTACACATAGTGATGTAAGACAAAAGTAATATAGTACTTAGTAACACGGCTTGATAAAACAATAATTTTTGTACCATAGTTTTCCTTGTCATTTAGTCTTATAGGTAGAACTGAGTTAGTAGCGATTTGATCCGCTATTGGTAAATGCAAATCCGTTGGCGTAACATTAGAGGACACTACATAAAAACACATATATTAATTTATTTTATTATATAAATACATATAATCAAACTTGATATCAAATAACAACTATGCAGTAAGCCTAAGCACTTTTTATAAAGGTTGAACAAATAAATTGTAACATAGATTAAATATGCTAAAAGGTGCTTATTTTAACTTATATTATGGACATTACAATCTATTTGTAACAATCATAATATAATGGAAAACAGGATCCTATTATGGATACAAACCAAAAACAAATGATTTTAAATATAAAATTACCTAAATTTGGTAATGTAGATGAACACTCTGCCAACGCAGATGAATTGGTAGTTCCTGAAATTAAAATATGTAAGTGATCATATATTTTGAACAATGTCGGAATGTATATAATATATGCATATCCAATTAGATGCCAGCTCAACGAACAATTAAGGATTTAAAATAAAATTAAGCGATTTTTGCTAACCTGATTCAATTAATGGTGTTCCATGCCTCTTATGCCTAATCACATTCATTCTCAACGTCCTCTTACGTCGAGCTAATTTGTCAGTGGCAAACACCATCACAAGCATGTAAACATCCTGAAAACACGATCTTTCAAATTAAAATACAATTATCACATGTCTTCCTTGCCGAATGGTTCCCAACAACACAATACAATTATCACATTAAAATCAAATGTCTTTAAAAACCATCCCAAGGACATCTAAAAATACTATGAGCCATTTGATTTCTGTGTCCATCTATGAATTTGTCGGACGCAAGATCCATGTTTGGCATGCCAAGCATCAACAACTCAATGTGCTTCAAGGTGTAGACCCCACAATCTCCTCTACAAGATGTACAAAAGCAGTTAGAATGTATATCAATTGTAGTTTGATAAGGATTAATCATTGCATTAATACACATATACTTACCTGCGCTTGTTCTGCTTAATGTTATCACGACGAGACACAGACATTGGCTTGTCCAATAATGGTTCATGTCTCTTTGCTAGTGGTTCATACATCTTGACATATCTTTGAACAGTTTGAATGACGGGCTGGATCATCTCGAAAATTTCCTTGTCTGAGTACATATCCACATTACAGTCATACACCGTCACACCCCAGTCGCATAGTTCAATTTCTAAGGCAAACCAGTAGGAATTTGTGATGTTGAAGGGCGCATATATGCGTTCCGCATCATCCCATCTCTTGCCATAATCATCCGGACATGCACCCATCATGTATTTAATCACTGCATCCTCACCTTTGTATGGAAAGTCCTTCTGGAAGCGATTGAACTCAGAGGTGACCAGGGTTTGCCAAAATGTGTCAAGCACAACCACCTTCGAAAACCGCTCCGGATCCTCTGAAATCCTTTGACGATAAAGGAACATCATTTGCTACAAATGCTGTAATGGTGCAACAATGTTAATGTATCCACTGAAAACGATGTTACAAAGGCAGGAACGATATTTTGAAAGGATGCATTGGAATATTACCTCACTGACCAACCAGTCCTTTGGGGCAAACAATTTCTCAAAGAACTTCTTATCCAATGCTTGCCCATTTGGTCCAATTCGGGGTTCAATACTGCATGATAGTACATATTCATTTGAATAATAAACAAGGCAATATATCAGTTTGTCAATCCATAAGGAATCATATTTTTAGTACATATACATGCAATATATAAGTTTGCCAGTCCATAAGGTATCATTTTGCGGTCATATTAAGTTGAGTAGAATGGTTAAGTCACTAACCTCTCACTTTGCATCCACTTTACCAGGTCTGTCATCCCTTCCACCTTGCTATTTTTGGTAATCTTTTTTGCCAATTTCTGTTCATCCATATTGCGGAAGGGTGATTTTGTCGCCGCAGCAAGCTCGCGAGTGCGACTTGGATATGTCTTTTTCTGCACTTGGCGACCCTTCCTTGGTCTCCCCTTCCTCGGCACTTTGGACTCCTTGGTCTCCCCTTCATCATCCCCCACGTCATCACAATCAGCCTTTGATACCTTCTCACCTTGTAATTTTGTCCCAGCCTCAACACCTCGCTCATCAGCCTTGGTACCTCCCTCCACAACATCTCCCTTTGATTCCTCCATAACTCCTTCATCAACCTTGTTGAGTCCCTCAAGGACTTCCTTCCTTAATAGATCATGTTTTTGATTCAGAGTATGTATCGTTTCAAGCAATTCATTCAAACAACACATCAATTGCCTTTGGTCCAAACCCTCAATGTTTCCAGCTTGCCCTCCCTTACCAACTCCCTTGTCCTTTTTACCAGTCTTTTTTCTTTTGGGCTTCAGCTGCTTAACAATCTCATCCAAGGATTTGTGTCCTTCCTCCTCCGGAAAGTAACAGCTTTCTCCCAAGTCCTATCTGTCCTCCTCAACAAGGATCTGTTTAGAAGCGAAAGTCCCCTCTAGGGAATCAAAAATCAAATCCAAGCTTGGCCTACTCGTTTTAAGGCACCTCACACCTCGGGGCTGCACAACTTTATTCAGCTTTTGGGCAAATGTTCTGCCAAAATGGGGCACTGCCTCATACAACCATATCTGAAACAAACAGAATTGGAATTAAACCACAATTATGACCAGAGGCATTAACCTTTCTCAGTTTTACATATTCAACTACTAACACATTACCTGAAACACCATCGGGAAACCCCTTATGGTGTATCCTGTTTTGGCATTGTCTGAACGTGCAAGTGCAGCCTTAACTGACTCCATTCTTGTGTCCAAAGAAGAAGCCAGACTTTGATGGAGGTCAATATATGCACTCCTACCCCATGGAAAATTATTGAAACGATCCAAGTCTTGGGTCAATTTCACATATAGGGGTCTGACCTTCCTCAGAATGAATGACATTCACATATACATGACAGGTAAGAATGACTTTCATATTCACATAAAAGAAAGAAAGGCACCATCTTACTTTGGCAAGTAAAGATATATGTTTTCAGGATACAAAATAAATTGTCAGACTATATTTTGGTTTCCCAGGCCAAATGGAAGTTGTTCAGGAAAAGTCTTTACCCTAGAGTATAACTTACAATTTTGTATCAACATGAATCAGGCTACTATGACATTCTAACCACACAACAAATACATGACATTCATATTCACATAAACCCGAAAACTTACTTTGTCAGGTAAGATAATTCGTTTCGTCAGCATACATTTTGGTTTGTCAGGTAATATAGATGTAACAGTTTATGATACTATGAATTTTCCATACCTCTCCATGCTCTGTTTTTTACAGAGTAAATCATGCTCTGTTTTTCACATAAGCCTAATTTTAGCATGAAGTTTATCGAGACCCTAAACCTAGAATGCATCACAAAAAAAGACACATTTTTTTTTCCAGGTAATTCAAGAGTTAGAGAAGACCACTAACCCCGCCAACCGACTTCGATGGATCCTTCCTCGACCTCTTGGCTTTTGGTTCTTCAGCCTCCGAGATTCTCGGTTTATTCTTCTGCATCGAAACGACTAGACTCGATGATTCTTCTTCCTCCGACGACCTGTAGGCTCTCTTCTTTCGGCCACTCGCCACAGTAGCCGCCTTCGCATTCGCCGGATGTTCTTCGCTTTCCTCAACCCTCTTTCTCCTCGAAACTGTAGAAGCATTCGCCTTCACCTTCTCGACTCTGGATTTCGCAGACTGCAAACCTCTTGTCTTCACCATTCTCGATCTGGGGATTTAGTAAGGGCTTCAAAAATGGCTTCAGAAAGGGCTTCAGAAAGGGCTTAACAAAGGGAATCTCCTTCTCGACTTTGGGGATTTAGGATTTGGTTTGAGGAATACGATTCGGGGATGAAAGGAAAAAATGTTCTTCAGCGGCGAAAAGAATTTGGGGAAGATGAACTGCTATCGGTTGAACAGGTACTTGATTAGGCCTACTCATATAACCGTTTAGAATTAACTTCCTCTTTAAACCTTTCTAAAAAACTTTTATGCTTTTTGAAAAAGGTTTATTCATAATTTATTTTACGTTTTTATTTTTGAAAAGTGTTGCAGCTTTATGGTACTTTTGCAATACTTTTCAAATGTTGGTATTTTTGCAAGCGGCCTTTCAAAATCTGGTAGTTTATACAATTCCGCCTTATATTTATATATATAAAATTGGAATATCCTATGGAGTACTCGGAAGTAATTCTAGCATTGATACGAATTTTGTATCCGTAACGCTCGTCGATATTCGTACTACAACTAGTAGTAAGAAAGTATATATTAGAATTATTAATCGAAATAAATTATTAATAAGGTAATATTTCAAAAATATCTAAGTCTATTTATATGTACCCAGTTATACATACGAGATAGTCCTAAACGGAAATTATAACACCCGAGATGGTCAAACACCGCTATTCCACGAAGCGAAAAAAACTCAAATTTTCAAGTCATGCAATCAATTCATAATCATAATAAACATAAAATATGTTGACTACACAAGAATAATTTTAGGCGACACAATTGTAGGTAAACCCAAACTCGTCTTCTAAAAAAATCTCGAGTATTACACCAACGTGACCAGTGAACGTACGTAGTACCATAGTAGGTTCTCCTCCACCCGTAGTTTAATACTCCCTCCGTATGAAAAAGATTGTCATTCTAGAGTTTGACACACTTATTAAGAAATACAATGATTACCCTATATTCTCATAAAACTTTCTTAAAGTTTACAAGGATTTTATTAAATCATCTCAATAGTAGCCAATAAACATAGAGAATTTGTATAAGAAGAGCCAAAAAATATAATTTCCAATGTCAAACCTTGTAACTCACCAATAAATTATTACATAAACACTTAAAATGACAATCTTTTCTATACAAATATTATGGGCTAAAATGACAATATATATTTTCAAAACGGATGGAATATGATATATAGCTCCATTAATTACTTGTGAAATTTGAATACGGAGACAAATCCCCTAATCTATCGAATATCAAACTTATACTTTTTCGCACTCAAATATGATACTACTCTTTTGAAAAGAAACTTATTTTTAAATTAAAAATTGCTATATTATTAAAATTTATTTTTCTAATCTATGTCATTAGGGTATAGGTTAAGACTTTTATTTTAAGAATATATTCCCTAAAGAGGAATGCTTAAACCCTTTTAAGAAAAATATTAACTGCAAAAGATCATACTCCCTCCGTTTTGAAAAGGTTGTCATTTTAGCCCATAATTTTTGTATAGAAAATATTGTCATTTTAGGTATTTAGGTAATAACTAGTGTAATACCCGTGCCTTGCACGGGATTTGTTTATTTTTTTTTTACATTTGTAAGAAAGATATTTATTAAATTATGGATGAGTCATTGGTTCAATATTTTTTTTATTAGTTATTTGAATAAAACATGACTAACCGAACATTAAAACATATTTAAGATATACGAAAGAGTAATTATATACAGAGATTCGCTAATTAGTGTTTCAAATAGGTATAGCCACACCACTTACATCAATACTACTAAAAGCATCAAAAATACTAAAAATGATCATTTAATACATGAAAATGAAACAAAAAACATTAAATGTGGAACGATGTTCAAAATGACTACAAATTATTAAAAACTTCCTTTATACTACATTGGTTGTAGTATTATACCTCTTCTTATCTTTGTCGCAAATCAATATCTTCAAACCTTTCTTGCTAGTTACCCTTGATGATGCAACATAAAACTGGCCATGACTGAAAATAGGGCGTGGAAGATACAAACCGACATTTGCAAGAGATTGACCTTGGCTTTTGTTTATGGTCATAGCAAAACATACACTCAAGGGAAATTGTCTTCGTTGAAACTTGAAAGGGAATGAAGTGTCTGATGGTGACATTATCATGCGAGGAATCAACACCGTATGTCCGATATTGTTGCCTGAAATAATTCTCCCTTGTATAACATGACTGCCAAGTTGTGTGGTTATCAATCAAGTCCCATTGCATAAGCCTAAAGATTGATCAATATTTTAAAGCAGCATAATAGACACCCCAACCTTTAGTTTAAGCACATGATTTGGCAGACCAGAACATCTAATACTGTTCAAATAATCAGACGTATAAATACTCGCATCACTGTCTTTAATAGAACATGCATTGCACAAACTATCTGAGCTGAGATATATCTTTTCATCACCATGCAACGAAGACAAAATATACTCATTAACTTTATCTACCTCTTCGTGTGTTGGAGCAAGAATTGCTCGTTCTTCAAAGTATGCAGGAGACAACTGATCTTCCATTAGAGAGGGATAAACATATTTAACAATTGCTGGAATTGGATCTAAGTCATAATCCTTGACCAATAGTTCATCGGGGATTTCTATTTGCGCTTCTCCATCATTATCAACACCTGCAGTCCCATCTCCGATGCTTAATATCCATTCAGAAAATTCTTTTGCCTCTTGGATCTGAGATTCAGATGTACCTTGTTGAATCCTCATGTTCCTTGTCAGCGTAAGAACTTTGCAATGATCCCACAAATAAGAGGAATTAATGGTGGCAACAACAACATCTTGCCTGCTCCCTTTAGAGATAACGGGTAGAATTTGTCTAAAGTCTCCACCAAATACTACGACTTTTCCTCCAAAAGGTTGCTCTAAACTAAGCGGATTTGTAGCCCGTAAAATATCTCTTAACGTCCTGTCTAAAGCTTCAAAACAGAACCTATTCGTCATGACAGCTTCATCCCATATAATAAGTTTGGCGGCACATATCAACTCTGAAAGTTCAGTACCTGAACATATATGACATGTGGAATCCTCATTAACTTTCAAAGGTATTTTAAACCTCGAATGAGCAGTTCTGCCGCCAGGTATTAGGAGAGCTGCATTTCCACTTGAAGCAATGGTAATGACTATTTCACCTTTTGACCTTATAGCCGCCGAAAGTGTCCTCCATATATACGTTTTGCCTGTACCACCATAACCATATAAAAAGAAGACACCCCCGTTATTTGATAAAACAGCATTCATGATCTCATCGTACACTCCTTTTTGCTCCATTGTAAATCTAGAAAGTAATTGTGAATGTTCCTCGTCTAGACATGATTTATCATATCGAAGTTCATCTTGTGAAAGCTTGTTGAAACCTTCAGATATGAGGCTTGAATCTACAGAAGGCATGGTTTTATATTAACTCAAACTACTACCATTTCGTCGTAATAACGTGTCAATTTTGGCAAGAGCGTAGTTTTGTAATTGGTCATCTATAACATGCGAATCTGCATATAAATAGAACTCACATGTCAGTACAATTAAATGAGTACAATATATTCCCCAAAAAATATATCAAATGCAGTTAGGATTATGATCAAGTCAACAACATTAATGAAATACATACCCTTAATTCGTAGAATTCTCCTATGTTTATCGACAATGTAATCTGCTAGAAGTCTCCATGTTTGTTCCCAAACAAACTCTGGTTTTGCCATTCAATCAGACACCAAAAGAAATACAAATAAACTCCTAATATAGTTTGCTGATCCCCAAAAACATGCTTCAGTTATCCCATCAACATATTCTCTGTCATCATCTAACAACCCCAATGCATAGCAAGCTTCTTTAAATGTACTATAAACTGAACCATCAACAGTCCTTAAATCTTCGTAACATGTTGGCCCTTTTATATGATTCAACAAAATTCTAAGATAGTACTTCTCGCCAGTACCAGGAGCTACGTGATAAATCCTTCCAACAGAACCACGCCTGTCACGTTTTTTCCAATGCCTAGTTAAAGCTACCCAAACAAATTTCTCTGGAAATTCAGAATAAGTCAATTCTTTAGCTTCTAGGAACTTTTTGTTAGACTCCATCCATTGCAGAAAAATTGATTTATCACTTTCATGATCATTTAAGACAGCATCAATAGGATCATCATCATTAAATAAAACACTTTCCTCACCGGGAAGGTGCAAATTCAAACGTTGAACAGCAGGAGTCCTGTAATGAATATCAAAGGCAAAAATCCTCCAAGCCGCTTCACACGCAGATACATATCGGGCGAAGTAGTAGTTTTTTATTTCGTCCATGCAATTTTCACCGACATTGTTTGCATCAGAGTTTGTAATTGCAACAGTGACGCGATCATGCCCTTTGTTTATGTACTTGAACACATACTTGATAGAGCCCGATCGGTTGCACCATTCAACATTTATATGTGCATTGTATTTTAGAAGATGAAATGCATTGTAAGGAATCACATACCGATTATCAAGGGGAACTCCACTTTTTTCTATCGTTCTACCATCGTCACGTCTTCTGTACATAGGGTACCCATCGTCATCAACAAAAGGCTGCTCAACAAATTTTTTTGGAAAGTACTTTCTACACTTTCCATCAGCCATACAAGGAGACGATGGTTTAGAAGCTCCGCATGGACCATGCATCATGAAATTTCTCACAACATTGAATAAATCAGCATCCTTAGTTGGGTGTGGAATTTCAGCAGAAATGACCGTATCGATATCTGTAGTAGTTGGAAACTTAGATTCCTTATCCAGAAATAATAAAATATGTGCATGAGGCAGACCCCGCTTTTGGAATTCGATTGTGTAAATAACTGCAAAAGATTCATAAGTCAAAGATATATGTTCAACTTAATTAATACATTTAAAAAAAAGCAAAAAATAATACATGTAATAGACTATAAACATGTCAGGAAAATAATATATTTTATACACATGTAAACAATAACTAAAGTGAGGACAGTAAAAGAGACATTACCGGAATTAACCTTGCCAAATATTTTGTTTACTTTGAAATCTTTGATCATGGACTCCAATTTCATGTGGAATACTCTACATATAATGTATGGGCGATCCTCTGGTTGTAGACCCCTTTCTTCCCAAAACTTGACAATTTCAGGCCATTTTGAATTGCATGTGAATGTTATGAATAGATCTGGATAACCATGGTGTTTGCATATTTCCATTGCATCTTGATAGTTCTGCTGCATATATCTAGGACCACCTGTAAATGAAGATGGCAACACTATTCGCTTTCCAGATGATGCCGGTGCTGTATGACCCTTGCTCGTTGTTGAAGCAAGATTTGTATATAAATCAGCACGTATGTTCTTCTGATGAGTTCGATGGTAGTTCAACCTTTCTGATTCAATCATTGTATAAACATCAACCAAAAATTGTTGAAACAACTTTCTAGATGACCTCAGAATTCCGGCTTTGCCTCGACGCTCGTGAATTCGAAACTGACAGAATTCTTTTAGCGTAACCCTTGACCTCTTCCTTGCAGAAGTGTTGCACCTTTCACTTAAATCAATGTCAGGCCGATACCCGTCCTCACCATAAGGGAATGCCAACGGATATTGAAGCGCAAGGTACGAAGGATGTAATTCATGAATTCGTTGTAACTGACCAGACCTTGTATGAAGTATAATGTCCCTGGGCTCAAGATTTGTATCAATATCACCAAGAATAATAGCAGTAACCTCTGAACTCGTTGGGAGATTATATCTCCGACCATTAGTGTTTCTATTGCTAAGCAGTCGCAACTTCATATCTGTAACACCTTCATCCTTAAATCGATCTCTGGCCATTCTAAATGCTTTTGCATGGGGGTTGTGTTGGTCTATCATCTTTCTCAACTCAATCACAAGCGATTCATCAACTTTTTTGACTCTAGAGCTGGCATAAATAAAGATCAAAGTAAAATCTTAATATTAAAGAATAATGTTATATAACTATAAGTGATAACAAAAAAAATATATATGTAATTGGCATACCTTATCGCATTGATTCTGTTTTGAATCCTCGTTTTCAGTATCATATATATAGAGTTGCGAAAACTTTGGAGTTGTCCCTGACACTGGTAACAAACTCCCTATTCTGTGAAAATTATGTCCATGCATTCGGTAACAATAAGTTCCACGACCTTTCGTGATGGGTGAGACCCTTCCTCCCAAAGAGGTGAAAGCAAACATCATATTGTAAGCTATAATGTTCTCACAAAATTGTTTGCTGTTTGGATGCTTATTTGTCAAAAGACTATTCAACAACGGCGGTGGCTCTTGTAGCAATGGGAGCTCAATTTTTCCTTTCATGCAAGATAAGGAAGATATATGACATATATCTTTGCTTGAAGGGTCTTGTGTGTTTATTCTTTCAGCATGCCATAGCAATGCCCCACAATGCAGACATTCATACACTGCTTCACCGTGATCGATGTATTGCACTATAACATATTAATGAGCGTTAAAGAATAAACAAAAATATGATAAAATTTTGGAAAATAATACAACACACTTACCTGGTTTACCAGTATGATTTCTTATTGTTCTATTCATCACTGTAACAGGATTTGTACAACAGACTATTGTTATAAAGAGATTAAAGGTTGAACAAATACTCTGTAACATATATATTAAATATGCTAAAAGGTACTTATTTTAACGTATATTATGGACATTATAAACTATTTGTAACAATCCATGTAATGGAAAACATGATCCTATTATGAATACAAAAAAAATGATATTAATTATAAAATTACCTATATTTTGTAATGTAGATGAACACTCTGTCAACGCATATGAATTAGTAGTTCCTGAAATTAAAATATGTAACTGATCATATAGATTGAACAATGTCGAAATGTATATAATATATGCATATCTAATTAGGTGAGAGCGTAAATTTCATTAAGGATTTACAATAAAATTAAGAGATTTTTGCTAACCTGATTCAATTAGTGGAGTCCCATGCCTCTTATACCTAATCACATTCATTCTCAACATCCTCTTACGTCGAGCTAATTTGTCAATGGAAAACAATTACAAATATTGAAATGCAATAAATTATTTTATAAATATTTATTGATTACCAACGTACCTTGTTCAACATTTGTTATGTCAACTTCATTAGTAAGACTTGCATTGTGTAAAGGAGTTGCAAATAAATACATATATCATACTACACATAGTGATGTAAGACAAAAGTAATATAGTACTTAGTAACACGGCTTGATAAAACAATAATTTTTGTACCATAGTTTTCCTTGTCATTTAGTCTTATAGGTAGAACTGAGTTAGTAGCGATTTGATCCGCTATTGGTAAATGCAAATCCGTTGGCGTAACATTAGAGGACACTACATAAAAACACATATATTAATTTATTTTATTATATAAATACATATAATCAAACTTGATATCAAATAACAACTATGTTGTAAGCCTAAGCACTTTTTATAAAGGTTGAACAAATAAATTGTAACATAGATTAAATATGCTAAAAGGTGCTTATTTTAACTTATATTATGGACATTACAATCTATTTGTAACAATCATAATATAATGGAAAACAGGATCCTATTATGGATACAAACCAAAAACAAATGATTTTAAATATAAAATTACCTAAATTTGGTAATGTAGATGAACACTCTGCCAACGCAGATGAATTGGTAGTTCCTGAAATTAAAATATGTAAGTGATCATATATTTTGAACAATGTCGGAATGTATATAATATATGCATATCCAATTAGATGCCAGCTCAACGAACAATTAAGGATTTAAAATAAAATTAAGCGATTTTTGCTAACCTGATTCAATTAATGGTGTTCCATGCCTCTTATGCCTAATCACATTCATTCTCAACGTCCTCTTACGTCGACCTAATTTGTCAGTGGCAAACAATTACAAATATTGAAATGAGCAATAAATCACTCAATTAATATTTATTTACTGATTACCAACATACCTTGTTCAATCTTTGTTATGTCAACTTCATTAGTACGACTTGGCAATATAGATGAGTTCCTTGTACCTTCACATTTAAGTATTAAATGATTATTCATTTTGAAAACCTCAAACTTAAGACAATGCATGCATGAAAGTATATAAAATATTATATTTCATTAATAACTAACCATTAACAGTAATACCTAATGGTGTAGATTGGGTAAGTACAGAGTTGCCAATACTTCCAAGTACATTGCCTGCACAAAGTTTGTTAAAACTGTAACACCCCGGGCCAGAGGTGCTACAGTGCCATAGTCCCTAAGGACTATAAGGCGGTTTCTACAAGAAAAGAAATCCAAAACTCTTCTAATACATAAAATCATCAACATTAAAATCCCTGCTCAAGATTTTAAACAATACTTAACCCTGTCATCCAGTTTAAATGCATCAATTTAAATCTAAAACAACGGAAGCGAATACAATATTATCAAATCTGATGCACAACTAAATTTTTCACTGTGAAGACACATCTATGATCCAGAACCCGCTTTTTGCTGCAAACCTGCAAAGCCTGATTGACTGGGGGACCCGATACCCCAGCCAACCGCGACACGTAAACCGAAGTTGGTCAGTCTCACGAAAGACTGGCAAAACTCCTCAAGCCAAAAGAGTTTCAAACACAATATATATATATATCACCAATCAACTCACAACAAACGACAACACGCCACAATATATACATATATATATATAATATCATAATTACACTTAATCATATCAACCAACCAAAACCGACCACATCTCAAAACATAAACACACTCTGCCACATAACCGATCTGAATAACCATTCTTATCCAACTCTTCACTATGTTAACCTCATTTCAGCCAATCTCAACCTTACACGAGTATAAATGAATACAACAATCCCATCAAACTTTCTCTCTATTACTAATACCTCAAACATCAACCCTATGAAACATATATACATATATCTTACTACTGACTTACAACCGAGACTAATCAATTATACTGAACTCCCTACTGCACTAACACATTCAATTAACCTTCACATAAACAAACACATAAGCATCAACGAGACAATCATCACATGATACCAACATAACAAAACAACGATCCAGGCCAGCCACCCTTCCGGTGCCGTCTGATCGATAACATGGGTCGTAACCCATACACCTCAACCTAACTCATATTGGCCCACACCCTCAAGATGGGAAACCAGCCTTCACAAACATCCACACCTAGATCCAACAACTACTACCAATGGACAACAAAAGCTCACAATCACCACTAACAACAATCAACAACGACTACTAACTACAACCAACCGACGACCAAAGTCTAACACAAAACCAATAATCAAACTCCCCACCAATATCCGCAAACAAAACCACTAACTAAGCATACACCCAATGTACACAATTGGCAACACACACAATCCAACACCCGATCCAAACTCCGATCCTACCTCCAATCCAACCCACCACCGGATGGGACTTTCAACCATCCAACCTAGCCTTAACCAACGGAGGTCACACCCTCACGCGGTCGGATGAGGTCACACCCTTACCCCGGCTCCATAACCAACCATCACCAATCCACCAACCACCCACCATCGGATGGGGCTTTCAACCATCCAACCTAGCCTTAACCAACGGAGGTCACACCCTCACGCGATCGGATGAGGTCACACCCTCACCCTGGCTCCATAACCAACCATCACCAATCCACCAACCACCCACCACCGGATGGGACTTTCAACCATCCAACCTAGCCTTAACCAACGGAGGTCACACCCTTATGCGGTCGGATGAGGTCACACCCTCACCCCGGCTCCATAACCAACCATCACCAATCCACCAATCAATTATTACACACGACCACTATTAACACATTTTCACACACATATATATATATATATATATATTCAACCAAGAAACTTTAAAATCAATAATCCAATCAATCCACGACAATCAATCCACAACAATCAATCCATAACAATGAATCTGCCACAATCAAGCAACAACAATCAATCCACATCAGTCAATCCCAGCATACACACATTCACACACAAACATTCACACACAAACGCACAATCCTAGCATACAACTGCCAGCACGCACACAATTTAACACACAACCGCCAACACACACAGGTGTCGACATACACAACCCAACACACACACACAAGTGTCAACAAACACTATCAACAACAATCAATCACATTTAGTCACAATTGACTACCACGTCAACATTTATTCAACACGATACGAGATAAAATACTAACACACGCACACACACCCATTTTCAACCAAGTATCTATATAGTCAATTAATCCAATTTAAATCGCTCAAGCAATGATAAAATTAATTATGAAACACTAGGCATAAATCAATTTATAAAAATTATATAAAGTTAGCAAGAATCCTCTTGCCTCAAGTCGAACCACAACGACCCCAGAGATCTCCAATCAACCCGAATGAACCTGCGAAATCAATCTGAGTAAAACCTTGGCGTTAATTCAAATCAAACCACAACTAGAAAAACCCCCAAATTCAAACCCTAATTCATACCTTCAAAACAAATTCAGCCAACCACCCAAAAATTTAGCAACCCATCAAACAAATTCAGCAAACCACACCTTTCTTCAACTGTCCACGTAGAACCACAACATCAATTCAATCTCACTCAACATCAATTCGAAATAACATACAAAAATTCAGCCAAACCGAAATAACCCTTAACCCGAGCTTACCTTGTCGTCGACCACTACGTAGCCACCGGGGAGAACACCTCGGCACCGGAGGCGACGGCGGCAACCTGCACAACCACTGCAGCAACCGCAGCACAACAACAGCGCAGCCACGGACTGCACAATGGCACAGCAAGGCAGCAGCACGGACAGCAGCAGCAGCAGGGGAGGAGGAGGAGGAGCGGCGCGGTCCAAGTCGGCTCGCCGGAGAAGAACCGCTCGGCTGGGCACCGGAGAAGAACAGCTCGCCGGAGGAGAAGGTGCTGGCTGCTCGGCTGAAGAACTCTCACGGGAGAGAGAGACAACCGAAGTTTAGGAATTAAAATCCCCAAATTCCCCTTTCTCCCATTTAAGTAAAAATCCTTAATTAATTTACCAAATTGCCATTTTCAACTTATTTGGGGTATTTCAAAAACAAAATATACATGACTTCTTAATTTAAACTAATGGGATTTTTTATAAACAACCTGATTCGTTTAGTGATGTTTCATGTCGCTTATGTCGTATAACATTCATTCTCAACTTCCTCCTATGCCGAGCTACGTTGTGCATGAAAATAAATATCAATTAGTTAAAATACATAAATTATGCTATTTAATAGAACTTTTAAGAATAACATACCTTGTTCGACATTGTGCATATGATTTTGTTCTGAAGACATGACATTGTGCAATTGAACTACAAATAAATAGTTATATCATAATCTGCTTATTATAGATAATAAAACAAAATTATTATTCATACTTCATAAAAAAAAGTAACAATTTAAAATATATACCGTAATTTTCTTGATCTCGAACACTTATAGATAAAAATGAATTATGAACGTTTTGATCACTTCGGGGTAAATGCAAAGCCGACGGTATGATATTTTGGTGTACTGCATAAATACATGCATATGTGTTACAAAATTTAAAGCATAAGGAAAAAAACCAATACCACAATTATATATTTTCATAGTTATAAAATCGTTACAAATTTATATCATTTAATTTACAATAATGAAATTAAATATATATTGTATTATATAACATCAAACATTTATTACAATATACATGTTCAAATCGAATTAACTAAAGACTTTATCAAATAACATTACTAACCATTTGAAATGTCGAACATGGGGATACGATCACTAACGGATGAATTGGTACTAACTTCAGGAATACATCCTGCATAATGACTATTTATATTCAAGTTCATATTTAAATTGATCGAAAAAATAGTGAAAGAATTGAATGCAAATTTTTCACCTGGTCGATTTGAAATTGTCCGTTGTCGTTTATCTCTAATAACAGCCAATCTCAGCGCTCTGTTATGTCGAGTTAATTCGTCCATAACAAAATAAGCCTGCAAAATCAAATATTTATTCAAATTAAAACTTATATTTTTTTACAATGTAATACGCAAATTGTAACATATTTTTTGCATATTAAAAATGTATCTACTTCTATATGTAAACAGTTAAGGAGATGTTTATAGTTTTTTGTTACATGACTTATAGCAAAAAAAAAAACAGATATCGTTGCCATGGTTTCGAAATATAGGCCTAATACATTAAAAATTGATATTATGTACTTATTAAAAATATAATAAATAAACAATATATATTTGTTTCTATTATTATATTATATTACAAAATTCTAAATAATCAATGGACATATGGCCCAAAAATAAAAACAATGTAAATAACTTAATAATTTCAAATACAAATACTATCTTTTTAAAACATAACACAATAATAAATATATTTCAATTCTAAATATATTAATGGGTTAAGAATCCTTAATTAATACAAAATATACGAATAAAACCCGATCCATTTCAATAATCCCGTGTTAAGTTTTCGAAAACATTATCCGGTCTCAATGTAAACCAAAATCCGGCCCAAGATCGATCTCGTTGGCCCAAGCCCAATATCGCGATATCAGATACCCTAATACAAAAACCCTAATCTCATTTGCTCCTTTCAATCTGCACCACTTCTATTCTCTTCTCTTCTCTCTCCCTTTCCAATTCTAGGGTTCTAGCTTCGAACTTTCCATTTCGAAGTTTGAAGCTTGTATGGGACGCGTCTCTTCTCTCCTTCTACCACCTTCCATTTCCAGAGTTACCACTTTCAATCTTTCCAGATTTAATAACAACTTTTCTTTCCGATTTCATCTTCCATTTTCGTCATCATCAAATTCCAGTCAAGCGCCGAATGAACATCTCCATTTTTATTCATCCTCTTCCTAAGTTACCTTAAACAATATCGATTTTCCCTTCCTATGTTCCCCAGAAACCTAAACAGTCGTAATCTCGAAGAAAAAATGTCGCCAGAGATGGAGGTTCATTATCTCTGTCTGATTTTCAGATCCAGATCTTTTCCAGAGATGGAGGTTCATTATCCCCAGAAACCTAAACCCAGATCCGGAAGAAGAGTCTGATTTTCAGATCCAGATCTTTCAAAGGTAATTTTTTTTTCTCTATTTCTTTGTCAGTCTCTGTATTCATCTCGATAGAAGTCGCTTTATGGATCTTTTGATTTTAACCTATGATTTATATTCTCTGGCACCAGATCTAATGTTAGTTTCATTTGATTTTGGTTGAAACATGTTTCTGCGTTGGAGATCTGGAAGAACAAACAGTCGCAGATGATACAGAAATTTTGAAGAATATTCTGGCAAATTCCAGAATAAGATCCAATGTTGGTTTTCTTTTCTCTCTTTCTCTTTCACTTTATCTGGAAATTTTGGATATTTAAAAAGCTTAAATTTCCAAAGTCATGTTTCTAATAAACTCAACTATCAATTTCTTTATTGTTTAATTTATTGATTTCATATATTTCATCAAGATTATTCTTCATATAGTTTTTGGGGAGAAAAAAATTGGTTTTTGTTTATTTTGTAGGTAAAATCTGATATTATATGAAAACAATAATAAAATCTGATATTAGATTAAACCGGTTCGACATTATAATAAATAATATATCAAAACCGATCCACTTAAATATATATATTTTATAATCTTTTATTCACATAATATGGGATGATACATTCTAGGCTTATTGGCCCAATAAAGAATTTAAGTGAATGGGCTTATTGGGTCGGCGAATGTTTTATTGCATGTTATCATAAATATAACATTTTGTATAGTCTGGATTTTTTTTTTTTTTAAAAAAAATGTATATGTAACAGATGTTAACCAGTACTATTATAGGCTTATTGGCCCAAATATATTATAACCCAGTATAAACAGAATGAAACAATCTTAATGGACTAATTGGGCTTTAATTTAAAGGCCAAATTATCAAGCCTGGCAAAATTTAAAATTACTTTATGAATCTATCTAGAGAGTTCGATTGAAACAAAAGCAGGTGAAAAGTTGATTTTATCTGTCTGTTCTCTTTATTTCTCTTTCTCTGTGCACTCTGTCTCTTTCTCTGTGTCCTCTATCTCTATTTCACTTTCTCTGTGTCTTCTATCTCTATTTCTGTTTCTCTTTCTCTGTGTCCTATATCTCTCTTTCTCTTTCTCTGTGTCCTCTATCAAACGTATAGATCTAGATCTAAAACATCTCTGTTTGCTGGAAACATGATTATGCTTTGGAGATCTGGAAGAAGAAATCTACGCAGCTGGTGAAGAAATGTGGAAGACTATTGTGGCAAACTCCAGAAACGATAAATGTAAATTCTCATCTCTCTCTCTCTTTTACTTTGTTTGGAATTGGACGTGATATTTGAAATGCTTAGGAATTATATCATGATACTAAATGATTTCATACATTTGATCAAGACTGTTATTCATGTTTTCTTTTGTGAATTTTTTTTTTTTTGGAAGATTTATTTTAATAAGGTCAAATCTCATATTATATGAAAACCGTATTAAAATATGATAGTAGATAAAACCGGTCCTACATTGTAATAAATATATCAAACCCGGTCAACTTAGATATTTCTACATTTTCGGATTCTTATTAAACATTGTGGGCCTTTTGGCCCAATTAATATGTAAAACAACCGTTAGAGTTAAGTTTAGCGGCCCACAATAATTAATGTTACTGTTGTAATGGGCTAATTGGGCTTAAATTGAGTCTAGCGGGCTATATGTCACAGATTTGAAGAAGTGTATAGAAATTACTGTAAAATATTTTTTCTTAGAAATGATGGGCTTATTAGCCCAATTATATTTTAAACCAATTAAAGGACACTGCAACGATTCTAATGGGCCAATTGGGCTTAAATTTTAAGGCTGAAATTACATTTATCGAAATTCACTTAACATATTTCCGAACCTCTCTCTCTCTCTCTCTCTCTCTCTCTCTCTCTCTCTCTCTCTCTCTCTCTCTCTCTCTCTCTCTCTCTCTCTCTCTCTCTCCCTCTCTTTGCCTCTGCCTCTGTCTATGTGTCTCTCTCTGTCTATGTCTATCTGTATCTCTATTTAATATTAACATATCACTACATATCTATACATTTCTGGAAAGATGTTTATCTATATTAGTATGAGATTTGCAGATATCTTAATTTTTTTTAAATTCTTTCTCTGCGAGGCTTCAAACCAAACACACTTTAGACCAACGAAGGTATACATGTAACAAATACACTGCCATGAAGGAAGAAGTTATGGAAGACTATGTACCAACTGTAAGTGTTTAAATTATATCTATTAGTCTCACATTGAAATGCATAATTCATTCTGCATAGATAGTAAAAAGTTTATTTGTATGATTCTTGTTTCCTGTAAGAAAAATATATGTTTTGTACATGATTTTTTTATAAGTGTTGAATTGAAAGGTAACACTTGTCATCTGGCTAAATCTTGAGTTTAAACATTTTTTAGAGATTATAAATCCTATTCTAATTACATAATAGCTGAATATGTTGCATGCATCCAATGAAACATAAAAGCTCTGGTTTAGATGCCTATGAAAGGAATCTAAAACTGATATCATATGTAACCTAAGGATGAAACACATGTCTTACATATAACAAAGTAAAGAAACTGATGTGCACATGTTATATTGAAATAAGAATTATTCTAATATATACAGAACTATAATAATCATGTAGCAATAGTATATGTAATAACAAATGTATCTAACCTTTGCAAATATTTTCCTATCTATGATTCCAGGTTTGCAATCCAGCTGTAAATGATAAGAGCATTGAAATTAAAATTAGGAATCTCAATATCAATAGTTTCATATTCTGAAAGGTCAATATTTCATATTACCAACTCTACAGTTTACATAGTGTATTTATCATATTCTAACTCATATTCTAATTACAAAATTTCTGATTCTCTTACATGCATTCAATACAACATATTAACTCATATTCTAATTACATGCATTCAATACAACATATTAGCTTATTCTCTTACATGTATAGAAATTACTGTAAAATATTTTTTCTTAGAAATGATGGGCTTATTAGCCCAATTATATTTTAAACCAATTAAAGGACACTGCAACGATTCTAATGGGCCAATTGGGCTTAAATTTTAAGGCTGAAATTACATTTATCGAAATTCACTTAACATATTTCCGAACCTCTCTCTCTCTCTCTCTCTCTCTCTCTCTCTCTCTCTCTCTCTCTCTCTCTCTCTTTGCCTCTGCCTCTGTCTATGTGTCTCTCTCTGTCTATGTCTCTCTGTCTATGTCTATCTATATCTCTATTTAATATTAACATATCACTACATATCTATACATTTCTGGAAATCTGTTTATCTATATTAGTATGAGATTTGCAGATATCTTAATTTTTTTTAAATTCTTTCTCTGCGAGGCTTCAAACCAAACACACTTTAGACCAACGAAGGTATACATGTAACAAATACACTGCCATGAAGGAAGAAGTTATGGAAGACTCTGTACCAAATGTAAGTGTTTAAATTATATCTATTAGTCTCACATTGAAATGCATAATTCATTCTGCATAGATAGTAAAAAGTTTATTTGTATGATTCTTGTTTCCTATAAGAAAAATATATGTTTTGTACATGATTTTTTTTATAAGTGTTGAATTGAAAGGTAACACTTGTCATCTAGCTAAATCTTGAGTTTAAACATTTTTTAGAGATTATAAATCCTATTCTAATTACATAATAGCTGAATATGTTGCATGCATCTAATGAAACATAAAAGCTCTGGTTTAGATGCCTATGAAAGGAATCTAAAACTGATATCATATGTAACCTAAGGATGAAACACATGTCTTACATATAACAAAGTAAAGAAACTGATGTGCACATGTTATATTGAAATAAGAATTATTCTAATATATACAGAACTATAATAATCATGTAGCAATAGTATATGTAATAACAAATATATCTAACCTTTGCAAATATTTTCCTATCTATGATTCCAGGTTTGCAATCCAGCTGTAAATGATAAGAGCATTGAAATTAAAATTAGGAATCTCAATATCAATAGTTTTATATTCTGAAAGGTCAATATTTCATATTACCAACTCTACAGTTTACATAGTGTATTTATCATATTCTAACTCATATTCTAATTACAAAATTTCTGATTCTCTTACATGCATTCAATACAACATATTAGCTTCAATGTAGATTCTTCTGATATGGGATTCATAAACCTGATATCATGATTATCCTAAGGATGACAAAGCTCTAAAGGCATGTGTAATTCTGATGTATAATTTAGTACTATCAAAATTTCTTTTTTGGTTTACCAAATAATTACTGACGTGGCACATCTACATTTTTTCACTTATAGGTGTAATATATAAAAAAAATCATGATATCAGGGTATCATCTCAAGAAGTTAGATTTACATGTTATGCACACACAGTCAGGTAATGTTTATCTGTTTGATAGTTTTGAATTGGATATTAAACAATTGCGAACATTTTTTTCAAACTATAACTGATGTATTCTTGTAACAGTAATGCAGGATGCAAATTTGGATGACACAAACAACATTGTCATTCCCTAAGATCATTTATACAGTATAAGTAAAGGTATGAGTACAATATTAAAAGAATTTATGTATGTTCACTAAATTGTAAGTGTTACTGATCATAAAATTTATTCCATTATAGGTTGAAGCATATCATCTCTAATATACATCTCCTAAGCAGATTGGAGTTGTACTATCAGGTCATGGTTTAATACTGTTAATATTTATACTTAACTCATTTACTTTATGTCGTTGTACTTATTATATAAATTGTTTATCATATAGGAATCATTTGGGAGCTTATGGTGATCTCAAAAGAAAAAGTGGATAATCATATATATAGAGAAAAAAGAAGAACTAAAGGTATGTTTTATACACCAACTTTTAGTGTAGTAATATTTTGAAATTGTATATGAAATAGATTAGATGTAAATAATTATTATGACTTGCTCATTTTTTTTTTCAAAGCATGCAAAAAACTTTAAGCAAAACCCATCTTGAACATCTAGGTTTAAAAGTATATACAACTTATGAACTATGCTGGTTTGTTTCAGAAATTTACACAACTCATGTTCAAATATCAGAATAAACTTAACAGGCTACTGTAGGACGAAGTTCTTTACATCTAAACAAACACAACAAATATTCATAAATAATACAACTTAAACATATGGTATACCTGTAAGAAGACTCAACAATACATCTGACATTCACGATGAACAGTATCTTAGGTTTTCTCATAAAACCACATCCCTCACTTGACATTCACGATGAACAACATCTTAGGTTTTCTCATAAAACCACATCCCTCACTATTTGTCAAATCTCATAGGATATATAGAAGTTATAATTATTCAGATTATATATCTATGTAATATATGTTAATAAATGATCTTCCATATATTTACATATACCCGACCTCTTATGATACATAGAAGTTGTATATACTATCCTTGTATATGTTTTCCAATGATTCTAAGTGAAATATATGTGCTCACATAAAAACTTACAAATTTATTAAATTTTATTATTTTTGTCTACTTATAATTTAGATCAATCTATAATTTCCTTACCCGAATTCAGACAAATAATAACCTAAGTAATTTTCAATTAAACGTTTTCATATTTTGTTTGATGAGTACAACTTAATTGCATAACACTGTTTATAATGAATTCTGCTATACTTCAGATAATAATATGTTTTTTCATTATTAGGCCAATAAAACTCATTTTACATTGGATATGAAACGATCTTCATAATGTTTAATATACCCAGATTATAAATTTGCACTACTTCAGATTACTGTAAATAAATTATAACTCTATTTCTAAATATTGTAATGATTGGATTAATAACAAAACAAATTGGTTTAGTAAATGAATTTAAGAAATGCAATATAACAGACAGTCACTTGTCCTGAAGAAGAAATGGCATAGAATAATTCTAAATATTCTAAATAACTTGAAGAAAAAAAAAACATGACAAGAAATGGCATAGAATAATTCTAAATATTCTAAATAACTTGAAAATAATAAAAAACATGACAAATTCTTAGCAACTTATTATTCATATTCTCCTTCAAAAGGCTCATCTTCCTCTTCTTCTTCTTCTTCTTCTTCTTCTTCTTCTTCTTCTTCTTCTTCTTCTTCTTCTTCTTCTTCTTCTTCTTCTTCTTCTTCTTCTTCTTCTTCTTCTTCTTCTTCTTCTTCTTCTTCTTCTTCTTCTTCTTCTTCTTCTTCTTCTTCTCCTTCTTCATCTGACAAATTAATAACAACCTGCCTCCCATTCAAGTGTTGCCAAGGTAGACGATTAATCTTTGCAAATTCATCCAATACAGCCCAAAGTTCAAGTCCGGATATTTCATACTCCATATCGTAAATACACAAAAGTTGCCATGCTAACACGCATTTACTACTGAATTTCAACATATACTCTCGTCCTTCACCTTCAATCCATATATTTACAACACTGTTGCGCCATGTGATGTAATTATGTTCTTCGTTAGACAATGAATCGATACGTAAATAACGATCATGGCCATATTGTAGAAACATTTCTTCAAGCCCAGTTTCATTCAATTCAGCCTGTGTAAGAACAATAATCATAGGATTATAGGAACCAAACGTTGAATGAAAATCTGCCTCTTCAGTTGGACCGAAATAGCCAGCGACATTCTTGACTGCACAGTTGAGCTGTTTATTTCCATATTGGCCATATGTATATAAAAATATACTATTTATTTCCATATTCTGTAATATTTTATCAGATTTATTTAATATATTCCTTAAAGAATTTTACAAAAAACCCTAAGGTCTCTTGTAAGAACAGCAGACTGTTAAAACAACCTAAGCATATTATGCAGATTATGCTCGCTGCAGAGTATGCTCTGAGAGGGTGTTAAGAGTAATCGCTCTTGTACTACAATCTCCAAGCATATTCTGCATCGAATTGTTTCAGCCTACTCAATTTTTGTGAATACTTATGTAATCTTCAAGAACTGAATGTTATTAATAAAATTGCATAACTGCTTTATCATTTTATATGAATACTCAGTGTAAAAAAGTGTTTACTTTCATCCATATTCATTTATGAGTTTGAATAATCAAAGTGTTTAAAAAATTAGAACTGAATGTTAATAATAATTTTGCATAACTGATTGTTAATCAACAAATGTAATACCTTAGGTATTTATGATATTGAATTGAATTTCATTCAATGGTTTAGCAAAAAACGCATTCACCACACAAAAGTATAACATGATGAAAGGAAAAATCGACCATATAAATTTCATTCAATGGTTTAGCAACATCATACCAATATAAAAACTGAAACAAAACACATGAATTCTCTGAAAAACTAAATAGTGTATTGGCTCAAATAATAGAAAAAAACAATCTAATTTAGTCCAACTTTTCCTTCTTCACTTTCTTTAGAGTAACCCTCTTCTTTGTGGTTGATCCATTGCCATGATTCGTAATATGACTATCTTCAGATTTAGCACTCTCCTCCTCAGAATTGCTATTTTCCTCATCATCAATGTTTATATAGTCACGCTTACGGGGTGTCGCCATTTCATTTGATGACACTTTAGACACCTCATCATTCTCTACATCGAGTGATGCCTGATTTTCCTATAATAAGCAAAGCTCTTGATCAATTCAAGTACCCAAATCTGAAAATTAAAACAAATAAAATGAAGAATGCATACCTCTGATTCTAAACTGCATTGTTCAAACTTTTCAATCAAAGTCAAATCATCCGTCATGTTTGTTATTGTGTATGCCGTTGCAGATGGAAGTCTACTAATATTAAATTGGGAAATGAGAACCCTAAACAACATTTTTTTATTTAACAACACATTTAGATCGTCTGGGATGATACTAATGTCCTTATCCTAACAATAAAAATGAACTGATTAGTAATTAATGAAATAAGAATCATTATATACGTATCACTTCACATTTTATATACTTAATTTAAGACCCAAAAATTTACCTTATCTATTGACTCAATAATGCTTGTGACTGATTTCTTTAAAAACTGAGTAGCTTCTCTATCAAATATAGTCAATTGAGTAGTCCCAAATCCATCTATAACATTAACTTGAACACAAAATCTGCACAGATAAAAACATATATAAATAACTCAATAAACAAAAAACAGTAAAATGCATTTGTCGTAAATTAATTACCTAAGAATTGCATAGTTCACTAATGCATCACATTTCTTGCACCAAAACTGTTCTTCTTGTGCTTGCACTTTGCTTTTACACCGTTTGCATGAATTATAGTACCATCCATATTAATCTTCAATATGGTCAATGATGGCAAGAACAATAGCTTAGAGAACCTTTAGGAATTATCATTGTAATAAAAAATAAATAACCTAAAAACTTGATGATTTAAAACTCATAAATAATCTAAAAAACTTAATATTTACATATAAAATGTTTAGAAACTCAACTATTCTTAACTTACCGTTCCACGCTCATGAAGATGTTCATAAAGTTCATCCAAGGTTTTTCTTGCACTCACATCCAAGAAAATATCAGCAGAAGAATATGATCGCTCACTTGATAGTTGTACACAACTATTTCCACCTTTTGAAGCAGATTGTTTTGATATACTAAAGTTTAAGAAACAATATAGTAAATTATTTACAATTAATATAACCAAATATCCAAAAGAAATAATTTGAGAAACAGTATGCTGAACAATATAATAGATTATTTACAATTAATATAAACAGATATTTAAACATAAAAAATCAGAATATACCTTTCCTTGAATTTTGAAATCTCGCTAATACTTTCATCGTCAAAATACACCCTTGTGCCATAATATCCATTTGACACATTAGGTGAATTATTCCATTTCCCAAGCTTCGCGAACTGAACTATAACAACGACCGTATTTTGATTTGATGCGCCAATAAATGGACGACATAAATCAGCAAAATCATCCCATAGAGTACAATTAATGATATTGTTCCTGTGATATAACCAAAATAAAAGTTATAAATCATCATTTTTGTAAACAGAAAATGTTTAATTTGTGTAATGACATTAAAAATAAATAAAAAATGATAAATAATTAATACCTTGCATCCAGTAATTGCAAATTAATTCTTTTACCATCTTTGCCATTGTTTTTAGTAAAGGTCACTATCTGATCACCAATTCCAACCAATTCACCAATAACATCTACACATAAAACATACAATATTAATGAAGCATATTATACACATAAAAACAACATAGTTAAAGGATTGTAATATGAAAATATTAAAAAATAACTTACCGTAAAGATATCCTTTATCCAATGACTCGTCGATGATTTTTTCAAATTCAGTAAATTTGAATCCATGAACAGGAACAGAAATGGTCGAACATAGTTTAACAGTAGTGTTGCGATAAAATATGACCTTATACTTCTGATCAGAAAACTTAAATGGTATATCATATAGGGCAACTCCGAAATTTGAAATCAAATAAGCACCTCCTTCTTTTAATAAAGATAAGCTAACCATAAAAGCTTCTTTAATGACTGCATGGATTTTGTCACTCTGAAAAATAATATCACAAAATTCTAATCAATATATTTGAATTTAATTGCAAGATTAGGCACACAATTTTGTAAATACACAAAACAATCTGTTAACATATAAACTACTAATCAGTACCTTCTCATCCATTAGAATGAGTTCAATCGTTTCGTATTGAGTTGGATCGTCTTTCTTTGGAACTTTAAATAAACGGATTACACGAACCTTAAGTTCATGATTACCTCGGGTACCTGTAATATCCTTCACTTGCTGTATAATTTTTGACATATCTACAATACGGAATAAACAATTTTCAGTATATTAAAATTAACATAAAATCTGAATTACAACAAAAAAACTGAATTTATGAAATAGAACCAGTTATTAAAACAACAAAATTTAAACCCTATCTGAAACTACTTGGTATACTTTCAGTTTTAACCTTGTATATGATTTTTGGATTTACTGTAAAATACTGAATTCTTTGAAAAAATTGTGTGTTGCAGACTATTTTGTTATGGTGTCAAGATCTGGAGTTTGGTGAGGATTGCACATTGAAGAAGGTTATGGAAATATACATACCCTCATCAAGGGAAGAAAAAACGTAAGCTCTCTGTCTATATATCTATTTGCTCTTGGCTCCCATGTATATATGAAAGACATATTTTTCAAAGTATATTGAAATATGTAAATAGACAGAATAATTCAAGATAAATGACAGTGTTGTAAATAGAGAGGTTACTATTAGTTTGTGTAGAATATGCTCCGAGGCGTTATTAGTTTCATCGGCAAAAGGACTAATCTAATAGCCTCTCGGAGCATATTCTACACAAACTTAAGTAAACATGCCTCCTCTTATAGGTTCGATATTGCATATAGGTTCTAAATTATTACCTTGTAACTTCTACGAAGTCACACCCTTGTCTTTTTAACACTGTTTTGTATAATTCATAGTCTAACCTTATGCTTATACTTGTTATGTTTCAAATTCGAACCAAAACAACTCCGCTGATGAGGAGATCGATCCAAACCCAAACATACGAAGCATGTAAAAGATGTAAGCTATTGTCTATCTCTCTGCCTCTATTTTAGTATACAATCATAATGTAATGCACAAAAATCTAATGAACAAAATGTAATGAACAAAATGTAATGAAAGACATGTATAGTCAATATCAGTACATGTAATTTCTGGGTGAATGACAAAAATTACCTCGTAAATAGCTCAAAACTGGCTGTTGTTTGTACTGCAATGTCTAGTTGATTGTACTGAAATTGAATGAGAGGCTGTAAATATATAGCTGCACAAACCGTATCATTGATTCTGTCATATTCTGCCATATATTATCAGTACCAGATCGGTTTTAATTTTTGGAAACATAGATTTTCAGTGCCATATAGTTTTCCATATATATTCTGTTATATTCTGCCGTATATTTTGCACATATTTTTTATTCTGTAATATTTTGCCACGTTTTAATTTGGAAAATGTAGATTCTCAGTGTCATATATACTGCAATATATTTTCTGTGATTTCCTTTGATATTATTCATTTATTGTGCAGATATTTTATATTCTAAAATATTATGTCACATGTCTGTTTATGGACAGGTTCATACCAGATTGATTTGCAGAATTTGGGCGTCGAGGAAACAATTGCATAATTTGTGTATTTGTGTATTTTTGTGCAATAATTTGTATTATTGTCAGTTTTATGGTGATTTGTTTCTGGTTCAGGTTTAGCCTTGCAGGTTTTAATATTGCACAGGTTCAGTTTTGTGCAATGTGTTGTTTTTAGAGTTTGCAATTTTTCTGCAGGTGTATTCTAAGTTTTTGCATGTGTGTTGCAAGTTTGTGCAGGTTTTTCTCGGCATTTCAATTTATTGCTTGGTTTCTGGGCATTTAATTTATGTTTTAGGTTAATTTTGATTGATTGTCTTTCAAGTTTATGATTGTGTGCAGATTCTATTTTTTTCTTATGGTTTAAAATTTATAATGGTTTGTATAAATCATATACTGCATAATTCTGCTATTTTTATTGATTGCAAATTATTAATTCTTATATTTGGCATCATATGCAATATTCAGAAAATAGATCGGCTTATAATCGTTTAATATAAGAAAGATTTGCAATCAAAAAATTAGGTTAGAATATTAATTGCATAATTTTTAGAAAGATTTACAATCTACAAAAATCAAAATGGAACAAAGAAAATCATGTTAAATAAGGCTAAAACGATGTATTTTAGTAAACTACCAAATGAAACAAAAAACTGACACGTGTACAACGAAATTCCGTGATGACACGTGGCATCGCAATTTTCGGATTCATTCTCGGGGCGCGTGCCTGTGCAGACGCGATTCTGCTTTAGTTATTATATAGTAGATTTATTGGTGAGTTACAAGGTTTGACATCAGAAATTTTATTTTTTTAGCTCTTTTTATATAAATTCTTTATGTTTATTGATTACGATATGAGTTATTAAATACTTGCAAATTTATGAAAAAATTATGAGAATATAGAGTAATCTTATACTTCTTAATAAGTGTGTCAAACTCTAGAATGACAATATTTTTACTACGAGTATTAAAATAGCTACATCAGATGACGTGCCAAACTTCTTACCATTAAAGACAGTCTATTCTTACCATTAAAGACAGTCTAAGTCGTGCCAACGTATTTACAAGTTACAAAGCATACAATTTAAGTCGAGTTCAATACAATGTGTTCTTGTATTTTGCCCATTTTTAAAATAGTAAACCATTTTTCACACTCAAATAGTAATGCATCTCTATCTATTTAAACCATTATTCAACGATAAATAAAATACGCATGTGTTCATGTATTAAATACAACAAGACAACTTATTTTGCCCATTGATACACGAATACAACAAAACCTTATATTCTATACAAACCATATTAGTATTAAGTATCTCCAGCTTCATACAACCCACACGAAATTCCATCACCAATAGGCAATAGGTGTCTATATAATTCTCGTTTAAGATATATAGTGAGGAAGCTAATTAAACAAAATAATACTCCAATATAACAGCTGAACAAACATTCTATACGCCACTTCGGTGGTGGCACAACGGTGTGGAGCTCGGGGGGACAAGGAGCAGGTCCCGGGTTCGATTTCTGCCTGCTCCCCCTTTCTCTGGGGTCCCCCATCCCAGAGTTCGCCGGGCCCACGCCGGTGTGTCGAGCCGGTCGGCGCAAACCGGTTTACCTGGCTCGTGGCCTTTGTCGGCTAGGTCACGGATCCGCGGGTTGGCTCGCTCCGCAAGTGGTGGGTCTCCGCGTCATAAAAAAAAAAAACATTCTATACGATATTATAACTTATTTTCTCCAATATTTGTCTATCAAAGCACACACACCAGTCACTCTCAAAAGGATCATTTCAGTTTTCAAAAAAAAAAAACCCTTTTTTCTATTTAAAACCTTCTAATTTAATAAAATGGTCAAAACAATGTCTAGTAAATTCAGACGATCGACTTCAATGGCCCATAAATCATAAACCTAAAATTTGGTGACACGTGACACACCGCAAAAAAAAAAAAAACTCCTTCCGTCCCATAATATAAGACCCGTTTCCTTTTTTATATATTATTCATAGTTAAAGAGAATTTTTAAGATTTCTTCTAATATATAAGAAAAAACATAGTCATGTGGGGTCTTATTTGATTCGTCTTAACGAGTACTTTGATAATATAAAAAAAAATATTTTTTATTAATATATAATTAGAGATATTAACGATGTAAAATCCGCATCGGCAAATGTGCCCAATCAAATCAGGGAAGAACAATATGGGACAGAGAGTAACAAATAAAACCACACCTATCCACACAAACCCCTACTATCCCAACAAATTAATAACTAAATGGACCGGGAAAAATATTTGACCCTATAAATAGAACCAATCAATTCACATCCATTCACAATTTCACATGGACAAACCCGAGAGCTCAATCCCTTCCCCCTAACATTTTTCACCGAAGGCAATATCTCGTTCTACCTTATAACAACACGTTTACTTTTTAGCGCATACCTAAAATTGTTGTTTAACGCATAGGCTCTACACATTACGTGTAGAGCCTCACCACACATTATGTGTGGTGTTGGGTTACACGTAACGTGTGAAGCCATGCACCACGTAACGTGTGGTGAGGCTCCACACATTACGTGAAGCCATAGGTTTAGGACTCGACTTAACGTGAGGAGAGTGTCCCTAGGTTAAGTAGACCTCTTATTTTATTAAGTAACGTTATACGAAGTATTCTTCGATTAGTATTGAATTTTACAATAAGATTGAAGTTACGATTGTATTGAGTCAGTTACATTCGCTTATTTCGGTCTTCAACCCTTCCAATGTAATAAAGTTCTCGATCGAGCCACCAAGTTGCTTCCAACCTGAAGATAGCGTATGTTTAGGGTTTAGGATTTATGGTTTATGACATGTAATTTATTTGTGTTTTAATGTTGTGTATGAAACATAAGATTGTTTTCAAATAGGCATTAGGGGAGGATTACCCCTATTATGTAGCCCAACTTGTATTAATCTTTATAAGAACAATACAAAACAATCATCAACATAGAAGACAATACAAATTGTTCATAACCCAAATTGACTACAATAACATTTAGCACACAATAGAGAAAACAATACAAATTGATCATAAACTTAGAAAAAATTAGAGAAAAGATATGACACTGCTTTAGCGTTTGAAGAAATTAGGGTAGTCTCTGGTGAACATTCGCTTCATATGATATCTCTGGTTTGCTAAAATTGTTTGCTCCCTACAGAGGTTGATAGTACATAAACAACATTACACAAAAGATACGACATTAATCACCTATGACGTACATCATTTAATAGATTGAAGTTATACCTACGAATGTTATCAAGATCTTTAACAAGTTCTTGATTTTCCTTAACAAGATCTTGTTTTTCCTGCCATTGTTGTTGAATAACCGCGTGTGCCCTGTCCTCGTACATTGGATCAATCCACTCCCTGAAACGACACCCCACTTCTGGGCATCCCCAATACCTCCTTCTGTAGTTCCACTGCAAATCCCAATTTTGGACAACGGCTTTCAAATTACAGTAGCATAGCCTATATGCGTTTGTTGATGATTTGGATGAAGATGCCATTATTTGTTGTAGTGTTTGTTTCCTACAAATATCATAAAGCGATTAATATAAAAAGTTAGGGTTACTAAATCGATAAAAACTGGAAGAAGAAGCTTACCCAAAAGTGTATCTATAGGCGCCGCTTGTGTTGGAATTGTTGTAGTGAACAAACAACCCTAATGCTTCTTATATAGTGAAAAGGCAATGTGTTTGACAGCTAATAACCAGTTGAAAAAAGGAGAAATCTGATTGACAAATCTTTGACATCTAATAAACCTCAAAACCCTAAACACTAAACCCTAAACAAAAAAACCTAAACCCTAAACCCACGTAACGTGTTGAGTGTGAATATACTCAACACGTTACGTGTGATAGATGCTCATACGTAACGTGTGGGATAACATCACACGTAACGTGGGGTTACGGCTGTTGTAAAATGTAATACCCCTCAAATTTAGTAAGGGTATTTGGGTAATTTCTCAACTCTCGTTCTGTAATCGTGACGCGTTTGGCGAAGTTCAAAAAGTTCTGTAAATCGTATAATCTCTTTAATATTTCCCTGAGCTTTATAATATACATTCGATGTATTTTCGAGGCTTAGAATATTTGTTTGGGTACAAATTTTATTTTTCGGGTTTAATCACGTGTTAAATCGTTTCCCTGAGCAAAAGACGCGAACGTGGCATTTTCCGCCACCGCGGAAGAATTTCCGCGATCGCGGAAAACTGTTCAGCGTCGTCTTCAATGGGATTTCGCGTTACGCCGGTTGGATCGCCGTCGATTCGCCGGGGGAGGGAGCTAGAGCGATTCGGCTGGCCGGGGGTTGAACTCCTCGGAGGCCTATAAAAGGGAGGCTCGTGGAGGGTGGATCGATCATCCAATCTGATCTCCATCTCTCAGATCTCTCTCACTCGTGCTCGTTTCCCTTCGCCGGAGTTCGTCGTCGTCGGAGCAGCTCGTCGGAGGTTTTCGTGGTCCGTTGGTGGTGCGTTGGAGGCCTCGTGGTGGTGGTAGTCGAAGCCCCCTCGTCTGAGCCGTTGTCGTCGTCGTCGGTGAACTGGTTTGATTTAGGTTTCGTCGGAGGTTGATCCGCGATCGCGGACATGAACACCGCGACCGCGGATGGTGCCCAAAAATCCGCAACCGCGGATGATGCCCAAAAATCCGCAACATCGGAATCCAAAACCGCGACCGCGGTTTGCCTTAGCAAGCACGATCGTGGCTTTGGAAGAGCCGGTCACGGATGGGACCTTCGTTTCCTTTCGTTTCTTTAGATTCGTATTATTATTCGTATCGAGTCTAACCTAGGGTTCGTCGTGGGTTCGTTGTCGTCGTAGGAATCCGTAACCCAATTTCGTTTCCAGTTTCCGGACCTAGAAACCCGACATCGTTCGTTCGTCTCGATTAAGGCAAGTGGAGGTTCGCTCTTGCTTATCATTCCATGTTCCATTGATTATCAATTATTTCTGATTGTTAATTAAATTGGAGTGAACTGTTGTTTTCATTTGGGAATAGATGTTATAAATGATATGATGATAATATGATATTATAGTAGGTTGTATATATTACTAGAAACAATGCTATTATACATGTTATTACTGTAATAGATTTTGTTGTGGATTTAAATGTAAACTTTAATGCTAGATTAACACGAGTATTCGTAGGAACGCTAACTCCCTATGAGGAGTAGTCGTTTCTTTATAATTCTCTTCAGGTCATGACCCATTGCTTCTTATCCACCTGTAAGGATATGAATTGTTAAGCACCTTGCTAGTGCCATTTGGGTGGGCGTAATGTCACCCTGTGTTAAACTTTCGTAGTCACTCGAGATCACATTAAAAGCTTTAACATGATTTTGTGTTTTGAAATTAAGAAAGATAAGTGCGGTTATGCACATAATTAATATACCCTCGGTCGAGGAGTACAACGTGGAAACCGCCCGGACTTCGGTTAGAGTAAGTCTTCTTTCCAATCTGGATTCACATTGTGTGGTGAGGTTGGTCGTTGACCCAAATGATCAAGTCGTTTTTAAAACGCTTGTGTGAAAACTATAAACGTTGCCAAACATTGTCATACTTTCCCATAAGACTCAATTCCTTTGGAGTCTTCTTTTCAGTGCATGTCTAAACGTTAATCATTCCGTGAAAGTTCCGGGTTATGTATCGTTCCTTCGGTTGTTATTCGAGTGACAATGATAGTAAACGGTTACGATCACTAGAACCACTCTGTTTTCACCCTTGCATAGTCTTTCATTAGACTAACCAACCGGGTTTTATTCCTTGCATGGTTGGCTGGTATCATTCGTCCTATACGGCACATCAGTGGTTGGTTCCCGAAGTCTTGAAGTAACCAGTTGAAGAAGAGGCTTGCAGTTGAAGATTTAAGTGTCAGTGTTTTTAAGTTGTTAAGTACTATTTTAATATATATTTATAACCTAGTCATGTAATAGGTTATTATTGAAGTCTTCCGCTGTATAATTTAAAGTATTCCGCTGAAATTTCACTCTGTTGTAAAATAGTCACTTCTCATTTTACGAGAAGTCTGTTAATAAAAGGTTGAGTTTTATTTAAATATGTCTTCCGCTGTTTAATATTTCGTTATTTAATATGTTTTTTTAAGATTAATTGTTCCGATTAAAGCCTAGGGTGACATTGGACAGTAACGTCTGAGGTCACTGGCGTGTGGCACTATCGACGTAAGTCCGGGGTGTTACAATTATGGTATCAGAGCAATGGTTTTAAAATTCTTGGCCTACTGTTAGGTTTGAGAATTTTCGAAAAATATTTTGAAACTATTTTCAACCTATTTTCTATTAAAAGGAAATTCGAGAGTTTCAATTTTAAAGTTAAAAATTTTAATTATTTTTGGAATTTAATTTAAAATAGTGATTTAGCTATTTTGAACTTCAGATGTTATTTATAGTTGGTTTTTAAATGGTGAGTATAAGCAATCAAACGTAAGTTTATGACTGTAACTTTAAAGTGCGGTTTTTTTTGTCTTAGTAAGAGTTTTGTGATAATCGTATCACTAGTTTGAGAAACTAAGTTCATAAATAATTATTTTTATTAAGTTTAATATATTAAGTTTAAAGACGTAAAGTATAAAGTTTGAAAGTATAAGGTTAATAATAAGTGGTTTTTCAAACTTCTGCAAGCTTCGAGTTGTTACTAATTCCTAGGTCCATTCTTAAGAATCTCTCTTTATTCTTGGAGTAATGTCACATCGGTATGACATTAATTGCTTCATTGGTTGAGCTGACGAGCATTATCTCGTAGGTTGAGTTTTACCAAAACTCCTTAGTGTAAAGGAAACAAATGTGTGTGGTTAATGCTCTATGAGATTAAGAGTTATCTCTCATATGTGTACCATGAACATTTGTTATGGTAAAAGTATGTAGGGGTGGACTATTACGAAGTTCAGAATGCCTAGTTGGAAGGTCATGCTGTAGGCATTGTCGTGGATAGGTTGTTGAGAAGAGAATAAATGTATAAGAGGGATAGTTCATAGGGAACTCGTTTTCTCTATTACGACCTTGAGTAAGACTTTAGAACCAAGAGTTATGGTTATGGGATTTAAAGGTGAGTATGGCCAGTGTAGGACCAATGGTTAAAGCTTTTGGAAAATCCAAGTGTGCGAAATCATAGGTATTATTTTGGAAGATCTATTCGAGGTTTCGTTTTGAGGCTTCATAAGGAAATAATATGATTAAGTCTTGGGTAGATAGTAAATATCGGTAAAGCAAAGGGGTTGCTTTAATTAGGGATAATAGATTGTGTGAGGAAAATAAGAATCTTAAGTTAGAGATAAGTTATTTGAGATAGTTAAATAAACCTTTGGGATTTAAGTCGGAAATGGACGTAAGGGACAAATTTAATTTGGCCAAATGATTGAAGTTGGTAAGTTGTACTTTCAGGGAATATAGAGTTATGATACTTGGGAATTTACAAGGTTTGATATTTGGATTTTATGTGAGTGTGTCATCTATAAGGCTTATGGTATAACTCTTTTTGGGGGAAATTAAGTTGTGAAGCTAATGTATTGGGAGGAAGCCCACTTAAATGTAAAAGTTACAGTTTAAGGATAGGTTATGTTGATGATTCCGATAAACTAAAGGATTTAGTACGGAGAATTGTCTATGTGCGCCTAAGGAGTAGGGTAACAAACGTTACTCGTATAAATCTATTAAAGGATTATGATAGGAGTGACTGATTTGGTTAGGAATGAATCATTGATCGGAATGATACTTTAAGGAAATAGGAGTAATATCTCATGTGATTCATTTTGAGGAACATAGGAATAAAGGTGTTGTGATTATTTTTGGAGAAAGTTAAGGAATCTTAAAGGTTTAAGTTAGAGAATGATTAAAGGAATAGGCTAAATCACTACTGGAAGGATTCCAAGTTAGAGATGGCCTAAGGGCCAAACTCGATTAAGATGAGTAATGGAATTGTGGGGTGTACCTTTAAAGGAATTACGAAATGCGATGTCTCAAGGACCACCGAGATCTGATAATGGATTATAGGGAGATAAGGTACGAACTTTAAATTAGATTACCAAGAGAAATATGTATTCTCATGCTTAAGATATAGAAAGGCTACTGCGATGATTTTGGAGACTATTGTCCTAAGATAATTATGACCTTGAGGATATAGTCACTAGTACTACAGGTGTAGCACATGGAGATAAGATATGCGAGGTAATGGTATGGTTGAGGAAACATATCGTTTTCCTAGGAGCAAGTACATGGTTGAAATGATTAAGAATATTAAGTTCAGGTACTAAGATTATGGTGAGACCGGTCCCTCTAAGTTTAGCGATGCTAGTTTTGGGGTCGAAACTATTTTAAGGGGGTAGTAATGTAATAATCCTCATGTTACCATATGGGTAGTATGGTAGACTTTTATGTTTGGTGAAAGCATGTTATAGAGTTCCCTTAAGCTATGAAGGGTCTAAGTTATGGTTAACCTTATGTTAACTATAGATTGAACCAACTTATAGATTTTAACTTAGAAATGATTGAACCAATTTATGAAGTGTTAAATGGGTTAGGCATGGTTAAACTTATAGGGTTGGGTAACTTAGTGTGAAGGTCGCTTCTCTGAGCTGTTATCGGCCAAGTTTCGGGGTCGAAACTTTTCTTAAGGGGGTAGTGATGTAATACCCCTCAAATTTAGTAAGGGTATTTGGGTAATTTCTCAACCCTCGTTCTGTAATCGTGACGCGTTTGGCAAAGTTCGGAAATTTCTGTAAATCGTATAATCTCTGTAATAATTCCCTGAGCTTTATAATATACATTCGATGTATTTTCGAGGCTTAGAATATTTGTTTGGGTACAAATATTTATTTCTCGGGTTTAATCACGTGTTAAATCGTTTCCCCGAGCAAAAGACGCGAACGTGGCATTTTCCGCGACCGCGGAAGAATTTCCGCGATCGCGGAAAACTGTTCAGCGTCGTCTTCCATGGGATTTCGCGTTACGCCGGTTGGGTCGTCGTCGATTCACCGGGGGAGGGAGCTAGAGCAATTCGGCTGGCCGGGGGTTGAACTCCTCGGAGGCCTATAAAAGGGAGGCTCGTGGAGGGTGGATCGATCATCCAATCCGATCTCCATCTCTCAGATCTCTCTCACTCGTGCTCGTTTCCCTTCGCTGGAGTTCGTCGTCGTCGGAGCAGCTCGCCGGAGGTTTTCGTGGTTCGTTGGTGGTGCGTTGGAGGCCTCGTGGTGGTGGCAGTCGAAGCCCCCTCGTCCGAGCCGTTTTTGTCGTCATCGGTGAGCTGGTTCGATTTAGGTTTCGTCGGAGGTTGATCCGCGATCGCGGGATGAACACCGCGACCGCGGATGGTGCCCAGAAATCCGCGACCGCGGAATCCAAAACCGCGACTGCGGTTTGCCTTAGCAAGCACGATCGTGACTTTGGACGAGCCGGTCACGGATGGGACCTTCGTTTCTTTTGTTTCTTTAGATTCGTATTATTATTCGTATCGAGTCTAACCTAGGGTTCGTCGTGGGTTCGTTGTCGTCGTAGGAATCTGTAACCCAATTCCGTTTCCATTTTTCGAACCCAGAAACCCGACATCGTTCGTTCGTCTCGATTAAGGCAAGTGGCGGTTCGCTCTTGCTTATCATTCCATGTTCCATTGATTATCAATTATTTCTGATTGTTAATTAAATTAGAGTGAACTGTTGTTTTCATTTGGGAACAGATGTTATAAATGATATGATTAAAATATGATATTATAATATGTTGTATATATTACTAGAAACAACGCTATTATACCTGTTATTACTGTAATAGATTTTGTTGTGGATTTAAATGTAAACTTTAATGCTAGATTAACACGAGTATTCGTAGGAACGCTAACTCCCTGTGAGGAGTAGTCGTTTCTTTATAATTTTCTTCAGGTCATGACCCATTGCTTCTTATCCACCTGTAAGGATATGAAGTGTTAAGCACCTTGCTAGTTCCATTTGGGTAGGCGTAATGTCACCCTGTGTTAAACTTTCGTAGTCACTCGAGATCACATTAAAAGCTTTAACATGAATTTGTGTTTTGAAATTAAATAAGATAAGTGCGGTTATGCACATAATTAATATACCATCGGGCAAGGAGTACAATGTGGAAACGGCCCGAACTTCGATTAGAGTAAGTCTTCTTTCCAATCTGGATTCGCATTGTGCGGTGAGGTTGGTCGTTGACCCAAATGATCAAGTTGTTTTTAAAACGCTTGTGTGAAAACTATAAACGTTCCCAAACATTGTCATACTTTCCCATAAGACTCAATTCTTTCGGAGTCTTCTTTTCAGTGCATGTCTAAACGTTAATCATTTCGTAAAAGTTCCGGGCTATGTATCGTTCCTTCGGTTGTTATTCGAGGGACAATGATAGTAAACGGTTACGATCACTAGAACCACTATGTTTTCACCCTTGCATAGTCTTTCATTAGACTAACCAACCGAGTTTTATTCCTTGCATGGTTGGCTGGTGTCATCCGTCCTATACGGCACATCAGTGGTTGGTTCCCGAAGTCTTGAAGTAACTAGTTGAAGAAGAGGCTTGCAGTTGAAGATTTAAGTATCAATGTTTTTAAGTTGTTAAGTACTATTTTAATATATATTTATAACGTAGTCATGTAATAGGTTATTATTGAAGTCTTCCGCTGTGTAATTTAAACTCTTCCGCTGAAATTTCACTGTGTTGTAAAATAGCCACTTCTCATTTTACGAGAAGTCTGTTAATAAAAGGATGAGTTTTATTTAAATATGTCTTCTGTTGTTTAATCTTTCGTTATTTAATATGTTTATTTCAGATTAATTGTTTCGATTAAAGTCTAGGGTGACATTGGACAGTAACGTTTGAGGTCACTGGCGTGTGGCACTACCGACGTAAGTCGGGGGTGTTACATAAAACGCATTGAATTAACTGTCTTGTCCCCACCTAACTGAATTAATGGTCCCCTCTTCATCTTCCCGGGCTAAGCCCCAATTTCGAGCCTAAACCCTTCATTTGAAACACTCAAAAATTTGTGTTTTACACTCTCAATTTTTTTTAAAAAAATGGACAATATGAACAACAATGATTATTGGAAGAACAATATCGAAGATGATCCACTTCCAAATGAGGTAATTTTCGTTATTTAAAGTTAAAGTTTTCATTTTTTGTTTGGGACATGTTCAAAGTTTTGAGCTTTAGTTGTTTAGGGTTTAGAAAACAATACATGATATTTGTTGTTTAGGGTTTAGCCAAGTTTCACATGCTAGATTTTCAAAGTTTTGAACTTGATATTTGTTATTAATTAGGTATTAGAAACCAAGTTTTACATGCTAGATTTTGAGGGATACATGTGTAAGAAAGCAAGATCCACGTTATATTGAAGAACAATTTCACACGTTATGCCCTATACATGTCCACACTTAACGTGTGAAACATGTCCACACGTAACATGTGAAACCACAATCAGATTCTGGTTTCTGGAGGTTTTTGTGCCTTCTGTAAAATGGCACGATTTAGGGCACGGTTTCGTAAGCAATCCATGTTATTGAATAATTACATTTACAATAATAAAATTTGGTATAAACAATAGTTTTTATAATTAAAAAAATACTTGAATCAGAGTGTAGCATGTGGACATCAATCTCGCATCTTTTCTTGTGCACTCGCCCAAGCTGCGGTACACGTGGGCAAAAATTTCAACACCCCATGCGTAATCCATGGTGCACGTGTGATCAGCCACAAAATTAACAAAAAACCAAACAAGGACTCACTAACCTTAGAAGAATTTGATTCTACGTAACGTGCGAAGTTTGTTGACTCGTAACGAGGAGATCCATGAGATACGACACAGGATGAAGAATTGGGCTGAGAAAGGAGGCGGCGGTTTAGGATAGAAGAAGAAGACTTTGGCTTTTAAAGCCACTTACACTCCACACGTAACGTGGGGAGCTGGTTGCCACGTTACGTGTGGAACATTGCCCCACATTACGTGTGGAGGTTTAAAAATTAAGTAGCAAACGGCACGTAACGTGGGAAAAGGTTCCACACGTTACGTGCCAATCCTATGCGTTAAATAGCAAAATTGTCTATGCGTTAAAAAGGAAACCCCTATAACAATGGTTAGTCTTTATACTTCAATACATCGTAATATTTAATTTCTCCGTTTTCATATATTAGTATATTACAATGCATATTTTGCAGGTAAAATATCTAACAATTTTTTTTACGATGCAATACTCCTTCTAATTGTATGTTGGTCAATGCTCTCTAGAAAATCCATGCCCTACTTGTAAATATATCACAAATAAAGATGGCAACATAAAGAAGTAAAATGATGACATTATCGATAACAACGATGTATGTATTATCGATAACAACGATGTAACTTGTAAGGGAACAATTCTAGCCAGTGCATTGACTTCGGGTGGGCAAAAAATTGATGTTTGATAAGCTATGCTGGCAAATTTACAAATACACTTCACACAATTTATTTTTTACGACGCAATGTAAATCATTAATATGTTTTCCAGGTAATCTTTCTATGTAGTAATATATCTTCTTTCTTCCATGTTTTCCTTTTCCAGCATATAAACACGAGGTTCTCATCGAGTCATGACTCAAAACCAACACCACATGACAAGCAAATATATCTCCATTCAAACTCGTTCGAAGGCTTCACCATCCACAAAGACACTTTACGAAATGAAAGAAATATTCGAGTCATATTTGGAAGTTGCTTTAACCTTACTTGGTACAACAGATCAGAAGAAGGTAACCTCTGGAGGAGAAATAAACGAGCTTGCAACTAAATGACATTAGGTCACTAATCAACAATACCCGAGGTAGCCATATAAGGAGTTACCGACTGTTAATTCCGAGTTTGACACAAATTATGAGAAAAATCTCCATACAACGGACTTGACATAAATAACTTTTATACAAGGCTGAGAAGTGAAGGGGAGGTCGTGAATTGTCCAATCCCATCGCATAAAAAGCTAACATAGATGTTGTCAAGAAGCCAATTAAATAGTTCATGAATGTAATATAGTAACCTATCCAACAATAGATGTGAGGCTCATTTATCTCTGTCTCTAAATGGTTCTATATCATTCCTTAATATACTTGCTTCTTATACGTGCACGTTACATAAATTAGAAGTTTAGAACAACAAATTACATAGTGGAAGTATCGATACAATTCGACTTTTCTGTATTTCGAGTTAAATACAAGATTAAAATTTAACCAAGTGAGTGTTTTATACACAATGGAAGATGTAAAAAAAATTCTACAAAAGGCAATTGAATTTACTGATCGATAAGTAAAAATAGCACCCCAGTCGGAATAACACATTCTATACGGAGTACAAGCCTAATAAGTGTTGATCATCTTCACGACAGTTCATATGAAGTACAACATATCACATATTCTACTAATGTAACCTAACATGCCACCTATATGTAGGCCTCACTATATAGTACATATCACTTAGTCACTAGTATAAAACGGAGCTTTCACTACGGACACAATTACGACGGTTTCATTTTTTTTCTTAGTAATTTTGTTGTCATGGTTAAATTACTACGGTTCTGAGAACAATCATGTTTTTTATGCATCTTAATAACTACGGCTATTGGAGAACCATGGTAAATAAACTGTTAAAATACCACATTTCTTTTATTTTATGTTTTAAATGAGTTATATTAGTTACATTACCACGGTTGTGTCAGAACCGCGATAAAAACCAGCTAAAATACCACGGTTGGTTGTGTTTATGCACCTTGCATACCACGGTTCTGGAAATTGTGGAATTTGTTTTCTAAAAATACCATGATTTTTTTATTTTATATTATAATGAGTCATCTGAGTTAAAGTATCACGTTTTTCTCATAACCATGGTAAAATAGTAGACGTACTTATATAACACATACTATATGTAGGCTTCAACGCATACTATATGAAAACCATAATACAACAAGCATCGCACTTAGATACATACAATCGCAATGAACGGTGGGATATTACGATCAATTCAAATTTTTTGCACCCTACATATACACCCTTCTCTTCTCTCTCCTTTTAATTGGTCCATCTATACATGTAATTAATTAGGGAATAATAGCTTAAATTAAAAGATACTACTAATTAACTAAATTAAAAAGATAACGATCCTCTCTTCCATCCCTAACCCTAAATGTACAATTAATCATAACTTCATTATCAACAAATAGAAGTTCCAGGGGTTTTGTGTTCAAGTGACATATGTAAAAGTAAGTAAATATTCTACTCTATGAAAACAATTGGCATATGCAAAAGTAATGCATAACCGATTTAATCATTTTTGATATTTGCAACCAAGAAAATAAAGATATGCTTATGATTTTTGTGGAGTTAATCATTCCCGTGAACTTATGATTTTTGAGGATATGTCATCATCATTGAGAAAATATGTCTCTTTGTTATGTTCGATGCAAACATTTAATTGGCTAAAACCATATAAAAAAATGAGTTAACACTTTAAAGTAATAAGAGACGTGTAATTTACCGTAACAATTGGATTCAATTCAATTTAATGATGCATTTGGAATGCATGCTTCATGTAAGTTAAACTGGAATTATTTGTCTTTTTACATCACTATTACAAAATGGGCCTTTTAACCCGGGCGTTTTTTTAAATATAACCCGGATATATGATAAAATAGGTCCGGATATCATCTCGAGGGTATAATAGATCAAATAACCCGAACGTAAAAAACACGCACGGGTTATATAGGTGTGACTTTTTACCCCGGACCTTATAACATCCGGATTATAAAGTGTAGTATGTTTTTTTACAAAAATAGACTTTTTAACCCGGACCTTCTGAAATCCGGGTTATAAAGTGTAGTAGGTTTAAAAAAAGGACTTTTTAATCCGAGCTAAAAAATCCCATTTTATATATGTATGAAAAAAACCTATACCTTCGTATGACTCCAAATTACCCACCATTTCAACCATCCTATCAGTGTAAAAGCATATAATAATTTTTTTTATTACAATAAGAAATAGGAATAGCACAATGATAACAAAAATATACAGGCTAAAAATATACAAGCTAAAAATACACCAGTCAACACACAAATCGCCACTAAAATCAATAATTTAACTCCAAGATCAACTAAGATAAATTAAATGACTTGTAGACTACAAATTGAAGACGGCCAAATTCTCAATAAGGAATAAACACACTCAAGAAAAAAGGCTTAAGAACTGAGCTAAAAATACCAACCATACTATTAAAGCCAAGTCAAATAGCATTTGAATTAAAAGTCAACTCGGCCATATGCAATGATTCTAACTGAAAGCTAACTGATTGCCCAAATGAAACTCCAATTTCCAAAGTAATATTCTAAAACAAAGTCATATACACTTGGATCATTTCTCTAGTCGGTTCCAGACTTCTCGTGCACTACATTAGTTGGCTGGATATAACACTATGTAGTACTATAGTTTATCAAAAGTTGGATAACATAGGGAGAAATCCTTTGCTAAAAGAAATAAGATAATGCGTTGGAAAACATAACCAACAACCATTTCTTGTCCTTCACTTAAACAAGCAGTCTACTAACATTTTATAATATGCTATGAAGGTAGATGTAAATACTTTCAGGAAATAAGTATCAAACCATCCATTTCTCACTTAAAACTTACATTGTGTTTATCAAAAGAGTGTTGGTCTGCATATACATAAAAGAAATCTGAATCTTCCCTCATAGGCCAGCGCAACTGGAAACAATCAACATACCTACATTATAACATGGAAACCTTAGGCATACTTTCTTCATTTTGATAAGGAAAAAAAAACTCAACTCCATAGGTACAAAGATACCAAAGTATTCATTCAAATCATCATAATTCCTCCAAGTAGAATGCTTTGACTTCCCTAACTTTCTCCTCTCAGCTTCTTGCACAATAAAACAAAATAATCAATTGTATAGTTTAACTAATACGAATAAGAGTTCAAAATACAGCACAAACAATACCATTTTTACGACTTCATAAATCTTAGAAATAAATTTTGTTAAGAAAGAATCATCTTCACCACCATAGCCTGACAACCTCTCCTGTCATGGGGATAACATTGTCTACCAGCATGCCGTAAAGTTCAAACTCCATCTACAAACCCAAAAAAACAAGAATTTAGAACAAAAACAACTGTAAGAATATGATACTAATATTTGCAGCATAATTGTTGCATGAATTCATTATCCAAACATTAAAGTCCTCTTTGCAATATATGTAGTATTAATCAGATGATGTATATCTATTGAACAGAAAAAAGCTTGTAGTCACTCATCGATAAAAATTAACAATCAATTGTTGAAAACACACATATCAACTTTCATCTTAGTGTTAAATCAAGAAAGGAAAATGGAATCTTCACTTACGCTAAACTTAACTACAATTCTGGAACTGCAAGATACTGAAAATGACAAGTTCCATAGCATCACATTTTGCTAGCTCGTATATAAAAAGAATAAAGATGATCTGGAGCTTTACCAACATTTCACATACTAACATCTAAGCATTTCACAATACCAGCACCAAGGAATTTACCAGTTCATAGCTACAGGTTCATGTGCATCCATATCAGGTCTTGATCATAGGTTCAAGACCGGATGACTTGACATTAGAGCCATTTGGCTGAATTCAACAACACGTCCTTCATGATAGATACCTTAGTACAAAAAATAGATGAATATTAACAGGAAATTATCCAAACCAAATCCTTACTTTCAACTCTCAAAAATAAAAGTATGACATATAGTGAAGCAAGTATAAGCAATTACATCCATTTTTTTTACACTTTTGACATTCTGCTACTCATGTTTCACTTGGGCATAGCTAAGAAGCAACATCAGAAACAAAGTATATATATATATATATATATATATATATATATATGAATGGGTAAAATTATAAGCATGAACTACTTTTTCATGGATAATAATTTATAAGAGATAATTCCAACTATAACTAGCATATATGCCTATTAATACTAGGCTTTTTTCCTCCTAGAATGTTGCTCAAAGATAAATATGTTCCACAGTTGCAATTCTCGTCCTTAATGCTCAAAACTTACAAGGCATCACTAGATATGGGACCACAATAGGATCCATTCACGTAATTTATGCACTTATTGTTATGGAGAAGCTGAAGGAGAACTCCATAGAATTTATATAATAACATAATTAATAATAAAAAGAACTTGATATGGACAAAGTTTAATGTGCTCCACTCAATAGTTTGACCTTTTCTCCATGGCTCTGAATCTACAAACATAAAAAAAAAGTGATCACTAAGCTGAATAATCTCTGGAACATTATGAGAAGTGGAAATATCCTTTTAATTCTTCAGTCCTTTGTATTTATTTACTTGTTCTGCTAATTCTGATCTACATCTTTGCAGTCTCTATGTACATTCTTTATTGTGGCAGGCTCTACAATTTCTTCTGTGTATTATTAGTATCTTCGATCATCATTTATAATTTTGAAAGAAATTTATATATGACAAAAGTACCATTAGTTTCTTATATTTTCATGTTGGTGAAATCACATATACACCTACACATGTATTTTATCTGTTAATAAAGTTGTCAGGTATATCATGAAAAATAAAGATGTATAATTATTGGATGAGCTAATGGACTTAGAAAATGGTAATAATTAAAATTGCAATTTGTTCTCTTGTTACATTGTTTTCTATGATGTGTAGAGTTAATGGGCTTAGGAAACGGTAGTAATTGAATTTATAATCTAGTTTCTTGTTACATTGTTTTATATGATGTATAATTACTTGATGAGGAAATGGTAATAATTAAATTTATAATCTAGTCTCTTTTTACATTGTTTCTTATCCTAATGAAGACCATTGCATAGTATTTAGCTTCTGTCTATGCTGGATGACCCAAAGTTGCATGATAACCAATGCTTTCACTTTTGTTTATCTCATCATGGAAATATTTAACCCTTTAATAAGTATCTTGCCAAAAGATTAGCATATCCAAAGTATATCCTACTAAGTACTACCTAAATAAAGAACCAAACTCAAGCACTATGATGGTAAACTTTTTGAAAATTTACATATTTACCCCGTAAAAAGCTATGAAACATTTACTTCTAAACTATGACCAACATAAGCATTGTCATGTGCAAGCCATTCCACACTAATAACATTTACTGTCATGACACCTAACAACATAAGCATTGTCATGTGCAAGCCATTCCAAACTAATAACATTCTTATGGCAGAGAGATTACACCATAAAATTAGTAGCTGATTAGTGGGTTTCTCTTCTAATCTTAGGACTAATATCTACTTCTACACTATGACCAACATCAGCAAGCAAAATGCAACCTCTATGAAATTGCCACTTCCACTAGAGATTCATATGCACAAATGACTGGAGCAATATAAAATTCCCCCAACACCCAGAAGAAATAAACAATGTAACAAGCTATGAAACAAAAGGACAATAAGGGCTGAAGAAATGTTGATTAGTGATTAGTGATAAGTTCCTCTAGTCACTTAATCATCTAGGTCCAGACAACTCTACAACGTGTAGATCGTCGGTGGAGTCTACAATCCAATCAGAGTGGAGGTGGGCTGACAATATAGCTGAATCATCCCCCCACCCTCAACTCAATCTCCACATGAACAATACTACGAATTCAGCAAATATCCAAATCAAATCAGAGCACAAGCACAACAACCAGACAAGATATATCATACGACAAAGACATATAGAGAGATTTCAGCAAGAGAATGAATCGGACAAATACAACGGGGACATACGAATTAAAAGCAAAACGAATCAAAATCCATGACAAGTCGAAGAAACAAGAAACTGATAGCGAACAACAACGACGATTAGAGTGTAGGTAGGGCGACGCTTCCTTGGCCGGGCTGTGAGGTCGATGGAATGGGGGAACAGAGCGGCTAAGTAGAAACGGCGGGCAGAACGAGTCTGAGACCACCAAAACGGTGGGCTGAACGATCGATGGAAAGGAATGAATTGGGAACTACCTTCTAGGCTTCCACCTAAACTCAGAATGAGTCCGAGACCACCAAGGCAAAGCACCACTGAGAATATCGAGCTCAACTTTCCTAAGAGAAGGACTTAGCACAAGCAATTCGTAGAGCTCAATTTAGGGTTTATGAGGCACAAGCACTTCGTAGAAGACTTAGCACAAGCCAATGAAGCCATGTATCAGGCTGGATTAGAACACTCAAATTAGGGTTTTTTTTATTATACATCCCGGGTCAATATATCCGGGTTATATAATTTCATCATATATATTACAGAAACCGGACATCACACATCCGGGATATATAGTGACCGATTTTAGAAAATACGTAGACTATATAACCCGAGCGTTTTCCAATATATAAATCCGGGATATATTATGAAATTAAAGACAAAATAACCCGGATATATCAAGCCAAAACACGCCCGGGTTATTCTCATATATGATCCAAAGAGCAATGTATTCAAATAACCCGGGCGTGTAGCCTACAATCCGGGTTATTTGATAATTTTATATAAAAATTTAAAAGAAAATTCAATTTTTTATTATTTTAGACCCTATTATACCGGATATTTAACATCCGGGTTATTATATCACGGGTTAAAAGAGCATTTTTGTGGTAGTGCATGTTATGGACACTACTTTACAAGAAAAATTGTGTCGTCGACTAGAATTTGATCAAAAGGAAGATCAGACTAATCTTTCCGTAGACAGTGAAGTGTTAGAAACACTGCATTCAAAGGTTTCTACGGAGGAAATCCCAAGAATAGGTATGTAGTTTGAAACCGACGATGCGGCTTATAAATTCTACAATGCTTATGCTTTAAGAGTTGGATTTTCAGTCCGGAAAAGCTCTGTTCATAAACGCAAGGGGGAATTGTTAGATAGAAGATTTGTTTGTTCATGTTAATGTCAACGAGGAAGTGATAAACGAGACAATGTTTACAAATCTCATAGGGCATAAACAAGATTTGGTTGTCCAACCATTCTAAGTATAAGTTGTCGTCAATCCGAGAAATATCGTGTTGTGAAATTTATTGCTAAGCATAGTCACAATTTCGCAAGTCCGAGTAAGGCTCATCTATTTAAATTGCATCGAAAGATCTCATTGTCGCAAGCAGTAGAAGTTGATATTGCTGATATTTCAAGTATTGCTCCAAAAAATGCATACGAGTTCATGTCTAGGCAAGCAGGAGGCCGTGAAAATCTTGGATTTTCTAATGTGGATTATAGGAATTATATACAAAGCAAGCGTACTATGAAAATGGATCCTCGTGATAATGCTTGTTGTTTCCTTCGACTTTGCTGAACTTTTTCTGTCATGGCTGTTATTTTGAGTTGTCTTTGACTTTTGAGTTTAAATTTTGATTACTGCTTTTCTGGTTTAATGCAGGCGAACCAAAGTGTTCAACTAGATGAAAGTGGTGCACAACAACAAGTTTCTTTTATTCATTCACAGGAGCAATCTGGATATTACAACTCTATACCATTAGAATATGGACATGACAACATGTATATTAATCCATTACATGTTCAACCTAATCAACAATTTCAGCCTAGTTATATGGCATTGTTGACAAGCATTGGAATACCTTCTTCATGTGAATGTAAAACTACAAAAACTATATATTTAACTCTCACTAGTTGAATGTGTTTTCAAATACATTCAATTTATATGTAATATACTACTGTCTACTGTTCTAATTCATATTCTGTTTTTTACATAGCAAATGATGGACAAACGACCATACACCGAACTAGTTGAAGACGTGTCATGCCAACTCCATATCATGGAAACTTCATATAATAGCTTGAAACTTTTCTTTTGTTGAGGCTAGATACATGAAAGATCTATTTGCTTATGTTATTTTTCATAGATATTATCTTGTTGCTCTTTTGTTTTAATTAGTTCAAGTGTTGATTTCTTTTTTATTACTTCAGGTGTTAATTCATATAGTAGCTTGGAATTTTTCTTTTGTTGATCATTCTTTGAATGTTTTTATGCAGCAGAGGTTACTTTTTGTTTTCATTAGTTCAAGTGTTATATATTTGTTTTTGATTTTGTCCATGAGACTATGTGGAATTAAAGAGAGACAAATAAGCAAAAGAAAATCAGAAAAATGGGAAAAGAACAAAAAATTCAGGTTCTTCATTGATAATATTATTTACATTCTTAAGCATCCTCTTTTATACAAATGTTTAGGAGGAAGCAACAGGTACAATAAAATAAAATACAACATTAAAATTATAACACTAGTTCTTCACTTCAGCTGGCAATCAGACAATCTTCGAGTCACATTTTCAGCAAAATAGCAAGCCAAAAGGTGGGCCAACAAAACCAATATTGCAGCAACCATTCACCATCAGGACATCAACGCATCGGGATAAACCATCAGGACAACAACCACCAGAACGACAACATCAAAAACACATAAGGAAATCCAACGAGATAGCACATAATATTAATCGAATCACCCTAAAACATCAACAAAACCATGAAGACAACAACGCAGCGTGAGAGCACCAAAGCAACAGCTCAGCGACAACAGCTAGGAACAACACAGCACGACAGCAGCTAGGAACAACACAGCACGACAACAACATACTCACAACAAAAGCTCACAAAATCAAAACACAATAGATAAGCACCACTGAACATCAGAAATAGGACTAAACACCAACATATCATGCTACAAAAACAATGATAGAAAACCAGAACAAATTGAAAACACCTATTTAAACACCAGTAGATCATTGCCCACAACATGCTTCACAATATCTTTTTGATGCTTTAATCCAGCAGAGATAACCTTAACATGACATGTAAATATGGCATCGTTAAACTTGGAAGTTTAAACCAAATAGAAAGCATATAAAGAGTTTGATTGATGGGGAAAAAGTGAATGTACCTCCACTACAACAATGTAATTGTTAGTTGTGTCTCTTGTTACGATGAAAATTTTGAGCAGAGAATTGGAACTGTATCTGGATGGGAATTCAGCAAGAAAAGGCTTAAGAGCCGGATGAATTCAGCAACCACCATACAATGGAGTAATTAGCAAATTACTAACCGTAAATATGATTTTCGGGCTTAAAAGAGGGGGAATTAGACAATACAATCGAGGATTGCTAAAGATGTTCAAATAAGAAACGAACATTAGGATTCCGGTTTACCTACTTGTTGGGTGTGTCGTTTTCCTTCTTACTCCGCCACCTAGCCTCCTCCACTAAGAGTTTAGGGATCACCTGGTGGCCCTCCCGTCACCGCAACCAGAGTAAAGCTGAGGGATAGGCGGCGTTTGGCCTACAAAGAGCACGACGTCCCCATCCACCAAGCAAATCATGTACACCTTCATCTTTCTCCATGAATGTGAAGGCTATCTGGATTAAAGAAATCGATCAATCAGAATACGTTTTTGGGAACACGATTAGCGAAATTGAGAGAGGGACATATGGATTAAAGAAATTGAATATGGGCAAAGTTGGGAAAGGGGGAAACGAACAGTGGTTGCGTGATGAGGCTAAATGTAACACCCCTAAATATACCCTTTGGAAATATTACCGCCAGTGACCTCAGATTACACATCTGGGGTCACCCAAGGCTTAACCATTTTATAAAAAATTGTATTATAACATAAACTTTATTAAATGACATTCAACTGCCCAAATAATATTTTATTCCAAATGTTGAAATTACAGTACGATAACAAATCAAGTACAAACATTTATTACAGCGGAAGTCTTGAAATAAAAATGACTCATCGGTCTTGACCTTGCGATCTCACGCCTAGGATCTCAACCTTGGAAAGAAACACACAAAACGCCAACTGCCCTCACGTCGAGTCCTTTCCTTTACTGATGCGGAAACTTATCTGATGTGCCGTATGAGACGGATGACACCAGCCAACCATGCAAGATAAAATAACCGGTTGGTTAGTCTAATGAAAGACTATGCAAGTGTAGAAATAAAAGGTTCTAGTGATCGTAACCGTTTACTATCATTGTCCCTCGAATAATAACCGAAAGAACGATACGTAACCCGTAACTTTCACGGAATGATTAGAATAGACATGTACTGAAGACAAGACTCCAAAAGATTGAGTCTTATGGGGAACGTATGACAAGTGTTTGGGAACATTATAGTTTTCACACAAGCGTCTAAAAACGACTTTGATCATTTTGGTCAACGACCAACCTCACCGCGCAATGCGAATCCAGATTGGAAAGAAGACTTACTCTAACCGAAGTCCGGGCGGTTTTCACGTTGTACTCCTCGCCCGAGGGTTCATTAATTATATGCATAATCGCACTTATCTTATTTAATTTTAAAATGCATATTTACGTTAAAGCTTTTATCACATATATATATCATCTCGATACGAGAGATATTTTGGGGAATAAATCCCGATTGTTTGGCACCAGCTGTGTGCACCACCACCTATACTCGGATAGGGATAAGTCATGACCAGGGAAAAGTGTTAGGGCAACAACATCCTAAGCACCAGGTTATAAAGAAACGACTAGACCTCGCAAGGTATATAGCGTTCCTACGAATACTCGTTCTAACTACACATTTAAGTTCACACATAAAATCCACACCAATACCATCATGGTAATAACAGGTATAATAGCGTTGTTTCTAATAATATATACAACCTATTATAATATCATATTTTAATCAAATTTTTTATAAAAATCTGTTCCCAAACGAAAACAACATCTCATTCCAATTTAATTAACAATCAAGAATAATTGATAACTAAAGTAAATATGGAATGATAAGCAAGAGCGAACCGCCACTTGCCTTAATCTAGACGTTTTGAAGATGTCAGGTTCCGAGATCTGGCAACTAGAATCTGAGTACCCTTACTGAATTTGAGGGGTATTACATCACTACCCCCTTAAAAGAAGTTTTGACCCCGAAACTTGGCTGATAACAACTCGGAGATGCGACCTTATACTAAGTTACTCAACCGTATAAGTTTAACCATACCTAACCCATTTCACACTTTGTAAATTGGTTCAGGCATTTCTAAGTTAAAAATTATAAGTTGGTTCAAATTACAGTTAACGTAAGGTTAACCATAATTTAGACCTTTCACAACCTAAGAGAATTCTATAACTTGCTTTCACTAGACACACATTCTATCATATTACCCTATGGTAACATGAGGATTATTACATTACTATCCCCTTAAAATAGTTTCGACCCCAAAACTAGCATCGTTAATCTAGAGGGACCTGTTTCACCATAATCTCACTACCCGATTTTAATATCCTTAAACTTTCCATCCTTGTGCTTGCTCCTAGGAAAATGATCTGTTTCCTCAACCATGCCACTATTTCGCATATCCTATCTCCACGTGCTACACTTGTATTAATGCGTGACTATATCCACAAGGTCATAATTATCTTAGGATAATAGTCTCCCAAAATCATCGCAATAGACTCGCTAAACCTTAAGCATGAGAACACACATTTCTCTTTCACCTTTCTCTAAACCTCTCTTAGAGTACATATATACCTTATCTTCCTTAAGTTGATATCCTTAAATAAATTTGGTCTTCGTAACCTATATCACCAAAATCGAACTATTTATTCGATCATGATTCCACTTATAACATACTGCCTACATTCCTTACTCTCGCTAGAACAGATGTGATCATCCACAAGATTACCATTGCCTGAATTAGAGTATCCATTATAATCTCCAATATAACCTCGCTGTTATGCCCTATTTCTCCTAAAGACCTTGATGTCCTTAAACAGAAGAATACAACATTTTTCTACTAACTTCCTTTCAACAATCCGATCCTCAAGTACATACATAGAATTCGCTATACCTCAACTTAGTACCTCCACTTGTCATATAGGCCTTACTGTTTATATACACGGCTCACCCATTTCATTGGTTACCTTACTCACATTTGGCCCTTGTGCCATATCTTTAACTCAAAATCTTTACTCGTGTGATCCCACAATTAATCACACCACAACCTATGTCTGATTATCTCAACAAGATTTACTAATCCATTCCACAGGATTATACTCTCGTCTTACCCAAACGTGCCATACGATCACCTTAATAAACGTGGGTCACCTTTTCCTCAAGTCTACTTGATATCATCCACATACTTACTTTATGCCACACTATTGACCTTCAAAACCGTAACAAACTTTTACCGGTCGAGTTTGCTATTCACCCAAAAATCCTTAAGTAATCAGTTGTCCTCATACGATTTATTATCCCAAATCGAGCACCCTTTTTCTTTACGGATATTTACCGTATATCCAAGATTAACCTAACGTATTCCATTATTCAATCCCTAACTTAAACATTTAAGGTTCCTCAATTCTATTTACTCATAAATATCATACTGATGAACGATACATTGCCTTCAAAATCAATCACTTCACGTCCTAAATACTTCAATGGGTACATACAAGTAACATTTGTTACTTTACTCCTTAAACGCACATACGACAATTTCCCATGCTACATCCTTTTGTTTATCTATATCCTCCGAATAATTAGGCCCTAGACCATAACCTTCCAATTTCAAGTGGGCTTTCTCCCAATAGACGTCACACTCTCTTCAAAACGAGATCGTGATAAATCAATTAGCACAATTGTGGCCAATCACTTTATTTTCCCTAAAAGTGACATCAAATCGCCTTAACAGACATCGATCACTCTCCATCCACTCCTTATGTCGTTTCTCTTAAGAAAGCTTCATAACGAAACCTCAGATAAATCTCCCAAATAATACCTATGGCTTCACACCCTTAGCCTTTCCGAAAGTTTAACCCTCTGGGCCCACAATGAACATATACTCACTTACACATTCCATAATCACACCCTTGGGTCCTAAGGTTTTACTCAAGGTCGTAACAGAGTATGATCTGTTTAGAGAAACTGGATTCCATATGAACTATCTCTTATATACATTTATTCTCTTCTCAGCAATCTATCCACATAGACGACTACAGTATGACCTCACAACTAGGCATTCTGAACTTCATGTAGTTCACTCTTACATACTTTTACCAAAACAAATGTTTAGGGTACACATATGAGAAGAATATTCTTAATCCCATAGAGCATTAACCACATACCTTTGTTTCCTCTACATTAAGGAATTTTGGTAAAACTCAACTTACGAGATACCGCTCGTTAACTCAACGAAGGGAGTAATTAATGTCATACCGTTGTGACATTACTCGAAGAACAAAGAGAGATTCCTAAGAATGGATCTAGGAATACAGTAATAGAGTCGCCCCTGGTATTAACCATGTAAGGAACGAACACCTCGACTCCATACGTTACCCCTCCTTTATGAGTCTTGACAGCCCTTATCCATACGTGACATAACTACTTTTGGCACTCACGGAGTCTCGTACGAACGAACAGTTTGAAATAGTAACGAATTTAGTAATTTTCGGAACAAGGAAACACTTCTTTATTATTCGAAACATTACATTAAACAACTGACAGAAGGTCGAACAAACAGATTACTAAACTATGGAGACTATTGACACAAGTCATTGCTCCTTATTCTTAAAAACGCTCAACAAAAATCACGACTACTCGTCTAGGGTTTCCTTCTCATTGGAGTGAAGAATCACAAAGAGTCATTGCTCCTGGCCCGAAGACTCCATAGGCGCCTTGCCTTTATTACGAGCAATAGATTGCTCAGGAACAGATACTTCTGGCTTTGGATTCTGTCCCTTTTTGCCAACATTTGAGGCTTGCTAAGACTGCGTTGGTCCTTGACCCTTCTGCCTACAATATGCTTTCATGTGGCCTTCTTTCCCACAGTTATAACATACCCGCTTTTCTTTCTTACACTCATTGCTCTTATGTCCAGGAGTCCCACAGTTGAAACACTGGACAAAATCCCTACCCTGACTTGAGCGTTGAGTGAGATCGGACTGGGTCACCTCGGTTCTAGGCCGATTAGATCTGGAGAAGTTAGAAGGCGAAGCTGAACACTTGAACCCACCATCATGTTACTGATTACCACAGTTGCTCCTCGATCTCTGTCGGTTATGCTTCATGGTTGACTCTTCTAAAGTCACTTCCAGCTTAAAAGCGGTGTCTACACACTGCTCTAGAGTGGCACAACTATGACGTGCCATCAAGGGCTTGAGGTCGGGATTCATCCATTCGTGGAAATGCCAGATTTTCTGTTCTTCGCTGGACGCTTCCGCTCCGGCATAGAACAACAAGTGGTTAAACCTGGTAGCCAACTCTGTCACCCTCAACCCATCAGTCTTTGGGTATAGAAACTCCTTGCATTTCTCCTCCCTCATGGCCCGAGGGAAGAACCGATCAGACATCTTGGTCTTAAATAGTGACCAACTCAGCTCGGGATGATCAGCGAATCCCGTGCTCTCCCACCATTCACTGGCCTCATCCTTCAGATATAACGAAGCAATGTGCACCATTTCAGCCTCAGTACACACAATGTTTTAAACAAACGCTCCATGTGAAGGAACCAGTATACCACCTTGACGGGTTCTCCAGTACCGTCATACGAGTCAGGCCTCATGAAGTTGATCGCTTTCAGCGCACGACCATAATTTCCTCCATCTCTTGGAGTACTCATTAGAGGCAGGTTATTTGTTGTATCCTCAACGTTAGCAGTACCCTAAGGGGTTGGATTCCCCTGGGCTCGCTGAACTCTTGGCCTCACCAACTCGGTGACCGCTTGCATTACGATCTGCCTGATTACTTCTACAGCAGCTGTACTGAAAACTATTGGAACAGCAGGAGGTACCTGTACCCTTTCCCCTCTTATTTGGGGTGGAGCATTCCTTGTTGGGTTGTTGTGGGAACCGGACCTAACTTCCTCCTGGTCTGCTGCATTTCCAATCTGAATCCGAGAAGCATTACTCGGTCCAGCTTCATGACATGCGGTGTTTCTAGCGTTCACCATCTGATTGTGTCTACGTATATTAGATATGTACCAACAAATTTAAGTTGCAAGTAATAAATACTTTAAAGTGCAATATCTGAGGTAGTCGTCTAATAAACTCAACTTTTTCATTAATGAAACACACACCAAGCGTCACACAACAACTGAAAGGGAAAATATGGAAAAAGAATATTAGGAGACTTCTGCTCCAGTATTGTCCAAAAGGGAAAAACACTAGGAAGAAAACCATTACTGGCCTATTATTCACTGCTTCTTCTCTATCAGAGGTAACTCTTCCTCCGAGTCATCAGTTAACCCCCTACTATTTTGGTTCACTTGACCCCTTGCAGGCACTGATGGCTCCCCGGACTTGCCCATATTTCCTTTCTGTGGCTCGGAGCTCCGCCATATTTGCCCCCAAAGATCTTCATTACCGGGCTGATTTAAAACCCAGAAAACTCTTTCCACTACTTGTGGATGGGATCCAACGGCTCCTCCGCATCCACTGGATTCACCATTGAATCCTCATCTTCATCAGAGACCTCGAGGTTAGAGGTTTGCTTGGATTGCACTTCTCTCTCTTCCCCGCTCTCGGACTCGGACTCTTCCGTCAATGGGTGAACTAAAGCACCGATCCGCCGACTACTGACTCTTCTACAGAATCAGGCTTGGACTTAATTGTCGGAGTGGTCTCAGATTCATCTTGGGTCTTAGGCTGGGCTCTAGGGAATACCATTGTCTGTGAAGAGACAAGGAGAGATTTAGAACTTTCTTGTTTATAGAAATTCTATCTTCCATAACAAGCAGGAATGATCGGACTACGAACGTTGGCAGAAGTTTTGAAAACATCTTTTCTACAAAACTTGTTAAAAACAAATCGAGACTCGTTGGTTAGTTCTGTTTCTACTAAATTATTGTGGTTTAAAATCTACTTCAAAATGTTTTTATCTTTACCTTACTTAGGGCCTTTAGTAAAGAAATCCCATACACGAAGTTTTTGTTTTATAAACCCCAAATAAATGCAAAATGGTTTAAATTTGTTAGAGTTTTAAAACCTTTTAGCTCTGATACCACATCTGTAACACCCCCAAAAATACCCTTTGGAAATATTACCACCAGTGACCTCAGATTACACATCTGGGGTCACCCAAAGCTTAACCATTTTATAACAAATTGTATTATAACAAAAACTTTATTAAATGACATTCAACTGCCCAAATAATATTTTATTCCAAATGTTGAAATTACAGTTCGATAACAAATCAAGTACAAACATTTATTACAACGGAAGTCTTGAAATAAAAATGACTCATCGGTCTTGACCTTGCGATCTCACGCCTAGGATATCAACCTTGGAAAGAAACACACAAAACGCCAACTGCCCTCACGTCGAGTCCTTGCCTTTACTGATGCGGAAACTTATCCGATGTGCCGTATGAGACAGATGACACCAGCCAACCATGCAAGGGAAAATAACCGGTTGGTTAGTCTATTGAAAGACTATGCAAGGGTAGAAATAAAAGGTTATAGTGATCGTAACTGTTTACTATCATTGTCCCTCGAATAATAACCGAAAGAACGATACGTAACTCGGAACTTTCACGGAATGATTAGAATAGACATGCATTGAAAAGAAGACTCCAAAAGATTAAGTCTTATGGGGAATGTATGACAAGTGTTTGGGAACGTTATAGTTTTCACACAAGCGTCTAAAAATGACTTTGATCATTTGGGTCAACGACCAACCTCACCGCGCAATGCGAATCCAGATTGGAAAGAAGACTTACTCTAACTGAAGTCCGGGCGGTTTCCACGTTGTACTCCTTGCCCGAGGGTTCATTAATTATGTGCATAATCGCACTTATCTTATTTAATTTCAAAATGCATATTTACGTTAAAGCTTTTATCACACATATATATATCATCTCGATACGAGAGATATTTTGGGGAATAAATCCCGATTGTATGGCACCAGCTGTGTGCACCACCACCTATACTCGGATAGGGATAAGTCATGACCAGGGAAAACTGTTAGGGCAACAACATCCTAAACACCGGGTTATAAAGAAACGACTAGACCTCGCAAGGTATATAGCGTTCCTACGAATACTCGTTCTAACTACACATTTAAGTTGACACATAAAATCCACACCAATACCATCATGGTAATAACAGGTATAATAGCGTTGTTTCTAAAAATATATACAACCTATTATAATATCATATTTTAATCACATCATTTCTAAAAATCTGTTCCCAAATGAAAACAACATCTTATTCCAATTTAATTAACAATCAAGAATAATTGATAACTAAAGTAAATATGGAATGATAAGCAAGAGCGAACCACCACTTGCCTTAATCTAGACATTTTGAAGATGTTAGGTTCCGAGATCTGGCAACTGGAATCTGAGTACGGATTCCTACGACGACGAGATAAAGACAGAATCCTAAGTTAGATTCGATATGATACGAATATACGAAACGGAAGAAATACCGAGATGAATCGAGCGAAATGAAGAAAATGGCCTAAACTGCAGTCGCGGATTCCATTTCCGCGGTCGCGGAATTCTGGGCCGAACCGCAGTCGCGGAATCCATCTCCGCGGTCACGGTTTCCCCTTCCGACAACGGCTTCGAAGCTTACCGACGACGAAGACGGGAACTTCTTGACTCGGACGAGGGATCCCTACGACGACCACCACCTCCAAGCTTCCAAGGACTCCCATCGACCTCCAACGATTCCGGCGATGCACCGACGAACACAAGAACTCCGGCGATGGCTGTGAATTCCGGAGACAAGCTTTAACGAGAGAGATGTAAAGAACTTGAGGATGATGGAAGAGGGGATGGAGGAGGCCCTATTTATAGGGCTGAAGGCTCAACTCTGGGACAACCCAAACGACCCAACTTCCCACCACCGGCCACCGTTACACATCGTGGCAGAAATACGAACCGGCGTCAATCGGGAAGAAGGAAGAAGACGATGCAGTGAAGTTCCGCGGTCGCGGTTTCTAATCCGCGGTCGCGGAAACACCGCAATCGTGTCCTTTTACCTTTGGTCGCTGTTCTTGCTTGGGGTTAGGCTAAAAGCTTGGTACCCATAATACACCTAACCAATTTATGACTCCTATATCTTTGTTAACGTATATTATTACGGTCAAAGGATTCGCACATAGGTTCAAAATACGCTCAATGCGTCTTACTTACAGAACGAGGGTTGAGAAATTACCCAAATACCCTTACTGAATTTGAGGGGTATTACACTAAAGTCGTTATGCCTAATCAAAGTAATCCTTAAAAACCTAACTAAGTATAGTAGGCAAGCAAGGGTCGAATCCCACAGGGAGGTAGCAATCTTTCTAAATGCAACATGTTGTATGCCAAAGGTAACAAGGGGGTTTTTGGGATTGTTTCAATGTAACAAAGTAAATAAAAGCAAATGATGAAATCAATTGGTGAGAAGTAACTTAGCCATATAAATATCAACCATTCATTTGATTGGTTGATCCTAGATTATCTCAATTCCTTCCTATGAATATTCATGTCCCTATTCTGAAATAGTTATCATTCCAACTAGTCACGGTAACCCTAACCGATAAACAATCAAGAAACTATCAAGATTTAATCTAAAGGCAGCAGTAAGCATAGGAATTAATCAGGATACATGCAACACCAAACAACCCGTCAACATTTAACATGTAATCAATTCTCTTCACAATAAACTAGTCCAACCAGTCCTAAAATATCATGTTTGCTACACATGATAAGGGATTTCAACCAAAAATATCCAAACCCTAGCAATAGACAATTACTAATATCAACTAGTTGATCAGACCAGTCAAATCAGCAAGAATCAATGGGATTAAGCACAAAGAGAAGAGATATAATCAAAGGAAAAGAAATAGAGTTATAATCTCACAACCAAATACAAACGAAGGTTTCAATCGTCGGACTAAGCAAAAGTTTCTTAGTTCTTCATAGTCTTCAAAGCACAAAACTCAAAGGGAAAAACTGAACGATAATGAATAATATGAAAAGGCTGCTAATGAAAAGAAAGATATAACCTAGCAAAACCTACTTTCGATAAGATAGGAAACAAAATCCTAAAAGGAAATAAAATAAAGTAAAAGAAAAGAAAAGAAATAAAAGAAATAAAGTAACTCAAAATATCGAACGAAGTCGAAATCCTGGATCCGCGTATGAACAGTGTCCGCGACCGTATCCATTCCTTCCGCGACCGCGAAAAAGTTTCTGGAGTCGTCGCTATGTCGTGTATTTTCCGCGACCGCGACACCATCTTCCGCGCCCGCGGAAATTGTTCTGTAGCTTTCTTCAGCTCCTTCTTCGGTCTTCTCTTGTGGCTTTCTCCTCTATCTTCTTAAGTCTTCATTTAAGCTCTCCCAAACCACCAAATCAACATTCCTTCTCCTCAACTCCATTCTCTTATATTGTGTCCTAAACCTATACAAACGGTACCTAAAACTCCGGTAATAACTCCTAGTTACACACTACAAAGTAGAGCTGATTAAATTCCCCCATGCTTAAACCTTGCTCGTCCTCGAGTAAGCTAATAGAAACCTACTCCTCCAATGAAATACCCAAGGTTTCAGGAAGCACAACAAAACTATTTCCACTAAGAATTGCACCTAAACATGAATCTCCAAGGCACCAACACAATAAGTACAACACACAAAACATATAAGCTTAAAGGGAAGCAGAGTACTTCCCCCCAAGCTTAACCCGAACACCATAGAGTGAAAGTAACCATCTAATCCTAGCCTCCATCTATTTCTTATACCTCCCAGAGTGACCTACCTGAATCCTCCTTATATCACCTCTTCTTATGTCACCATACTAGGAAAAATGAGGAATCCTAATAATCACTCTTCTTCTTTTCACTCATTTTGCCAAGGCGCCCTTTCGGGTTTTCACCAAGCCACTCATTTCATTTTTCAATAGATGGGCTCACATAAAACTCACATCACTCTTGACCTCTTATTACCCCAGCCTAATGCTGGTCCAAGCCAACTGCTTATTACCTAAGCCGCCCTTTCGGGTTTTTGACTTATCCCATGGTTTATTCTTTGTCCTTTTTCAAAAAAAATTGACTTTTTTCTTTTCATTATTTTTCTATTCAGACGACGAGCAAGTATAGATCACTCCTCCATGCTTAAACATTGCATTGTCCTCAATGTAATGAAAGACAATAAGATGAAGCACAAGGAAAAGCAGGAAAGTACTCACAACCGTTGCCGAGGTGGTCTGGAATTGGATGTTGGTGATGGCGGTAAGACATTGAAACACATGTCGCTGGTGTTGCGGTGGTCCTTCTCAAGCAATTTCCACGTGCAACCAAATAGATCCACTGTAAGGTGTAGTGATACATCAAAGAAATGGGGTTTCACGGGCCTTCAACGAACACAAAATTGGAGCCCGAATGTAATCGTGTTGTGGGCTCTGGTGTTCCTCCTCATCAGCTGTCGAATGTCGGGCCATCATTGGTGCCAAATAAAAATGTGGGGTTAATGTCTCCTCCTTGGCAGCATGATGCGCACCACTTCTCAAAGTAGAACTCGGACAGCTGGGCCGCGATCGCGGAAATAAGGCCGCAATCGCGGAAAAACATCGAACTTGTTTTTTTTTTTCCAGGTAAAGGGGACTTACAGTGGATTTTCCGCGGTCGCGGAAGATTATCTGCGGTCACGGAAAAGCTTCTGGTGCAGTTGAACACCGTCTTCGAAATTTTGGCTTCGAGTCTCCTACCTGCAGGTTAGTCTAAAAACAAAAACAAAACAACAATAATGAAAGCTAGAAAGGAAAAGACAAGAAAAGAATTTTGTACCTCGGGTTGCCTCTCGAGCAGCGCCTTGGTTATTGTCGTGGCTCGACATAATGCCTTCCAACTCAGCTTGGGTTGCTCACATCAATCGAACAATTGGGGTCACAATCAGGAGAGTGTCTCTTTGCATCATCAATGTTGAAACCGACCCTCACCCCGTCAAACTCCATTGTGAGTGAACCCATACTCATATCAATTTTCGTATTTGCTGTATTCATAAATGACCTACCTAGCATCACATGGGCTGCATGTTTGTCTTGCCCCATATCCATCACAAAGAAATCCGCAGGGAAAATCATCTTGTCAACTTCTACTAGAACATCCTACACCACTCCTTTGGGATATACATAGGAATTATCCACCAATTGGATCACTATCCCCGTCTTCTGTAATGGCCCAATCTCTAGGGACTCGTACAATGAGAGAGGCAACACATTGATAGATGCACCCAAATCCAGCATGGCTTTATCAAATATGGTGCCACCTATCTTACAGGGAATAGTGAACATGCCTGGGTCACTGCACTTTTTTGGCAACCGCTTTTGCAGCATAGCGGAGACATTTTCACTCACCAGGATCTTCTTTTTTGCTTTCACAGCTTTCTTTCTTTTTATCTTGCACATCTCCTTTAAAAATTTTGCATAGCGATGAATGCTTTTAACCAGCTTGATCAAAGTAATATTTACCTCGCAATTATTGAAGGTTTCAAAGAGTTCCTTGTCATTTTCCAGCTTTCTCGTGTCCTTCAATGCCTCGGGAAAAGGTGCGGGTGGCTTCAACGAATTGACCAGAGGAAAATTTGGACGAACATAATCATCGTGAACATTTGAGGCAAAACCGCAGTCGCGGTTTGGGACCCGCGATCGCGGTTCTTCGTTTGCACAGTTTGCATCAAAAAATTCTTCTTTCCCAGAAACTTTTCCCCGGTCGCGGAAATTCGCCGATTTTTGCTTCTCCTTCAAGTATAATCCCGCGGTCGTGGTTGTGCTCTCCGCGGTCGCTGAATTCTTTTTGTTGTCCATGAACGTCCTCCATTTGTGTTCCGCTCCTCAGCGTCATTGCACATACGTTCTCCCTCGGGTTTGCTACCGTTTGAGATGGTAGTTTCCCCGAATCCCGGGCTTTCAGTTTGCCCACTGCCAGAGAGATATGTCCCACCTGCTTCTCCAAGTTCTGAATGCTGGACTTCATCTCTTGATTTTGTTAGACCATGGTGGTTGCCAACGTCGACACACTCTGAGCGAGAGATTTGATCATGTCATCACAATTTGATACGCTCTGAGCGAGAGACTTGATCATGCTATCACCGGGCATAGATGAACTTGCATTTTGGCCTTGATGTCTTGGGTCATATGGAGCTCTAAATTGTTATTGTTGACCTCCAGGCCGCTGAAATTGTTGTTGTTGCTATGAGAATTGTGACAGCCTTTGGTAAAACTCTTGATTATCATGAGCCTGAGGAGGATTCTGCTGGTTCTTGTATCTCAAATTAGGGTGATCTCTCCACCTTGGATTGTAGGTGTTGGAGTACGGGTCATATCTTGGCCTTGGAGGGCCGAAACCTCCAATAGCGTTTACTTCAGCAGTGGGTTCCTGCAGCGTGGGACATGCATCAGTAGGGTGCATCGTGTCATAGCATATCCCACACGACTTGACTTGCTGTGGGGTGCCCTTCATCATAAACCTCCTCATCATATCCTTCATCTCAGCCATCTCAGAAAGTAGTGAGGACGATGGCTGAAAGTTTGCAGCCTTGATTGATTGGGCGCTCGCCCTCTTGCTAAACTGTCTTGAGCCCTCAGATAGCTCAAAGAATATCTCAAATGTTGCAGCTGGCATCTTGTTCAGAATATTTCCGCCACAGGCGGCGTTCACCATCTGACGCTCATCGTCAAGAAGCCCACCATACAAATAAAGTACGAGGTCTTGGTCTGAATACCCATGGTAGGGGCAGCTTGAAATCAACCTCTTGAACCTCTCGTAGTACTCATACAACGTCTCAGTAGCCTGTTGTTCGATGTTGTTGATGTTCCTCTTCAGGATATTGAGCTTCGTCGCAGGGAAGTACTTCTCCAGGAAAGCTTTCTTCATTTTAGCCCATGTATCTATGCTTCCTAGGGCCAAATAATAGAACCAATCATTGGCCGAATCCTTCAGAGAAAAAGGAAAGGCCCTCAGTTTGATCTGGTCCTTCGTAATATTCTTGGGCTTCATACTGCTGCAGACAACGTGGAATTCAGACAGATATTTATTGGGGTCTTCCCCACTCATCCTATGGAAGTGGGGTAGTAAATGGATCAGCCCGTATTTGAGCTCAAAATTCACGCCATCCTCCAACTCAGGAAACTGCACAACAAGCGGTTGATGTTCTAGATTCGGGGCAGTCTACTGCCTCAAAGTCGGTGCTTCTTCAGCCATCTCTAGTTGCGTACGGGATGCTACACGGTTTCTAGAAAGTGTTCTTTCAATATCTGTATCAAAATCTAAAAGTAGAGAGTCAGTAACATGGGTGAGGACCATAAGATAGGTCCACACATCAGTTGGCACACAAACAAACACAAAGAAAAATTAAAACATGCCTCCCCGGCAACGGCGCAAAATTTGACGAGGCTAAAGTCATTATGCCTAATCAAAATAATCCTTAAAAACCTAACTAAGTATAGTAGTCAAGCAAGGGTCGAATCCCACAGGGAGGTATCAATCTTTCTAAATGCAACAGGTTGTATGCCAAAGGTAACAAAGGGGGGTTTTGGATTGTTTCAATGTAACAAAGTAAATAAAAGCAAATGATGAAATCAATTGGTGAGAAGTAACTTAGCCATACAAATATCCACCATTCATTTGATTGGTTGATCCTAGATTATCTCAATTCATTCCTATAAATATTCCTGTCCCTATTCTGAAATAGTTATCAGTCCAACTAGTCATGGTAACCCTTACCGATAAACAATCAAGAAACTATCAAGATTTAATTTAAAGGCAACAGTAAGCATAGGAATTAACCAGGATACATGCAACACCAAACAACCCGTCAGCATTTAACATGTAATCAATTCTCTTCACAATAAACTAGTCCAACCAGTCCTAGAATATCATGTTTGCTACACAAGATAAGGGATTTCAACCAGAAATATCCAAACCCTAGCAATAGACAATTACGAATATCAACTAGTTGATCAGACCAGTCAAATCAGCAAGAATCAATGGGATTAAGCACAAAGAGAAGAGATATAATCAAAAGAAAGGAAATAGAATTATAATCTCACAACCAAATACAAACGAAAGCTTCAATCGTCGGACTAAGCAAAAGTTGCTTAGTTCTTCATAGTCTTCAAAGCACATAACTCAAAGGGAAAAACTGAACGATAATGAATAATATGAAAAGGCTGCTAATGAAAAGAAAGATATAACCTAGCAAAACCTAGTTTCCATAAGATAGAAAACAAAATCCTAAAAGGAAATAAATTAAAGTAAAAGAAAAGAAAAGAAAAGAAAAGAAAATAAATAAAGTAACTCAAAATATCGGACGAAGTCGAAATTCTGGATCCGCATATGAACAGTGTCCGCGACCGCAGCCATTCCTTCTGCGACTGCGGAAAATTTCTGGAGTCGTTGTTGTGTCGTGTATTTTCCGCGACCGCGGCACCATCTTCCGCGCCCGCGGAAATTGTTCTGTAGCGTTCTTCAGCTCCTTCTTCGGTCTTCTCTTGTGGCTTTCTCCTCCATCTTCTTAAGTCTTCATTTAAGCTCTCCCAAACCACCAAATCAACATTCATTCTCCTCAACTTCATTCTCCTATATTGTGTCATAAACCCATACAAACGGTACCTAAAACTCCGGTAACAACTCCTAGTTACGCACTACAAAGTAGAGCGGATCACTGCACTGGCTGGGAAAGAGGAAAGGGGAAGAAATTTTAGTTAATTATTTAACCGAAAAAAAATATCAATATCTCTTAATTTTGGTTTTTCTCTTTATATATTTACATGTATAGGTGGACCAATTAAAAGAAGAGAGCATGGAATGGTGTATATGTAGGGTGCAAAAAAATTGAACTGGGGATATTAACCTTAAAAAGGGACTCCAACACAAAAAGGCAATAGTAAAAAACATAAGTTTTCCAAAAAAAAAGTATATATTTTATTTCTAATTTTTGGAGAACTAATTAAACAATATAATAAACTAACTCTTTATAGACCTCATTCACTGTAAGTACCATTTCAAAGAGATTTGACCATATGAAATATTGATGCATCCAATAAAATACGATTTTGTTGGGCCAGAGAATTTTAGGAAGCCCAGAGCCGAAGGGCCCATGGATAAAAGACGGACGAAGATCAGATCAGTTGGAAGATACAACGACTCAACCTAAGCGATAGAGATACTAGGCGAGAATCTCAGAAATCTGTTCGACGACTCCCATGAAATCCGACAGCAACGGCTAGATTAGGAACGATTGTGTATTTCTTGTATAAAGGCATGACTGTAATATCCCTCATTTTTAGTAAGGGTATTTGGATAAATTCTCAACTCTCGTTGGGAAAGCAAGACGCGTTTGGCAAAATTCGAAATTTCTGTAACGTGTATGATCTCTGTAAAAATTCCCTGAACCTTGGAATAGACATTCGACGTATTTTCGGGGCTTAGAATAGTCGTTCGGGTACAGACATATTTAACCCGGGGTTTAGAACCCATGCCAATACCTCCTCCCGGGCAAAAGGCGCGAAAAGGGGAATTTCCGCGACTGCGGTAGAGCCACCGCGATCGCGGAATAAGCGTGCACTGGAGAGTTGGGAAAAGTAATTTTCCGTGACCGCGGAAAAGTCACCGCGATCGCGGAAAACGCCCAGCGTCGCCCTTCGTCTTTCTTCCGCGTGGCGTCGATGCACTGGCTGGGTTGTCGGTTGATGGAGCCTTCTTTCCCTATAAAAGGAGGGGAGGACAGCCTCCATCTTCACTCATATCCCGACCTCTCTCTCTCCCAAGGTGCTTGTTGCCGGAGTTCGAGCTTTCGCCGGATATTTCGAAGTTGTCGTCGGAGCCTTCGCCAAGGGTTGTAGCAGCCCCGGAGTAGTGCATTGGAGGCGCAAGGTGGCCAAAAGTTGAAGCCATCGCGAATCGAGCGCCAAGGAGTCATCGCCGGTGAGTTCCTCGTCATTTTGGGTCGTCGAAGTTCATGTCCGCGACCGCGGCAGTGACAAGGTCGGCCGCGTCCACGGCCGATGCCTTTGTCACTCGCGGACATTCGTCCTCGACGACCGCGACTGCGGCAGTGCCCACCGCGATCGCGGATTGCCTGGGCAATCGCGATCGTTGCTTTGGGCGTGCCGGTCTCGGGCAGGACTTTCGTCCTTTCGTTTTCGTTCGTTCTTTCTTAGATTCATACATTTTATTGTCGAATCTAACCTAGGGTTTCATTGTGGGTCATTTCCGTAGGAATCTGTAATCCGACTTCCGTTCCCGTTCCGGACCCAGAAACCCGTCGTTGATCAATCGTTCATCTAATCTAAGGCAAGTGGTGGTTTGCTCTTGCTTATCATTCCATGTTTCCATTAATTATCAATTGTTTAACTGTTAATTAAATTGGGATGATCTATTATTTTCGTTTGGAAACATATTTTATGAATAATACGATTAAAACATGATATTATAAAAGGTTGTATATATTGCTAGAAACAATGCTATTATATCTGTTATTACCATGATGGTATTGATGTGGACTATTGTTTGATCTGAACTGTTTAGTTAGAACGAATATTCGTAGGAACGCTACGTACCTTGCGAGGTCTAGTTGTTTCTTTATAACTGGTGCTAGGAGGATTTTTCCCTAGTACTCTCTCTGGTCATGACTGTACCCTTACTCAGGGTAGGGGCACACAGCTGGTGCCGACACTCGGGATTTATTCTCTTCGATATCTCTCGCGATGAGATGATATCTTAAAAGCTTATAACGTAAATGTACGCTTTGTCACTAAGATAAGATAAGTGCCGCTATGCACATAATTAATGAACATTCGGGCGAGAAGTACAACTTGGAACCTCACTCGGACTTCGACTAAAGTAAGTCCTCCTTCCATATCTGAATTCGCATTGCGCGATGAGGTTGGTCGTGGACCCAAATGGTCAAGTCTTTTAAACGCTTGTGTGAAATTATAACGTTCCCAAACATTTGTCATACGTTTCCGTAAGACTCAATCTATTTGAGTCTTCTCTTCATATACTTTCCCGTAAGACTCAATCTTTTGGAGTCTTCTCTTCATACGTTTCCCATAAGGCTCATTTCCTTTTTAGTGCATGTCTAAACTTTAATCATTCCGTGAAAGTTCCGGGTTATATATCGTTCCTTCGGTTGTTATTCGAGGGTCAATGATAGTAAACGGTTACGATCACTAGGACCATTCTGTTTTCACCCTTGCATAGTCTTTCATTAGACTAACCAACCGGGTTTTATTCTTTGCATGGTTGGCTGGTGTCATCCTTCCTATACGACACATCAGTGATTGGTCCCCGGAGTCCGAAGTAACCGTTGAAGAAGAGACTTACAGTTGGAGATTCAAGTATTAGTATTTTGAAAGGTTGTCAGGTATTATTTATTTTTACCACTAAGTCATGTAATAGATTTATTCTTCAAGTCTTCCGTTGTGTAATTTATAAGCTTTCCTCTGTGATTTCACTCTGTTGTAAAAACACTACTCTCGTTTGATGAGGGATCTGTTAATATAAAAGGATTGAGTTTCATATACAAATGTCTCCCGCTATTTAACCTTTCGTTATTTAATTGTGTTTATTTAAGATTAATTGTTCCGATTAAAGCCTTGGGTGGCATCGGACAGCAACGTCTGAGGTCACTGGCGTGTGGCATTTCCGACAATAAGTCGGGGGAGTTACAATGACGATGTAAACAAATGTACACACTTGATTACGATCAATACTACTCGTTCTTTCAATCATACTCTCAGTATTTACTAGTTCACTTACGAGTTCGAATCATCCTATTCAATCGAAGCGACCGTCATCTGATACATCTCACTTGATCGATCTGTAGTTCAGGGGAGATAAGCATCATATTTGTCTAATCATCTTCATTTCATTTAGTCCTTTAAATTGATTTGGATGTATTAGATATAACTTATCTTGCAGTTGTCTAGTTGCCCTACTTCAGGCGATCTTGATCGATTAGATCTTTTCGCCCCAAAACAATTTGGCGCCCACCGTGGGGCATCTAGCCAATCAACCATCCATCTCGTACCCAATCATGGCCAATTTTGGAAATCCTGTGATTACCCCTGAAGAGCAAGTCCAAGATGACCTCCTGGTCGCGCACCAAGCGAAAAACACCAACACCCAAACGGTCGTGAACTCTCAAATCCAAGAGCTTGCAAAAACCATGAACATCCTTCGAGAAGAACTAGCCCAACCGCGCGCCAAGACCAAAACGCTAAGCACCCAATCTGAAATAGAAATTACCCGACTAACCCGTGAGAATGAATTGTTGAAATCTCAGGTACATTCGGTCGCATCAAACCCCGGAGACTCAAGACGCATGGTCAACACTGAAGGTCTACCTACCCTGGTCGATATGGATGGAGCGAACGCGACCCCCGCCGTGACAACTCAGGCCTCATTGCCTTCTAGTACGTTCCAAACTCCCCAAGTTGCCTTCAATACGACTAACATGCCAAGTCTCGTAGCCGGGCTCCCGGAAGCTCGAGCAACCCTTCCACAGGTAACGGCTCCGGTCGACATCCAAACCCTCATACAACAAGCCATCAGCGAACACATCAAGGCTTTAGACGATCACATCGCGCGAATCCCGGGAGTCCCCCAACCGATCGAAAAAGAAGTTGTTGACGGATATGAAGACTCACCCTTCACGGAAGCGATCGCGCACATTGAAATCCCTAAAAAGTTCCATGTCCCCAACATGCCCAACTATGATGGGACTGGGGACCTTGATGACCACGTTTCTATTTACAAACAAAAATTGATGACTATTTCAATCCCTAGGGGGAACCGTGAGGCGGTCATGTGCAAAGGTTTTGGCACGACCCTCACAGGACCTGCACTAACCTGGCTTATGCATTTGCCGCAGGGATCCATTGCCTCATTTGCCGACCTGATCAATTCATTCAAGGTCCAATTCGCCAGCAGTCGAAGGCTGGAAAAACAATCAAGCGACATGTACCGAATTGTACAAAGGTATGGCGAACCCTTAAGAGATTATCTTAACAGGTACAACAAAGAGAAGGTCGCAATCCCACACCGCGACATCCCAACGTCAATCGAAGCGTTTCGCCGAGGCTTGGTCAGGGGCAGCGAACTCTACCGCAAACTGACCAAGTATCTGTGTCGAAGTTTTGAAGACGTCCAGGCTAAGACCATGGCACAAGTCAGACTCGAAGAGGATGAAGATCCCTTCAAAGCAAACAAAAGTCCCGATCGAGTCGACCGAAAAACCTCTTCGGACTATCGACGCGACCGACAACATCAACCGTATCCCAAGGGACGAAGCGATCCCGGTCAGGTAAATAATTCTTATGACAGGAACCAAGATTGGCGAAACAACCCCGCTCTCCCCCCGAAACTACACTCTTACAACTTTAACATATCCGTGTCAGAACTTGTAAAGAGTTTTGACAAGTATGGAAAAGAAGTAAGGTGGCCTCAGAAGAGCGACAAGCCAGACGCCAAGAAAGACACGAATCGATAGTGCGAATTCCATGGAGACCACGGACATTCAACGGACGAGTGCATAGCCCTCCGCAAAGAGGTCGCAAGACTCCTCGCGCAGGGACTATTGCGTGACATAATTTCAGACAAAGACAAAGCAACCCTCGATCGAAGGGATCATGTATCATCGGATAAACCATCTTCTCCGGTTCCTACAAAAATCGTTAACACCATTTCAGGAGGATCAGACGTGTGTGGAAACACGTACTCTGCCGCTAAGAGGCATGCCCGAGAGAGCCGAGGCGACAAACCTACTCCAACGTAGGTAAGACGACCACAAATCTCTAACACTCCGGCTATCATCTTCGACGACTCGGAGGCTCAAGAACTAGGCGACCATCATGACGGTCTGGTAATTTCATTATCAATTAGCAATTGTCTTATTCGTCATGTACTAATCGATATAGGCAGCTCCACCAATCTGTTAACACTTGACGCCTTAAAGGGTATGGGTTTAAGCAAGGACGATTTAAATCGGAACTCCACCCCCTAGTCGGGTTCAGTGGAGAAGTTAAATATACCCAAGGCGAAATTGTGTTAACAACGTATGCGGGAGGAGTCAACCAACAAGTGAAGTTCTTAATCCTCGACTGCACATCCCCATATAACGCGATCCTTGGCAGACCTTGGATTCACGCCATGAAAGTTGTACCTTCCACTTATCATCAGACGATAAAATTTCCTACTAAGTGGGGGATACAAGAAATAAAAGGTGACCAACGGGCTGCCAAGGAATGCTACGTCACTTCCATGAAAGGGGCAGTCGACAAATCCTCAGCATAGCAATCACAGTATAGCGAAGTAACCACCTGATACGTCGAACCAGAAATGAAACAACTCGACGAGATCGTGTTGGATCCTTCGAAGCCGACACAGACGGTAAGGGTCGGGTCAGATCTGAATGACTCGACCAGAGCAAGCTTAATCTCCTTTTTACGGTCTCACTCTAATTGTTTTGCTTGGTCACATGAAGACATGGTAGGAATATCTCCAGATATTATTACTCACACACTGAATGTAGATCCCACGCATCCTCCCGTCAAGCAAAAAAGAAGAAAATTTGCACCAGAGCGCAACAAAATTGTAGACGACGAGGTAAGAAACCTACTTGAGACAGGTAAAATAAAAGAAGTCAAGTATCCAGACTGGCTGGCAAACGTCGTAGTAGTGCAGAAGAAGAACGGGAAATGGAGGGTATGCATCGACTTCACATACTTAAACAAAGCTTGTCCAAAAGACTCCTTCCCCCTACCACACATCGATGCTATGGTCGATGCGACCGCAGGGCACGAAATGTTAATATTCATGGACGCGTTCAGCGGTTACAACCAAATTCTCATGGATCCTGACGATCAAGAAAAAACGGCCTTTATAACAAGCCAAGGTACGTATTGTTACAAAGTGATGCCATTTGGACTGAAAAATGCAGGGGCCACATACCAGAGACTAGTGAACAAGATGTTACAAAGTGATGCCTTCCCCCTACCACACATCGACGCTATGGTCGACGCGCGACCGCAGGGCACGAAATGTTAACATTCATGGACGCGTTCAGCGGTTACAACCAAATTCTCATGGATCCTGACGATCAAGAAAAAAACGGCCTTTATAACAAGCCAAGGTACGTATTGTTACAAAGTGATGCCATTTGGACTGAAAAATGCAGGGGCCACATACCAGAGACTAGTGAACAAGATGTTCAAAGATCAAATAGGCGACACGATGGAGGTTTACATCGACGACATGCTCATCAAGTCCAAGAAAGCAACCGACCACATCGAGCACCTAAAATAAGCCTTCGATATACTTGAAAGGTACAATATGAAATTAAATCCGACTAAATGCTCTTTTGGAGTGTCTTCAGGAAAGTTTCTAGGATACATGGTCACTCAAAAAGGGATAGAAGCCAGTCCCGACCAAATCAAGGCCATAGTCGACCTCAGATCCCCTCGATGCGTCAAGGACGTCCAAAAACTGACAGGGTGAATAGCGGCATTAAATAGGTTCATATCTAAATCACCAGACAAGTGCAAGCTTTTTTACAAAGCCTTGAAGAAAAACAAGTCATTCCACTGGACCGCCACGCATGAACAAGCCTTCCAAGACCTAAAGGCTTACTTGGCAAGTCCACTCCTTCTAGCTAAACCAAAAGACGACGAACCATTGCCACTATACCTAGCGGTGTCAGAATCATCTGTCAGTGCGGTCCTCACAAGAGAAGAAGACGGAAAACAGTCGCCCGTCTATTATGTAAGTCGATCATTACTCCCAGCCGAAAAGAGGTATACATCGCTTGAAAAGTTGGTCTTAGCACTAGTGATGGCATCAAACAAACTACGACCTTATTTTGAATCACATGCTATTATCGTGAGAACTAACCATCCCATGAAGGCAATCATGAGGAAATCGGAATTTACAGGACGAATGGCCAAGTGGGCCATACACCTCAGTGGGTTCGACATCGAATACGAACCAAGGACTACAATCAAATCTCAGGCTCTAGCCGATTTTGTGGTCGATTTCAGCCCGACACTAGAGCAAGAAGCCGCAAAAGAAGCGGAAAAACTGAAAGTCGAAGATGACAGGGGCACATGGCAGCTCCACACAGACGGAGCCTCGAACATAAGAGGAGTTGGCTTAGGTGTCGTGCTAAAATCACCACAAGGGGACCATATAGCCCAAGCCATGAGATGCGAATGGGATGCAACCAACAACGAAGCGGAATACGAAGCCCTCGTGTTCGGGCTCACCTTGGCAGACGACCTCACGATTCTGAACATAGAGGTAACATGCAATTCACTCTTAATTGTCAACCAAGTGCAGGGATCATATGCCGCCAAAGACGACAGAATGATGGCATACTTGGACGTCGTCAAAAAAGTAGCAGACAAATTCCAGAGCTTCACCATCCAACAAGTCCCACGCGACCTCAACACACAAGCAGACGCCCTAGCAAATCTTGGATCAGCCCTGCATCCCGACGACTTCCGCAGCATCCCTCTAGCACATGTCACCACTCCAGCCATACCCAGAACTCTCAAAATCTCCACTCCAGATGGCATCCAAGTCGTAGATGACTCAACCTCAAGCAAAGTTGCCACTCCAAAAGCAAACATTCATTCGACAGACGGTTGGAGTACTCCCTACATCAAATGGCTCAAAGACGGAACACTCCCTTCAGATAAAACGGAGGCCAAAAGACTTAAGGTACAAGCACTAACTTTTTACCTAAAATATAATGTCCTATTCAAACGATCTATCACAGGTCTACTATTGCATTGCCTCGAAACAACGGAAGTACCCCGCATTCTACAATCTTTACACGATGGGGAATGTGGAAACCATACTAGAGGACGCAGCCTATCCGGCAAAGCTCTCAGAGCGGGCTACTACTGGCCCACAATGAACAAAGATGCAACATATTATGTTAGGAAATGCGACGCCTGCCAACGACATGCACCCGTCCCTCATCAACCATCTGAGATGCTCCATCCAACTCTAGCTCCTTGGCCCTTCATGCGATGGGGAATGGACATCGTCGGAAAACTGCCACCTGCATCAAGGCAACGCGTCTTCTTCCTAGCCATGACCGATTACTTCTCTAAGTGGATAGAAGCCGAATCATATCGTGAGGTAAAAGAAAAACACGTCATCTCATTTATAAAACATTACATTCTATGCAGATTTGGCATCCCCTCAGAAATCGTATACGACAATGGCTCCCAATTCATCGGTAGCAAGACGCGATCCTTTTACAAACAGTGGAAAATTACACTGGTCACATCCACACCAAGATATCCACAATCTAACGGCCAAGCAGAATCCAGCAACAAGATCATCATCAACAATCTCAAGAGACGCCTCACTGGGGCAAAAGGAAAATGGGCCGACGAACTTCCTTTGATATTATGGTCCGACAGGACAACACCCAAAAATGCCACAGGTCAAAGCCCTTTCTCACTGGTGTACGGATGCGAAGCAGTCATCCCCGTTGAATTACTCATCCCAACAGCCCGATATGGACTCTAGACCCCGGAGCAGAACGACGTCGAGATAGCTCACAACCTCGACACCATCGACGAAACAAGAGAGAAAGCTCGGATCCGAATGATCCATTACCAGCAACAAGTCGCTCGAAGCTACAATAAAAACGTCTGAGTCAAAGTCTTCAAACTAGGAGACTGGGTACTGAGAAAGACATTTCAAAATACCAAAGACCCAGCCGACGGGAAACTGGCGCCTCAATGGGAAGGAGCCTACCTCATCAAAGAAGTCGTGGGGCAAGGAGCATACCGCCTAGAAGCAAAAGACGGACAACCCGTCCCTCGAAGTTGGAACGCAGTCCACTTAAAGGTGTATCATTTCTAAACTTTATTTCATCTTTATTACATACCTTTTCGCATTTCTTACATTCGCTTATATACATAACGATTACTGACTTAAGCATCGGAGGGCCGTTGGGCCACCCCCCAATGGTCATTCCAAGGCTTACTTTCTTTTGACATAATTTAAGACAAGAAAACAAGAGGCCTCGAAGACAAAACATGACAAATCAAATGGATATCCACATTACTTACAACATAAAGCGCTTATGACAAATACACAATCGATCGATACATGGGGAATGGAGGTAACAAACATCAAGACATCATTTCACGCGACAGGACTCGACCTTCGCAAAGGTACATGTCCTTGCTATACGAAATGACACTACTCTTCCCTAAAAACACACACATCATGCTAACAACTACGGATTACAGGCTACTCCAGCCGAACAATACACCGTACGGTTGGAACACAGTCAGCAGAGATCCACTTGCAAAAAATACGAGACAAAACAAGGTACGAAACACAACAAACATCCTACGAAATATGCGACCCGCGATGGTAGACGGGTCGCCAAAACATTATCCGTCCCGTCTCTTCGACGGGGTACAACTTGTCATATGCAAAGATCCTGAAACAAACAAGAAAAATATCCATGAAATTTACTCCTACGTGAGATACACCCTCTAAGATTCACCAGACTTCTCAACATTGTCTGCATGAACGAGCTCCCTACCAGTAATCGCTTCAAGGTCGTATTTGGGCTCATCTTCAACAATTTCAGCGCCTCCAGGATTGACCTCTTCCTTCTCGTCTTCCACGCCTAAACCGACAAGTCTGAAAAGATCGTCTCCTGGATTGCCATGAGGATACAAGAGCTCCATGTCAGCCTTGGCATCGTCAATCTTCCAATCAACATGGGTTCCAGCCGCAAACTCCTCCATCATCTCAATATCGGACTTAAGGCAATAATACGCCCCCACGTCCCCGGTGGTTCGAGCATCCTCTTCACGGAGTCTCTCAGCCTCAGCCTTCACCTCTGCCTTCGCATCCTCCAAACGGGTTTCGAAGCCCTACTTGATCGACGACAACTCACGCTCCAAAGCTTTCACGCGACCTTCAGAAGTTTTCAGTTGATCCTCCATTCGAGCAATCTTCCTATCAGCCTTATCGCTTAACTCTTGGACAGTCGACGAAGCGACCAGAGAGTACTGAAAGATCTACAAAAATATCATGTATTCTAGCATTATCAGAAAAAAGAAAACACATGTGAATAAAAGCAAAAAAGAATTTTTTTTACATACCTTCCAAGCCCCGACGACGGCTTCATTCATACAATCGATAGGATGGAGATCACCAATCTCTTTCCTGGCATCCGAATCAGCGAATCCAAGCAATTCATCCACCGACCTTTCTTTCAGAATTCCCGACAAAATATTTTGTTATTTCTACTACATAGAACAACCTCGAATCTATCTCAACGTAATTGATATTTGTATATGTTAGGAAACGGAACTCAGGAACCTCAATTCCTATGAGAGTTCCTTTCCTCAGTTTCTCTACTTTTGAAGATAACAAATATTTTGATACTAATATTTTATCTCAAAGATGTGTTTAAAGGAACCACATGACAATTGTTGAAACCATGGAAGTCAAACAAGATAAAGAAACCAAACAAGCAAGCCAAAGGAACCCAGAAGTGCCCAGAAATGCAACACGTGACTTTGCCTTTCCCGATGAAGCTGGGAACATAGAACCTCGGACAAATGGTGAAAGCGACATGAGCGAAGCTTCCAAAGCCTGTCACCATCCAAAGCAAAGCTCCAAGATGTCTAGAACACAGTACCTCGGACAAAGGCCGGTGAAAGCGACGTATCACAAAAGTTGTCACCATCCAGAGGAAAGTTCCTAAGTGCCTAGGTTGCAGAACCTCGGACGAAAGGTGGTTGACAACGACAACAGCAGATTCCCCTGAAGCCATTGACCATCCAATGTGTGTTTTGAGTTGTCTAGGTTGTTGGGACATGTCTGAATCAACGTGAATCAAGGACAACCACACAACCTAGGTCAAGCTTGCTCTCTGGGAACCGAGAGAAGATACAACCTCGAGAATACACTATATAAGGAAGATAAGCTCCGATGTTATCTTCAAGCACAACTACTAGAATCACACTCCATAGCAAATATCATAGTGTGAAGTTCTCAACAAGATCTTCAAATCAGAACAAGATCAAGAGGAACCAGTCAAGGAATCAAAGAGCTGTGTGCTAGTTCCTGTGACTGTAAGTGAGTTAGTTACTTAGTGCTTAGGACTGCTTCTTGGATTGATTATACTTTCTGTTAAGTTATCTAGGATTGTCTAACTGTGTGTAAGACAAAGAAACTGTGTGTTTGTTCCTAGGATAAGCTGTAACCGAAGTGATAAGAAATCAAGAAGTAGACCTTGAAATCCTTTCGGAAGAAAGGTAGTGGTTTTTATCCTAGATTGCTAGTTGGCAATCGAAGGTTTCCACTATAAGGAACTTGTTCATTTAGTTGATTGTTTATTTCCGCTGTGAAGGGAACTGTAAACTGTATTCTCAGTTCCCTGATTATTAATCTAACAATCACGATCCTATAATTGGTATCAGAGCAGGAAAAGCTCTAGATCTTTGTTAAGTTTGCAGATCATGTCTCATCCAAGCAAGTTTGAGCTCGGAATCTCCACCAACAAGCCACATCTCTGAAAGAAGGGAGAAGAAACATGGTGGGAAAAGTGCATGAAAAGCCACATAAAGACCAACGACTACCAATGTTAGAGGATAGAGAAGACATGGACAAAGTCATAGGAAACCTAAGCACTATGTCATCATGGAAAAGAATGTCAAGGCTAGACAGTTCATTCTCAATGGACTGGACAGAGAAGACATGGACAAAGTCATAGGAATCAAGACGGCAAAGGAGATGTGGAGAGAACTCAAAGATATGCATGAAGGAAGTGATGAACTAAAGCAAAGCAGGAAGTTTGCGTTGGAAGGAGAATACCACACCTTCAAAATGATGGAAACTGAAACCATCTCAGAATACTACTCTCGGTTCAATAGGCTGATTGGAAAGCTAACAGCGGCTGGAGTCAACCTCGATGAAGTCTCCAAGTCACTGGTGGTTATCAATGGACTCAACTCTAAGTTCACCCTCATTAAGGGAATCATGAAGAATACTCCAGGCATCCAATCTCTTCCCTTGACTCAGGTCATAGGGAAACTGGAGAAGGGAATTGCCCTCAAGATCTCTAAAGCCTTCTCAAGGCTTGAGATGGAGCAGGAAAACTCAGACCAAGAAGAAGATGAGGACGAATTTACAGCTCTCTTCACAAAGAATATCAAAAAATTCTTTGTGAAGGGAAGGTTCCAAAAGGGCAGTTCCTCTCACAATGGACCAAGGAGAGATCTCAAAGAAGTCTCCTATTATGAGTGCAAAGAAAAGGGACACTATGCTAAGAATTGTCCCAACAAGGAAGACTCCAAAGAAGATGAAAGACCTCAGAGGAAGAAGGCTCTTGTGGCCTCATGGGGGAGAAGACTCAGATGAGAAACTAGATCTGAGTGGTTTATCTGAAGGAAGATGTCTCATGGAAAAAGGACATTCAAGCGACTCAGAAGACCTTGAGGTAACTTCTGACGACTTCCTAAAAACTCTAGTTGATTGTGATAAGAAACAACTTCTAAAGATCATAAAGAAACTAGGAAAGGAAACCAGTTCCCTTTAACAAAAACTTGATGATTGTGAAGATGAAATTGCTTGCTTGACTGTTGAGAATTCTGTGTGGAGTAAGAAACTTGATGAAACTGAGAAAGACCTAGCTGAAACCCACTCCAAACTCATTGATATTAGAAATATGCATGCTAGTCACCTTAAAATCTGCAAATCTTGTGATGAAACTAGCATAGACTCTGTTAAAGTTCCTATGCATGATAACCTACCTGGAAATGATATGCTTCAATCTATAATTGATAGGTTAGACATTCTCACTGACTCTATAAATGAAAAAATGATCAATCAAACTGTCTTTGTGAGACAACGTCATGGAATTGGATATATTGATAACAAGGCCTAATGATGCTGAAGATGAAAAGGCTAGAAGAGAACTTATTGAGATGAATGAGAACCTCAGTACTGCTCTTGCCACTTCTCGAGATAGGAATCAATTCCTATTAGAGAAGATCATGGTTCTTGAGAACAAGGCTGAGGTTGCCAAGCGTTTCAATGAAAGTTCCCAAAGTCCAAAGAGGGAACCTAAGGGAAAGGAGAAAGCTTTCCCTGAAGACAAGTGGTTCACTAATTCCTTTGCTCACAAAAGGTATGTGGACATGGCTCACGGTAAGGTTAGAAACAATGTTGATTTCAACAAAAGAAAAACTGAGAAACCTTTTAGGCACGGAAAGGGAAAATATGGACATGTTGCTTACAATCGCTTGTGTTACTATTGTGGAAAGAATGGTCATTACAACACTGATTGTCCTAAGAAAAGGAACTTTGAAAATGAGAAAAGAGCTTATTACCATGATAGGAACCAGTTCCCTGGTCATTCACAGACTCGCAATGCTAATTCCCCCAGTAAAGCCAAGCTTCACTGGGTTCAAAAGTCTTAGTTCCCTTGTGTGCAGAAAGAAGAGAGGCAACCTCGACTATGGTACATTGATAGTGGTTGCTCATGCCATATGACCAGAAGAAGAAATCAAATGACCTCTCTTCAACCCATCCAAGGAGGGAACATCTCCTTTGGAGACAAAAGCAAAGGGAAAATTTATGGAATAGGAACTGTGAAACTCAATGACCACATTAAGGTAAATAAAGTCCACCTTGTTGATAATCTTGCCTTTGATCTAATTAGTGTGTCACATCTGTGTGATCAAGGAGACAATGAAGTCAGATTCAAATCAAATGAATGCATTATCCTTGACTCCTCGGGACAAATCATCTTAAAAGGTAAAAGGCTTAATAATGTGTATGTTGTTGACCCATCCTTCATTCCCAAGGAGAAACTTTGTCTCTCAACTGTGAATGATCAAACGGATTTGTGGCATCAACGTCTTGTTCATGCTAGCACCAAATTGATCCAAAAGCTACACTCAAAGGAGCTAGTCAGAGGCCTTCCAAAGCTAAGTGGCAAATCTGAGGAACCATGCTCAGACTGTGTAAGAGGGAAACAAGCTCGGAGTTCCTTCAAATCCAAGAATGTGGTAAGTTCCTCAAGGCCTCTTGAACTCATTCACATGGACCTTTGTGGACCTATGAGAGTTCAAAGCCTAGGAGGAAACAGGTACATCTTTGTTCTCGTCGATGACTTCTCTCGTTTTACTTGGACAATATTCATAAAATCTAAAAGTGAAGTTATTGGACGTTTTAAGGATCTGTTTCCCATGTTAGAAAAGTCTCTCGACTGCTCCATTAATTCTATCCATTCTGACCATGGTACTGAGTTCGAAAATGGAGACTTTCTAAACTTTTGCAGTGAGCACGACATTGATCACAACTTCTCTGCACCATACATGATGCGAAAACCCCTTTGAAATGGCTTCGCTTGGGATGGATCTAGGTAGGACACGGATAAAGATCGATTCTCTTGATGTATGATTGATGGAGGTGATGTACGAACTGGCCAAATAATGATAGTTCAAGAATTCGGCCTCGTCGGGCAAGGAGAATTCCTGGGCGTTGGTCCGACTTGTAAAAATTCGTTCTCCCTGCTCAGGAATCCAAATGCGATGATTCCAATGCGAGGAGTTAGATCTACGAGTCTAGTTCTCCTGAAGTGTTGCAGATGGAGGCGTGGAGAGCGAACTGGTTTGGCGTGGAGGATTAGGGTTTCGGCCTTGCAGCAACAAGGAAGAAACGAACAAGTATTGATGGAGATTGGAATGAACAAGTGCGTGAATTTTGTAGGATGAATCGAACAAGATTGTTGACGTTGATACAAGGGGGCGGAGATCAAGCTCACGACATAGCCTTGCTTCAAATTCAACGACGTAAAATTAGGGTTCCAAGTTTCAATATAAAGGCTCCTAAGTTACCGAAGATAGTAACTTTCCTAATGCCCAAAAATAGTAATAATGCAAAATACGAGAGTAAACAAATAAAAACAATTCCCAAGATGTCTAATAATGTTTATGACTACTCCTCTTGATAAGTGGCCACCGAACACATAACAGCGGTAGGTGTGGAAGTTGAAGTCGCTCCATTCCTTGCAAATGCTTTAGCGACAATACTCATAGTCGCGTGGGCAATGGCTCTGGCACGAGCTCTCGTAATTGGTCCGTCTGACCGAATGATAAGCGACTCTTCCTCCTCGGCCTCCGTCAATGTCAAGGGTTGTCCCGCATCAATACACTCCTCAACAAAATGGAGTAGTGGAAAGGAAGAACAGAACCTTAGAAGACATGGCTCGAACTATGCTCATCTCGAGTGGTCTCTCTCAATCATTCTGGGCTGAGGCAATCAACATAGCCTGCTATATCATCAATCGAGCTATGCTTCGCCCAATCACAGAGAAGACTCCCTATGAACTTCTAAGAGGAAGAGTTCCCAACATCTCACATCTTAGGGTGTTCGGATGCAAATGCTTTGTGCATAACAATGGAAAAGATAATCTTGGTAAATTCGACCCAAGGACTGATGAATGGATCTTCATTGGATATGCCTCAAGCAGCAAAGCATACAAGGTCTTCAACAAAAGGACTAAAAAGGTAGAAGAAAGTGTTCATGTTGTTTTTAATGAGAAATCACTTGGTAGAAATATGCAGAACACCACCAGTCTCTTTGAAGATCCATTTCCCAAGCCACCTCAAGAAGATCCAGATGAAGATATCACACCTCCCAGTTCCTACCCAGCTGCACAAGTTGTTCCGCTAGTTCCTCTACCAGTTCCCATGGACAATCAACAACAATCCATCTCTGGGAACCATGAACATGAAGATAATACCTATGGAGACATCAATGATTCATCCTCTCACATGTTCTTAAATGGAGAAGGTGATCCCAACATAAAAGTTGAGGCTGAATTTTCAAATCAAAATGCCTCCACATCAAATGCTCTAGCTCCCAACAGAGAAAGAAGAACCATCAAGCCTCCAGTCAGGTTCGAACATCTAACCTTCTTTGCTTTCAATGCTTTCTTATCTATTGTGGAACCAAAGAACATAGGTGAAGCACTGAAGGATGTAGACTGGATCCAAGCCATACAAGAAGAACTTTATCAGTTTGAAAGGAACAAAGTGTGGCATCTAGTTCCCCGCCCCAAGGATAAGCATATCATAGGAACTAGATGGGTTTTCAGAAACAAGCTCAATGACTCAGGAGTTGTAATTAGGAACAAAGCAAGGCTTGTTGCTCAGGGATACAATCAACAAGAAGGAATCGACTATGATGAAACCTATGCTCCAGTGGCAAGGATTGAAGCAATAAGGTTGTTGATTGCCTTCGCATCACACAAGGGTTTCAAACTATTCCAAATGGATGTAAAAACCGCCTTCCTCAATGGCATTCTTCAAGAGGAAGTCTATGTCAAGCAACCACCTGGTTTTGAAGACAGTGATCATCCAGACCATGTCTATTTCCTAGACAAAGCCTTGTATGGTCTCAAGTAAGCCCCTAGATCTTGGTATGATCGTCTTGCCAAGTTCCTACTCTCCAATGGTTACAGGCGTGGCATCATTAAAAAGACTCTTTTTATTCTAGAAGAAAAAGGTAATATCTTAGTGGTTCAAATCTATGTTGATGATATCATTTTTGGTTCCACTAACCTGTCCCTTATAGATAAGTTCAAAGACTTGATGAGCAGTGAATTTGAAATGAGTCTAATAGGGGAACCCACCTTCTTCCTCGGATTGCAAATATCCCAAAAGAAAGATGGCATACAAATTCACCAACAAAAGTATGTCAGGGAACTGTTGAAAAAGTTCAAAATGGAGTCTTGCAAACCTCTCTCCACTCCCATCTCTACCATCGCCCATTTGGACAAAGATCACTCAAGTCCTCTTGTGGAAGAAAAGCTCTATAGAGGAAGAGTACTTCTGGAATGGCACAGTTCCTAGGCCCTTGCCTTGTGTCATGGGGCTCAAAGAAACAAGTCTCAGTCTCCCTCTCCACCACAAAATCTGAGTACATTGCAGCCGCTTCTTGTTGTTCCCAACTCTTATGGCTAAAGCAACAACTTGCGGATTTCGGTATGTCCTATGGTCCTCTTACCATTCTTTGTGATAACACCAGTGCTATAAACATTTTTAAGAATCCTATGCATCATACTAGGACCAAGCATATAGATATCAGGCATCATTTTCTTAGAGATCATGTTGAGAAAGGGAACATCATTATGAAATTTTGTAAAACTGAAGATCAGGTTGTAGATATATTCACCAAAGCATTGAATAGAGTTCCCTTTGAGAACCTTATATTAGAACTGGAAATGATTCATATAACCTAGCAGTGACTTTAGTTTAAAGGTTTCTTTCCAGTTCCCTTGATTGACTAGTTCAGATCTTTTTACTTGTCTTTGTCTTGGAATCTTCGTGTTATTTCTCTTGCGTTAGACCCTCATATCCATAATGGTTACTCAAAAGGCTTTGACAAATTTCTCTAGTTCTTCTCCTTGGATGTTCTTTTTTATTAAAATTCAATCATTGTCCAAGTTTCTTTGTTGGCCCAAAAGTCACAATCTGATCATATTCTAACCCAACAATACAAGCCGAAATGATAATTGTGTACTATGACCCTCCCTTGCCTCATTGCACAATCTAATTCCCTATGATCCTTCTCTTAACCCTCTCTGGGAATTAGTGTGTGATGCGATAAATGGCATTCCCCGATTTATTTTATGGGAACGTACTTTCAGGTCCTATGTCTTAAAACCCCACATCAAAGGTTCTCATATATCCCTCTAGCACACTAAAAAAATCGTCAGAAAGGAACTAGGTCAGGCTGCTCTTCAAACGGCTCATAGAAACTCGCTCCTCCCAAGACAACATTTATGGCAATTCTACAGCGTCAGAGACGTCTTCTCAGCATTGAACAGTTGCCATTTTTTAGCATTTGAGTTTTGAATCTATGACCGTTTCAAATCCGAAAAAGCTTCCATCAATAGAGCTGTTCCCAATTGTCAGAGTTCCCAGAGATCTCTCTCTCACCAACGGCTAAGTTCTTCAACGGCTCCATCAATGCTCAAGGGTTATTTAGGGATTCTTGTTTGATTGATCTGAGCACTCTGCTTCACCTTGCTTATCTCTCTATCACCAGCTTTCTCATTCTCTTGCTCACCTTTCTCTCTCTCAAAACACCAAAGCTCCTCAAATGGCCCAGAAAGACTTTCCCCTTGAATCTGCCCTAGATGAGGAAGAAGCTTCTCTCCTCAAAGCTTTCAGAGAAAAGAAAGCCGCCTCCTCCTCAAAATCCCTTGATGTCACCCCCACAAAAAACCCAGTAGCCAAGCAAACTGAAGAGGTGAAAAAGGAACTTCCCCTTGTGTCTGAATCTGCTACTCGCACTGCCTCAGGCGGCGGCTCCCATGACTCTTCTCCAGATAAGGATACCACCTTGGCGGTTCACAGCTCGGATCCCTCGCCTGTCAGCCTCAAATCCAAGCCTACTCCCTCAGTTGCTACACGGCTCAAGCTTCGCAAACGAAGCTCCCAGGCCCTGGTTCCCTACAACCCTGTCTTCGAAGAGCCGACCCCCTCCAAAAATCCCAAATCAGCAGCCCTCTCTTCTTTGTCCACCAGAGCCATAACCTCCACCTCCACTCTAGGGAAAGTGTCTTCCTCCTTCTCTAAGAGGAAGATACTCAAGCCCCTCATCATTGGTAAAGAGTTCTAGACCCAACCCTTAGAGGAAGAAGATGAAGCTCAATTCGGTAAAGCCCACAGTGAATTCCACTCTCTGCTACAGTTTCAAGGATAGGACCAGATATTGGTGGAACCATTCTCAGTCTCCGATGAAGTGGTGCGTCTTTTCTATCAGTCCATGACCTTTGTGCCAGCCAAGGAGAACTCTCCCTGTAATGATTCCATCCTTCAATGGAAGGGAACCATGTTTCCTCTGTCCCCAAGTATCATCGTCTCTGCTCTAGGGATTGAGCACAAATCAGGCTTTGACATTCTGCATCAAAACAAGACTTGTCCCAAAGGCAAAGGGTACAAAACCAAAACTGAGGTGGTCAGCAAGCTCTATGATGGTGACAATCCAAAGAATCTGCTGACAAAGGGGCTCTCTCTGTCCAACAAGCTCCTGCATTTCTGGATCATAAGGAATTTGGTTCCCAGGCAGGAGCACAGAGCCACAGTTCTCATCACCGATGCAATCCTCATGGATAAGATTTTGTCTGGTGACCAAGTTGATCTCCCCCAGCTGGTGTTAGCCCATATGCAGTTCTGTCAATCTCATGATTCCCATGCCCTGCCCTTTCCTCACCTCATAAAAAACCTCCTCTCCATGCTTAACCAGTATCCGGATAACCTCAAGGAAACAACCTACAACAAGTTCCTAACCATGGCCACTGTCAAGAAGCTCAAAACCAAAGATCATCTGGATGCTCCCTCTGATGTACAAGCGGAACTGCCTAAGAAAAAGGCAAGTTCCCAAGCCACTCCAAGCTCCTTGCCTTCGCTCTACCCCGTTCAAGACTTCTCTGCGATCCTAGCTTCACTGGGTCGTATTGAAAAAGCCATCACACAAGGAACCATTGCTATCTCTGGTGCCATCCGTGATCAAGTAACTGAACTGGGAAAGACCAGAAAGGCTGTATCTGGTCTAGTGGATGTGATTCAACAAACCTTGGAGGCTGCAATTGGAGGTGATCAGGCCGCTGAGATGGCTACAGGCCAAGGTGAAGGAACTGCAGAAAGGAAGGAAACTGAAGAGGAGGCCACTACGCTACCATAGGAACGTCTCTCCTAGTTCCCAGTGCTATAACATCACAGTGTGCTAGTAGTTCCCTAGGGTCCTACTCCCCTCTTCTATCCTATTTTGTCTATGTCAAGCTGTTTGTGATCTTTTGTCTCTTTTTCCACTATGCAGATCTGGATAATGTACTTGACTTTAATGAGTAATGAACTCTTTTGGCAATGTTTCTAATGCATCATTTGTCTTTGCCTTAAGTTTCTATTATGGTGACTATCATGGGTTTCACGCAATTGTTTATTTCACATTGATATCCTATACTTGATAAGTAAATTGATCTTTTCGATGATGTCAAAAGGGGGAAGAATGGATAGGAACCTTGAACTCTTGGAACTACTGAACTTATAGGAAATCTGAACTCGTTCTACTTCTGAGGGGGAACTCGAATAACTTAGTTCATTTGCTTAGGGGGAATTTGCAACTATTGAATGTTCTCTCATTATTTTATAAAGTTATAAATCTCTTAGCTGAATGGATAGGAACCTTGAACTCTTGGAACTACTGAACTTATAGGAAATCTGAACCCGTTCTACTTCTGAGAGGGAACTCGAATAACTTAGTTTATTTGCTTAGGGGGAATTTATAACTATTGAATGTTCTCTCATTATTTTATAAAGTTGTAAATCTCTTAGCTCAACTGTTCTCATGAATCTCATGTCCTTATTATGTTTCCAGGTTCCTTATATTTGTCATCATCAAAAAGGGGGAAATTGTTAGGAAACGGAACTCAGGAACCTCAGTTCCTATGAGAGTTCATTTCCTTAGTTTCTCTACTTTTAAAGATGACAAATATTTTGATACTAATGTTTTATCTCAAAGATGTGTTTAAAGGAACCACATGACAATTGTTGAAACCATGGAAGCCAAACAAGATAAAGAAACCAAACAAGCAAGCCAAAGGAACCCAAAAGTGCCCAGAAATGCAACACGTGACTTTGCCTTTCCCGATGAAGCTGGGAACACAGAACCTCGGACAAACGATGGTGAAAGCGACATGAGCGAAGCTTCCAAAGCCTGTCACCATCCAAAGCAAAGCTCCAAGATGTCTAGAACACAGTACCTCGGACAAAGGCCGGTGAAAGCGACGTATCACAAAAGTTGTCACCATCCAGAGGAAAGTTCCTAAGTGCCTAGGTTGCAGAACCTCGGACGAAAGGTGGTTGACAATGACAACAACAGATTCCCCTGAAGCCATTGACCATCCAATGTGTGTTCTTAGTTGTCTAGGTTGTTGGGACATGTCTGAATCAACGTGAATCAAGGACAACCACACAACCTAGGTCAAGCTTGCTCTCTGGGAACCGAGAGAAGATACAACCTTGAGAATACACTATATAAGGAAGATAATCTCCGCTGTTATCTTCAAGCACAACTACTAGAATCACACTCCATAGCAAATATCATAGTGTGAAGTTCTCAACAAGATCATCAAATCAGAACAAGATCAAGATAAACCAGTCAAGGAATCAAAGAGCTGTGTGCTAGTTCCTGTGACTGTAAGTGAGTTAGTTCCTTAGTGCTTAGGACTGCTTCCTGGATTGATTATACTTTCTGTTAAGTTATCTAGGATTGTCTAACTGTGTGTAAGACAAAGAAACTGTGTGTTTGTTCCTAGGATAAGCTGTAACCGAAGTGATAAGAAATCAAGAAGTAGACCTTGAAATCCTTTCGGAAGAAAGGTAGTGGTTTTTATCCTAGATTGCTAGTTGGCAATCGAAGGTTTCCACTATAAGGAACTTGTTCATTTAGTTGATTGTTTATTTCCGCTGCGAAGGGAATTGTAAACTGTATTCTCAGTTCCCTGATTATTAATCTAACAATCACGATCCTACAATATACTTTTAGAATCTTTCCGTGACTTCTGTCTACTTCTCCAGCTTAATATTTTTTAAATTTATGTTCCATATTTAGTATTCCAATTTATCGATGATTCACACTTCATTCCAACACAACTTTGTACATCCCAAGACCATATTAGATTGTCTATATTGTCTATATTGTTGAATTCTTTGGTTTTAATGATAACCAAAATTCAACTAATATGGTGATTAAGTGTTTCAGGATCAAACAAAGATGTTACAGGGAACAAACGACAGCGCAATAATGCAGAGAAAACAAATAACTTTATAAACACTTTGTTACCTCTAGAGGAACATCAGTGTCGTAGCAAACATCAAGCTGTGAATATCATAAGGAAGTCAATCATGAAGATAATAAAGATAATCCTTAAAGATCATGCGGTTGGAAAAGGAAATTTGGTTTGATCACGCCAACTAGAAGATTTGGAGAGAGAAGATTTTATCTTATCTCGATTATATTATTTTAGGAGATTTTTTCTTATATAATATATTCGGTTGAGATATTGTCTTATTGAGTCAAAATAATATCCTCTTGTTACTGGAAATAAGTGAGTGAGATTTTATTTGTCAGTGGAATTTTCCGATTGTATAAGTAGAACTGTAGAAGTGATCGATTCATTTCTTGAGTACGAACTCCGAGCATTTCATTGAGAGAAAAAGAAAAGTGAAGTGTCTGTAAGTCTTAGAAGAGTGAGCTCGTGTTCATCGTTGTAGAAGAGATTCAAAACTAGGTGGAAGTCTAGGATTTGAAGTCCAAGCTACAAGTGTAACCGATCAAGAAATCAATAAGACAAGTAGACTCTTCAAAATCATCACAAGCGAGGAGATTGAAGGTAGTGGTTTTTCTCTGGTTAGTTATTTGAATGATTGGGGTTTCCACTATACATCGTGAGTTCTAAATACATTCTTTCTTGCTTTAATATTCTGTTGCACGTTCTGTGGGAACAAAGTATTTGTTCCCTCAAACGTAACACTAACGATCCAACAATTGGCATCAGAGCCTGGTCTCTAGATTGTTTTTCGTTAAGACTTTGCATGAAAGATGTTGTCAAGTAATGCTATTGGTGATTCATTCTGGAAGCCACCAACTCTGAAAGCCGGTGAATACGATTGGTGGGTTGAGCAAATCAAGTCCCACATATGTTCCCTTCATGGACAAATATGGAAAATCATTGAAGTCGGTCCCATTCCAATCATGGATGGTAAGGATGCTACAAAACCAAAAGCAAGGGCTGACTAAGAAGATGTTGATTGGAAAAAGCTGGAGAAGAACATCAGGGCCAAGAAGATGTTGATTGGAAAAAGCTGGAAAAATTCTGCCAAAGGCACACGCCCATCACTCACCAGCCATCAGAGATGCTTCATCCGACTCTAGCACCCTGGCCTTTCATGCGATGGGGAATGGACATCGTCGGGAAACTACCACCAACATCAGGACAACGCGTCTTTTTCTTGGCTATGACCAAGTATTTCTCTAAACAGATAGAAGCCAAAGCATATCGAGAGGTAAAAGAAAAGCACGTCATCTCATTCATAAAACGTAATATTCTATGCAGATTTGACGTCCCTTCAGAAATCGTATGCGACAATGGCTCCCAATTCATCGGTAGCAAGACGCGATCCTTCTGCAAACAATGGAACATCACACTAGTCATGTCCACGCCAACATACCCACAATCCAATGGTCAAACGGAATCCAGCAATAAAATGGCAAGTGGGCCGATGAGCTCCCCTTGATACTATGGTCCGATAGGACGACACCAAAGAATGCAACTGGACAAAGCCCCTTCTCACTATTCTACGGGAGTGAGGCGGTCATCCCCACTGAGCTACTCGTCCCAACTGCCAAATATGGGCTACAAACCTTAGAACAAAACGACGTTGAATTGGATCACAATCTTGACACCATAAGCAAGACCAGAGAGAAAGCCAGAATTCGAATGGTCCAATACCAGCAACAAGTCGCTAGGAGATATAACAAAAACGCCTGTGTTAAAGTCTTCAAGTTAGGAGATTGAGTCCTAAGGAAAACATTCCAGAACACCAAAGATCCAACCGATGGGAAGCTGGCACCTCAATGGGAAGGACCTTACCTAATCAAAGAAACCATCGGACAAGAAGCATACCGACTAGAAACCAAAGATGGACAACCAATTCCCAAAAGTTGGAATGCAACCCACTTAAAGTTGTATCACTTCTAAACCTTTCTTTCCTTCCTATTTTCTTTACATCTATTCGATTACACTTGTTTGAATTACTTTACTGACTTAAGCATCGGAGGTCCGTTGGGTCAACCCCCAACGGTCGCCCCAAGACCTTTCCTTTTTTGTACTCTTAACATGATTTGAACAAGAATGAGAGGCCTCAAAGACAAACACGACATTCAAGTTCAAAAGGATGTCCTTATTATATACAAAATAACGCTTACAACACACAAGTCGATCGACACACATGGAATGGAGAGACGAAACACTACAAAATACCCTACTTAGAAGACTTGTCCTGATTAAGGTACTCGTCTTTACTATATATTACAGACAACTCTTCCTTGGATAGACAAAGCATGCCACATTAACATTTACGTTTACAGGTCAACACGACCAAACATTTCGCGTCAAAGTCCACCTGCAAAAAAAGCACACAAAACAAATTCAAGGTATGCAGCAAATACTAAAATGTTTACAAAATACGCGACCCGCGATGGTGGACGGGTCGCCAAAACATCATCCTTCCCATTGCCAAGATGGGCCACAACACACCGTCTGAACATTTAAAAGCAAAATATCCACAATACTATGAGAAACATTGTCATCAAACAAACAAACTTACGACTCGCCTGGCCTCTCATTGACCTCTGCAAGAACAACTTCTTGGCCCTTTGTCGCCTTCGTAAGCTCCCTTGACGCATCTATGATGACCTCCTCGGTCATTTCAAGATCAGCTTCCTCTCTTTGCTCGTCCTCTCCAAGGACGATTAACTTGAACAACTCGTTTCCAGGATTACCTTAGGAGTATAGAAGATCCATGTTTGCTCTCACGTCTTCAATTTTCCAAGATGAATGAGCCCCCGCGGCATACTCTTCCATCATTTCAATACGAGACTTGAGACAGAAGTACGCCCCGACATTGGTGGCGACATGGGCATCCTTCACACAAATTTCTTCAATACTACCGTCGAGCTCCGTGAGTCGAGCTTGAGTCTCCGCCAACTTCCTCTCAACCAAATCCTATTTGCTCTCGACAGCCTTGACGCGCCCACTACTACCTTTAGTTGACCTTCGGCCTCGGCTACTCGTATGTCAGCCCTGTCATTTAAATCTTGTACAGTGGAAAATGCGACGATTGAGTATTGGAGAGCCTCTACACAACATACCATGTAAAAGACATAATAATAAGATCAGTACGCACGTATTAGAAAAAATTCCACATAAATCTCACTTTACTTACTTGCCAAGCAGCCGCCCTGCCTCGTCAATATAGTCAATAGGATGCAGGTCACCGATTTCCCTCTTGGCCTTTGGATCCAAAGTGTGGAGTAACTCTTCCAAGTCTCTGCCCTTCATCATTCCCGCCAGCAGCTCTGGGGCACCAATCGCTTTCCTTTTTGCCCCTGAAGTCTTGGACGACGGCGAGTCCAGGGCGATGACTCTAACCGATGAAGGAACTTTGACTGCGGTTTTCGCCGACGAAGGAAGTTTGACAGCGATTTTCGCCGACGAAGAGGCCTTGGCCGCCGACAGCTTTTGGTCCAAGAGACTCTTCCCCGACAAGCGAGCACTCGACCTTGCGCCTCGGGATGTTGTCAGGTAAGCACAACAATATAAGCATATGAACACCCCAAAGACCACCCGCATGAATACCTGGAGGAACGAACAAGTGCCTTTGGTGATGGAGGTGGATGGAGTCGCCATGCTCGGAGGACTAAGAGCTAGATAATTCACGTTCTTAAACGATCTGTCAGCCTCTGAGAAAGAAAGCAAAACTTCAATAACAATAGCAAAATCAGAATCCGTCTTTTCCTCTAGATTCGGCACTGAAAAGAGACACACGTGAGCAAAAGTTAACAAGACATCAAAATATGAATCCAAAAAGACTAATACAATACCTGATGTCCTCCAGACGTCGCATAAGAAAGAACAGTCGAAACCCCCCTCAAGCGACTTCTTCTCCACAAAGAAGAATCACGACCTCCATCCTCGGTCATTAACATTAAGATTCAGAGTGATCGGTTCCCTATCCGGTCTAAGGCGCAATTGAAAATGAGAAGAGCCTCGACTACTCAAGTAATAAGAGTACCAGAGAGAATCAAAGTCAAAATCGATCTCGACACTAGAGACCAAAAGATCAACTACCCTAAGGAGACGCCACACGTGTGGCATCACCTGACATGGAGCAAGATGAAAAACGGCCAAGATATTTCTCACCAGACTCGAGAAGGGGAAAGTATGACCTACCCTAAAAGGATATTCGAAGAAACAAACCCATCCATCCCGACACCAATCGGCATGTTCTTGAGGAAAAGGAAGATGAGCAACAGTTTCAAGAGGGAACTGACCTACCTCTAGAATCGTATACAACTCCGACTGGGTCAAGATTCCGGCTACGGAATCATCCGGGATAAGGAGATTCGAGGGGGAAAAGCCGTTGTCTTTCTCACCAATGCCAGAAGAAGAAAATTTAAGCTTCTTCGATCTTGAAAATGACATATCTCAAAAGAAAACGGGAAGAAACTTGAAAAGTTTTTACCTTTGGAACCAAAACCCTTTGCAGGAAAAAAGAAATATGGTGAAAAGAAAGAAGTGACTGCCCATTTATGGTGAAACATGCCTTCCCACAGTTAATCCTGCCAACCATTAAGGATGCACCACATCATCGATCCACTGTGGTAGAATCGGCAATAGGAAGATCACGTTCAGAAGAGAATTGGAAAAAATCCAACCGTTGCTTCCGGCCCAGTTCGATTTTTAGGGCAATTGTTGGGCCATATTTTTAGTGGATTTCTATCAAAGCGGCCCAGTTGACGAAGGACGATTCCTTCCATAAGACTCACCCAGTTGGGAACGAGTTAAGGCATCAAGTGAAACTCAAACTCAATGGATGCATGCGGTTGTTGGGCCCCAATTTGGTTGGTCCAGTAAGCTGGCCCACACAGCAGATACGGCTAAACCAAAGAAGCATGCATATTATAGGGCAAGAATCTCAGTCATCCTGTTAAACAACCTGACAAACCCGGAAGATTGTAGAAGACAACGACTAGTCTAATGGATTTTTAGAATTAAGCGTGTATATATTAGGTTGCCAAAGGCTCCTAAGGGGACACATTATCATTTCTACCGAATATAAGCTACAATACTCTACTTTCTCATTGGTTTTTACAATCACTGTCTAGCTCAATTCTTCATTTCAGTATTGAAGTGACTGACGATTAAATCATTTGATTCGACCAGTATTCTATTCGAAGGAGATAAGATTGTATTTGCATCTATTTAATCTTATCTCGTATAGATATTTATTTTATTTGGATTGACTGGATATAATCAATCTAATTGTTGTCTAGTTGCCCTTCTTTAAGCAATTCGGGCCAGTTCGATATTTTTCGCCCAAAACAGTGTAGTGGTATGGACAGGTCGCGACGGTGCATATCCGCGGGGACAGGTGGACTGGTGGTCAGAACTGAGGGTGAGAATGGGTGAGGGTTGGGTTTGGGTTGGGGTGGTTCGGTTGGGTCGCGCAGAGGTCCTGCAAGGTTGTGGTGTGGGTTGTCGGCGGGTTCGATTTGGCACTCGCCGGTGGTTGGTGGCTAGTGTGGTCTCGAGCGGGAGAGGGGGAGGTCAAGATGAAAGAGCATGTATAGGGGCAGTTGGGTGTTGCATGTATAGGCAGAGAAAAGAAATGAGGGGGAAAGAAAATATTTTTTTTTGGGAAAAACGCATAATCATTCGTTTTACCGCACACGCCGTGTGTTCCTATCCGCAAGTGTACGAGATCAGTTATAGTAGTCAAGTGTCGATCCCACAAAGACTAATGTAATATTAATAGAAATGCTACCTATGAACTAGGCCAGAAAGATATGAAATTGAGAAGAATTATAATTAGGCTAACTAATAAAAACAAATAAAAAGGATAAAATCAATGGGATAAAGTGTCTAAGGTTAAGGATCGCCGCAACGATGTTTCTGTAAATAAAATCACACTTCACCTGAATCTAGTCTAAATTATTTAGAGGTAACTATCTAAAGTAATTACTAATTCCTCTCAGATGATAGTAAATATGCCTAGATCTAATTAACATCCACTCTCGCGACTTGCCAATCAACATCTAGACTCTTTGGGCACTTAGAATCTAAGGTCAAACTAAACTAACATCCACTTTCTTGACTTGCTAAATCCAACTTAATCTTAGGGTTTCTATGATAGTTATTAATCCACATGAGAAATTAAGATGCTCTCGCAATATCAAAATCTCAGGTTCAATTCCTAGGAATCCAATAGAAGTTATCACCTCTCGGTCTCAAACCCTATCTGACTACCTATTAATATTTTTACCTCTCATTTGCAAACCCTAATAGGATTCAATTCGCATAAGCTAATATGGGCATAAAACATCTAGGAATGAATCAAATACTTTATCAATTCAGGTAACGAAATAATTCTAATTACATACATATTATCGGGAGCACCCCAACCTTAGAACTAGGAATTTAGCCAAGCATAATTGAAGACATATTCAAAAGATTTAAACTAGCCAATAACATATATGAATTATTCAATAAATACGGGATATAAGAAAACTTAGTCTCAATGTAGAAATAATCCATGTCGACAAAGGCTAGAACAATAATACCAATCTCCAATCAAACAAGGCAAGATTCCCTCTTCAAATTCAACTTGTACGTACGGCAGTAGCTAAATCAAAAGAAAACAAAAGAAAACTCTACTAAACCTAAACTAATGCTACCTAATAAAGTCGACTCCCCTCTAAACATAAAGTAAAGCTTATTAAAACATACGTGAAAGTACCCTCCTAACTAAATCTCTCATTAAGTAAGGTTTGATGGAAAAAATCTCGATGCTTGCTGCTCTGACACCTCTGTCCTCTGAAGGCATCAGGGATGAGTCGTCTGAGGAGACCCACTTGCATATGTGATCGACCAAGAAGGTCAAGAGAGACTCGGAGAGAGTCTTTTCTCACATTGAACATTCCCCTGTTGGGGATAGCAATATGGAAGCCTTCCCTCCTCTGCCGCAGGCTCAAGGTGGGTCTGTCATGGGAGGATCATCGAAGGTTGCTCCGATGTCCTTTCTTAGTACATTGACTGGTACTAGTGGAGGAAACCCCATGTCCCTGTATGATAATCCTTTTTGGGAGGAGAGCTTGGCGGATGATGATCTGCCTTTGTGTGAGGAGGATCCTAAATGCCCTGTGATTTCGTTGATTGTGTGCGAGGAGGATATTCCCATTTCTCCCAACAACCCCATGGGAAAGGATGAACATGAAAGAGGAGTCGACCCAACACTCTACTAGGAATCATAGGTTCGCTCATTTATCTCACTGTTAGTAGACTTGATATTATGTATAGTGTATGTCTTTTTGTTCATTTTCAGGCCGATCCCAAGGAGACACACCTCAAAGCAGTGAAAAGGATTCTGAGATACTTGAAGGGAACAAATGATCTCTATATGTGGTATCCCGGGGATGCAACTTTAATCGGGTTGGATACACAGATGCTGACTTTGCAGGGAATAAAGTGGATAGAAAGTCTACATCAGGAATGGCTCAGTTCCTTGGGCCATGTTTAGTTTCCTAGGGGTCAAAAAAGAAAAATTAAGTTGCCTTGTCAACCGCAGAATCCGAATACATAGCTGTCGCAACTTGTTGTACTCAACTCTTATGGCTCAAGCAACAACTCAGTGACTATGGTATTCTTCTTGACTATGTTCCCATCTTCTGTGATAATACTAATGCTATAACTATTTCCAATAATTATGTACAACACTCACGTACCAAGCATATTGAGATTCGACATCACCTCTTACATGATTGTGTGGAGAAAGGGTTGGTTTCCATGGACTTTTGTGGAACCAAGGATCAAATTGCTGATATTTTCACCAAGGCACTCAATAGGTAACCCTTTGAACAGTTTCACATGGAACTTGGTATGATTTGTCTCAACTAAATGTCTATCTGTTTTGTTCCCTCGATAATTGGCTAAAATACTTGGTAAAATGCTTTTGGTCAAATGTCGTGTCTTGATTTGCAATTTATCCCTTGGACATTGTATGAACAACTTGCTTAATTTCTGCTTGTGCTTCTCGAATTTGCAAATTTCCATGCATGATCATCTATGCTTTCATAATAATAATTGGGACAACTTTCTTTCGGCCCAAAAGAGTCAACTTGATGTTTTGATACCTTATTATAAGCCCAAAAAATTGTTGACTCTATAACTTACCCTAGCCATCATGCTTGATGCTCCCTATGAGCCCCTCTAATGATCCACAACTAGGAGCCTCTCATTCATGATTAAACATTATTTAAAATTCTCGTAACGCGGGAAAATTCTCGTAACTGTGATGCTCTTTGTACCATCTCTGGTAACGTTACCCCCGCATCACACTCTTCTACTTTTTCGGTAACGCGGGAAAATGAATTGTCGCCACTGTGGTTTGCAATAGGGATTTGACAAGTATGATGGGTAATTATGGTCTGCAAACTGTTGGGAAGCGTTATGTGCATTTAGGGCTAAAGAGATGGGTGCGTGATGTGATGGGCTCGAGATTTGTGTGGGCTTTGATGAATCTGGACAAAATTTGCAAATATTTAATTTTGGAAGGAGAGGATTTCGGCTACAATCTTTGGAAAAGATAGAAGATCTCATACATTATCTTTGGCAACCGAAAATATATCTTGTGTTCTATATATTCGGCTCTCTAAGGTACTTCATCCTCACCGCTTTTACTGCACTCTCTGCCCAAATCTCTCTTGCCTTATTGCCTTTACTCTCGTCTCCCTCCTCAAAGATCCGCAAATGGCCTCCAACCTCCCCATTGTCGACGCTGAGGATCTGAAAAGTCTCCTTAGCTAGCTCTCTACTATGGGAACTTATCTTGCCATCCTCGCCACCATTGCCAAACAATCAACCCCATCCACCTCCACTCATGAAGCCCCCAACCCTCCACAAACAACCACCGCCCCCAAAACTGCCGCACCGCCTCCCTTGCCCACACCCGACAAACTAATCATGATTCCCCACGTGGCCCCAACTCACCTCTCCACCCCCTGCTGCCTTTAACCCTAACCCTACCGCCCCGACTGTCGTCTCCTTGAATGAAAAAGAGGAGGTGGTTTCGTCTCCTACCCACTCCACCCACCTTGAGATGGAGACAGAGGAGTTTCTCGGCGACACCACCACGGAAACGCCGACTACACCAGACGTTCACGCTGTTGTCACTGCCCAAATAAAAGGGGTAGTGCGAAATCTGGAGAAGGAGTGGGTTGAGGATGATACTGAGGCTTCACCGACTAAGGGACCCAAGTTCTCAGGAAGGGTCAAGATTGGTTGCTCTACCAAACGTAAAACGCGAGCACAAGCACAGGCCGCCAAGGCGATTCCGGTGAGCTCGGATTATGAGTCTGAGCAAGTTTTTTAGCACAAATCAAAGCGCGACAAGGTGTCCGCGGCTCTTGTTCACAAGAGTCAACATCGCCAAGGTGCTAAGTCCAAGGTAAAGGCTAAGGTGGAAGAGGTGAAGGATATGGGACACAAAGGTATTGTGAGGGAACTATTACTGAATGTTGAGTTCCTTAAGCAGAATGCTTTGGAGGAAATTGTCTCATTGTTGCAAGTTCAAAAGTGGTATCATTTACTTGTTGCTACTCAATCCTCGGTTCCCTCTGCTGGAACCAGTGGTGCTTGATTCGTCTTTTCCCCACTTACCAACGCCTCTTTTGTTCCTAGCACATCTATTCCTTCGCTGCTTTGATTTTCTTTGTTTCTGTTTCCTATGTTTGCCTTGAATGGCATGTTGATTATGTTTGTTTTATTTGCTTATTTTGATGTTGTCTTGCAATTGTTATTGCTTGTTTTATATTAATGGAAAAGGGGTTGTTTTCTTATTATGATGTGTTCATTTTCCCTCTACATTTTTCTTAAGTTGTTGATGATGCCAAAAGAGGGAATATGACAGGTAGTCTAGTTGAGGGGGAACTGATCATGTTTTTATCTTTGTTGTCTCTACGGGGGAACTATTATGTCTTTAAGGGGAAGACGTTCTTCATGCTACTGTCGGTATCTCATATATGTGTTATTTTGTCAAGGGTGTTTGTCACCATCAAAAAGGGGAATTTGTTGAATTTCGTAGGTTTTGATGGTAAAAAACATTCAACTAATTTGGTATCCAAGTGTTTCAGGACCAAACAAAGTTGTCACAGGGAACCAATAGCATCGCATGATTGCAGAGGGAACAAAGCATTCTCCATACGCTTTGTTACCTCTCAAGGAACATCAGTGCCGAATAAACATCAAGCTGCGAATGGTATGAAGAAATCAAGTATAAAGATTATGAAGATTATCTTTGAAGATCATACGGTTGGAAACAAGAAAATCGGGTGGATCACGTCGATTAGAATATTTGGAGAGAGAAATATATTATCTTATTCCGATTATATTATCTTAGGAAATATTCCCTTAGATAATACATTCGCTTGAGATTTTATCATATCAAATCAATTGATATCTTCTTGTTGCTGAAAATAGAGAGAAAGAGATTTATTTGTTAGTAGGATTTTCGGCTTGTATAAATAGATGTGTGAGATTCATTTCTTAAAACACGAACTCCGAACATTCATTTAGATAGAAAAAGAAAAGTGAAGCGTCTGTAAGTCTTAGAGGAGTGAGCTCGTGTTCTCGTTGTAGAAGAGATTCAAATCTAGGTGGGAAGTCTAGGGTTTGAAGTCCAGGTTACAAGTGTAACCGATCAAGAAATCATTAAGACAAGTAGACTCTTTAAAATCCTCTCAAGCGAGAAGCTTGAAGGTAATGGTTTTATCCTAGTTAGTTACTTCACTAATTGGGGTTTCCACTATACATCGTGAGTTCTAATTACTTTCTTTCTTGCTATATTAATCTGTTGCACCTTCTGTGGGAACAAAGCATTTGTTCCCTCATGCATAACACTAACGATCCAACACCAAGTATTGTTCTTATTCTTGTTATCTCCTAACGCAATCACAGGAGGAAATCGACCAAGGCAGTTTCATCCTTCGATATGTCTATAGTAAGTCTCTATGCATATATACATCATTTTAATCTATAATTCATATCAAGAAGAATACATAAGATGAAATATTAAAGGCAAGTATAGTGATCGAAGAAGATACTTTTATTACTTATTTCGGGAAGATACAATTTCCTTCTATATTTAGCTCATATTTTACATGTCATGGCAAGTCTACTACATCTATTTCCGCCTTGAAAGACGTCAACATCTTCGACAACTTTGTCGTGATTGACCTTGTCATTGATGACATGGTGCTAGACACTTGATCTTGGTCATCATCACCTTCAGAACACAACTACGCCTTCCTGACCTCCAACCAAGTTTCTCTAAGCCATGACGTACTTGTACAATTAAATGGAACAAGTATGCAACACATATAGCAAGCAAGATATTAAAGAAGCTACTTCTACTTAACCATGTTCCCATGAATAGGGAAAAATACATTGTCAAACCACCCCGATGGGTGGGCCAGGGACCTCACCCCAACAATTCAGGGATGCACTCCTTTCTTTCTTTAAGTCCCTAAGTCTTTCTCGTGATGTGAACTTGGTTGATTTACCCTCTTGTGTGTCTTCCCTTTTGCAGGAATTTAGGGATGTCATGCCCAAGGACTTATCCGAGGGGTTGTCGCCTTTGCGTGGCATTGAGCATCCGATCGACCTCATTCTCGACGCTTCATTGCCAAATCGAGCTTCATACCGCGCTAGCCTTGAGGAGACAAAGGAATTACAACCTCAATTTTAAAAGATGATGGATAAGGGATATGTCCGAGAGAGCTTGAGCCCATGTGTCGTGCATGTGATCTAGGTGCCAAAGAAGGATGGCATATGGAGGATATGTGTTGATTGTCGCGCCCTCAACCAAATCATTGTGAAGTACCACCACCCTAATTCCCGTCTTGGATGACACGCTCGACGAATTGCATGGTGCCACCATCTTCTCCAAAATTGATCTCAATAGTAGCTACCATCAAATCCTTACAAAGGAATGCAATGAATGGAAGACGATGTTCAAGACAAAGTATGGTCTCTATGAGTGGCTTGTAATGCCATTCGGCCTCACCGATTCCCCGAGCATTTTCATGCGTCTCGTGAATCATGTGTTGAGACATTTTTTGGGAGAGTTTATTGTTGTGTATTTTGATGATATTTTGGTGTATAGCTTGACATTAGAGAACCATTTAGACCACCTTAGACAAGTCCTAGATTGTCTTAGGAGTGAGCAACTATATGCCAATTTGGAAAAATGTCGTTTATGCTATACACTACCATTTTTCTAGTATTTGTTGTCTCTAAGGGTGGCCTTCATATGGATGATGAAAAGGTTTGAACCATCCAGGAGTAGTCGCGCCCCACAACCCCCACTATGGTTCGATCTTCTTTGGGGTTGGCCGGCTTCTATCGACGGTTTGTGCGTGATTTTAGCACTATTGCCACCCCCATTGCCTTAGCTCACTAAGAAGGGCACCTCCGTTGATTGGCTTTTAACCCAAGAGGTGGCCTTCCATGCCTTGAAAGATAGGCTTTGCAATGCCCTCATGCTCCAGCTAACTGACTTCACCAAGACTTTTGAGGTGGAGTGTGTTGCCTCAAATTTTGGAATTAGCGATGTCATGCTGCAAGAACGGCATCACATAGCTTATTTGACTAAGAAATTGTCCGGTGCCGTGCTCAACTACCCCACATATGACAAGGAGCTCTACACTCTCGTTCAGGTGTTGAAGACTTGGCAACACTATCTTTAGCCAAAGGAGTTCGTGATCCATTCCGATCATGAGGCACTTGCATATCTCAACCACCAAGCGACACTAGGTCGGTGCCATGCTCGATGGGTCGAGTTTATGGAGACCTTCCCTTATGTGGTGATGATGCACAAGAATGGAAAAGAGAATGTGGTCGCTCATGCCCTTTCTTGTAGGTACGTACTCTTAACTCATTTGGATGCTAATGTTTTAGGTTTTTCTTTGATTGAAGAATTATATTTGCAAGATGCTTATTTCAATTCTATTTGAAAAATTATTTGTGGTTTGGTGAACATTTATTGCAGCCTATGGGCTCCGGGATGTTAAGGCCAACCGCTTGCTTATATATTGGTCTCTCTCTTTTGTTTTTTGCTCACTTGCATCACTCGCGTACTTTTGCATATTTTCTCTAGCACTTTCTTGCATGTTTTGCTCTCGTCTTTCTTCGCATCTTACAACGGATGAATTATCCTCCTGGTTTTCCTCCCTTGTCAGGTCATTATCTCGTGAACGATCTTCAAACCATGAAGGAGGTGAGGGTTTACTAGAGAGGGCGTTTGGCTAGGCATCGGGGAGATTGGGCCGTTGTCGCCTCCCATGCTATATCGGTGGGCACCGGCGGGCGTACACATTGCTCGTCACCGGCTTCAGCTTCGAGACTATCATGCAACTGGCCGACGTTGGGGACCCCAACTACACTGTTCGGGAGGTTCACTATTTTCCTTACTCGGCCGAACTTCCTAGCGTTCTTCGCCGGGTGGAAGACTAGTCGGATACCGATGCGATCGACACCCTTAGCCTAGGCGAACCGGTGTCGCTGTACATGGTTGGGGATTGCTTAGAGCCTTCTGGCCTTTAGGGCTCCTCCGCGACTTACATTTCCAGGTTGTACAGGGGTCGCGACTTACGATGTCAGATTATGCAGCGTGACATGTGTAGCCGGTCTAGTTTTCCTTTTGGCTCCTCCGCGGTCGGGTTCGGGGTATCCCTTGACTATCCTCGTGAGGGGGCCTCTGTAGGTCTTTTTTTAGGCTTAGTAGCTCTCGGTCGGATGTGCCTTTTGTAAGATAACTTTGTAACAGCTTGCTCTCTTCTATCAATGAATAAAGTATTTTGTTGTTACCTTTATTCTTGTCTTCTCTCTTCTTGCTTTCTTTTCCTGTTGTCGAGCTAATCCCATCCCCCTAGCCCGGGGGATTTGCTTGAGTGTGATGCGCCAAGGGAAGCTTGTAGGGCAAATAGAGTAGCCGGTCTCTTTTTCGTTGCTAAAAGTAAAGGGTCATTGCGTGCGTTTCTTTGCTTGCATTGCTCCTTTCCCTCGATTGGCCTTGTGTGGCTAGCGTGCTCGATCATGGCTTCAATGGTTCTCTGAGGTTGAGCCCCTTGCGTATTTGTTTGCACCTATCTATAATTACCGCCTTGTTGTGTTCTAAGGGTTGTTCCCGGCCTTCCAAGGGCTTTCAACCTCGTGGACTCTGGCAATAACCTCAAAGCCGCAGACCGGGCTGCCTTCATCCAGGAGCTGCACACTCGGACTAAGGAGCAGCTGGAGCGGCGCGCGAAACAGTATGAGCACAAGGCCAATAAGGGAAGCGCCGAGTCACTTTTGCGTCGGGTGACCTTGTTTGGGTCCACATGCTCAAGGAGCGCTTCCCCGCCAAGCGCCGCAACAAGCTTGATCCCCGCGATGATGGTCCTTTTCGAGTAATCCAGGCTTTTGGCCCCAACGCCTACCAGCTTGAGTTGCTCGATGACTACGACATTCACGCCACCTTCAATGTGGCTGACTTGTCGCCATATGTGCCCCCGGATGTTGACACTGACGAATCAGGGACGATTCAAGGCCAAGAAGTGCAGAGTGATGCACCCCCGGTCGTGACACTGACGGAGGCCCAAGAAGATGACATGTTGAGCATCAGATCCAAAGGCCCAATCACCAGAGTGCGCACCAGGGCCATAGCCCAAGCCATGCAGAGCATCACGACGAAGGGCTTTGCGCGCGACAGGCACGCCTCTTCCTATGACCCTGCGCCACACTTTGCTCCGTCCTTGCCGGCGCTGCGGCCACGGATGCGACAACCTGTCTTGACCGCAGCGCGACTTCCACGTTTAGCCTACTTTTGGCATTTAGAGGTTTACTTGGTTGTTTTGTAACATTTGGATTCTATTTTTAGCAGTTTCTACTTTTGGCAGTTTCCACATTTAAGATGTTGCTAATTGTGGATTGTTTATATTTTTAGCATTTCCATTTTTTAGTACTTTCTATATTTAGTAAGTTTCCATTTTGGGGCATGGGCCTCTCTTATGCTTAGGAGAGCCGGCCCAACTAGCTAGAATTAGACCCATGGCCGAGCATTAGGTCTTTTGGCTACTATAAGTGCCAAACACTTGTATTTTCATAACCACGTTGAATTGAATTGCTAAGTGTTGCCGTTGAGATACTTCTCCGCCCCCTTAGCCTCGACGTCACCCTAGTGTTACTTCGGCCGAGCCATCGTCGACCACCAAACCCCATTTACGAGCGTCAAGCCGCAAGAACCTCTCGCCCCCACTCGGTCAGGCCGAGAGCAAGAGAGTCGGTTGTCTTCATCTCGTGAAGGCCGTGTTTTATCCAACCCCGAAGAGACGGAGTGTCTTAGATCCATCTTCTACCTAGATCCGTCCGACGACGCGCGAACAGAGACGTTTACGTATCATTTTCTCTGTTGCATCTACTTAGATCCGCGACCTTGGTACTTCCGCTACTTTCTTGCTTTTTGTTGTATTTGACTGGCTCCGCAGTCTTGGTGTTTCCGCTACTTTCTTGCGTTGTGTGCTTGCTACCTTGTTGTTTTGCTTCGACTCACGTTGTCGTTGGTTATTGTATGGTCCTTCAACGTTGCTCCTGCTTGCTTGACATTCCTCTTGCTTTCTCCGCGGCCTTGGTCCTGCATTTTATTGTTTTTGTTGCTTTAATATTGCTCTCGCCCCTTCCCGGGCTCATTGTTGCATTATATTGCTCTCGCCCCCTCACGGGCTCAATGTTGCTTTATGTTGATCTCGCCCCCTCTCGCGCTTAATGTTGCTTTATATTGCTCAGTCTTGCTTTAATATTGCTCTCGCCCCTTCCCGGGCTCAAACTTGCTTTAGTATTGCTCCCGCCCCTTCCCGGGCTCAAACTTGCTTTTGTATTGCTCCCGCCCCTTCCCGGGCTCAATATTCCTTTTAATATTGCTTACGCCCCTTCCCGGGCTCAATATTGTTGTAGTATTCTCTCGCCCCTTCTCGGGCAAAATGTTGCTTTAGTATTGGTCAAACTTGATTTAGTATTGTTTTCGCCCCTTTTCGGGATCAATATTGCCTTAGTATTGCCTTCGTCTCTCGTCGGGCTAAATATTGCTTTGGCATTTCCTTTGCCCCTCACCGGGCTCAATGTTGCTTTAATATTGCCTTCGCCCCTCACAAGGCTCAATGTTGCTTTAGTATTGCTAATTATAGGTTAAAATTGCTTTCCTGATTCGCGCTTTCGGCACTTAACATCCGTGGGGCTTTGATAAAAAAGGTCTAACAACTAACTGGCCTCGTTGGTGCTCACATTACACATGTCTCTTAGGGCTTACATGGGTGTTGTTCCATCTCGGGTGTTCCAGTCGCTCTCTTGCTGATGGGAAGTACTTCTTCAGGTACAAAACATTCCATGTGTTTAGGACTAAGTTGTCATCCTCGCTCTTCAACTTGATGGCCCCCTCTGCCACTTGGTGCGAGATGATGTAAGGGCCATCCCACCTTGGGTCCAGCTTCTCGCCTTCCGTTCTCTTGAGGACCAGATCCCCCTTTTCGAAGCATCGGGGGAGGATTTTCTTGTTGTAGTGCGCAGAAATTCTCCTCTTGAACTCGGTTTTGCAGATCTCGGCCATTCTTGTACTTCCTCCCTTAATTATAGTTTCGTGGACATCCTCTCATTATTGCTCTCCTCGTCGTAATGCAAAATCCTCTCATTCGGAAAAAGGTGCTCTACCGGGACAACTGCTTCAACTCCATATGCCATGCAAAATGGGGTCTCTCCGGTCCCTTTCCTTGGTGTGGTTCGTTTGGCCCAGAGGACAAGCGGGAGGATTTATGTCCATCGCCCTTGTGCCTTGTCTAGCCTTTTCTTCAAGCCAGCAAGAATCTACTCGTTCGCATTTTCTACTTGGCCGTTTTTCCGCGGGTGAGCTACAGAGGCGAAGCGGAGGATAATGCCCAGGTCATCGCAGAATGCCCTCAACTTATTCGTGTTCAATTGGGGGCCTCGGTCGGTGACAACATCATGCGGGAGTCCAAATCGACAAATGACATTTTGCCAGAGAAATTTCTTCATCTTCTCCACTGTGGCAGTTGCCAAGGCCTCTGCCTTAATCCATTTGGTGTAATAATCAATGGCCACAAGGATGTATTGTAGTTGCCCGAGAGTGCGAGGAAAGGGTCGAGGAGATCCATCCCTCACATGGCGAAAGGACATGGGGCGCTCAATATCTTTATTTCTTGTCCGGGTTGTAGGATGGAGGGAGCGTGAACCTGGCAGGGATTGCATGACCGGGAGACCTCCATAGCATCTTTCCTCATGGTGGGCCAAAAGTAACCGGCTCATAGGGCTTTGTGGGTAAGGGTTCTCCACCAGGAATGGTTGTCGCATATACCATTGTGAATTTCCTCAATGTGTTGACGGCCTTGCTCCAACGCGACTCATGACGAGTCATAGCCTTTCTTGTACAGTCACTAGTACAAAATTGATCATTTACCCCGTGAAAAAATAGTCTGGACCATCTAAATCCGGGCTAATAAGCCACAAAAAATTACATGTCTCCGAATTGTATGTTTGGGATAAGAAAATAGCATGGATATACGGGGAAAGCCCGGGCTAAATGCTAGATTTCACTTTAAATGTTATAATTATATAGCACATGCGTGTTTTTAATGTAAATATACGGGCTATATAGTTCAAATCTTATTTCCCTAAGATGAATACATCACGGATATACCAAACCACCTAACATCCGGGCTGTTTCATCCATATAAACTAGAATATATATCTCGGTTCTTCTATCAATCGGGCTAAAAGATAGTTTTTTTTACTTCAACAAAAGCAGCTCCATACTTAAAAAAGCGAACAACGTCTCTCGATCTCCTCTCACTCCATTCCATCCCCAAATCATGAACCCTAGAAAATCCCCTTGTATGCCTCCTCTCAACCTCGCCATGATCAGCTCTTCGTCCGCGTCCTCCTCGTCGTGCTTTAGCTCGCAGTCGTTCGTCAGACAAGATGGACGTCCGCGTCCTCTCGACCTCGCCGTGCTCAGCTCTGCCTCCGTCCGCCGTGTAATCTCTCTTTCAATTCTATTTCTCTTTGTCTCATTGTAATCTCTCTAATTTGCCTCGTCTTCTTAATTGTATCTCAGAGATCGAATTGTTTTATTGTCTTCGTTTTGTTAATTTGTCTTCTTAATTGTATCTTATTTAATCTTTAGTGATATTAATTTTGATAAGTTTGTGTTTATTGGATGATGTAATGGAACTTATAATTGCATTAATTTTGCAATTGCAAAAAATGAAATAAGGATATCAGCACTTGCGTTGTAGCTGTCATAATATTGATTAAGAGCTTATCAATGATAGTTGATAAGCTGATAGCTATATAGTGCTTAAGTTGACCTTGGCCCTCTTGTTGTTTACAATTTAGGTTGTCAGAAAGTGATTTTTTCAATATCTGAATATAGTCGTACAAATTAGAGAATATGTAGTTATGTACTTAGTATAGTTGTGGTTGACTGGTAATGTGAAGATAACTTCATGACAATGCTATGGATTTATTTTATATATCTTCGTGTTGTGTCTTATGATAGAATTTCCATCAAGTCGCCTCATGTCTTGTACATAAAGGTGAATTAATAGTTGCCTGATTTCATTATTTTTTTTGTTTTTTTGATGGAAAGACAGACTTATATATTAAACAGAAGAACAGTTACAAAGTACAGGGGATAAGCCAAGACAAATTGGAAAATTGAAGATGAAACATAAGTATACCATTGCCCAGAAGGCAAGGAAGAGAAGGACAAACTAGAAGAAAAGAGAGACAAAAAACTAGGAGCAATCAAAATAGCATAACTGGAGAAGAACCGATTGAAAGAACAATCAGGACGAGTCTTTAGAGCTGAAACTCCTAGTTTCCTGGCATAAAGCAGACCCCAAACCTGAGCCACTAAACCCATCAGATCTGCAACAACACTTGGTTTTAAAGCATTACTCCCAAGAACTACCGAAGATTCATCATGCTAAAACAGTGGACAAGGCAAGCCAACAAAGCCAGCATCTCCCAAACTAACACCTACAAGTTGTACAAAATTGACCCAAAGAGAACCACAAACACAAGCACTCTTGTAATACCTTATGTTAATCCAAGTTTATTATCTTAGCCTAAGTATTGGTATATCATAGGAACATGTGTTAGGTAGAATTAAAAGCCTTATGATGAGTTTTGGGCTTATTGTAATATCTGTATCCGAGCTTATTAGGTGCCTGATGCAACCCCAAGCTTTAGCTTGGTTGGATGGCTTGGGCCTATTAGTGGGCTTGTGAAGCAGATCTAGTTGGCCCATTTGAAGGTAGCCCACGTGATGTTTCTAGTTGAGCTATTTAAGCTGCTTCTTCTGGCTCTAGGGTTACTGTATCACATTCCACACTTCAGAAAAGAAAGAGAGAGAAGAAGAGAGAGCGGCGCAATTCTCTGAGAGCGCGTTCGATCTCTGTGGTGGCGCGTTGGCGTTTGTTGCAGGCTCTTGCAGTTTTCGGCATCCTTTTGAAGCCAGATCTCCTGGCTTCTTCCTTTGTTCCTTCTCCCTTTTATGTTGTTGCTTTGTGGTGTTGTAGTTGTCATCTAGGGTTTACGATTTTGCCAACTATGTTTCTTTGTAACCTGCTTGGGTGACTTTGATCGTTCTAGTGCATTGGGACGAGTCTCCCTTTCTGAGACTCCGCAGACGTAGGGATTTCCCGAACTGCGTAAACAAATCTTTGGTGTTCTTGCATGCTTTCGACTTTCTGTTATTGGATCTTGCGATTGTGTGTTTGAGATCTGCCGGATCTGGGACTACTCTGTTTTAACAAGTGGTATCAGAGCTTGGCTCTCTATTTTTGTTCACCTTCTTCCGCTGCATGTTGATTCGTCCCTGTTTGCATTAGTGGCGATAGAGGTCAACCACTAGGATCGGAGAAAGTCTGCCATTAGGGTTTCTAGACTTGAGTTTCTTGAAATTTTTGATTCAAGCTCAAGGTCTGGCCCTTAGGGTTTTCTCTTGTTAATCGTGTGTGGTTGATTTCTGTTTTTCTTGTTTCTCAGTTCTTCTAAGTTTCTGAGCAAGAACTCTTCACTCTGGAATTTCTTGTCTCTCGATTCCTCTTCGAGCAAGCTTCCAGAGTTCTCAGAATTAGTTCTAACTTTTTAGTTCTTTTTCTGCTTATACTTGACCATTCTCTGTTCTGACTTCTTTACTTGGTCTTGTTTACAGTACCTTACAAGATGTCAGATAGTGTCAAGCTAAAACCCTACGATGGGGTCTCTGACTTTGCCATGTGGAAAGTCAAAATGAAGGCCATCCTAATCAAAGGAAAGTGCTATAAGGCAGTCTCCCAGGACTGGCCCCTGGATATGAGTAACGAGGAAAGGAAGGACATGCAAGACTTGGCTCATTCTGAGATAATGATACATCTTGCTGACGATGTAGCTCGTCAGGTTGTAAGTCATACTCAACCAAAACAATTATGGGAAGCCCTTGAATTGATTTATGAGTCTAAGTCCTTGCCTAGTCGCATCTCACTTCTATGCAAACTGTTTACCTTCAAAATGAATGTTGGTTTAACTGTGCATGAAAACTTTGACATATTCTTGAAAATGACCCAAGATTTACAAAGATGTGATGATGCTATTAAAGATGAACACCAGGCTGTGCTTCTGTTGAATGCTTTACCCAATCAATTTGACACCTTAAAAGATGTTATTCAGTATGGTAGGGATGAACTCACCGTGGCTAAAATAACTGAGGCTATAATTCAAAAGAATGAGTCCCTAAAAGTGTTTAAGACTAAAGGTGGCCCTAAAACTGAAACTAAATCTGAGGTGCTTATGACCAAGGGTAAGAGCAAGAAGAAATTTCAGAAAAAATCTAAGAAGGACAATTCTAAAAAGTCTAGTGTTGACAAGTCAAATGCTAAGTGTCACTACTATAGCAAGGAAGGTCACTGGATAAAAGACTGTCACAAAAGAATTAGAGATGAGAAAAACAAGAAAAAGAATAAATCTGACCCTAATTCTCCTAGTTTCTCTAATGTCTGTGCATGTTGCACTCAATACTCTAATGAATTACTCATGGTTGCTCCTATTACTGAAACTGCTGCCTGGATTTTAGACTCAGGTTGTATAATGCATGCCACTCCTTTTAAAAAGATGTTTTGTTCTTTGAATGAGCATGAGGGAGGTGAGGTCATGTTAGGTGACCACACCTCTCTACCTATAAAGGGGGTGGGCAGTGTTGCTCTTAGGATGCATGATGGGGTAGTTAGAGTTTTGCAAAATGTCAGGTGGGTCCCTAACCTTAGAAGAAACCTGCTTTCAGAGTCTATGTTTGATGATTTGAACTGTGAAATTAACACTCATCATGGAATAAGGGATGTTATTAGAAATGGCACAGTCCTTATTAGGAGCATTAAAAAGGGAGGATTGTATTATGTACAAGCTTCTCCTGAAATTAATGTCTCTAATGAGAGTACTAATAACAATAGTCCTGATCATACTAGAATCTGGCATGCTTGGTTAGGGCACATTGGTCATATAGGCTTGCATCACTTGCATAAACATGGCATGATTAAAACTAAACATACTGACTTGAAATCCTGTGAAACTTGCATCCTTGGTAAGAAAACTGCACATAGTTTTCCTAAATCTACTTACATTGCTGAGAAACCCCTTGAGTATGTTCACTCAGACTTATGGGGCCCTGAACAGGTTGACACCATTGGAGGTAGGAAATACTTCCTGTCTCTTATTGATCATTTCTCTAGAAAAGTGTGGGTTTATTTGCTAAAGTCTAAGGATGAAGCTTTTGAGAATTTTAAAGTCTGGAAAACTAGAGTTGAAAGTGAATCTAGCCATAAACTGAAATGCCTTAAGACTGATAATGGCCTGGAATTTTGCAATAATATGTTTAATGAGTACTGCAATGAGCATGGTATAAAAAGACACCTTACTGTCCCTAGGACACCTCAACAAAATGGCACAGCAGAAAGAATGAATAGAACATTACTTGAAAAAGCTAGGTGCATGTTGATTAGTGCTGGGATGAAAGGGTCTTTATGGGGGAAAGCTATCATTACTGCTTCTTATCTTATAAATAGATCACCCTCTTCTGCTATAGAGTTTAAAACTCCACAAGAAAAATGGACAGGCAAAAGGCCTTGCCTAGCACATTTGAGGCCCTTTGGCTGCAGTGCCTATGCCCAGATATCTCAGGGCAAGCTGCAGCCTAGAGCACAAAAATGTGTTATGCTTGGCTATCCTGAAGGGGTAAAAGGCTATAAATTACTCCTTGTTCAACCAAGGGGTTATAAAGTCATTACCTCCAGGTCTGTTACATTCAATGAGGAGGATTATCACTTTAAGAACTCCCTAATACCATCTATTGAGAATGCAGGTACCAATGACAGTGAAGCAAGAAGGGGCATCCACACTGGACAGTTCTTTGAACCAGAAGACCACATGGAGCCACTTGAGGAGGAGCTTGACATGGATCAAGACCCCATGGCCCATGACACTGAGAGTGTAAACACACCAGCTAACTCTAGAATTGCAGATCAGCACCCTCACCAATCAGGTGGGGAAGTAAGTCACTCTAACCAAGGCACAGCAAATCATAATAGCCATACTAATGAACCCTTGCATGAAAACACCAATGATGCTATGCATGATATTGTTGATAGTGTTGTGGGTTCTGACAACTTGAATGATAATTATGTTGTTAACATGCATAATGATCTTGCTGATTATCAACTTGTTAGGGATAGAGAACCCAGAGTTAGAATCCCTAATAGAAAATTTGATATTAACTTGGTTGAGGACTTTGACAAGATTGTTGAGTATGCTTTCCTGATTGCTGATGTTGTTAAAAACCTCACTCCAGAAACTTATGAGCAAGCCTTAAAATCTAAAAATGCTAAAGATTGGCTGAAATCCATGCATGAAGAAATTCAATCTATGCATGTGAATAACACCTGGATTCTTGTTCCTAAACCTACTAAGGCTAGGTTAATAGACTGCAAATGGAATTTTAAGTTGAAAGAAGGTACTTCTCACAATGATCCCCCTAGGTATAAAGCAAGACTTGTGGCCAAAGGGTTCACCCAAAAAGAGGGTGTAGATTATAATGAGATTTGTGCCCCTGTTGTTAAGTATAAAACCATGAGACTCTTATTAGCCATGACTGCTGTCTATGATTGGGAACTTGAACAAATGGATGTTAAAACTGCCTTTCTGCATGGAGATTTAAATGAGACCATTTATATGAAACAGCCTAAGGGCTTTGTTGATAAAACTCATCCTGAGCATGCTTATTGTCTGAAAAAATCCATATATGGGCTTAAACAGTCTCCCAGACAATGGAATAAGAAATTTGATGCTTGCATGAGGTCTCTAGGCTTTGCTAGAAGTCACTATGACACATGTCTTTACTTTAAATTTGTGAAGACTAGAAATCCCTTGTTTGTGTTGCTTTATGTGGATGATATTCTGCTTATATGTAACTCTAAGGTGACTATTTCTGGTGTCAAGCATGACTTGAAAAAACACTTTGGCATGAAGGATCTTGGTCCTGCTCAGAAAATTCTGGGAGTCAACATTATAAGAAATAGGACTAAAAGAACTATTAATCTGTCTCAGCATGATTACTTAGTTAAAGTCCTTGATAGGTTTGCTATGACTCAAGCTAAGCCTGCTCCTATACCTCTTGGATCACATCTTGAATTTTCTAAACTTGATTGTCCTAAAACTGACATTGAAAAGACTAAAATGGAAAATGTGCCTTATGATGTGGCTGTTGGGTCACTTATGTATGCTATGATGTGCACTAGACCCGATCTTGCATTCTCCATTAGTGTCCTTAGTAGATACATGTCTAACCCAGGTAATAAACACTGGCAAGGCATGAAATACATGTTAAAGTATATTGCTGGCACTAAAGGTCTTGGTTTGACTTATACTGAGCATACTTCTAGATCTGAACTGCATGGTTTTGTTGATTCTGATTATGCTAGTAATAAAGATAACCGGAAATCTACCTCTGCATTCTATTATACTTGGGTTGGGAACTGTGTTTCATGGAAATCCCAGCAACAATCTATAGTAGCTTTGTCTTCAACTGAGGCTGAATACATAGCTGCTACAGAGGCCTGTAAAGAGGCTACTTAGTTGAAAGGTATCTTAGAAGAGATTGAAAATAAGACCTACATGCATGTTCTACACATGGATAGCCAGAGTGCCTTATACTTGTATAAGGACCCGGTTTATCATGAAAGGACAAAACACATCGATGTCAGGTTCCATTTTATCAGGGATAAAATTGAGAATCAGGAAATCACTGTGAAGAAGATTCTTGGAGACAAAAACCCTGCTGATTTTGGTACCAAAGTGTACCTACTAATAAGTTTGTGTTTTGCAGGGATGCTCTCCACATCTATGATGTTACCTGAGATGTGGGAAAACTGAGTCCATGATGGACTAGAGGTAGCTTGTCCAGATGCACTAAGAATGGATTGAAGTCTGAGTTTATAAACTATGGATGAAGAGGGTGTTTTGTAATACCTTATGTTAATCCAAGTTTATTATCTTAGCCTAAGTATTGGTATATCATAGGAACATGTGTTAGGTAGAATTAAAAGCCTTATGATGAGTTTTGGGCTTATTGTAATATCTGTATCCGAGCTTATTAGGTGTCTGATGCAACCCCAAGCTTTAGCTTGGTTGGATGGCTTGGGCCTAATAGTGGGCTTGTGAAGCAGAGTTAGTTGGCCCATCTGAAGGTAGCCCACGTGATGTTTCCAGTTGAGCTATTTAAGCTGCTTCTTCTGGCTCTAGGGTTACTGTATCACATTCCACACTTCAGAAAAGAAAGAGAGAGAAGAAGAGAGCGGCGCAGTTCTCTGAGAGCGCGTTCGATCTCTGTGGTGGCGCGTTGGCGTTTGTTGCAAGCTCTTGCAGTTTCCGGTATCCTTTTGAAGCCAGATCTCCTGGCTTCTTCCTTTGTTCCTTCTCCCTTTTATGTTGTTGCTTTGTGGTGTTGTAGTTGTCATCTAGGGTTTACGATTTTGCCAACTGTGTTTCTTTGTAACCTGCTTGGGTGACTTTGATCGTTCTAGTGCATTGGGACGAGTCTCCCTTTCTGAGACTCTGTAGACGTAGGGATTTCCCGAACTGCGTAAACAAATCTTTGGTGTTCTTGCATGCTTTCGACTTTCTGTTATTGGATCTTGCGATTGTGTCTTTGAGATCTGCCGGATCTGGGACTACTCTGTTTTAACAACTCTCAAGACTAAGAAAAACAGAACAACCAACAAGACCCAAAATGCTTGCACCAAAACAGTAACTCCAGGAATAAAAGCAAACCAGCAGAAGAGAAACAAAAGCACGGGAAATTTTGGCAACATATCCTGGAATTACGACAACAACAAACTGCAAACTAAAACATCTAAGGAAAGCAAAAAAAAAGACCGAAAGATTAAAACACACAAAAGGGAAGCAACCCCCCAAATTAAGCCAACAAAATTTACCCAAATTGAGACCCCAAATAGCCAGCCAAAATTGCCCCCAGTTGAGCCCCCAATCATCCAACAGATCTAGATCTGCAGACTGACCTTGACGAAGGCGGAAAGGCATGATATTGGAGGGGCAGCGGCGACGAAAAGGCAAACAGAAGGAGAGGCAGTGGCGACCAGAGCAAATCCATGAAGCCTCAAACCGACAGGAACTCGGAGAGGAAACCGAGGAGGCGGAGCGGCTATGGACCTCGGCGACCAAAGGAGGGCGGCGACTGCGGCGAGAGAAAGACATGTACAAAAATGCCACAACAGGAGGAGGGAGAGAAAACTGGTGGAGAGGAGCTGAACATCGGGAAGGAGGAGAACTAGAGGAGACGGAGGAACAGTGGCCTGAGCAGCCCTCACGGAGGAGGGAGAACCCTCACGAAGGAGGGAAGGGAGTTTCCCTCATGAAGAGGGTCTGATTTCATTGTTTAAACATTCACATATGTGTTAATACAACTTTATTACCCATTGCTGAAATGATGATATAATGCAGGTAGAGCTCACTAACGACAACAACATAAGCAAAAAGTTTATCCCTGCTGGTTCCACTCCAATGGTACGGATGCATACAACTCAAATAATTCCCGAAATGACAAATGATTTATTGTCAAATATATTTTATATAGTTGTATCATTGTTCAATGTCTGTAGAGGATTCGAGGTAAAATTTGTTTATGGTTCAATAAGCTGATTCTACTGGAGACTAGAGTTGTCTTACATAGTGTAACACCCCGAATTACGTCGATAGTATCACACGTCAATGACCTCAGGCTTTAAGTGTAAAGTCATTCTAGGCTTTAATCTGAACAATTATACTTAAAGATAATCATAATAAAAAGTAAATAGCGGAAGACTTATATAAAGAAACTCAGTATTTTATTAAAAATCCTCTCGTAAATTGTGATGGATAGTTACAAATGATATTGAAATTACAGCGGAAGACGTTGCATAAATTCTAATTACATGACTAGGTTACCTAACACTTATACCTATTACATTAATAGAGAAGTAAATCTTATACTTAAAACAAACTTGAAAGTTCTTCAAAAACTAAACTTCAACTGCAAGTCTTCTTCTTCGTCTCATTACTCCTAAACAACCTGAAGCAAGTCGACTGATGTGCTGTATAGGATGGATGACATCAGCCAACCATGCAAGAAAAAATAGTGGTTCGCAATCTAATAAAAGATTAAGCAATGGTACAAACAGAATGGTTCTTGTGGTTATATCCAGTTACTATCATTGTCTCTCGAATAAAAGTCAATAGACGATATATAACTAAAATACTTCCACTGAAACGAAGGATGGACAAAAATAGATATGCACCAAGAGAATACCCGAAATGAATGTGGGTATTATGGGAAGAAGATATGATTAGTTTGGGAAAGTTTTAAAATACACACAACATATATAAAACCCCATTGAATAATTGGGTCCGGCCAACCTCACCGCATAATGCGAATCCAGATTGGAAAGACGACCCACTTAAGTTGGAGCACGAGCGGTTTTCAAGTTGTACTTCTCGCTCGAAGTTTATTAATTATGTGCATGCATCACTTATCTTATTTAATTTCACCACACCACACTTATTCTTAAAGTTTTTAACACAATCTCGAATAAAACGAGAACAACACAGGGCGACATTACGTCCAACCCAATTGCACTAGCAGGGTGATTAAACACCTCTTATCCTTAATGGGTGGATAAGAAGCAATAGTCATGACCTTAAAAGTACTAGGAAATAATTCCGAGTAATACCGAGTTATAAAGAGATCTTTATGTCTCACAATGCCATAATATTCCTGACACACACGACTATTAAAGTCAACGCTTACAGACTATAAAGTCCACACATAACACACAAAGTCCACACACAATACTGTCATTATGACAATAAGAACATCAATCATATATACTTATATGTAACTATATATATATCAATAATAACTAATAACCTTGATACAAAATTATTTAAAGCACACAGGTGTTCCCAAACAGGAATCACCCAATTAATTAATAATTAACTTTAATATTAATTGTCGGTCAAAAACAATAACTGAAATGACAAGAGCGAACCACCACTTGCCTTAATTAGATTCGGCGATGAATCTAGACGCAACGACTATCATTGATAAGTAGCGAAGAATGTCTGCTTCTACGAATCCAACATCGTGGTTCCATTTCTCAATCGATTCACGACCAATAATATACCAATAAAATAATAATGAAAAAATAAATTAGTTTGTGTTGAAATTTATAATTAATTTGTTAAAATAACATTACATAAAGAGTTCAAATTACACCCCTTAAATATCGGATCGGGGTCAGAATTGAACTTCGTAGCCGAATGGGCCAAATGACCCATGTTTGTATATGAGGTTGGCCCACCGCTGTTATATGAACTTCTTCTTCTTCCCAGCCAAACTCCAACAGAGTGCCACGGCCACCCATTCGGACCACCACGAGTCACCACAACAAAGGCGGCTAAGGAGGGCTCGGCGCGGCGTCACGGCGGTTGTGGATGGGTGAAGATGCTGCAATGTGGTGGCGAGCTGGTGCCGCGGCTCCGTTCAGCAGAACGCAGCCAGCAGAACGCTGGATTCAAACGGCTCGCCGGTGGCTCAATCGTACTCGGAACCGAGTGGGGCCGGTTCCATTTGGGTTCGTATCGTCGTGGGATACCACCGAGGATGCTTAGTTGAGGTGGACGCAGATCTCCGACGTCGGAAAACCACTGTAACAGAACGCTTGTAATAAACAGAGCACGAATCCGGACTAGGTTCGAGCGGCTCGTACGGGCTCAAACGGAGTCCAAATGGAGCGAGTTCGGCGTCTATGGACTCGTGACAATGTGGGCTATCACCCAGTATGCTTGGTGCCGGCGTAGGAACATCGGCGCTGGAAAATAGCCACAACAGAAGGCTCGTGTAAACAGAGGACGAGAAGGTTTCGATCGGTTTTGAATGAGAATTTCGATTGACGAGGCATCTATTTATAGGGTTGGATTGACTTGTAGACAGTGCCGGCCTTTTGCCCTGTTGGACCTGGGCGATGGCCCAGGGCCCCGAGATAATAGGGGTCCAATTTATTTATGTATATAGTAAGATTAGTAATATTAAGATGGATTATTTTACTCAAAAAAAATTTGAGCCATTTTACTTCCTTATAAAAAGAAGATGTGCCATCTTATATTTACTCTTAATTTTAATTAGGTAAATCAACAATTACTAAATATCCTATCAAAAGAGGATGACGCATGCAAGTTTGTACAAGAAATACCGTGTAAGATGGGCCCAGTATCCTATCAAAAGAGGATGACGCATGCAAGTTTGTACAAGAAATACCGTGTAAGATGGGCCCAGATGTCATATTGTGCAAGAAATAAATTTGTGTCTTCTTTCTTCCCCTCCTTCATTTCCACGTCCATATCCATCATTGTTACCTTGGATGATTTGGTCTGGATCGTTAGGAGGGATTTTGGGATTGTTTTCTGGTTGGGCCCGTAAAGTCATATTCAATTCATGCAATTTTTTGTTAATTATTATTCATTTTTTTAAGGATATAGCTTTGGTTGAGTTTACTTACAAGAAAGCACTTGTGTAAGTTGAAACATTGAATTGGTTTGATTAATTTGAGAGGCTAAATATTAATAAAGATTCTAATTAATTTAAATTAAATTTGATTGAAATGTAATTTATTTGTTGTTTCTAGTCGATAGTCATGATTTTAAGCAGTTGATATGTATGTTACATTGTTACTCTGTATGTAGAGCAGTGTAGATTTGAAAGTGGTTTGTTCACTTGATAGGCTAGATGTTAATTATATAGTTTTTTAATTAATTTTTGTAAGTTGGACCTAATATGGTATAGTGCAACTTATTTTATTCTTTTCAACTTGTCCATCATATACCAGCTTTTAAGATTCTAATTAATTATTACCCAAAAAAATCTATTTAGTTTATTCTTAATTTTATATTTGATGTAGAAATTGTAGTATTCTAATTAGTTTGTTCTTGATTTTATAATTGATGCAGAGGTTTTACATAGTGAATAGGACTTCGAATTTAGATTGGAGTTGGTCATATATTGTTTACATTTTTTCAGGTGCTTTTTTTCTATATTATAATTGTGTTAATATGTCCCTATAAATAATTTATCTGCTAGTAAAAGAAGGTAAAAAAGAAAATTATTATAATAATTTTAGCATCATAAAAAAGACCTATTGATAAGTTTATTTTCACACAAATAAATCGCGGACAACTAGGGGTCCTCAATTTATATTATGCCAAGGGCCTACTAAAATTCAGGACCGGCCCTGCTTGTAGACTAAGGATCAGGGGCGGAACCAGGATTTTACCCGGGCTAAAATCTAGCGCGATAAAAATATTGTGTGCTTAAGGTAATTTTCACATGAGATGAGGAAAAAAAACATAAGTAATTTTATTTTTTTGACTTAAATCTATTAGAATTGACTGAAATTGCATTTTCAGATGAGATAAGGGGGTAAATTTAAGGTAATTTTATTTTTATGGCTTAAATTTAATAGGGCTGACTGAAATTACATTTTCAGATTAACTAAGGGTAAAAAAAAGCTTCAAAATTTTATTATTTTTTTGAAAAAAAAAAAGTTTTTTTTTTCAGTATAGTCCCCTCTGCACCTCAAGTAGCTCCGCCCCTGCTAAGGATCACAATGATATTGATTTCCTTGTTCGAAACCATCCGAATCGAATTGGAATCAAATCAAATCTTTGAAATTTCTATATGATTAAATAAAACGAATTATCATGTTTGTTCGAATGAATCCGGACATTTATTAAGCTTAATTAATTTATTAATTAGAGGGTTCTTGTAGTTAGATTAACAATGAAGATCCCGGACTTTACGGAATTGAAAAAATTCGTTGAAACGAATCCACAACTTGAATTTGAAATTTGCCCAAAACATGAGCAAACAATAACAAGTTCTACGGGAAGTTTCAATCTACTTTTAACAAAATTACACAACCAGCCCTTATTTTGGAGTAATACCATGCGTGTTTCCTTTCCTTTGGGTTAACTATAAAGTGTGGCCATGTTTTGTAATTCAAGGCTTTTCTATCCTTACTTAATTCCTTATGAAATCAAAAACTTTCAAAACTTAATAATTTTGCCCAGTGTAAATTTCAAACTTATAATTTGGACAAGATTATTTATGAAAAGTAATATTTGTACCCAAATTTTATATATTTATTTATATCTCTTTTGAAAAAATCAATATAAGAAATACTTTGATCTTAAATTAAGATATTATTTAAATTTTATTAATTTCTAAAAAAAATATATTCCTTACGTTCTATTTATTATCAAAGGAATTTATTTTAATATAAAATTTCAAAACTTAAGATTATTATAATATTACCCCCTTAAAAATAGTTTCGACTACGAAACTAAAACCTACCAAGATAGAACATGTGTTTCCACATTTATCTCACCTCCATAAGTTAGTATCCTTAAATAAACACGTTCTCATAACTAATCTTACAATAGTCGGACAATTTTCCTCAATCATGCCACCACTTTATGTTGTCTCTATATATTATACCATGGAGTAATTCATAAATATATCCACAAGATCATGACTACCTTAGGATTGTAATACCCCTCATTTTTAGTAAGGGTATTTGGGTAATTTCTCAAACCCTCGTCAATTATTCGGAACGCGTTAGGCGAAGTTCGGAATTTCTGTAGCTCGTGTTCGATCTCTGTATTATTTCCTGAGAGGTATAAAATACATTCGACGTATTTTCGAGGCTTAGAATATTTGTTTGGGTACAAATATATTATTACCGGGGTTTAGAACCCAGGCCCTTACCTTCTCCCGGGCAAAAAGGCACAAAAAAGGAATTTCCGCGACCGCGGCAGAGCCGCCGCGATCGCGGAATAATCGTGCACTGGGGAGCTGGGCTTGAATTTTCCGCGACCGCGGCAGAACCCACCGCGACCGCGGAAATGTGCAGAGTGCACAGTCGGGCATGCAAGCCACGCGTTCGTCGTCGCCGTCGATCTCTCGCTCCACCGTTGATCTTGTCGGGGCTGGCTCTCCTCCTTGGCTATAAATAGAGTCCGAAATGGAGGGTTTTGAGCACCCAGATCTGAGATCTCCCCTCTCACTCTCGTTTCCATAGTCGTTGGAGCTTCGAGCTCTCGCCGGAATTTTTGAGGAGTCGCCGGAGCCCTCGACGGAGGTGGTGGTGGCCAAGGAGCAGTGCATTGGAGGCGCAAGGTGCCCAGGAGTGGAAGCCGCCGCGAATCGAGCCCTTCCGAGTCGTCGTCGGTGAGTTTTTATCATTTTGGGTCGCCGGAGTTCTTAGCCGCGATCGCGGTTATGAACTACCGCGACCGCGGCAGTGACAATGTCGGTCGCGTCCGCGGCCGCTGTCACCAGTGCTCGCGGACATTCGTCCTCGACGACCGCGACCGCGGTAGTGCCCGCCGCGACCGCGGATTGCTTTAGCAATCGCGATCGTGGCCTTGGGCGATCCGGTCTCGGTCGGGACTTCCATTCTTTAGATTTCGTTCGTCTTTCTTTAGATTCGTATAGTTTTATTATCGAATCTAACTTAGGGTTTCGTTATGGGTCGTTCTGTAGGAATCTGTAATTCGAGTTCTGTTCCCGTTCCGGACCCAGAAACCCGCCTTCGTCAATCGTTCGTCTAGTCTAAGGCAAGTGGCGGTTCGCTCTTGCTTATCATTCCATATTTCCATTAATTATCAATTGTTTAATTGTTAATTATATTGGGATGAATATTGTTTTCGTTTGGGAACAGATTCTATAAAGGATACGATTAAAACATGATATTATAATAGGTTGTATATATTGCTAGAAACAACGCTATTATATATGTTGCCATGATGGCATTGATGTGGATTATTATGTGGCTTTAACTGTTTAGTTAGAACGAGTATTCATAGGAACGCTATGTACCTTGCGAGGTCTAGTTGTTTCTTTATAACTGGTGCTAGGATGATTATTTCCCTAGTACTCTCTGGTCATGACCTTACCCTTACTCAGGGTATGTGCACACATCTGGTGCCGCCACTCGGGATTTATTCCATTCAATATCTCTCGCGATGAGATGATATTTAAAAGCTTATAACGTGAATATACGTTTTGGAATTAAACAAGATAAGTGCGATTATGCACCTAATTAATATACCCTCGGGCGAGGAGTACAACGTGGAAAACGCTCGGACTTCGATTAGAGTAAGTCCTCCTTCCAAATCTGAATTCGCATTACGCGGTGAGGTTGGTCGTGGACCCAAATGGTCATGTCTTTTTAAACGCTTGTGTGAAATTTTTATTATGTTCCCAAACACTTGTCATACTTTCCGATAAGACTCAATCTCTTGGAGTCTTCTCTTTATACTTTCCCGTAAGACTCAATCTGTTGGAGTCTTCTCTTCATATGTTTTCCATAAGGCTCAGTTCCTTTTTAGTGCTTGTCTAAACTTTAATCATTCCGTGAAAGTTCCGGGTTATATATCATTCCTCGGTTGTTATTCGAGGGACAATGATAGTAAACGTTTACGATTACTAGAACCATCTGTTTTTCCCTTGCATAGTCTTTCATTAGACTAACCAACCGAGTTTTATTCCTTGCATGGTTGGCTGGTGTCATCCGTCCTATACGGCACATCAGTGGTTGGTTCCCGAAGACTCGAAGTAACCGTTGAAGAAGAGACTTGCAGTTGCAGATTTAAGTGACGGTATTTCAAAGTCATTAAGTATTAATTTAAATGTATTTTTATAACCTAGTCATGTATTAAGTTTATTCTTGAAGTCTTCCGCTGTGTAATTTAAAGTCTTCCGCTGTAATTTCACTCTATTGTAAAAATACTACTCTCGTTTGATGAGAGATCTTTTATTATAAAAGGATTGAGTTTCATATACAAATGTCTTCTGCTATTTAACCTTTCGTTATGTAATTATGTTTATTTCAGATTAATTGTTCCGATTAAAGCCTTGAGTGACATCGGACAGCAACGTCTGAGGTCACTGGCGTGTGGCACTATCGACAATAAATCGGGGGTGTTACAAGGATAATAGTCTCCAAAATTATCTCGCTATTATGCTAATCACCATAAATATCTTAATACTCTTTGAGCAAAAAAATACTACATTTCTCTTCAAATTTCCTTTCTATGATTGTATCACAAAGTTCGTATATAACTTCTTGATAACACAAATATCAAATTAGTAACTCCTAAATATTATATCTTCTTATTCCTTAAATGTGCATCTCACACATTCTATTATTTATCTCAAATAAATTTGGCCCTTATGCCCATCTCTAACTCAAATCCCAAAGAAAATTAATTCTCTCAAATAATCCATCTCTAACTTAAGACATTGAAGATCACCTTAATAGATGCGATTCACTTTCTTTCCTAACCTTTTCATAGAAATACATGAGTAACATTTCTTACTTTATTCCTTAAGTATATATATATATATAAGACAAATCCCTTTACTACATCCTTTTAGTTTATTGAAGTGCTCATAATAACTTATCATTATGCTATATCCTTTAAATTTAAGTGAAATTTCCCCCAATACAATAGCTTCACATCTTAACTCTCTCAGGAAGTGTTATGCCAGAAGTCTTATAAACGACATACCACTTAGAAACCTCACATTTAAATCGTTACATGTTTTATATTTTAAATCGTTAATCGTATTAGATTACAATCCTTTCGGGAAGGACAATTGTTTATTATTTAACCTTTTCTTCACAATTTATTCACCTCAATGAATAAGTTATAAACTTACAATTAAGCATTTTAAACTTTATAATATTTCCGCACACGGTATTCACCACAACTAATGCTCGGAGTATACACACGAGAAATAAAATCTCAAACTCCATAGAGCATTGACTACACATGTTTAATTCCTTAAAAAAAAGGAATCGTTACAAAATTAATCTCACGAGGTAAGACTCATCAACTCGAACGAAGAGAACAAATAATGTCAAAATGCAACTTGACATTATTCTAAGAATGGAATAAAACTCCAATGATTTGGGGAATCGTAATTGGATCGAAGCTTGCAGAAATTTAAAACACAGTTTTAAAGATTTCAAATCACACTTTAAGTTAACTTCTCACACTATTTTTGTTTTATAGCACAATTACCAACATTATCATTTTTAAATCCACAACCACTTTCAAAACTACACTTTGAAATCATTAAATGAATTTAAAATTATTCGTTAAAACACTATTATTATATATACTATAATATAAAACTAATATTATCAGTTCTTAATAGTTAAACTACTAACTTTATTATCTTCTACACTATAAACCATTTAAAAATATTTTAAGTATGTAATTAACAATTCAAGTGCTCAAGGCTTAATTTAAAATAAAATAAAATGAAATAAATAATCGTATAAATTTAAATTAGCACAATTTAAAAATAATCTTAAAAATTCTAAAACCTAACAATAGCCGAGAATCTTAAAACCATTGCTCTAATACCATATTTGTAACACCCCCGACTTACGTCGGTAATGTCACACACCAGTGACCTCAGATTTTAAGTCCAAAGTCACAGCTTTAATCTGAGCAATTATACTTCAAGACAATCATAAAAAAAAAGTAAATAGTGGAAGACTTGTATAAAGAAACTCAATATTTTATTAAAATTCCTCTCGTAAATTGAGATGGATAGTTTATAAATGATATTGAAATTACAGCGGAAGACGTTACATAAATTCTAATTACATGACTAGGTTACTTAACACTTATACCTATTACATTAATTAGAAAAGTAAATCTTATACTTAAAACAAACTTGAAAGTTCTTCAAAAATTGAACTTCAACTGCAAGCCTTCTTCTCCGTCTCGTTACTCCTATACAACCTGATGCAAGTCGACTGATGTTTCGTATAAGACGGATGACACTGGCTAACCATACAAGGAAAAATAGTGGTTGGTTAGTCTAATGAAAGACTAAGCAAGTGTACAAACAGAATGGTTCTTGTGGTTATATCCAGTGACTATAATTGTTTCTCGAGTAAAATCCGATAGACGATATATAACTAAAATATTTCCACTAAAACAAATGATGGACAAAAGAGATATGCACCAAGAGAATATCCGAAATAAATGTGGGTATTATGGGAAGAAGATATGATTAGTTTGAGAAGGTTTTAAAATACACACAACATATATAAAACCCCATTGAATAATTGAGTCCGACCAACCTCACCGCATAATGCAAATCCAGATTTGAAAGACGACCCGCTTAAGCTGGAACACGAACAGTTTTCAAGTTGTACTTCTCGCTCGAAGTTTATTAATTATGTACATGCATCATTTATCTTATTTAATTTCACCACACCACACTTATTCTTACAGTTTTTTACACAATCTCGAATAAAATGAGAACAACACAGGGCGACATTACGTCCAATCCAATTGCACTAGCAAGGTGCTTAAACTCTCTTCTCCTTAACGGGTGGATAAGAAGCAATGGTCATGACCTTAAAAGTACTAGAGAATTATTCTGACTAATACCGAGTTATAAAGAGATCTTTATGCCTCGCAAGACCATAATATCCATGATACATATGACTATTAAAGTCTACGCTTACTGACTATAAAGTCCACACATAACACACAAAGTCCATACACAATACCGTCATTATTACGATAACAACATCAATCATATATATTTATATGTAACTATATATATATAAATAATAACTAACAACCTAGATACAAAATTATTTAAAGCACACAAGTGTCCCCAAACATTAAATAGGTTTTAGAAATCACCCAATTATTTAACAATTAATTTTAATATTAATTGTTGATCAAAAACAATAACTGAAATGTCAAGAGCGAATCACCACTTGCCTTAATTAGAGATTCTAGTCTTCTACGAATCCAATATCGAGGTTTCATTTCTCGATCCACTACCAATAATATTCCAATAAAATAATAATGAAAAAAATAAATTAGTTTGTGTTGAAATTTATAATTAATTTGTTAAAATAATATTATATAACGAGTTCAAATTACACCACTTAAATATCGGATCTGGGTCAGAATTGAACTTCTGAATGGGCCAAATGACCCATGTTTGTATATAAGGCTGGCCCACCACTGTTATATGAACAACTTCTTCTTCCCAACCAAACTCCAACAGAGTGCCACGGCCACCCATTCGGACCACCACGAGCCACCACAACAAAGACGGCTAAGAAGGGATCGGCGCGGCGTCACGGCTATTGTGGATGGGTGAAGATGCTGCACTGTGGTGGCGAGCTGGTGGCGTGGCTCCGTTCAGCAGAACGCAGCTAGCACAGACGACGAACCGAGGCGGTGCGACGCTGGATTCAAACGGCTCGTCGGGGGATCAATCAGACTCGGAATCGAGCGGGGCTGGTTCCATTGGGTTCGTATAGTCGTGGGATACCACCGAGGATGTTTAGTGGAGGCTGTTGAATTCCTTAGGTTTTGATGGTAACAAACATTCAACTAATATGGTAACTAAGTGTTTAATGAACAAAGACAGTTGTTACAAGGAATCATTGCAGCTAAGGATTGCAGAGGGAACAAAGCTCTGCTCAAGCGCTTTGTTACCTCTCAAGGAACATCAAAGACGAACAAGCTCATGCTGCGAATGGAAAGAGGAATATCCAGCGTGAAGAATATGGAAACAATCCTAGAAGAATCACGCGGTCAAGGATGGAGATTTCGGATAGAAGGATCTCGCCGAAGAGGAGATGTGGAGAGAGAACCCGGATACCTTATCTTAGGAAATCTTTCCTAAGATAAGATATTTGGAGAGAGAAGATTAATATCCTTAGCCGATTTTATTATCTTTGGAATTCTTTCCTTAGATAATGAAAGCGGTTAAGATATTATTCTTCCAACAATATTTATCTTCTTGTTACCTTGTTTAGAAAAATTAAAATCCTTAGCAAATCGAGTCTCATATATGTTCCCTCGACGGACAGATATGGAGAATCATTGAAATTGGCCCTATAGGTATTCCAAATGACAAGGATGCTACAAAGCCAAAGCCTAGGGTTGACTACACTGATGATGACTAGAAGAAGCTGGAGAAGAATAGCAGAGCCAAGAAAATCCTTCACATGGCTTTGCTCCCCTCAGACCTCAAGAAGATCATCGAGTACAAGACTGCCAAGGAGATCTGGGATGTCCTGAAACGCCTTCATCATGGAAATGAAGATGCTAAGAAGAACCGAATACTCTCCTTGATGAAGGAGTACGATCAAATCTCTCAAGGGAAGGATGAGCATATTCAGGAATTATACTCCAGATTCCAGGGGATAGTTGGACAGCTTGAGTTCCTTGATGAAGAAATGCAAGACTGGAAGCTCACTCATCACTTCATGCAAGGCCTCAATTCTCAGTGGGATGCGATCGCTCTCGCTCTCTACTCCCAGACGGATGTCAAGACTCTCACTATGGAAGAGGTTGTTGCGAAGCTTGAAAGCAATGCGTCTGTCTACAACCACAAGATGAACAAGAAGGGAGAAGAGAAGGCTAAGAGCATTGCCTTGAAGGTGGAATGTGCCTTTGACTTATATCAAGTCAAATATGAAGATGAGGACGGTGATGAAGATGTGGCTCTCATTACTAGAGCCATGACGAAGATATGGTCTCGAAACAAGGACACGATGAGTTCCTCTGAAGGGAACAGAGACATAAAAGATGTCATTTGTTACCACTGTCAAAACAAGGGACATCTATCCAGAAACTGATTCAAGAAAAGGGCAGGTATTCCTCCGGCTCATGAAGGAAAGCAGGCAATGGTCACAATGTGGGGTGACTCAGACTCCGATGATGATGAATCGTCACACTCCAGGGATGTCTGCTTGATGGCCGTTGAAGACACCAATGAACCAAAAGGTAGTCTACACAAGAATGAGGTAACTGAATCTGACCTCATCTCAAGCTTGAAAATTAAGTCAAAAGAAAACTTGATCTCTTTCATTAAGAAACTTGTTCATGAGAATAGTCTTTTCAGTGAGCAAATTGAAGAAATATATGAATCGATCTCAAGTTTGATTGAAGAAAATAAAGGTTGGGCAGACAAAGTGCTCAAACTTGAGAAAGCTTCATCTCCTGTTTCAAGTCCCTGCGTCGAGTGTCCTAAACTCACTGAAAAGATCATGTCTCTGGAGTCCTCTATTTCCTCACTTGAGGCTGAGTCATTAGTGCTGAAGCTAGGCAATGCAAAACTGTCTAGTGATTTATCTAAGCTCAGTGAGGAACAGAAAGAAAAGCCAAAAGGTATTGTCTTTGTTGCAGCCAAGAATGAAAAGAAAACTGAAAAGAAGGAAGTACCTCGCTTTGGAATTGGCTATCAACCTAAGCTTCCTGTTGATGGCACCAAGTCCAAAAGTTCTAAAGTCGAAGGAAAACAGCCAGTGCAAGAAAAAGGGGAAAGTTCCTCGAAAGGGAACAACATCAAAGACTGTTCAAATTCGACCGATGGGAACAAGGCTTGGTACCATGGACAGAAAGAGCATGCCATTTGGTTAAAGCAATCTCAAAGCGGTAAGTCCAATAATATTGATTTTCATTCTAGGATTGCTAACAAAATAATCTGGCCTGGACAGAGCAAGTATGTTGATCTAAAGTGTCACAGGATTGGTTGGTATTGTGGGCACTCTAGTCACTACAAACAAGAGTGCCTCCTGAAGCAACATAACGAGGAAGTTGCTCGCACTGTCAGGGAGAAATTGAATGTTGAACCTCCAAAAATTAAATATGTTGCTCCCATACCCAGAAAGCCTAAGATTGTCTGGGTTCGCAAGAACTAACTCTTTCTGTGCAGGCTGAAGTGAGGAGTGTTCTCGGTACTTTGATCGTACTTGCTATAGCTACTTGAAGCAACATAACGAGGAAGTTGCTCGCACTGTCAGGGAGAAATTGAATGTTGAACCTCCGAAAATTAAATATGTTGCTCCCATACCCAGAAAGCCTAAGATTGTCTGGGTTCGCAAGAACTAACTCTTTCTGTGCAGGCTGAAGTGAGGAGTGTTCTCGGTACTTTGATCGTACTTGCTATAGCTACTTGACAGGGAACAAAAGATGTCTCATCTCACTTCTACAGGCTTCTTGAGACTCAACAACCTGGTGACTCAAAGGTAAGGGAAAAATTTATGTTTATGAGCTCTAATCGTCTGTTTGTTCCCTGATTCAACACTCAGGTACCGTACATATCTAGATAAGACATCACCTCTTACGTGAATGTGAGGAGAAAGGGTTAGCATCCACGGGTCTCTGCGGAATCAAGGCTTAAATCGCTAACTTTCTCACCAAGGCACACAATGGGGAACCCTGCATTCAGTTCCGTACGAAGCCTGGTTTGTTCCCTCTACTATATGTCTATCTATTGTGATCCCTCGATGATTGACTAAATTACATGATAAAGTGCAAAAGTCTAATCATCACGTCTTGATCTGTATTCATCCTCTTGGTTATCAAATTGGATAATTGGCTTAAATATGTGCTATCACTTCTCTGATGTGTTGAATTTCTTGCATAATCATCTATGCCATCATAATAACACATGAGTCAGTTTTCTTTTGGCCCAAAAGAGTCAACTTGATGCATTGTTCCCTCATTATAAGCCCAAATGATTGTTGACTCTATAGCTTACCCTAGCCATCATGCTTGAAGCTTCCTATGAGCCCCTCTAATCATCCACATCTGGGAGCCTCTCACGCATGATTAAAAATTATCAAAATGTCGTACTGTTTTTCGTGTGATGTCCTTTTGTACCTTCTCTGGTAACTGTCCCCCAACATCACACACTACTACCTTTTCTGGACTGGCAGGAAAACGAATCGTCTCTCTGAGACTTGTAGGTGTGAGTTGATGGGTATGGCAGGAAGTAATGATGTGCGCCTGCCATTGGGACGCATCGTGCATTTAGGGTTGATTTGATGGGCGAGAAACTGAATGGGCTTTGCGGCTGTGCTTGGTTGAATTTGGACGAGATTCTGAAAAGTATTTTGGGAAGTTGAAGATCTTGATGATTATCTTTTGGAAACTGTAAAGATATGATTTTATCTTTGGCAAATTAAAAGATCTCGAAGTGGATATAAATATCGGCTCTCCAAGTATTCCTCTCTCACTATTCCCTTTCATCCTCTTCGATTGATTCAAACCTCTCTCGTCTTCCCAAAATCTCTCACCTCTCAAAGACGGCCTCTCACTCCAACCTTCATACCACGGTCGCCGAGGACCTTCAAACCCTCCTCAACAAGTTCTCGGCGATGGGAACTGACCCAGCCCTACTAGCCGCAATCACCCAGTCCCTTCCGTCATCCTCAAACACTTCATCATCCCCTCCGACAGCCACTAAAGGCACCCCTCCACCATCACCAACACCCGATAAGCTTATCCTAGTCCCATACGTTGCCCCAAAATCCCCTACTCCCGAACCTGCTCCACAAAACCCTAACCCTACAATCTCCTCGGCCGCTCCAACTGCCATCTCCTCCAACGAAAGAGAGGAGGTCCAATCCTCTCCTACCCATCTTACTCAAATAGAAGAGGAGACGGAGGAATTCCCTGGAGAGGACACCCCGACTGCAACTGAGGAGCACACTACTGTCAAAAAGAAAATCCAAGGCGTTGTTAGGACCCTGGCTAAGGAACTGATTGAGGAGGAAGTTGAAGAGATGCCTCCGAAATTCCCAGAATCTTCTGGAAGGGTGAAGATGGGCTGCTCCTCCAAGAGGAAAACTCGCGCTCAGAGACAAATTTCAAAGGCAATCATTGTCAACTCCGGCGAGGAGTCAGAACCCCTATCGGGGAACAAAGCAAAGAGGGCTAAGGTCTCTGCTGGTCCAGTCCGCAAAAGCCAAAGGCGTCAGGCTGCCAAAACGAAGGCAAAGGTGGAGCCTAAAGAGGTCAAGGATGTGAGCCACAAGTCAGTGGTCAAGGAGTTGCTGGTGGACCATGAGTTCCTCAAGGGAAACGCTTTGGAGGAAGCCTCTGAGGTGTTGGAAGCCCATAAGTGGGGTCATCTGTTTGTAGAGGAGGAGGAAGTTGATGAGGTTCTGATGAGGGAGTTTTATTCCACGTTTATGATGGAGGTCAGACCCCATGCCATTTTGGGGAGTTACAAGGTTGAGGGAACTGTCCACGTGTTCTCGAGCATAGAACTTGGAGTTGCTTTGGGGGTGCCACATGAGGGTTATGAGGGCTATCCGAAAGGAAGGTGACCCAAGGATTTCCCCTACTCCGAGGCTGTGTGGGCAGTGACAGGGATTCAGAATCCTCAAGGCTCAGGAGACTTAGACACATCAGAGATGTCTGCGGTAAACAAGGTGCTCTTCCATTACTAGATCTGCAATGTTACGCCTAGAGGACAGAAGCGCAATAAGTTGCTGATTTTGGATGTAGTTCTTCTCTCCCTGCTATTGAAGAAGGAACCAATCTGTCTCCTTCGGATCATGATGCAGCACATGGCGCATGCTAGGAACACTGACCAACACGCTCTTCCGTTCCCAAGAGTTATCAAGAAAATCCTAGAGTACTACAAAGTCTACAACTCTTCGGCGGAATCGAGTGTCTTCTCCCGTCCCTTAGACGTTAGCAATCTGCACAAGATGCAGTTCGTGCTTCAAGAAGGTGAACGGTGGGTGAAAGTGGGAAGTGTCCCTGCAGTTTCTGAGGTACAGGAGGAGTCTGAGGATGTGAGCTCTGAGGGGGAACTAAACGAGAAGTCTAGATTGAGGAAGGAACTGAGGAGCTTATGCCGAGCAGTGCAAGACTTGGCTGAACAGCAGAAGCTTCTTCTGGCGGATGTGCGCGCGCTGATCTCTCGTCACTCATCGGCCCCACCGGCTGGTCCCAGTGATGCTTAAATCGCTTTTCCCGCCTTCCAACCCCTTCTTTTGTTCCCTAGCATATCTATCCCTCCTTGTTTGATTTTCTTTCTATCTGACTGATGTTTGCCCTGTGTGGCATGTTGTTTATGTTGGACCTTCTGCATGTCTCAGTTATTTTTTATTGCATTGTGTTTAAGTTTTTTTTTTAATGAACAAGGGGTTGCTTTGCTTATCTTGATGCGTTCATTATTCTCTATCTCTTTACTTATGTTTTTGATGATGCCAAAAGGGGGAAAATGACAGGTAGCTTTAGTTGAGGGGGAACTAAACATGGTTTCATATGTTGCTAGACTAAGGGGGAACTAAACATGCCTAAGTGGGAAAACTTTCTCTCCATAACTGTCTTTATCTCGTATGTGTATGCTTTATTGTCAAGGATGTGTGTCACCATCAAAAAGGGGGAATTTGTTGAATTCCTTAGGTTTTGATGGTAACAAACATTCAACTAATATGGTAACTAAGTGTTTCAGGAACAAAGACAGTTGTTACAGAGAATCATTGCAGCTAAGGATTATAGAGGGAACAAAGCTCTGCTCAAGCGCTTTGTTACCTCTCAAGGAACATCAAAGACGAACAAGCTCAGGCTGCGAATGGAAAGAGGAATATTCAGCGTGAAGATTATGGAAACAATCCTAGAAGAATCACGCGGTCAAGGATGGAGATTTCGGCTAGAAGGATCTCGCCGAAGAGGAGATGTGGAGAGAGAACCCGGATACCTTATCTTAGGAAATCTTTCCTAAGATAAGATATTTGGAGAGAGAAGATTAATATCCTTAGCCGATTATATTATCTTTGGAATTCTTTCCTTAGATAATGAAAGCGGTTAAGATATTATTCTTCCAACATCATTTATCTTCTTGTTACCTTGTTTAGAAAGATTTGATCTTTTTACAATTAGGGTTTAGTCGAGTTGTATTTAATAGGAGTGTGGATTCATTTCTATGTACGACGAGAGACGACGAACAGAGAGAAATCGAGAAGAAAAGAAAGTGAAGTGTTTGTGAGTCTTTGAGGGTTGAGTTCGAATTCATCGTTGTAGGAGTGATCTTCGAATCTAGCTGAGTGGTCTAGTGTTTTGGAGTCCATGCTACAAGTGTAATCGAACAAGAAATCAATAAGACAAGTAGACACTTCAAAATCCTCTAAAGCGAGAAGCTTGAAAGTAGTGTTTTTTCTTTGATTAGCTAGTTGACTAATTAGAGTTTCCACTATACATCGTGAGTTCGTTTATTATCTTTCTTGCTATATTATTCCGATGCACCTTCTGTGGGAACAAAGCCTTTTGTTCCCTCAGACGTAACTCTAACGATCCAACAGAGGCGGACGCAGATCTCCGACGTCGGAAAACCACTATAACAGAACGCTCGTAATAAACAGAGCACGAATCCGGACTAGGTTCGAGCGACTCGTACGGGCTCAAACGGAGTCCAAATGGAGCGAGGTCGGAGGACTTGTGACAATGTGGGCTATCACCGAGTGTGCTTGGTGCCGGCGTAGGAACACCATAGGCACGCTGGAAAATAGCCACAACAGAAGGCTCGTGAAAACAGGGGACGAGAAGGTTTCGATCGGTTTTGATGAGAATTTCGGTTGAACGAGGCCTCTATTTGTAGGGTTAGATTGCCTTGTAGCCTAAGGATCACAATGATACTGATTTCCTTGTTCGAAACGATCCGAATCGATTCGGAATCGAATCAAATCTTTGAACTTTCTGTATGGTTATGTAAAATAAGCTATCATGTTTGTTCGAATGAATCTGGACGTTTATTAAGCTTAATCAACGTGTTAATTAGAGGGTTATTGCATGTAGCTTAATAATGAAGATCCCGGACTTTAAGGAATTGAAAAATTCATTGAAACGAATCCACAATTTGAATTTGAAATTTGTCCAAAACTTGAGCAAGTTCTACGTGAAGTTTCAATATAGTGTTAACAAAATTACACAACCAGCCCTTATTTTGGAGTAATGTCACGTGTATTCCCTTTCCTTTGGGTTAACTATAAAGTGTGGCCATGTTTTGTAATTCAAGGCTTTTCTATCCTTACTTAATTCCTTATGAAATCAAAAACTTTCAAAACTTAATAATTTTGCCTAGTGTAAATTTCCAACTTATAATTTGGACAAGATTATTTATGAAAAATAATATTTGTACCCAAATTTTATATATTTATTTATATCTCTTTTGAAAAAATCAATATAAGAAATACTTTGATCTAAAATTATGATATTATTTAAAATTTATTAATTTCTAAAAAAATATATTCCTTACTTTCTATTTATTATCAAAGGAATTTATCTTAATATAAAATTTCAAAACTTAGGGTTATTATACATAGGCCTTTTTATTTGATAAAAGAAGATAGGATGTAGTAAGCAACATAGTCATTTAGTTTACGCACAATTATGTCTTCTTACTCTTGTGTAATCACCTTGTTGCTAATTGTCATTTTTTTTTTTCATCATTATAATTCAATATGAATCCCTTTACATTTATAGATAAAGTTTATTTTTACACACGTGGAGTTCAAGCTACTTGTTAATGTCTTGTGTTTATGATAAAATTTTCAACCTCAAATCAAGAGGTGGTGCATGCAGAGTAAAGTACAAGTTTACATACATTCAAATCCTCAAGGTGGCATTGCAATTAGAGGTGGAGTTTGTCCAAGTAGATCGTGAGATACATGTAGAAATTGATGTAGATTAAATGCTTTGGATGATACTAGAAACAAAAACTAGGATGTGGAAAATTTTCCAGGAAGTTGAGTGAAAAAAAGAGAGATAAACTAGGATTCATTGACCGTATAGCTTGTACTCCCTCCGTTAAATTTTAATTGACATTCTAGACTTAAATTCGTGTTAAGTTTTAATTGTCATTTTAGACTTTTTCACCTATTTGTTCCAGATTTACCCTCATGTTTAGTAATTTTTTTTTTTTGGGTTCTCAATTGTTTATTCATTGCTTTCCCATTTTCTAGAAACTATTTATCAACCAGAGAAGATTTTCTTTTTATTTTCTTATTTTCTTTTATTTTTTGTGAGATTTCATGAGCACTAATAAAAAAGTAATTAATCACTAATCATAAGGGTAATCTGGAAAAATAATTGATTTCTTATTTTGTCTGAAATTTACTAGAACGTCAATTAAAACTTAACGGAGGGAGTATAATATAACTTCTATAGCTATTAAAATAGTTCTTTAGGACAAAAGTTAAATGTATTAAAATGAAAAATTTGAACTTCAGATACTGCAAACTGAATCATAATCATGAGACTACATAATTCCTAGATATAGCCTTGTTCTCTTTTGATTCATGCGCCCTATCATTTTATTTGGACTTGTTTTGCTATAGGCTTCTGTCTTAATTTCTAAACCTTTATATATAAATTAGTCCTCAAACTGAAATGGATTTAATTAAGAAAAACTAATAAAGAGTTGTGTTAATTGGTTTGTTTTACTTTCACATCTATAATATGAGCTTTTTTTAGAATGGCCATACATTAATGAGGTAATGTTGCAGGCAAATGAAAATTTGGGACGTATCAGCAGAAAAACAGAAGGAAATGAGTAAGATGCTGGATGAATGGTACTATCTGCTTGCTATTTTCAACGTCTAAGAGTAGTGCTTACATGTACTTTTTATGCAATATCATGACATACTAAAATAAATGTTCCATTGTTTGCAGGGCTGTTTATATACTAAATAAGTATGAGAAGGAAAGGCTAAGTACGTTCAAATACATATCTAAGTGAAGCTGAGCCTTTTCTTGAAGAGTACGCAAAACGCAGTGCTGCAAATCAAGCTTTGGTAGGCTCAATAGGGAATTTTGTGAGATCTGAAGACTTTATCGCAATTGTTGGCGGTCTAGATGAAGAAGGTGACCTTAACAGAGAACAAGTATGAAACATACCCCAAGGCTTAATTGTGTTCTTTCCTGGTAAGCCTTTTCTTCTTCATCATTTATGGAAAACAAGATTAACTAATTTTCAGGTGCATTTTTATAATAAAAATTGTCCATTTGGTGGTGTGTTGGCAGGAATACCTGGTTGTGCAAAGTCCGCGCTGTGCAAGGAGCTTCTCAACAACCCTGGCAACTTTGGAGATGATCAGCCTATCCAAATTTTAATGGGTGATCTGATAAAAAGGTGTGGTGTGGTAATCTAATTGCATTAGGCTATTCATCGTATCGTGCTAATTGTAAGTCTTAACGATTTGAGCAGTACCATATTGGTTGAAGATTTCTCAAGAATGTCGCATAAATCCACTCTATTATGCTGGCTGACAAGAATGCACCAAATGAGCAAGTGTGGAAACAGGTACCCGGTGCATTTCTACGCATTAATATTTGCTCTCTTTTGTCACCATAAAAATGCAACATCAGGTTTCTTGGGTGAGATCATATAAGGGAAAGAGCTATGTTAACATGGTGGTTGAGAGCATTTAAGTGTACCAAGTATTAGGTTTTGACTTATTCATGTCTGAAGGAGTACTTGTAATAATGTTATAGACTTCTAAACTATCTTGGTATTCTACACTTATATGTAATGAACGTGTAGATAATAAATTAATTGTTTAGATAATACAGTTTTTTTTACTTTTGATATGATGGTAATGGAATTAGTAGGGTAGTGATGGTCGTGGCTGCATACTATCGTGGTGCATCCTTTTTTTAAACAAAAAATGGACTTTTTAGCCCGGACCTTCATATGTTCCGGCTGACATTTCATCTCTTTTTTTTTGGAAAAGTGGACTTATTTAGCCCGGATCAGCAAAGGTCCGGGCTAAAAAATTTGTCTTTTTAGCTCGGGCGTGTTTTCTACATTTGGGCTAATTGATCTATTATCACACCAACCTGAAGCCCATACCTATTTTGCTCTATATCCGGGCTATATTTAAAAAATGCCCGGGCTAAATAGCCTATTCTGTACTAGTGAGTCCGCCTTCTTTCATTTAAAAGCACAAAGCTCGGACTTGCAACCTTCGTCTCTCGGCCTTGTCGGAAGGAGAAGCTCATTTCTCCACATATTCCTTCAGGGGGGGTCCTCCAATCAAGAGTTTTGCTGATCGACATGACTTGCATTCGAATGGTTGGGAGACTCTTGCTCTTCACGCGGGCTACACCAATAGTGCAACCGGCTGACCTGGAACCGAGCTTAGCGAGGGTATATGTTGTTGCGTTCTCGGACCTTGGGATGGAGTGTATCTCAAACTAGCGCAAAGCCTTGGTCAGTGTTTTCATCCTTTCACAGTACTTGGGCAAGGTTCTTGTCTTTGCCTCGTAAATTCCTTTCACTTGGTTAACCACCACCTCAGATTCATTGTAACAAGTCAGGCTTTGCGCGCCATTCACAAGGGCTAACTCAATTCCCGCCAAGAGACCCGCATACTCTGCTTCATTGTTAGTGGCCTCGAATTCCAGGGCCAGTACATACTCTATTGTCTCTCCTCTCGGAGATGTAAGGACCAGGCCGGCTCCGCGGCCTCCCTCGTTGACCGCACCATCAGGAAAAAAGTACCCAACAAGTCATCACTCTTGTTGCTTCTGCGACAGACTCCGTGAAGTTGGCCTCAACAAGGAAGTAGGCGATAGATTGTGCCTTGATAGCAGGGCAACTCTTGTATGAAATATCGAACTCGGAGAGCTTGACCACCCACCTTGTCATTCTGCAATATAAAGTCGGAGAGGACTTGCACGGGACGACCTGGAAGTACGGCCTCAACTTACGAGCAATTGTGACTACAGCGAGAGCCAGCTTTTCCACGGGTGAGTATCGTGTCTCCGCGGGCAGCATGGTATTTACTCACAAAGTGGACTGGCACTCGTATGCCCTTCACAATGAATGTGTTGATTGTGGTATCCCCCACAGTGATGTAGAGTTGGAGCTCCTCTCCGAGTGCGAGTGCCGCCAGGGTGAGTAATCACTTCAAGTGGCTCTTCAAGTCCCCAAAGACCACCGCGCACTCTGGTGTCCACTTAAAGTTGTGAACCTTCCGGAGGGATTTGAAGAAAGGGAGACTTCTCTCCGACAAGCGAACACAAAATCTTCCCAAGTAATTCACTGCGTTCAAGAAGCAATGTACCTCTTTAACACTCTGCGGGGCGATCATTGCCAACATTGACTCAACTCTCTCTGGGTTGACATCGATTCCTCTAGTGCTGACTAGGAAACCTAGAAACATGTCTGCCTGCACTCCAAAGACACACTTCTCGGGGTTCAGACTCATTCCATTGCTTCTTAGGGTGTTGAAAACGTTACGGAGGTCGGCCACGTGCTCAGAAGCGTATCGACTCTTCACAACGATATCGTCCATATAGGATTCCACCGTCTTGCCTCTCAGATCGCGGAAAATGCGGTCTACGAGCCTCTGGAAAGTGGCCCCCACATTCCTAAGGTCGAAAGGCATCACACGATAATAATAAGTCCCCGCCTCCGTCATGAAAGTCGTATGCTCCTCGTCCCGGGGATTCATCTTGATATGGTTGTAACCGAAATATGCATCGAGGAAGCTCATGGCCTCATTCCCCTCCGTGGAGTCTACCAGGCGGTCAATAGAGCGGAGCAGGTAGCTATCCTTGGGGCAAGGCTGGTTCAGGTCGGTGAAGTTGATGCACATTCACCATTTACCACTGGATTTCTTGACCATGACCACATTGGCCATCCAGGTCGGGTATTGAACCTCGCGGATGAATCCAGCCGACATGAGCTTGAGAATCTCTTCAGGGCTCCTTCAGCCTTATCGTTGGCGTGCTTTCGCTTTTTCTGCCTCACATGCTTTATCCCTTAGATGATGTTCAAGTTGTGGGTCAGAAGCGTCCGGGGGATGCCGATTAGGTCTTTCGGTGTCCAGGCGAACACGTCCCTAGACTTCCCCAACAGCTCCTCGATTTGCTCTTGGTCATTCACACCCAGGCGGGTTCCCAAGAATAAGCTCTCGTTTTCCTTGCCGAAAGGGGTTATTGCCCTGGTCTTCTCGTTCTCGACTATCGGGTTGACTTGCTCACACACTTCCAAATCGGCTTGCAAAACTTGCTCTACGAGGCCCTTTCCTTTCAGAGTGGTTAAATAGCATGTTCGGCTTTTTGCTTGTCGGCCTTTTCCCACGTCTCTGCGGACTGGTAACTTTACCTTTGAGATGGTATACTAATGAAACAGCCTGGACTTTGTTAAGGGACACTCGTCCTAGAATTGCATTGTACATGGAAGGTATCCTCATGACCATAAAGTATACCGACTCGGACCTACGCAGGCTTCCTTTATCCCCTAGGATGAGGTCCAGGGTGACGACGCTTGAGACAATGACCCTCTCTCCTAAGAAACCGACTAATGAGCAATCGGTGGGTCGAAGCTCCGCGAGCGGGATCTCTAGTTGCAGGAAGGCATACCAGTATAGAATGTCGACGGAGCTTCCTGATGCGTCCCGGCATCGACCCAAGATGGGCTATGGCGAGCCCAAGGTGACTGAGAGCGTGGCGTCCCCCTTGGCATAGGACTTAGTCTAGTTTAGCCTATTTCTGTTATTTCCCGTTTTGGCATGTTGCCACTTTTAGTACTTTCTATTTATGCACTTTCTATTTCAGGCGCGTGCCTTTATCTTGCTAGAGGAAGATAGCCCATTAGTTGTCTCGCGGCCCAAGCCCATTAGGGTTCTTGGCCGCGCCCTTTGCCTTTAAATAGGCATCATTGTACCTTTTATCATCCATGTTCAAATCAATCCAATTAAAGTCAGAGTCGAGTTTATCCTCCTTATTGGGTCCGGACGTCAAACCTCTTTATCCTCTTCCCATTCTTCTGTTGCAGATGCTACTTCACCTTCGTAGCTCGTCGCTTCGAGCAAGTCTCGCCCCGCCCTCGCCCAAAGCAAGTACAAGAGACTCGCGAACCATCACCTCGGTGGTTCGTATCTATCCCGGTTACCTACGAGAAGGAACATAGGCCGCTTCCTGCCTAGATCGGGCTGCCTATGAGAGCCGAGCCACCTCGGATCTCATCAATTGGTATTAGAGCAGCTAGGCGGTACACAGCGTGTCGTTCCTTCTCCGATGACATCGCCATCACCGCGCGCGGATCGCCCTCCCCAACGGCGTCTTCCGCACCCACGTGATCTCGATGCAGCCGCGCCCACGAGCGACTCAGTGGGTGCCCCTCTCCCTCACTCGTGTGTGCGCTCGGAGACCAGCCAACAACGTGCCTGCGCCGCGCGCGACGGGTCCCTCCACTGCCGCACCCACTTCCGAGCCCACCCGCGGCCTCTGTCGTTGCCTCTGCCCAAAACCCTAACCCGCTGCCTTGCCCAACCAAATCCCATATAACTTGCTGCCTTCCTTATCCGAAACCAATACAATCCCACATATCCGGCCTTTCCTTATCCAAAGCCCAACGATATCCTATCTTATCCATATCTTTCCCACCTACCAAATCTAGGATTTTCTCTCTCTAAATCCTAGATTTCCTTCCAATTTTGTCCAACCAATCTCTTGATTTTAGGGATCCCAAATCTCCCACCCGATTTTCCTTCCTTAATCGACCCATCCTTATCCAACCAATCCTTATCCATCGAAACCCTGGCACACCCCTAGCCCAGCCGCACCCGCTCCATGGCCTATTGGTGCCCCACATGGTCCTTCTCCGACCACTACCCCAAGGACGATGATTGGAGGTACTACCTCTGATTTGGTGTCGTAAGGCCATACGAGGCCGATCCGGACTGGATTCCGTCACCGCGCCACTTCAACGACGAGGCACCCCGACGCTACGCGTCGCCACCCCAGTGCCACATCCACTACCATGAAGTTGATCCGGATTAGATCCCGCCACCCCGGCATCGTGGCCATGATCGAACCCGCGACCGCGCCCACGACCGCACCCGCGACTATGGGTACAATTTCCCACAGCCACAACGCCCCCGCACCTTCGCATAGCACGCCCTATGCCTGTAATCGGGTCATTCTGCGTAGGTCCACTCCCACGCTGGCACCCACGACTCTAGATTGGGCACTTGTCACGCACCCACCCGCGTGCCCAGTCGCGCCGCAGCCCACTGACGTGCCCATTGCCGCGCCTACCGCACCGACTTTCAGCGCGCTCGTTGGTGTGTCCATTACCGTAAGTCCGATCTTCAACGCGCCCACACCCGTGCCCGTCGTTGCAATCCCGTGCTCTATCACTCCGGCCTTCGCCGCGCCCAAACCGGTAACCAGTGCTTCTCGGCCCTCACGCAAGCCCGACGTGCCTATTGTGCCTACGCCAGACACGGGTTTCCGCACGATAATGATGACCAAGTCACCCGAGCCCAAGCCCGCTCCCGAATCCGTGCCATTCTTGTTGACATTTGTAATGTCGAGAATCGGACTCGAGCCCTACTATGACGCCGCACTTTCGCTGGCTGTCGAGCGCCTGTTCTCCCTGGCCCCATCTAGCTCAAAGCGAGGACGCTTCGATTCTAAGGGAGGGAGAATGATGTGTCCCGGCATTGACCCAAGTTGGGCTACAACGAGCCCAAGGCGACCAAGACCGTGGCGTCCCCCTTGGCATAGGACTTAGTCTAGTTTAGCCTATTTCTGTTATTTCCTGTTTTGACATGTTTCCACTTTTAGTACTTTCTATTTATGCACTTTCTATTTTGGGTGTGTGCCTTTCTCTTGCTAGAGGAAGATATCCCATTCGTTGTCTCGCGGCCCAAGCCCATTAGGGTTCTTGGCCGCGCTCTTTGCCTTTAAATAGGCATCGTTGTACCTCTTATCATTCACGTTCAAATCAATCCAATTAAAGTCAGAGTAGAATTTATCCTCCTTATTGGGTCCGGACGTCAACCCTCTTTATCCTCTTCCCATTCTTCCATTGTAGACGCTACTGTACCTCCGTAGCTCATCGCTTCGAGCAAGTCTCGCCCCGCCCTCGCCCAAAGCGAGCACAAGAGACCCGCGAACCATCACCTCGGTGGTTCGTATCTATCCCGGTTACCGACGAGAAGGAACATAGGTCGTTTCCTGCCTATATTGGGCCGTCCACGAGAGCCGAGCCACCTCGGATCTCATCACTTCTCGTGTCAATCAGGATCCGCCTAACTAGCCTTGTCCCGAACTGGGCATGTATGACCAAGGGGTCATAGTAACGGGTCTCTACTGCCTCCGCGTCCGCCTCTGTGAAGGAGAGTTGGTGTCCCACCGATAAGTTGTTCGCCATACTAAGTATTGGCATTGTCGAGTGGTGTCTTCCTCTCGTGCGGTCCTTATGCTCTCTCACTAAGGACTTGTGCCGTATGCGATTGTTCCTACGCACCCGTCCGGGGGAGTAAAGTTGTCCCTCTGCAAAGGAGGCAGGGGACATGGTTCTTGTTTCTTGCTAATTCCCCTACTCATTGCCATGTGGCCTCTCGCGAAAAGAGACCCTAAGATCGGCTTCTTTGCCAAGGACCCGTATCCCATGCACTCGCGGTTATCATGTGTTGGTTTGATGGTATAAGCAAAATTTATGGGGAGGTGGCCCTTGCTGGGGGGCTGCTTACGATCTAGAGCAATTGAGGAAGGGGTTTTGCTGCTGAGGTGGCGGGTTCATCGACACCTTGTGTACTGGAGCGCGTTTGGGGGATTTGCCTTTATCAACGGTCGTGGCAGGCCTCTTTTGTTCCCACGTGCCTTGGTACGTCCCTTTAGGCTCATTCTGAGGTGCAGTCAGGGGACCACGGTACAAACTAGCCATCTTTTCGACTATGATATAAGTGTTGTCCTTGTCCAACAACTTAGAGTAGGTCGCAGGCTCCTTCTTCATGATCGAGAACTTAAAATCCGAGTTTGCTAGCCCTTGTATGAACGCGATCTTGGCCACCTTCTAGTCAAAATCACACACTTGTATTACCTCATTCGTGAACCTCTTAACATATGAAGCTAGGCTCTCTTCTTCGCACTGCCTCAGGGAAAATATTTCTTGCATTCCACGATGTCTCTTCCTAGAGCTACCGAAGTGTGTTAGAAATGACTCCTCTAATTGGGGGAAGCTGCCAATGCCCCATCGGAAGGTTGATCATCCACGTAAGGGTCGCTCTAGTAAGTGAGCTGGGGAATAACTTGCACAAAGTTGGCTCGTTTGCACGACAAGATAGAATCGCATACTTGTATTTCGAGATGTGGTCTTGGGGATCTCCTTCATCGGCATACTCTCCCATGGTTGGAATCACGCTGACATCAAGGTGACGGATTGCCATCAGTACCTCGTTCGTGAAAGCAATGGAGTCGTATAAGGTCGGGTGGGTTGGCGAGATCTGGGCGTGCTTCGGGCCTATCCGTGGCTTGATGAGATCCGCATGCGAGAAACTATGCCTTCCCTTGTGGTTTTGATGTCGACCGGGTCCATTGGCTGGTTAGGACTAGCTTGCTGCACTAGCCTGGCCTGCCTCGCTTCTCTTGAGGACGGAGGGAGGTTCGGTGTAGCCGGTTTAGGAGTTTGCACATATCCGTACCTATAGGGTGGGTATAGCTCTGGTGGGAACTAGTAATGAGGGTATGGATCCGCTAGTTCATGAGAGGGTGCTCCTTGAGGTGCATACGGGCCCTAAAACGCTAGGCCTTTGTACTGCCACCCTCGGAAGCCTTGGAAGTGTTCTTCTTCCACGTTCATGAAGGGGTGTTATGCACTCAGGGTTTGGAACTCATTAAACCCAGTCTGGCCGGTGTGGTAGTTGGACTCGGCGTTTGACATGGCTGGAGGTGTACTAGCTGTGTGAGGAGTGCCCACGGTCGGCGCCAGTGTGATCGTCTTGTTTTTCTTGAGGAAGTATTTGGTGGTCCACACATAACCAACTCTGGCTCGTCTCTCCCGGAGGCCTCTCTCCTCGTTCCTCGCCGACTGCCTCCGGTCACATTAGACGTCGCCCGATCCCAAGCTCCGACCTGAAAAAGAAGATGGGACCGAGGGTGGCCTTGGGCTATCCACTCCGACACTCAAGTTAGTGCTTAACTCACGAATAGGGCTAAAGAATAGTAGAGCTAAGGGTATAGTGGAGCAACAATGGCAGAGAGTGAGAGAGTGTGAGTTTCGTTTTTTAGCCAATGGGGTGGGGGAGAGAGACCAACCAGAGAAAGGGTCGAGAATCCCCTTTCTAATCACAATCTCGTTCTTATATACCTGAGGCCAAAGGGCTCTTTTGTGGGCTTTTTTGTTGCACAGCCGGCCCAGGCCGGGAGAACGACCCTCGAACTGCGTAGCCGGGCAAGGCCGGGGGGGAGCCGGCTTGGTAGAACGGGAAGATGGCCCACGGTCCGTGTAGCTGGATTGAGTTAAGGTGGAGTTGTTATGGCCTTGCTCCGAGTTGGGCCGTATTGCTAAATGGACTTTTCTCTTGTTTATGCCATGCATTTAGGCCAGGCTAAATACGGTTCCCACAATACATAAATGAGTGACTCTCAACTCTTGTTTAATTCAAACTTAACTTAAAAATTACAATGAGAGTGCATGGGTATTTATTAGGGTTGAGCAAAAACCGGATCAGACCGGAAAATTAGACCGGACCGGTTCGGACTGGACCGGACCGGTCCAGTCTCCGGTCCAGGTATTTCTGGATTTCCGGAAATACCATTTTTCTTCTATAAATACTATTTATAATATTTTAGGGTTACCCACGAGGGACCGGACCGGATCGGAAAATTGGATCGGACCGGACCGGTCCGGACCGATTCTAACCGGTCCGGTCTCCGGTCAAGTTAGTGCTCAACTCACGAATAAGGCTCATAATATTTTATTAAGAGCCTTATTTTCTTCTATAAATACTATTTATAGAAGAAAACAAGGCAAAACAAGGAAACCCTATGGGTTTGGGCCTAAAGCATCAAGGCCCAATCTATTATATCCAAGGATATTTAAATCGCAATCCGAATCTTACGATCCATAAGCACTCTTAGGGTCCGAATCGGTATAGTGGATCGTACATGCATAAAATCGTAGGTTGGATCTTATGATCATGTTACGATCTCACCAATTCAGCTTCATTTAGGCTAAAATTTAACAAATTTAACCGAATTCTCATTTAATTTGTTTAATCAATTGAGTCTTTTAGTCCTCATTTAATATATGTACAACGATTTATTGGAACACTCTTTTTTTTACCAACTCAATCATAATTTTAGTAGATGGAGTTATAATATATAAAGTTTGTCGTATTTATTTTAAATCATAAAAGAGTTGTATTCTCTGTTATTTAAATAAAGTAAAGATCCATTTTATTACTAATTCTTATTTCTCAATATAAACAATAAAAAATATTTAATAATAATTGTATTTAACATTAAACTAATCTATCAACGATATTATGAACATATGTTGTTAGTAAAAAAAAAAACATTGTTGTTAAATTTAGAAAAATAGATGAATGACAAGTGACGACTCAATGTTGTTTTTTCTCTACTTTACCTATTTATTTGAAACATCGTGATTAAAAAGAATAATTTATCTACATTAACATGTTTTGTTATTTACAAGATAGCCTTATATATATATATGTTTTTATTGACTTTGTAGGATCTTATGATCCTTCACTTTTTACGATACAAATTGGTAAGCAGGGCCCACAACTAGGTGAGGCCAAGCCACCAAGGCTAAGCGGTCGTGGCCCGGGGCATAATCCCCAGATAATCCCTGAATGATCAAGGGTCGAGAGCATGACCCAAGAGAGGCTTGGTTCAAACTCAAATCTTGCGTGCATGCAAGTGACTAGGGACTGAGTGGATTTTGTGATTCTTCAAGCACGATCCCTAGTCACCAGCCCATTGGAGCGTACACTAAGTAGGTCCTCTTCGTCCCTCGCACTAAAGGGGTAGGCATGGAGTCATCAGACTGCATCGCCTTACTGAATGTTTCGTACGGTCTGTGCACTCTATCGCACGATCTTTATTTTAGTCCATGCATGTCGAGATGCACGGAGTCCTTCGCTTTACAGAAAGTTTCCCATGGCCCCTGCACTTCACCCCATGATTTGTCCCTTGGTCCGTGCATGACGTTAATTTTCCGTTAAATTGCAAGTGGAAGATGAACGACTCGTGCTTTGGACTACACAACCCAGTTTTCCTGTGTGTAACCTTACGGTTTGGAGAAAAATTGTTTGAAGCTGAAATTGCTTGCCCTAGTGACTTATAGAGGGTCAGAAAAAAGAGTGTGTTTATCTTCCTTTTATGTCTTATTTGGATCGTCATCTTATGAGGCAATTCTTGCCCACATGACCCGTAGGCTAATTGGCTTTGTAGCTTAGCAATACAACTCATATGGAAATTCGTGCTCAAGTGGCCCGAATGTTTTGGCATTATATCTTATATGGAAGTTCATGCCAGAGTCGCCCGAAGGCTTGTGGCAGTACAACTTATATGACAATTCGTGCTTGAATGGCCCAAAGGTTTATATGGAAATTTGTGTCTGAGTGGTCTGATGGCTTATATGGCGATTAGTTCCTAAGTGGCCCGAAGGCTAGTGGCTCGAAGACTTATATGGCAATTTGTGCCCCCAAGTGACCAGAAGGCTAGTGAGCCAAAGGCTTATTAAGAGATTGGTGCCAAAGTGGCCGAAGGTTAGTAGCTCGAAGGATAGTGTAGAACTAACAGCGTGCGCTATTTGGCTTCTGGTTATCTTGATTTCAATAGCTTGAGCTATTCGGTCTTCAAGCTAATTTCTTAAAATATTCTCTAAACTGCAAGATGAACATCAATTGCAATACAGACTAGCCATACATCCATTTTTTGGTGCGAGGGGCATACCTTCGGGTTCTTAGAAAAAAAATAAAAATGATGAAGATAGTCTTCCCTTTGTTATCCTGGTACATAGCTGAGACAAAGCAAATTACTAACAAGACAACACAAATTTTGGCGGCTAATACACGACACAAAAGCGTTATATGAAACAACATGTTTAGTTAGACCATGACTAAACAATTCGATTTCTATTGTGTGAGGTTCGAATATATGGATATTATATCTCATCATATAGCTGGAAGAGAGGTGATTGAGAACTTCATTTTATTCATCCTCATGGATGATGTCGAGATATTTCGTATAAGTTCAGGCACCCAAGATTTTGATGTCATGTTTGGGAACACTCTCTTTTTTATTTAGTTTGGTTCGTCAATCAACACTCTCTAGGGTCGCTACCCCAACATTTGATGGATCCTATTAAGCTTAGAAGATGATAATCCTAATTTAACTTTATCTCCAAGACCGATTTGACTATTTTATGATGCGAGGGTTATGCCCTTGATTTTTTGTCGGATCACCTTACATTTACGACTGTGTATTCTTGTATTGTGAGCATTGGAGCGTCATGCTAGAGACTTGGCTTTACAACTAATGTGTCTAATGGGACTCCCACACATTTGTCCTTGATGAGGCCTTGTCCATGTGCCTGTATTTTTTGTCACCCTTACTAGCAGTGTTCTAAAAATCCCCGCCTAGGGCCGCCTAGGCGAGAAGATGATAATCCTACTAAGCTGCCCCAACATTTGATGGATCCTATTAAGTTGCTTCGTTGACTTCTTAGAAGATGATAATCCTACTTTAACTTTATCTCCAAGACCAATTTGACTATTTTATGATGCAAGGGTTATGCCCTTGATTTTTGGTCGGATTACCTTACATTTACGACTGTGTATTCTTGTATTGTGAGCATTGGAGCGTCGTGCTAGAGACTTGGCTTTACAACTAATGTGTATAATGGGACTCTCACACATTTGTCCTTGATGAGGCCTTGTCCATGTGCCTGTATTTATTGTCACCCTTACTAGCAGTGCTCTAAAAGTCCCCGCCTAGGTGCTAGGCGGTCATGCCCCGCCTAGGCGAGAAAAAGCTTCTGATGTTATGGAAGCAACAATAACTTAGGATATGACGAATGTATAGAACATAGTTTTAGGTTATTCTTTATAAAATAAGGCTCATAATAAAATATCAAACCCCATCTCAACATAGTTTTATAAACATTAATGAATTTGAGGAAACATAGTAAAATAATCATATAAATTAGACATTAATTTTTAATCCGCCTAGCCTAGGCCCCTCAGCTCTCGCCTAACGACTTCCTAACCACTCTTAGAACATTGCTTATGAGTAACCATCTTGATTAGATTCGTTGTCAAACATCATCGGCTCACACAAAATTTAGAAATTCAAATTACTTAGAAATGTAACGTCAGAAACAAGCAATTATAAATAACATCTCATGTCATCATATGTAATCATGGCTGAAAGAGTTGCCTAATAACAAAGCATGCTTTGTTGACCTTTTTCAGGGGGATACAACCCAGTGGAAAATCGCATGAAGACCGGTACTAAATTGCAACTCTTTGTATCATGATTGATGGATTAGTTTTAGGGAAATTCTTATTGGTGCCCCTGAGTTTAAGGTTATTCCTATTGGTGTCTCATGATTAAGTTTTTTTTTTGTCCCTAAGGTTTTGGTTTGTTTGCTTCGTAACCAATTTTTTTCATATTTGTATTATTCCAGTTCAAATTGATTAAATCTAAGTCCACCAGTGTATTTATCGCCCTCAAATTAGTAAGATTTGACTCCTAAAATACCCAAATTCATGTTCGGACCATGTCGATCTAAATTCCGAAGCAACAACCCGTTTGCGACCCTAAGAATTCAAATCGGAATGGTTCGAGTATGGATTTGATTGTTTTCGGGGTCGAATCATACTAAGTTGAGGTCAATAAACATAATTATGAGCTCCGATTTGATCAATTCGAAGAGAAAAGATAGGGATATGGAAAATTTTGGTTACAAAGCGAACAAACCAAAACCTTAGGGTTACCAACTGAAAAAAACTTAATCGTGGGACACCAACATGAATAAATGGCATAGACGTTATTCGAATAAGTTTCCATCATGTTTGTACTCGGGTGGAGATAGTCAACACTCGTCTTGGTGGAAAAACTCCAAAGCAACCTCCGTGAGGCTTGCATGCCCAATGTTGATCATTGTTGTTGTTCACGCATCTCGTGCTCCGGACCTTAATTTCGACATCGTGATTGTCGGCCTTTGATAGTCAATGCTTGAATCTCACTTCCTCGCTTTGATTAGTGATTTGCTCCAAAGTTTGTACCGCTTTGATTAGTGATTTGCTCCAAAGTTTATACCGACATGATATAACCATATACTCCGTATTAATCATGGAATCCCCTATTGAAAAGATCCCAGCCCCCATTCGTGAAAAGGGAGACAAAACCCCGTCTTTTGGCTTTTTTCTCCATTCACATGACAATGAAAAGTAGATCGGAGGGAGCCTACAATTGCCGAAATTGCGGGTTCTCGTCGACAACAATAGTAACTTTAGTGTGGCAGATTTTTGCTATACAATTGGCGTTGCCTGTGAAAAACGAAAACGATGACAGGAGTCCAACGTGGATCACAAATGGATCAAGAATGAAGAAACATTTACAAAATGCTCCTTCCCCAGGAAGATTGTTTACTTGTTTTCATCAACTTGCTGGCCTTCTTTCTTCTGTGGCATTTTCCGTCACCAATTTCTTTCGCTACGCTAGGTTTCAGGTTGACCTTCCTAGGATTTCCGGCATTTCAGAATTACATTGGCTGATGTTTAGACCTTCCCAAGTTGATTGTTACACGTACTGCTTTTGTGGACCTCTTTTCGGATTCATATAGTGGATTGCCGGTTTCTCTATCCCAGGTTCAAATTGGTAAACATACTTTGAAGATTGCAGTGGAAATGTGGAATATAAACAAGTTTTCTTTTCTTTTTTGGCCCTTCGACGAAATTGTCAGTCATCTACACAAGCGTCATATTAATTGATAAGTTGCAAGATGAGCTAGTCAGTTAATTATCCAGTTTTCAAATGCGACCCTAATATAATAAAATTAGGGGAAAGAGAAAATTGCAATAACAAATCTCAAATACCAAATCATCAATTCGAACGAGAAAATCCAAGCAAAAGAAGGTACTTTTAAATATAATTAAGAAGATTCCTGCAAATAAAATTAGGATCGTCTAGAGTATATCTATCCATCGAAAAAGCCTAACTAACCTAATCGGATGTCTGGTAATAGTAGCGATCGCAGGCTGCGTCGAAAAGCGCGAAGCAGGAGCCCAAGAGGAGAGATGCGGCGGAGGCGGCGACGGGGCCACGGTGTCGAGCGGCGAGTCCACCAACGACGGCGCCAGAGACGAAAGAATTGAAAGGGTCGGCTTTGTCGCGTATACCGGCAGAGGTGTGCTCGACCACAGCGCGGAGACCAAACCAATACGCAAACTTGCTGGCGGTGAGCGGCGCCTTGTTGAGTCCGTATCTCAGTCGATGTATAAGGGCCGGGGATCCGGATCCGGATGTGTTGCAGTAGAACGGATGGTAGGCCAAGCCCGTCGCAGTTCCGATGAGAAACCCAAACCCTGACTCCTTAGCAATCACATCCACCATGATTCCGTCTGGGGAAAGGTACGGGGATCTTCTCTCCACCCTGTCCTCTTCAACTGCGGCCATTGTTTTTCTAACCTCCCCAAACCCACAAATTATCTCTATTAATTTATGGTCTTGGGTCAAGCGGCCTATCAACACGATCACAAAAGTATTGTTACCTATTATACGGAGTAGTCTTTCTCTTGGTTTAATCCTTTTTAAATATTATTTTTTCTAATTATTAATTTTCTAACCTATACCTTAAGGCATAGGTTTAGATTACTAGTATAGAAGGTTTTGTTTATGTGATAATTTTTTAGAATTTTTTAAATGAGTTTACTCTTTTATTTTTAGGGTTTATATTTCTATTATAATTCTTAACCTATGCCCTAAGCATAGGTTAGACAAACCCTGTATTAATGACAAATTTGCTTGCAACGGAGTAACTCTTTATATCCTGTTTTAGCACCGTTAATTTGAACGGCCACGTAAATCGAAATTTGGATTTGATATTTCATATTTGGATTATGTAGAGTAGAAATATATATTAACCGAAGGAAATGGATCAAATGATAATCAATAGTTATGAGAGAAATGAGAATAATCGTGGGCTTTCGGATTTGATGGAAAGAACGGCTAAAATTAGACTTTAATTAAAAGGTGAATAATTTGACCGTACTGAATTTGAACGGCCACGTAACTCGAAATTTGGATTTGATATTTCATATTTGGATTATGTAGAGTAGAAATATATATTAACCGAAGGAAATTGATCAAATGAGAATCAATAGTTATGAGAGAAATGAGAATAATCGTGGGCTGCCGGATTTGAGGTAAAAAACGGTTAAAATTAGACTTTTATTAAAAGGTGAATAATTCGGCCGTACTGAATTTTTCACGTATTTTTGCTAAATGTTTCGCGTATTATACGCGTTTTATTGGGGAAAAAAAATTGTTTTCACTCGTTGTGAACATTTCTTGATGTTCATCACTTTTGCCCATAAATGTTCACCACTTCATACAAGATGTTCACTATTCCTGTCGAATTTTAACCATATTTTCCCCTAATTTTACTCGAGTTTTTCCCGTATTACATGCGTTTTTTGGAAAAATATGTTTTCACTCGTTGTGAACATATTTTCGATGTTCATCACTTTTTCGTAGATGTTCACCACTTTCATACAATATATTCACTATTCCAACCGAATTTTACTCGTATTTTCCCCCAATTTTACCCGAATTTTTCCAGTATTACATGCGTTTTTTGAAAAAAAATATGTTTTCACCGTTCTGAAAAATATTTTCAATGTTCATCGCTTTGTACCTAAATGTTTACCACTTTCATTCCTCTATACTAGTGTATTGTGATGAACATCTATGAACAAAACAGTGAACATGCGTGTTCACTGAGGGGTTGTGAACAAATTTTTGATGCTCATCACTTTGTCCATAAAAGTTCACCACTTTAAATCCAGACGTTCACTACAATGTGATGAACATCTATGAACAAAACAATAAACATATGTGCTCACCGAGGGGTTGCGAACATTTTTTCGATGTCCGTCACATGTATTAAGCATACATGTGAACAACTATGCCTACATGTGCATCACAAAACACATACAAGAAAAATGTACATTTTTACTTACTTTAAACTTGATTTTATATTAAAGATTAATAATATTGTGTCATATAAACATGGAATGAACATTAAAGGATCATTTTCATAAAGATTTAAGAGTTTAGAAAGAAAAAAAAACGCTATCAAATTCACTATTTTTTAGTGTAAAGTGGTGAATATCAATATATACTGTGATGAACATCTACGAACAAAAAAGTGAACATTCATATAAACTGGAAACAGACACACGTGCGAGGGCGAGAACGCCTCTGGTGCGTTCTCAATTCTCTCATGGAATTTGGTTCTCACCAGAACCGGATCCAGAATGTGTTCATATGAATGGTGAAATCTTCTAATAAATTACGATTATGTACACACAACAATTGAATATAAAACTTGTTTGAGAAATTGGCAAAAAATTATGTGGTAAATTAGGCTGTGCTAGTATAATTAATTCTTCCTTAAAAAACCTATCACATCATAACGTGATTTTATAGGCTCGTTTTTATAGTATAGTTGAATTTCTTTACCCCCAAAAAATCAATTGAATATGTAAATTTATAGGCTCGTTTCTGATAGTATAATTAAGTTTCTTTGTACCAAGAAAGCATCACTTCAATATCTAAATTTATAGGCTTTTGTTTCTGATAGACCACCACTGATCCATCATATATGTATCATGTATGCTTGATTTTGGTTAGGCATGTAGTGACGATGGCGAACGAGTAAGTGAAAAGGCGAAACATGGTAGAAAACGAGAGTCTTAAATAGTAGTATGAGTTTTTTTTTTATATACAAGGTAAACATTAAGGCTCATTCAAAAAGATGATTATCTTAAATCATCCAAATTGATGATCTTTATAAACTGAGTTCCAAATGAATTGAAAGTAGAGTTCAGTTGTAAGAACTCATATCTATCACTAAGAACTGGACGACTACGATGATGTTCAGTGGAGGGAGAAATAAGCTCTATGAACTGTTGAAGTGAGGATAACGGGATGGGGTGTGTTGTCAAAAAATCGGTTGCGCGATTGGCCTCCCGGAAGCAATGGAAGACCTGAAAAGACGTAAAAGACAAAAGCAAAGAGGAAATGTCCATAATAATGGAATGAATTTCCCAAGGAATTTTCCAAATGCCTCGGATCGAATTAATGACCAATAAATTATCGCCTTCGATAATTAGATGTTTGATATTGAGCCTAGCAGCATGTTGAATACTTGAAAGAGCTGCTAATGCCTCACATCGGAGTATTGAAGTTGAAGTGATCTGATTACGGTAGATAGAAATAATCTTTCCATTATTACCTCTGAGGATGTACCCAAAATGAGAGGTATTATCGCTTTTCTTAGACCCATCAAAATTAAGTTTCACCCAGTTCGTAGGGGGTTTCTTCCAAGTCCGATTTGAAATCAAAGTCCGGTTTCTTTTGGTGGTTATTGGTTTTAAGGATTCGGTGGATAAGGTCCAATCTTGAAAAAAAACGCCAAGCTTGGTCCGAAGGGTTGAAGTTATTGGGAGTAGAAGATTGACGAAAGATTAGGTTATTACGATGATTCTAGATTGACCACCAGAGAAAAAGAAGAGGAACATGGTTAAAATTGGATTGCCTGAAGTACGCAAAATTGTATTGAAAATCTGACGTAAGTTGAAGAGAGAAGGAAGATTGAAGTTTTGATTCAAGGTTAGATATCATTGACTGAGTGAATGGGCAAGTGAAGAATAAGTGATTGAGATCTTCATCTGCGCTTTGACATAGCTGACAGGTTGAGTAAACGGAGTTGTAATGACGTTTCAAACGTTCAGTGGTGGGAAGGGCATCTATGGTAGCCTTCCAAATAAAGTTTTGAATCTTCGGAGGGATCTTCAATTTCCAAATCCATGAGTAAGGTTTTGTTTGTGTATTATGGAGGGCACATTGGTTCAGTTTGTGTGTTGAAGACGTGGTAAATTTACCATTAGAATTGAATCTCCAAGAAGTATGTCTTCCATCTGTGTAATCGGTATATGTATGTTAGTAATTTTGTCAATGATGTGTTGAGGTAACAAACTATGTAAGTAAGGTATATTCCATTTGTGGGATGGGGTGATGAAGGAGGATACAGTTATATCGGAGGCTGTATTATTGCAGAAATAAGGAGAAAGATCACAGTTTGGAATCCAAGAATCAAACCAGAATTTTATCATTCTGCCATTTTCGACCTCTCAGCTGAGACCTTTCTTAAAATCATCGCGAAGATGTAGCAGACGTGAAAATTGCCAGGACTGTTTCGCTTTCTTGCGGTGAGAAAAGATCCGTAGAAGTAAGATATTTTTCTGTGATAATTCGGACCCATAAATTGTTTGGGTCTGTGAAATTTTTCCATAGTAACTTCATTTGAAAGGATATGTTTAGTTCAAGGGTAGTATGGAAGCCCAAGTCCCCAAGAGATGTAGGTTTGCAGATTGATTTCCAACTAATAAGGGGGCGATAGTTGGGGCAGTATTTGTTCCAGAAGAAATTTGTAATGATTTTATCCATTGCATTACAAACTGTAATAGGGAGTACAAAACTCTGCATTAAGTAATTGACTTTAGGGAATAGGTTTGATTTGATGAGAACCAGTCGTCCAGCTTAAGATAAGGTGCTTGCCTTCCATTCCGATAATTATTTTCTTAAGTTCTGTATTTAAAATTTTCCATAGTAAAAAACTCTGCATTTAAATAGTAGTATGAGTTGTTTCCTGGAGATGAAGATAAGATATTAGGATATTTACATACAAGGGTAAATTTGTCTAGTAAAAAATTAGGAATGAGATGTATGGTAAAAGGTAGGGCCGTTCAAATCTCGACCGGATCGGAAATGACCGGACCGGACCGGTGAAAATACGGTCCGGTCTCCGATCCAGATAATTTCCTTAATCCGATTCCGGTCCGGTCCAATCCCGGAAAAAAAATCGGTCCGAATCGGTGGATCGGATTTTTTTTATTTTTTTTTAATTTATATGGTTTTTTGGAGATTTATATGTATTTTTTAATAGATATTTTTCTTAATTTAATAAGTTAAGTTAGAAGTATAAATATTTTTTAGATATTTTTTTATAGATTTTAAATAAGAATTTAATTATTATTTTTTAATAAGGATCGGACCGGAACCGAACCGATTAGGTCCGATCCGATCCGGTCTAGTGTTTCGAAAAAATCCGGACCGGATGAACACTCCTAGTAAAAGGAGTGTGATGATAGACAACTCTCTTTTTTTATTATTATTTTGGAACAAGTGTTTATTCATTAAATTAAATTCTTCATTTTCTTTGTGAGATGAAAGTACAGGTCGAACGTGAAGGCATAAATGGGGTTGATAAAGCATTTCGATCGTGACTAAACTTGTTAATTGGATTGGGTTGGTAGGATCCGTCAAATTTGAATTAATTGAATTCAAATCATTTAGGTTGTTAAATTTTTTGAATTGATCGGGTTTGTCTTGATTTGAGTTGAACTAAAAGATCAAAGACGCCCGCTTTTTATAATTATTATAACTTTTAAAATTAAATATACTTATTAATTATAAAATAATCATATTTAATTATAATTAAGATAAATATGAACAAAATGATGGAATAATACATAGACATAGGATTCGACAAAAAAATCAAATGAGAAATATACTTAGGTACGCGATAGACATAGTTGTAATTTCAAAAAGATACACTCATGTTTTTTTTTTTTTTTTTTTTTGTCGACAGAAAACTCACCACTTGCGGGGTGATAAACCCCGGACCCGTGACCTAGTCGGCAAAGGCCACGAACCAGATAAATCGACTTGCGTCGACCGGCTCGACCCAGCGGCAAGGAGCACGGCAAACCCCTGGGAAGGCACCCAGGAGAAAGGGCGGCAGACAGGAATCGAACTCGGAACCTGCCCTTCTCCCCCTGTACTCCTTACCACCAAGCCACCACCGAAGTGGCTACACTCATGTTCTTGGTTTGGCCAACTACTACCGGAAATTTGTGATAGACTATTCCAATATTGTTTTGCCCTTAACTGAACTCTTGAAGAAGAGTCAAACTTGGAATTGGGCTGGGGAGTGCCAAGCCATTAAGCCCACTTAGATCACATTATATATCAAAAGAAAGGAATAAGTTCTCGAACACCAATTCCTCTCATGAATAACTTCCCTGGAGAAGAGATGGTTTGTTCCTCTTACTTCCTCTATTCAATGCGGCTATTCATTTAATCTATATATAATATTAAATAGAGTTCTTGATAATTAATGACTCTCCTCTGAAATGATATAAATTTTTTAATTAGTTTTAATTTAAGCTATATTATCTCTATTATCTATATCTATATATATTTAAAAGTTAGCATTTTAGGTCATTGAATGTTAATTTTTAAAGATAAAATCAAAGGCTTAAATGGACCAAAAGGTATAGTTTGTATGTAGTTTTGGTTTATTATCCTTAGTTATAATATGTATATAATATATTAACTTATCCGATCGATTTTTACTATAGAGTTTATAAAACAATATAAAATACATAAGTATAATAGGTTACTTTGTAATTTAAGTAATTAATTTTTCTTTGTTTATTATAATATACCATAGCATAATTATGTGTATATATAAAAATGAGCACCATTTTAAGTAATTATTCCCTCCCACATACACTTTTTCAGTTAAATCTTGCCTCTACGTGCATACTACTTTTTAGGATGACTCATTTTTTAACATAAATCTCAATTAGTGATAATTACTACATAGTGTATACGTTATATTTTGTTCTCATTTACTCCTATTTTAATATTATTCAATTACTATATGTAACTCCCGTAATTAGTACACAACGAATGGTTGGAAATAAATTATAGTCAAGATGTCTAAACGGTTATATGTCAAAATGGCTTCACTTTCTAAGTAAACATTTTCATGTATAAAATGGCGAAAATGGTGGTATTTTGTTCATTTGCTCTGTGCATCCATCATCTCATTTTTCTACATGGAAATTAGTTTTAGAAAGCCATATAGTGAAACTTGGGAGATAGTGGACAACACCTTAAAAAGACATGGTCGCTGAAATAAGCATAATTATTAAGTTAAAGATGTGAATGAGAATTCTCGATTGTCAAGGATGCAAGTATATATCCACCTCAAGGTAAACTATCCTTGATTATATGTAGTTGGATCTCTTTTGTAGTCTACATTGCACTAAATACTTACATATATCGGTTTAAATTTATTAATATAATTGTCTTTTGATTGAGATAGGTTAATTTTATATGAAGATGTCAAAGAATTGGATAATCTAATAGCACTATTGAGACATCGATTATTTACATCATGCATGGGTAGCTTTCACTAGAAGAAGGACAAAGACAATCAATTTAGGATGCCTGATTGTTAGTAACGAATAAAGCAAACTATTTTATGGACGATGTAAAACTATTGGTAGCATAAATTCAATTAGGTTTGTATTTTTAGTTCCTTTTTTGTACTAAATCGAATTAGGTATAGGTGTGTTGTTAGTTTAGTTAAGGATGTTTTTTATTGTTCTATTTTATACATATTTATTTTACACTCATCATGTATATATACTAAATTTGGCCTCATTTGTCTTGGTTTAGAGGAATTAATCAATGATGGAAGCCGAAATAATAGACATGTACCCACTCTCATATATGAAATGTACAAGGAGTAAGTTAAGAATTATAATTTCGCTAACAAGAGTAAGCATGTACTGATAAAATAATTAATGTACTTTTATATAAAACGTAACAAGGTTTAAGAATATGCAGAGTCACCAATTATTTCTATTACTTCGTATTTAATAAGAATAAGAAGTAATGACTAATATATTTTAATTAAAATGATATTAATGTCTATGAATATGTAAAGTCAATGTGATTAATAAAACAATATCCTTTCCAGACAAAAAAGAATGATATATTAATGAATATTAATAACTAAAGCATAACAAAAAAACATTATTAAAAGGCAATAAATTTGTAAGATAAAGACAAAAAATTAGAAATGTGGAGAGTAGTAGAGCATGTAAGAAATGAGAGTTGTTGTATCAAGTTAGATAGAAATTTATAAAATATTCCCCAAATATTTTTAAAGAAAAAAAAAACGAATCCCTACAAAAAACAACTACCACCTTAATTCAAAATTTAAATTGAATTTTTTACCAAAATAAATGAATAAAATTTTACTTTGTACAATCATAGCATTTTATACCTAAAATACTTAGATATTTCATTTAAATACATATCAAATAATATATCGTATAAGATAAAAATGCAACAATAATCCACATATTACAAACTCCCATTTAAACCACGCACTACATATACACAAAAAACCCGTGCGAAGCACGAACTTCGATTTCTAGTATATTTAAAAGTTACCATTCTAGGTCATTGAATGCTAACTTTTAAAGATGTATTACTTTTTTTTATTTCATGTCTTATTTATTTAGTCCAAAATTTAAACAATTTCTCAAATCCAAAAAGTATTAAAGTGACAATTTCATATATTAACAATTATATTAATAATTTATAATCTTCTATATAATATACAAAGTTTTTGATTCACAATTATATACAATTACTATATATTAATCAATTAAAAAGTCCTTATTTTCATATCTTTGTATAACTCTTATATCTTCACGTTAAATTTTAAACATACTTTACTTTATATTTCTATTAAGCATGAAAAACAACCAGCTATATCTATATATATTTAAAAGTTAGAGAAATTTGCGGTGAACCACCCGTTATATACGCGTTTTTGCGGCAAACCACCCGTTCTATTCGAAATTATTTTAAACCACTCGTTACTTACATTCCGTTAGCGAATCGCCACCCACATGCCTCTGCCGTCCAAATTTCCGTCAAAATGGGTAAAATTATCCTTTTACCCCTCTTTTTTCTCCAAATTTACCGGTTTTGTCCAACTTTTAATGACATTAATCTGAGCCCGACCGAACCCAATTTTAATTAATTAAACCAAAGCGGCTAAAGTTATAACAACCCTAAATCAAACCCAAACCCACTCGATGTCACCTCTCTCTCGCGATCTCTCTCTGTGAATTGGCGATTAGGGCTTAGTCAATTTGGGGGTTTTTGAATCCAACTGAAAATTTGGGGTTTTTTGGTGGCCATCAGGTATTAAGTTCCTTTGTGGTGAGATGTGAGCTCCTTGATTGCCATCGATGAAGGTTTGAGTCGACATCAGGTGCCCATCAACTTGGTTTGCGAAGGAAAAAGACGAAGTCTAGTTTAGGGTGTGATTTTCAACATCAGGTATTGAGGAATTCTATAGCTCAATTTAATGCTTTTGATGATTTTCGTCTACCTCTAGTGAAGCCTTCGTTAGCGTCGTTGAAGCCAATAGGGATCGCGAGCTTTGTTAGCGTCGTTAATCGCCTAGAACCTCGCCTCATCTTCACATATCCCCCTCAAATCGCGAGCTCGTCTTCACACAGATTCTATGGAATGCTCCCAAATAACCCATAAGACCACAATTTCATGGATTGTCACACCAATTTTCAGTTGGATTCAAAAATCCCCAATTCAAATAAACCCTAATCGCCCAATTCACAGATATCGCGAGAGAGAAGTTTGATTTGGGAAATTTGGGTCGGGTTTGGGTTTGATTTGGGGTTGTTATAATCTTAGCCGATTTGGTTTAATTAATTAAAATCGGGTTCGATCGGGTTCAGATTAATGTCATTAAAAGTTGGACAAAATCGGTAAATTTGGAGAAAAACGAGGGGTAAAAGGGTCATTTTATCCATTTTGACAGAAATTTGGACGACAGAGACATGTGGGTGGCGATTCGCTAACGTAATGTAAGTAACGGGTGGTTTAAAATAATTTCGAATAGAACGGGTGATTTGCCGCAGAAACGCGTATATAACGAGTGGTTCGCCGCACATTTCTCTAAAAGTTAACATTCTAGGTCATTGAATGCTAAGTTCTAAAGACAAAATCAAAGGCTTAAATAGGCCTAAAGGTATAGTTTACATGTAGGGTTAGTTTATCACCCTTAGTATATAATATGTTAGATTATCCGATCGATTTTTACTATAGGGTTTATAAAACAATATAAAATACATAAGTATAATTATAGGCTACTTTGTAATTTAAGTAATTATTTTTTCTTTGTTTATTTTAATATATCCTAACATAATTATGTGTATATATAAAAAAGAGCACTATTTGTAAGTAATTATTCCCTCCCCACACACACTTTTTTCAGTTAGATCTTGCCTCTACGTACGGACTACTCTTTAGGTTATGACTCATTTTTTAACCTAAATTTCAATTAGTGATAGTTACTACATATTGTATACGTTATATTTTGCTCTAATTTACTCCTATTTTAATATTATCCAATTATAACACGCAACTCCCGTATTTAGTACACAGTGAATGGTTGAAAACAAATTATAGTCAAGATGTCTAAACGGTTATATGTCAAAATGGCTTAACTTTCCAAGTAACATTTTCATCTATATAAGGGCGAAAACGGTGGTATTCCGTTCATTTTCTCTGAGCATCCATCATCTCATTTTTCTACATAGAAATTAGCTTTAGAAAGCCATATAGTGAAGCTTGGGAGATAGTGGACAACAGCTTACAAAGACATGGTCACTAAAGTAAACATAATTATTAAGAATGTGAATGAGGATTCCTTATTGTCGATGATGCAAGTATATATCCACCTCACGGTAAACTATCCTTGATTATATGTTTTGGATCTCTTTTGTAGTCAAAGAATTGGATAATCTAATAGCACTATTGAGACATCAATTGTTTACATCATGCACCGGTAGCTTTCTCTAGAAGGAGGACAAAGACAATCGATTTAGGACGACTGATTGTTAGTAACGAGTAAAGTAAACTATTTTATGGACGATGTAAACCCTTCAACTATTGGTAGCATAAATTTAATTAGGTTTGTATTTTTATTTCCTTTTTTTGTACTAAATAGTTTCAAGTAGGTGTGTTGTTATTTTGGTTAAGGGTGATTTTTATTGTTCTATTTTATACATATTCATTTTACACTCATCATGTATATATACTACATTTGGCCTCATTTGTATTGGTCTAGAGGAATTAATCAAGGACGAAAGCCAAAATAATAGACATGTACTCACTCTCACATATGAAATGTACAAGGAGGAAGTTATGAATTATAATTTCGCTAAGAAGAGTAAGCATGTATCGATAAAATAACTAATGTACTTTTATATAAAATGTAACAAGGTTTAAGAATATGCAGAGTCACCAATTATATATATTACTACGTATTTAATAAGAATAGGAAGTAATGACTAATATATTTTAATTAAAATGATATTAATATCTTGGAATATGTAAAGTCAACGTGACTAATAAAATGATATATATTCCAGACCAAATAAATAAAATCATATATTAATGAATATTAATAACTAAAGCATAACAAAAAAGACATTATTAAAAGGCAATAAACTTGTAAGATAAAAGGCAAAAAATTAGAAATATGAAGGGTAGTTGAGCATGTAAGAAATGAGAGTTGTTGTAACAAGTTTCTTACAAATACTCGAGTTCAAGCACAACATATAATTAGATATGCATTTCTAAAATATTTCCTAAATATTTTCAAAGAAAAAAAATGCATCCCTATAAAAAACAACTACCACCTTAATTCAAAATTTGAATTGAACTTCTGACCAAAATAAATAAATAAAATTGTACTTTGTACAATCATAGCATTTTATACCTAAAATACTTAGATATTACATTTTTTGGTCAAGACTTAGATATTACATTTTTTTGGTCAAGACTTCGATTTCTAGTTGTGTATATAAAGAAGAGTTCTTTCTTTATTCAAGGAAGGGAGAGAATCCCTTTGTAAAGAAGGGGCATTCCTTACTTTCTTCCTATGATTCCTCTTAAGGGATCTCAGTCTATCTCTTTGTCTTTTAGTGATGGAAACGAAATCAATTAACTTTGATGCCACTCGTCCTAGCTAAGATGCCACTAGATCAGGTTGTGCTTTGCTTGCCAGTCAGTTTTGCGTATCAGTTCCTTACTTTCCTTCCCCAATGCAGATGAAAGAGTAAACATGGTGTTCAATGCATGCACCCTCCAAAGGGAAGAGCGCCTTCTCAATCCCATTCGTACCATGTCTACTTCTTTACTATGGATCATGTCTTCGGAGGTTAATGTCAGTCAATTTTTAATTTGACATATATCGGAGAATCGTAAAATGCTTCTTTGGGACCTTGTCATCCGCTTCAACTTTCGACTAGTTTTACTACCTCTTGCACAACTCTCCTGAACATCCCAAATCTGATTCATGGGCAGAACCTCTTTTTTCATGTGCACTAATTGTGGATTCTGATGCCTATTCAACTATATGAAACCTAAACAACTATTTTTGATTCAGTGGTGGCAGAAAATCCTTCTCTATTCTACGATATGATGTCGTCGGTTGAAAATCTTCAACAATCGGAGTTCTCCATCACAACTCCTTTTGGGAATCTAAATTTGTCCTCGATACCTTAATATCTTATTCAAACAACAAGTATTTTTGTTGATAGAGGCATACTATTACGTATGAAAAGGAAATAAACTAATGGGTTCAGATACCCCAAAGCCATAAGAAGCCACTTGGTGATCAGTGCTACTTTGTAGGGTTTAACTAGGAGTTGTTACCGGAGTTTTAGGTGCCATTTGTGTGTGTTTGGGACACAATATAGGAGAATGAAGTTGAGGAAAAGGGATGTTGATTTGGTGGTTTGAGAGAGCTTAAATGAAGACTTAAGAAGATGGAGGAGAAAGCCACAAGAGAAGACCACAGCTAGAGGAGAAGAAGAGCAACAGAAGGATTTCCGCGGGCGGATCAACTGGCCGCGGTCGCGGAACGATGCGAGAGCGAGTAGAGCGACAACACAGGAAACCACGGTCGCGGGGGACTAAGCCGCGATCGTGGCAACACATCAGACACGAAGATTACAGAAACTTTTCCGCGGTCGCGGAAGGATTTGCCGCGGTCGCGGCCACAGTTCATACGCGGATCCGGGATTTTGACTTCGTCCGATATTTGAGTTACTTTATTTATTTTATTTTATTTTATTTCCTTTTAGGATTTTGTTTCCTATCTTATGGAAACTAGGTTTTGCTAGGGTATATCTTTCTTTTCATTAGCAGCCTTTTGGACATTCATTATCGTTCAGTTTTTCCCTTTGAGTTTTTACGCTTTGAAGACTATGAAGAACTAAACAACCTTTGCTTAGTCCGACGATTGAAGCCTTCGTTTGTATTTGGTTGTGAGATTATAACTCTATTTCATTTCCTTTGATTATATCTTTTCTCTTTGTGCTTAATCCTATTGATTCTTGCTGATTTGACTGGCCTGATCAACTAGTTGATATTAGTAATTGTCTATTGCTAGGGTTTGGTTATTTCTAGTTGAAATCTCTTATCTTGTGTAGCAAACATGATATTCTAGGACTGGTTGTACTAGTTTATTGTGAAGAGAATTGATTACGTGTTAAATGATGACGGGTTGTTAAGTGTTGCATGTATCCTGGTTAATTCCTATGCTTACTGTTGCCTTTGGATTAAATCTTGATAGTTTCTTGATTGTTTATTGGTTAGGGTTAGTATGACTAGTTGGACTGATAACTATTTCAAATTAGGGACAAGAATATTCATAGGAAGGAATTGAGATAATCTAGGATCAACCAATCAAATGAATGGTGGATATTTGTCTAGCTAAGTTACTTCTCACAAACTGATTACATCCTTTGCTTTTATCTACTTTGTTGCATTGAAACAAACCAAAAACCCCCATTTGTTACCATTGACATACAACTGTTGCACTTAGAAAGATTGCTACCTCCCTGTGGCATTCGACCTTTACTTACCAGACTACATTAGTTAGTTTTTTGAGGATTACTTTGATTATGCATAACGACTTTAGTCCCGTCAAATTTGGCGCCGTTGCCGGGGAGGCAAGTTTTAATTTTTCTTTGTGTGTGTTTGTGTGCCAACTTTTGTATGGACCTATCTTATGGTCCACACCCGTGCTACTGACTCTCCACTGTTAGATTTTGATACAGAGATCGAATGAACACTTTCCAGAAATCGTCTAGCAACCCGTACACCGATCGAAATGACTGAGGAAACACCGACTTTGAGGCAGTTGACTGTCCCGAATCTAGAACAACAACCGCTTGCTGTGCAGTTCCCTGAGTTGGCGGATGACGTGAATTTTGAGCTCAAATCTAGGCTGATCCATTTACTACCCCACTTCCATATGGGATGAGTGGAGAAGTTCCCAATAAACATATGTCTGAATTCCACGCTGTCTGCATCAGTATGAAGCCATGAAATATTACGGAGGACCAGATCAAGCTGAGGGCCTTTCCTTTTTCTCTGAAGGATGCGACCAATGATTGGTTCTATTATTTAGCCCCATGAAGCATAGACACATGGGCTAAAATGAAGAAAGCTTTCCTGGAGAAGCACTTCTCTACGACGAAGCTTAATAGCCTGAAGAGGAATATTAGCAACATTGAGCAGCACACTACTGAGACATTGTACGAGTACTACAAGAGGTTGATTTCAAGCTGTCCCCGACGAACGGGTTTTTAGTCGTCCTAAACCCGGTCAAAATAAAACCTAACAAACCTAAACAAGTAGTAGAGGCAAGCAATGGTCGAATCCCACAGGGAGGAAGTGATCTTTCTGAGTGTTGAATAGCATGCAAAAGACGTGTAACCGACAAGTAACAGGGTTTTTTTTAGTATGATCGCAGAGTAACAAGGATGCAAGCTTTAGAGAAAGAATAAGTATGATGGGTGGAAGTATTCCACTAGACAAATATCCACACTGCAGATAAAACTGGTTGATCACTGATAACTATTGTTCCAAGTTCTTTTCACAATCTTATAGTCGTTCCCATCCTGATCGTAATTAACTACCAATTCAGACAGTTGTTGATAGTACTTACCACAATATCAATAGAAGAAAACCTTACTATCAATAAAGCAATAACATTCAAACAAGGATATAGGATACATGCAAATAGAAGAAAACCTTACTACTTAACATGCAAATAACTCTCTCTCACAATTGCACACTCGTATTCCACTATATGTAACAATTGTGTTTGCTACTAGATATGCACTCGTATTCCACTATATGCAATCCTAGCACTATGATAAATATCGATAAACCTAGTTAGCAACTCTAGATAAATCAACACAAACCAATAGACAATATACTCAAGAGAATTAAACCAACTTAATAAGATATTGAACAAGGAATAGAAATCTCACAACCAATCCATTGCAAAGCTTCAATCGTCTAGCGAAACAAACGTGTTTAGTTCTCCATGGGTTAAAACCCTAGAGGTAGAATGAAAAACGAGTCTCTTATCTAAGACCTGAAAAAGATCTTAAATAGGCTAACAAAATAAATTTGACCTAAAAATAATAAAGGAAACAAGATAATAGAACTAGAAAATCCGAAATTGCAAAATAGGAAATAATATCTCGCTGGCCGTGAGGCATTAACAAGTCCACCGCGGGGCGGCGAGTTCCACCGCGGGGCGCGGTGGCTTCCAGTTGCCTTCTCTGAGACCCACCGCCGGGTCGTGGTGGCTTCCAGTTGCCTTCTCTGAGACCCACCGCCGGGTCGCGGTGGCTTCTGGCGCGGGGCGTCAGACGGTGTCTTCTTCAGCTTCTACGACACTTTCGTAAAAATGCCATAACTTTTGATTCCCAACTCGGATGGCGCTCATATTTTGATGACTTGCAGTAGACTTCAAGATCTAACTCCTCGAATTGGAATCACTTTATTGGGACATCTGAGTAGAGATAACGAACCTTTTGAATTCAGCACATTATTCTTCTACTCTTCAATACACTTCAAACCTCTATAAATCCCATGATTTCTTCACTTCTCCACTCTAACTCCAAATCCACGATTGTGCTCTAAATTCATCCAAATGGCGCCTCAAACCTAGTAATAACCCCCAGATATGCACTACAAAATAGCACCGATCAAATCCCCCATGCTTAAACCTTACTCGTCCTCGAGTAAGCTAAAGTCAACCTACTCCTCCAATCAATCCCCAAGGTTTCAGGAAGCATAGAAAACTCAATCTCCAAGAGTCATACCCAACAATAAACTCTAGGCAGCCATACAAAATAAGCCCAGCACAATAGACTACAACATCAAATCAATAAATCTCAACACCCCACACAATCAAGCCAAAAGGAAAGCAGAGTACTTCCCCCAAGCTTATCCCAAACACCATAGAGTGAATAAAATATAATCCTATCTCCCATCTATCTTCTTATACCTCCCAGAGTGACCTACCCGAATCCTCCTTATATCTCCTCTTCTTATGTCACCACGCCAGGAAAAATGAGGAATCCTAAAAATCATTCTTCTTCTTTTCACTCATTTTGCCAAGGCGCCCTTTCGGATTTTCACCAAGCCACTCATTTCATTTTTCAATAGATGGGCTCACAGTATGCTCACATCACTCTTGACCAATTATTACCCTAGCCTAATGCTGGTCCAAGCCACCTGCTTATTACCTAGGCCGCCCTTTCGGGTTTTTGACCTATCCCAGGATTTCTAATGTATGCCTTTTTTCAATTTTTGGCTTTTTTCATTTTTTAATTTTTCTCCTCAACAACGTAGCAAGTATAGAACTCTCTCCATGCTTAAACATTGCATTGTCCTCAATGTAATGAAAGACAAAAGAATAAAGCACAGGGAAAAGCAAAAAATAACTCACAAACGTCGCCAAGCTGCTTGGACACTGTAGGTGTCGCTGGCGGTCTTCTCAATAAATGCCCAGGTCTCTGGTGTTGGGAGGGTGTCTTCATCACGTCATCATCTTCTTCTACCGTGCAATCAAAGGGAACCACTTTGGTGAGTAGTGGTAAAACAATGATATTAGGACTGCACGGCCTTCTAGGAACACATGGTGGAGCCCTGATGTAATCGTGGTGGGGGCTCTAGTATTCCTCCTCCTCAGATGTCAATTGTAGGGACATCATCGTTGCCAAATAATGTGTAGGGCAATGTATCCTCCTTGACAACATGATGCGCACCTTCTCCATGGGGAATTCTGGACAGCTGGCCTTCGGTACCACTCTTTTTTTTTTCGCTCCCCGTTTAAGGTTTTTTCGGGGAGTGACTTAGTGCAGGGAAGGAAGAGACTTACATTGGTATGGGAAATACCTTCTTCAATAAGCATGGGTCTCCTCCCTGCAGGTTAGTCGGAAACAAAAAACAAGAACAAAAACAAAGCAAAAACACACTAAAGAAAATGCAAAAACAAAGAAAGAAAAACATACCTCGGGTTGCCTCCCGGACAACGCCTTAGTTAACGTCGTTGGCTCGACATCCTACTCATCCTCTCAACTTGGGTTGCTCATAGCAACTGAACACCTGGGATCTGGATCTGGGGGGTGCCTCTTTGTATGCTCTATGTTGAGCGTGACCCCTAATCTCCTGTACTTCGTGGTGGGTGGACCGTTGTGCATATCCATGAATACACTTGCCATCTTCATAAATGGCCTACCCAACATCCCAGGGCCTGTATGCTTATCTTGCCCCATATCCAGTATGTAAAGATTCGCCACCTGTATCAAGTTCTCCTTCTTATGCTTCCCCTTCGGTTTCTTCTTGATCATGCCCAGCACCTTTAACATTTCCTTGCAGCGAGGGGTGCTGTCAGCCAGTGTGACCAAGGGAACAGTTTTTATGCAGTCATTGAAGGCCTCATAGATATCCTCGTTGTTTTTTAGCCGTGAGTATCTCGGGAAGCCTCAAGGAAGGGTCCGACGGGTTGCAGCGCGACGAGCGGGAAGGAGTTGAGACGCACAAACTCATCATAGGCAGCCTCCAGAGGGTCGGGGACTGCCGGGGCATTTTCGAGAGAAACGGTTGTCTCTGGAGTATTTCCGCGATCACAGCACTCCTCCTCATTGTCGCTGAAATCCTCCAGGCTCAAAAAGTACTCCTCTTCCGAAAGCACCTCTGGGAATGGGGCGGTTGGCTTCTCAGAGTCAAGAGGGGGAAGGACCGGACGAAAATAAGTATCAACCCAAACCTCATCAGCATAACTGGAATTTTGGACATCGGGTCGCGCTGGTCTCACCGCGGGGCGTGGCGAAATCTCGCTTTGAAGAACTCCGTCACCGCCAGGTCGCGGTCATTGTCGCCGCGGGGTGGTGGGTGTGAGGAGGGATAACTGAGGCTCACCGCCGGGTCGCGGTCATTGTCGCCGCGGGGCGGTGACATGCATGCTTCTTTACTGGCCTCAGATCCATCGTACCGCCGGGTCGCGGTGAGAGGTGACACGGGGCGGTCGGTGATTTTCTCCATCTCATATTCGCTCTCCTTTTCAGCACTAGGAGGAACGACCGGTTGCTTTCCACTTCGGAGGGTAATGGCACTCACATTTTCCCTTGGGTTTACTACCGTTTGAGATGGTAGATTCCCCAAAATCCTTGCATCGATCTGTGTAATCGACTCCACCATCTGGTCCACCTGCCTTTCTATATTCTTGATGCTTGACTCCTTAGTTTGAACATGAGCGGCGAAGTGCTGAGTCAAGGTCCTGAGCATCTCTTCAGTTGACATGGAGGAACTTGGATTGGACACTGGTGGGCTATGCTCGTATGTTGGATAGTATTGGTGCGGAGTACCGTGCTGATAGAATGACTGTGGCTCTGGGTAGAACTCCTGGCAGTCAAGGCCATATGGAGGGTATTGATGGCCCCCATAACTCGAATTGAGGTGATTCCTCCACCCTGAGTTGTATGTGTAGGAGTATGGGACACATCTCGGCCTCTGCGGATCAAAACCTCTTGCAGCGTTTACTGCAGCTGCATGTTCAGAAAGTCTTGGGCAATCGTCAGTGGAGTGCAGCGGATCATGACAGAGTCTGTAGGCTCTAACTGGCCTTGCTGCACTGGAAGTTGGGTAGTATCCCCTCTCTGGCGGAAATGAGTAGGGGTATGGGTTATCGCGCAGTTCTCCCCATAAATCCATATTTGTATCAAAAGCAAAAAGAAAAACACACGGAAATCAGTAGCACTGGTGTGGACCGTAAGATAGGTCCATACCAAAGTAACATGCACACAAACAAACACACGGAAATATCAAAACTTGCCTCCCCGACAACGGCGCCAAATTTGACGGACGGGTTTTTAGTCGTCCTAAACCCGGTCAAAATAAAACCTAACAAACCTAAACAAGTAGTAGAGGCAAGCAAGGGTCGAATCCCACAGGGAGGAAGTGATCTTTCTGAGTGTTGATTAGCATGCAAAAGACGTGTAACCGACAAATAACAGGGGGGTTTTAGTATGATCGCAGAGTAACAAGGATGCAAGCTTTAGAGAAAGAATAAGTATGATGGGTGGAAGTATTCCACTAGACAAATATCCATATTGCAGATAAAACTGGTTGATCACTGATAACTATTGTTCTAAGTTTTTTTCACAATCTTATAGTCGTTCCCATCCTGATCGTAATTAACTACCAATTCAGACAGTTGTTGATAGTACTTACCACAATATCAATAGAAGAAAACCTTACTATCAATAAAGCAATAGCATTCAAACAAGGATATAGGATACATGCAAATAGAAGAAAACCTTACTACTTAACATGCAAATAACTCTCTCTCACAATTGCACACTCGTATTCCACTATATGTAACAATTGTGTTTGCTACTAGATATGCACTCGTATTCCACTATATGCAATCCTAGCACTATGATAAATATCGATAAACCTAGTTAGCAACTCTAGATAAATCAACACAAACCAATAGATAATATGCTCAAGAGAATTAAACCAACTTAATAAGATATAGAATAAGGAATAGAAATCTCACAACCAATCCATTGCAATGCTTCAATCGTCTAGCGAAACAAACGTGTTTAGTTCTCCATGGGTTAAAACCCTAGAGGTAGAATGAAAAATGAGTCTCTTATCTAAGACCTGGAAAAGATCTTAAATAGGCTAACAAAATAAACTTGACCTAAAAAATAATAAAGGAAACAAGATAATAGAACTAGAAAATCCGAAATTGCAAAATAGGAAATAATATCTCGCTGGCCGCGAGGCGTTAACAAGTCGACCGCGGGGTGGTGAGTTCCACCGCGGGGCGGCGAGTTCCACCGCGGGGCGCGGTGGCTTCCAGTTGCCTTCTCTGAGATCCACCGCCGGGTCGTGGTGGCTTCTGGCGCGGGGCGTCAGACGGTGTCTTCTTCAGCTTCTGCGACACTTCCGTAAAAATACCATAACATTTGATTCCCAACTCGGATTGCACTCATATTTTGAGGACTTGCAGTAGACTTCAAGATCTAACTCCTCGAATTGGAATCACTTCATTTGGACATCTGAGTAGAGAGAACGAACCATTTGAATTCAGCACATTGTTCTTCTACTCTTCAATACACTTCAAACCTCTATAAATCCCATGATTTCTTCACTTCTCCACTCTAACTCCATAATCCACGATTGTACTATAAATTCATCCAAATGGCACTTCAAACCTGGTAATAACCCCCAGATATGCACTAAAAAATAGCACCGATCAGTCCCTACCATGGGTATTCTGACCAAGACCTTGTACTTTACTTGTATGGTGGGCTCTTTGATGATGAGAGAAGGATGGTGAATGCCGCCTGTGATGGGAATATTCTGAACAAGACCCCAACTACTACATTTGAGATATTCTTTGAGCTATCTGAGGGCTCAAGACAGTTTAGCAAGAGGGTGAGCGCCCAATCAGTCAAGGTTGCAGACTCTCAGGCATCGTCCTCACTACTTTCTGAGATGGCTGAGGTGAAGGAGATGATGAGGAGGTTTATGATGAAGGGCAACCAGTAGCAAGTCAAGTCTTGTGGGATATGCTATGACACGATGCACCCTACTGATGCATGTCCCACGCTGCAGAAACCCACTGCTAAAGTGAATTCTATTGGAGGTTTCAGCCCTCCAAGGCCAAGATATGATCCGTACTCCAACACTTACAATCCAGGGTGGAGAGATCACCTCAATTTGAGATACGAGAACTAGCAGAACCCTCCTCAGGGTCATGATAATCAAGAGTTTCACCAGAGGCCGCCACAATTCTTACAGCGCCAACAACAATTTCAGCAACCTGGAGGTCAACAACAACAATTCAGACCACAACACGAGCCTAGACCTCAAGGCCAAAGTTCCAGTTCATCTATGTCTGTTGACGATCAGATCAAGTCTCTTGCGCAGTGCATGACCGGTATTACTCAGACGGTGTCTACCATGCAGAACAACATGATACAATTTCAGCATGAGACCAAGTCTAGTATTCAGAACTTGGAGAAGAAGGTGGGGCGGATCTCTCTAGCCGTGAGCAAACTGGAAGCCCGAGATTCGGGGAAACTACAATCTCAAATGGTAGCAAACCCGAGGGAGAATGTATGTGCAATACTGCGATGACACTGAGGAGTGGAATACAGATGGAGGAAATTCGAGGGCAACAAAAAGAATTCCGCGATTTCAGAGAAGACAGTCGCGACCGCGAAATTATACCTGAAGGCGGTAATTTTTCTGAGAATTTTCCGCGACCACGGCCAGAAATTTGCGACCGCGGAATTGTTCCTGGAGGAGACGAGAATTTTGACGCAAATCCGCGACCGCGGACAGATAACCGCGACCACGGATTATCTCTTGGAGGCCCAGATCACCCAGACAAAGAACCGCGACCGCGGGTCCCAAACCGCGACCGCGGTTTTGCCTCAGATGTTCACGATGATTATGTTCGCCCAAATTTTCCTCCGTTCAATTAGCTGAAGCCACACACACCCTTTCCCGAGGCCCTGAAGGATACCAGAAGGCTGGAGAATGACAAGGAACTTTTCGAAACCTTCAGTAATTATGAGGTATAAAATCCTTTGATCAAGCTAGTTAAGAGCATTCCTCGCTATGCAAAATTTTTAAAGGAGCTGTGCAAAATAAAAAGAAAGCTGTGAAAGCGAAGAAGAAGGTCTAGGTCAGTGAAAATGTCTCCGTTATGCTGCAAAAGCGGTTGCCAAAGAAGTGCAGTGACCCAGGGTTGTTCAGTATTCCCTGCAAGATAGGTGACACCACGTTCGATAAAGCCATGCTGGATTTGGGTGCATCTATAAATGTATTGCCTCTCTCGCTGTATGAATCTTTAGAGGTTGGGCCATTATAGAAGACTGGGACTGTGATTCAATTAGCGAATTCGTCCTATGTATATCCCAAAGGAGTGGTACAAGATGTGCTGGTAGAGGTTGAAAAGCTAATTTTCCCTACGGATTTCTTTGTGATGGATACGGGGCAAGACAAACATGCAGCCCTTCGAGATGTTGGGAAGGCCGTTCATGAACATGGCAAATACAAAAATTGATGTGAGTAGTGGTTCACTCACAATGGAGTTCGATGGGGTAAGGGTTGGATTCAACATAGATGATGCAAAGAGACACCCTCCTGATGGTAAGCCCAAGTGCTCTGTTGATGTGAGCAACCCAAGTTGTGTTACTCCTTCTATTGTCAATTGGTTTTAGGATGAAACCCCATTGGACTTATATACTGGGTCTATCTGCGCATATGCGCTCATGACCGCACGACCCCCCATTTATTGGTCCAGCGGACTTTCACATGGTATCAGAGCGGCTTCGGTCATGGGTCCATTTTTTGGGTTGATATGGTCTGGCTAAGAGGAGATTGAGATGTCCACCCACACCCGTTTGTCCAATTGTCTGCCCGTTGCACTTGTAGGTGCGTGTTGGAATATAACTTCTCAGATCTAAAGTTGGGATATAATTTGCCAAGTATATAAGCTTAATGACATACTCCTCATATTATCAATTGGTTTTAGGAAGAAACCTCATTGTGCTTATATACTGGTCTATCTGCGTCTATGCTCTCATGTCCGCACGACCCCCCGGTCTATTGGCCCACCGAACTTTCACAATTGTTCTACAAAAGGCTAACGAACATGGATCACGATTAGTCTATCGATCTTGCTTTTGATTATGGTTGTGTTCAATTATATCATGTCTAGATTCATTTGTGATTGATTTCATGATTATAAATCGTTAAATTTTCTTTTAGTGATCACTTATATTGGTTTAGGATGGAGGTCAAATTTCTTCTCTTTTTCAAGCAAATCCTTACGTGTATCTTATCATATTAATATGCAATCCCATTGGTTGTTTTATGATGATCTGTTATTGATTATTGTAGAAGAGAAAGTAAGATATTGCTAAGTTTGCATTATGAGAATATGTGGGTATAGTGGTGGATGATCTAGATAGGTGTAATATTTTGGATATAATAAGGGGTGGATGCAGGATTTTTAATGAGTCGGGGTAAAAATAAAATTATTATTACAATACAATATAAAATACTAAAAATTGTATAATTTTTTTATTATTAATAACATTTGTTAAGGTGTTATGTCCTTAATTTTCAATCAAATGACTAATTTTGCATGTTTTAAAACCATTACATCACAAACCGTAATTTTTAGCCAAATTCCTAAATTGGTTTAATCCTAATCTGAATCTCATAATTAATTTCATAATCTAAATTTGTAATTCCTCAGTTAGTGCAATAAATTTTATTTTTTAGTTTATTGGTTTCTCTAGACCGAAATATAAGATATAATTAGTATTTAAATGAGCCGATTATATTGAATTGCAAACCTAATTGAAAAGAAATACAAAAGAGAAACAACTTACATGATTGAATAAGGTCAATTTGCATGATTAAGCTTTAGAAATATATATAAAGGGAGAATTTTACTAGATTCCTTGGAGGAAATGTAGTCATGAAAATCTACAATCACCATAACCCAAGAATTTCTAAAGGGATTAGTTAAAAGATGGAGCATTACGGTTGTTGTTTGATAACAAAGATTAGAACAAAAGTAAACATGAAAGATAAGAAATTATAGAAAAACAAGAATAAGAATGGGAGAGTGAGGTTTGAACCCTCAACCTTAAATTTTCTTAAAAGCTATTGCATTTACACACTAACCAATTGCACTACACTTCTTTATAGTTACTTTCAATAACTATATCTTAAAATTTTTTTTTTTTTTAAATGCCAGTGAGATCCAGTATCCCCATTGGGTCCCCACTTGGGGACGCCTCTAGATATAATTGTTGATTAACTAGGGGGTTGAAAAAATGGGGATGTTTCCTCTCGAGCAACCAACTATATGGTACACACATAGTTCTCAAAATTTTCGGCTAAAGAGTGACAATGATTGTGTGAATATGTTTAACTTATTATGTTATAAGAAGCTGGTTAATTTTGACATTGAATCCACCGAGTCATCATCTAAGAATCTAAAATCAATAAGAGGCTTGATTGAATCAAGGAAGCATGCAAGCTAGTTATAAGAAGCTAGTTCTTTTGTTCTTCTTTCTATAAGGTTCCTAGTCTATAGACCTGATCAAACACGGTCGGAGCTGGACTATACCTATTTTTTGGCCCGTTTATACGGATCTGACCCGTTATTTCGGTTGCTAAACATGTTTGTACCTGCCTTGGTGTTCGGGCTGGCCCGCGGACTGCCCATTTTCTGTATTTTTTCCCCTTATATAAGGACTTTCTTAATGTATATGTAAAAATTAAAAACACCCAAAACAACAAGCTGCTTAATAAAAACCAATTACCCATGTTCATTCAACTCTAATTCCACGAGTATGTATGGAGTAAAAGATTACTGGAATTCAACACTCAACGGTAAGCATAATAAACTAATTATAAAATTACGACTTCTAGTTTTTGGACTGGCGGTACAGGTTGGGCGGACCAGTCCGTGTTTGCCCAAGTCTATTGGTTTGTAGGGTTGTTGCTCGAATTGGGCATCGTTTTTTTCATTTTGTTGTACCTGATCTATCATTGCTATTGCATTTTTTCCTCCGGTCTTTTAGCTTTCATAGGTTCTATGATATTCTCACTTTCATTTTAATCGTCTCTATTTTGGTTATGTTGGCCTTTTTTTGGCGTTTTGACGACTTCTAGTTTTTGGTTTTTCTTGTGCGGCTTTGTAGGGTGGATTGTCTATTTGGTATTTTGGTTGTTTTTGACTCTTTTTGCTTGTGGTTCTTCTTCTGCGAATTTGTAGGATGAGTCGTCAATTTGGTATTTACAAAGTGTATTTTCTATTTTGTAGAATTTTACATATATTACATGGACTCAAAACATCTATCAAACAAAATCAAAACATGTGATTTTGAAAAGTAGAAAAACTAGTAAGAAATTTATATAAAAAACATAAAATTAAAATATATAATTTCAACACGTAAGAAATAATATTGTCTTAATTATAAAATTACTTATTAAAATAGTTATTAAAAGTATACTACCATTTACGTGTAATAAAATAAGACCGAATGACAAAAAGTACCAGATTTCAATAGTCCATTTGCAGAAATATCACCTTTTGAAAAGAATAGTAAAAATGCCATAAAGTTGCATAATTTTATTTTTAGAAAAAAATAAATTCATATTTGCTTTTTATCTTTTCTTTTGATAAAAACTCTACTTTTAATAACTGCTAATTACTTCTTAACATTTGATAATAGGGTTTAGTCTTCTCCCCCACATATACCCCTCACCTCCCGCCTTCGAGCTCGCCTCCCCTCCCACCTTCGAGCCCGCCTCCCCTCTGCCTTCGACCCGGCTCGAGTCGTCGCTGCCTCCACAGTTTTGTTGCTCGGCTCCCGTCCGCCACCTCGCCGCCACCGCCTTCGAGCCCGGTGGTCCTCTGAACTAGACGACGTCGACCGACGCCTCTTCGTTCTATATTTCAAATTTTAGGGACTATAAATTTGTTTACAATTTCAATTTAGGGATTTGGGAATTTGATTTAGGGATTTCATTCAGGAATTTAGGGATTCAATTTATGGATTTAGAGAGGAGAACAAACTTGTAAGTTTAATTAAGAATGAAGAAGGAATTAAGCTTGGGTTTTGTCTTCGTGGCTCAATTCTTGTATATGCATCACTAGTTGAGAGCCTTGCACCTGCAGTTGCACTTACCGCCAATGCTCTTAAGCACTTAAATAAGATGAGATCTGAGCGAAGTGAGGACTTGTGTTTGAGGATTGGTGTGAAACAGGGAGGATGCTGAAGCATTCCAGGATTTACATTAGACAGCACTAATTAATTTTGGAGAAAACTCCATGCAAGCAAAAGGAGGCAACTGAAATCACGAGGCGATATTTGTTCTTCGTTTACATCTAAACTATATACAAAGGGATTCACAATTCTGAAGAACCACAAATCAGGTTTTATTACAAGTACAACATATATTGGAAACTTGAACCTCACATGAAATTGGAAATTTTGCAACTAAATTCCGTGATAAGGTCAAAAGAACCCCTCAAATTCATTTCCGGTTCTACACAGAGTAGATTCAGTGCTAAGCAAACTATATACAAAGGGATTCACAATGGGCTCTTTTAAGTAGCTCGTTGGTTAGTCGAACGACAACCCCATGTAGCAAGGGCGGTGTTGTTGGGTTTGTGATGCTGTAAGGTTTCTCCAAAGATAGGTCGCAGAGTCTAGGATCTTCCACCAACGTTGAAAAAGAGCTTCAAAGTGGCATTGTTACCGGTTTTCTATGCACAATGCGGGCCGATACGGAAGTGATTCGATGTCGTTCGGAGGTGATTTTAAATGATTCAAGAGTCGGGTTTAAGTAACTTGAGCATGCCGAAGACGATGGTGTGGTCAGATTTTGAATTTAATGAATCGAGAGGTATTTTTCTTGGGGTCGAACAAGGCTTGGTGGTGATGTATATAGACGATGAACAAGGTACTTTAAAACTTCATAACATTATATACTTTATCAGACCGCATGTGTACGAAGTCAGGCCACATTTAAACGAAGTCAGGTCAATGCTCTGTTATATCACAAAATTTAAAATGTTAGCCGATTTTAAATGTCAGAGCAATATTCACTTTAGTTCTATCAATATGCACTCATTCCTTTTGTGAAGTTTGTTATATCCTTCAAACTTTGTTATATCCTTCAAACTTTAGTTCTATCAATATGCACTAATTCCTTTTGAATTGTGATTTCATTATACACCTTTTGATTCATTAAATTCAAAATCTGACCACACCATCGTCTTCGCCATACTCAAGTTACTTAAACCCGCCTCTTGAATCATTTGAAATCATCTCCGAACGACATCGAATCACCTCCGTATCGGCCCGGTTTGTGCATGGAAAACCTAAAATCTTAAATCATATATCACAAAATTTCAAATGTTAGCTAATTTCAAATTTCAGAGCAATATTCACTTTATCAGGCCATATTTATTCGTAGTCAGGTCATTGCTTTGTTATGAAATAAAACACCATTGACCTGACTTAATATACATGTGACCTGACTTCGTATAAATGTGGCCTGACAAAGTACATAATGCTCTGTTATGTAACATTTGAAATTCTGTGATATAACAGAGCATTGACCTGACTTTGTATAAATATGACCTGAATTCGTATAAATGTGGCATGACAAAGTACAACATTTGAAATTCTGTGATATAACAGAGCATTTACGAAAATAAAGTTTTAAATGTTAGTCGGTTTTAAATGTCAGAGCAATATTTATTTTATCAAACCACATTTATACCGAGGCATTGAAGAGTGTACAAGAAAGTCTAATATATAAGAAGGTTGATTTAGCAATTCGAATCTTTTAGAAAAGCATCGAAAACAGACGAAACATAGCACACAGAATCAGTTGCTAACACACTGTAAATCTGAATCTTGTAGTGAACGATGTAGAAGCGGCGGGACAGTGTGTTCCTTGTCTTAAGCAGAACCACTTTTATACCAGAACCTGCCTAGTTAAGAATGATGTTCTCTTGTAGAGATTAGAACACATATTAAATAGTAAACATGTGAAAACAAGTAGCAATTTTTAAAGTTTGCTGTATAGATCACTTCGATCAGAACACGGAAGAAAAAAACCAACTAAAATAAGAGAGTATTATTCCACCTCATGTAGCAAGGGCGGTGTTGTTGGGTTTGTGACGCTGCAAGGTTTCTCCGAAGATAGGTCGCAGAGTCTAGGATCTTCAAAGTGGAAGCGGCGGGACAGTGTGTTCCTTGTCTTAAGCAGAACCACTTTTATACCAGAACCTGCCTAGTTAAGAATGATGTTCTCTTGTAGAGATTAGAACACATATTAAATAGTAAACATGTGAAAACAAGTAGCAATTTTTAAAGTTTGCTGTATAGATCACTTCGATCAGAACACAGAAGAAAAAAACCAACTAAAATAAGAGAGTATTATTCCACCTCATGTAGCAAGGGCGGTGTTGTTGGGTTTGTGACGCTGCAAGGTTTCTCCGAAGATAGGTCGCGGAGTCTAGGATCTTCAAAGTAGAATAGTAACCAATTTTCTATGCGCAACGCGGGCCGATACGGAGGTGATTCGATGTCGTTCGGAGGTGATTTTAAATGATTCAAGATTCGGGTTTAAGTAGCTTGAGCATGGCAAAGACGATGGCGTGGTCAGATTTTGAATTTAATGAATCGAGATGTGTTTTTCTTAGGGTCGAACAAGGCTTGGTGGTGATGTATATAGGCGATGAACAAGGTACTTTAAAACTTCAGAGCATTAAGTACTTTATCAGACCACGTGTGTACGAAGTCAGACCACATTTATACGAAGTCAGGTCAATGCTTTGTTATATCACAAAATTTCAAATGTTAGCCGATTTCAAATTTCAGAGCAATATTCACTTTGTCAGGCCACATTTGTACGTAGTCTGGTCATTACGTTGTTATAGTAGCTTTAAGTAGAACCACTTTTATACCAAAACCTGCCTAGTTAAGAATGATGTTCTCTTATAGAGATTAGAACACATATTAAATAGTAAACATGTGAAAACAAGTAGCAATTTTTAAAGTTTGCTGTATAGATCACTTCGATCAGAATACGGAAGAAAAAAACCAACTAAAATAAGAGAGTATTATTCCACCTCATGTAGCAAGGGCGGTGTTGTTGGGTTTGTGACGCTGCAAGGTTTCTCCGAAGATAGGTCACGGAGTCTAGGATCTTCAAATTGGAATAGTTACCGATTTTCTATGCGCAACGCGGGCCGATACGGAGGTGATTCGATGTCGTTCGGAGGTGATTTTAAATGATTCAAGATTCGGGTTTAAGTAGCTTGAGCATGGCAAAGACGATGGCGTGGTCAGATTTTGAATTTAATGAATCGAGATGTGTTTTTATTAGGGTCGAACAAGGCTTGGTGGTGATGTATATAGGCGATGAACAAGGTACTTTAAAACTTCAGAGCATTAAGTACTTTATCAGACCACGTGTGTATGAAGTCAGACCACATTTATACGAAGTCAGGTCAATGCTTTGTTATATCACAAAATTTCAAATGTTAGCCGATTTCAAATTTCAGAGCAATATTCACTTTGTCAGGCCACATTTGTACGTAGTCTGGTCATTACGCTGTTATAGTAGCTTTAAGCAGAACCACTTTTATACCAGAACCTGCCTAGTTAAGAATGATGTTCTGTTGTAGAGATTAGAACACATATTAAATAGTAAACATGTGAAAACAAGTAGCAATTTTTAAAGTTTGCTGTATAGATCACTTCGATCAGAACACGGAAGAAAAAAACCAACTAAAATAAGAGAGTATTATTCCACCTCATGTAGCAAGGGCGGTGTTGTTGGGTTTGTGACGCTGCAAGGTTTCTCCGAAGATAGGTCGCGGAGTCTAGGATCTTCAAAGTGGAATAGTTACCGATTTTCTATGCGCAACGCGGGCCGATACGGAGGTGATTCGATGTCGTTCGGAGGTGATTTTAAATGATTCAAGATTCGGGTTTAAGTAGCTTGAGCATGGCAAAGACGATGGCATAGTCAGATTTTAAATTTAATGAATCGAGATGTGTTTTTCTTAGGGTCGAACAAGGCTTGGTGGTGATGTATATAGGTGATGAACAAGGTACTTTAAAACTTCAGAGCATTATGTACTTTATCAGACCACGTTTGTATTAAGTCAGACCACATTTATACGAAGTCAGGTCAATGCTTTGTTATATCACAAAATTTCAAATGTTAGCCGATTTCAAATTTCAGAGCAATATTCACTTTGTCAGGCCACATTTGTACGTAGTCTGGTCATTACGCTGTTATAGTAGCTTTAAGCAGAACCATTTTTATACCAGAACCTGCCTAGTTAAGAATGATGTTCTGTTGTAGAGATTAGAACACATATTAAATAGTAAACATGTGAAAACAAGTAGCAATTTTTAAAGTTTGCTGTATAGATCACTTCGATCAGAACACGGAAGAAAAAAACCAACTAAAATAAGAGAGTATTATTCCACCTCATGTAGCAAGGGCGGTGTTGTTGGGTTTGTGACGCTGCAAGGTTTCTCCGAAGATAGGTCGCGGAGTCTAGGATCTTCAAAGTGGAATAGTTACCGATTTTCTATGCGCAACGCGGGCCGATACGGAGGTGATTCGATGTCGTTCGGAGGTGATTTTAAATGATTCAAGATTCGGGTTTAAGTAGCTTGAGCATGGCAAAGACGATGGCGTAGTCAAATTTTAAATTTAATGAATCGAGATGTGTTTTTCTTAGGGTCGAACAAGGCTTGGTGGTGATGTATATAGGTGATGAACAAGGTACTTTAAAACTTCAGAGCATTATGTACTTTATCAGACCACGTTTGTATGAAGTCAGACCACATTTATACGAAGTCAGGTCAATGCTTTGTTATATCACAAAATTTCAAATGTTAGCCGATTTCAAATTTCAGAGCAATATTCACTTTGTCAGGCCACATTTGTACGTAGTCTGGTCATTACGCTGTTATAGTAGCTTTAAGCAGAACCACTTTTATACCAGAACCTGCCTAGTTAAGAATGATGTTCTCTTGTAGAGATTAGAACACATATTAAATAGTAAACATGTGAAAACAAGTAGCAATTTTTAAAGTTTGTTGCATAGATCACTTCGATCAGAACACGGAAGAAAAAAACCAACTAAAATAAGAGAGTATTATTCCACCTCATATAGCAAGGGCGGTGTTGTTGGGTTTGTGACGCTGCAAGGTTTCTCCAAAGATAGGTCACGGAGTCTAGGATCTTCAAAGTGGAATAGTTATCGGTTTTCTATGCGCAACGCGGGCCGATACGGAGGTGATTCGATGTCGTTTGGATGTGATTTTAAATGATTCAAGAGTCGGGTTTAAGTAACTTGAGCATGGCAAAGACGATGGCGTGGTCAGATTTTGAATTTAATGAATCGAGATGTGTTTTTCTTAGGGTCGAACATGGCTTGGTGGTGATGTATATAGGCGATGAACAAGGTACTTTAAAACCCCACAGCATTATGTACTTTATCAGACCACATGTGTACGAAGTCAGACCACATTTATACGAAGTCAGGTCAATTCTCTGTTATATCATAAAACTTCAGAGCATTAGGGTCGAACCGTTTACTGTTCATCCTCCTCCTCCAAACAGCCCAAGCTCTCGGCGAGCACCATCCATGGCTGTCCTAGGCCGATTTCAGTTCCGTTTTTGCCGCATTTTGTTCAATCAACCCATGGGCTTCGAAGATATGATCTTGACGCGTAAAATCTTTGTGGAATCAGAAGGTTTATATCGCGAATAAAATCGAATTTCACTCTCAATCTCATGAACCCTAGAAATCCCGCCACGGCTGTTCCTTGTGCAATTTCGGCCACCACCGAGCTTCGCCCCCGCAATTGCCACCACCATTAGTTGTGCCCTTGCGTCCCCTTCGAAATCCCTCTTGTCCCGATGTCGGAGCTTCACCGACGAGCCCTAATTTGGCCCTTGAACAACCGGTGTCGTTACGAGCGTCGACAGCTTCTGAGGAGGAACTCCAGCCGTCCGTACGACGTCGAGGAGGCAGTGGGAGAAGGAGGTGCACGCCGGGTCCCAGAAGGGGGGCGGGAGAGGAGCTCGTAGTCGTCGATGGAGCGGTGGAGGAGGCTGTCCCGGAGTCCAGGGAGGGTTTGGGAGACGGTGGTTTTGCAAATGTCGGAGGAAGTGGGAAGCAGAGAAGAGGAGGAAGAGGGAGACTAGTAAAATTGTGAGATTTGGGATTAATTAGGTTAGATTATAGGATTAAGATTTTATTTTACCTTTTATTTTTAGAAATTTCAATGCTTTATCTGACATTTATATTTAAAAGAAAAGATAAATTAAACCCTTATTAATTGCAAGAATCTAACAAATCTGATAGTTTTGCAATAATTTCAAAAATCTTGAATTTTTACAAGTTGCTTTAGCAAATCTGGTATATTTGCTAATGGGCCATAAAATAATGCACTAGAAATAATCAAGGTTTTACCGGGATCGCAGGGGAGAAAATGCTATAACATTACACGGAATAGTAGTATTATCATGTGCAACAGAAAAGTTAACTACTCTGACAAATCAATTTTTTTAAATGCCGAGGACCAACATAAAAGATGTGCGTAAATCCTTTTATATTACAAGAATAACTATTTTAGTGTTCGTGCCTTGTCGGAATTATTTTTTAAAACATTTTAAAAAATAGTTTATAAAAATTATATATTCAATTGATATAGAAATATGTAGATAGTGACGGTTATAGTAGTATATAAAAAACAATATAAAAGTACTAATTTAATATAAAATATTGAAAAAATTAACAAACTACATTATCGAAAAAGAGGCATAACTCTCAATAACTTTATTAATAGTAAAAATTATCTAAGTAGTTTTGAAACGGAGATAGTCACATCCCTAATATCAATACTACTAAAACGATAAAGCATAATCAAAATGTTCATCTAATACATAAAAATATAATAAATATTTCTAATACTCAATGGACTTATGAGCCCAAATTATATTTGTATAGGTTGTCAATTTTTCATGCAACTTTAAATTGGTTTAATGGGCTTATAGGCCCAAATAGAATAAATGAGGAAGTGAAATAGAAGCTCAATTCCAAAAGCTCGGTTTATGTAACAGTATATTATTTGTATGAAATTGAATTTATCCGTTGTCGTTTCTCTCTAAGGAACCGAATTCAACATTTTGTTATGTCGGGTTAATTCGTCCATAACAAAATCACTGAAATATTTGAGATATATATTCCCAATAAAATAAATAAATATACAAACTAATAATTTATTTTAATTTTATAATAATATATATACACATTTAAATAATAAATAATTATACATACTAATTATTTATTTTAATATTAATATTTTTTTATAAATAATAGTTGGACATATGAGCCAAAATAATCTTAGATTAGGCTAAACTATTTAACTTAAATATGGAATTGAATTAATGGGCTCATAGGCCCGATTATACAAATTTCGACAGCTTAGTTATTTGGGTTAATGGAAACCTTCATTTAATGGGCTTATAGGCGGGTTCAATATTGGCTTATGGGCTTCCATTTCTTTCGAAACCATTTGATTTGATTTTGTATTAAAACCCAAGCCCATAATCGAAACCAAAATCGTCGGCCTCCACTAACCCTATCTCATTTACAACTCTTCATTTCGTCGTTTCCCTTACTCTTTCTCTTTCTTTGCTCTAGATCTGTCTCTCTCTTGAACTTACTTTCCATTTCTTTCGCTTTCCATATCCATGGCGGATTTATTTCCAAATCTAAGCTTCATCGTTCTTTTTTTCCCCCTCTAAATCCATGCCAACCTTTCTATTTCCTTTTCCAAAATTTGATATCCAAATATTCATTTGAAGCCAAGACATAGACATATCGGTGATTTTTCTTCCATTTCTTCGTCTTAGAGTGTGAAGCGAATAGTGATGAACACCTCCCCAGTTCAATCCTAGATCACCCCACCACCGTTCTGTTTCAGATAAAAAAAATTGATTCATGTCCCCGTGTTACATGCATATCCAACAACACACTATGTTTATTAGAAGATAATCACGAAGATGAGGAGATTTGGAACACGGAGATTTTGGAGCGCTCCACAGTAGAGAAATGTAAGATCTCTCTCTCTCTCTCTCTCTCTCTCTCTCTCTCTCTCTCTCTCTCTCTCTCTCTCTCTCTCTCTCTCTCTCTCTCTCTCTCTCTCTCTCTCTCTCTCTCTCTCTCGATATCCCTTCCGTTTGAAATGCTAGGTTGCCTTCTATTGAAAAAAACTTCTCTATCAACCTCTGGTATAATCAACAAAAACTTGTTTCACTGCTTTGTTTGAATGTTCTTCATCTAGATTGTTCTTGTTTAATGTATATAGTATATATGTTATAATGGGTTTAATTTTTATTAATATATTGTTATTATATGAACCGGGGTCGACTTTATGATAACTCTTAAATTTCTATTTGATATGAATTTCCGCCGTTCATATAAAAAAATGGGTTATGTGTATGATTTACTAATTTTAATATATTATAATGTAATAGATAAATAATATAAGTGTTCACCAAATGAATATTAGTTAATGGGCTTATGAATATAATATAATGGGCTTATTGAAAAAAGGTTTTGTGAAAAAGTTAAATTTTGTGTAGCCTAAACTTGTAATGGACTTTGGCCCATTTAATGGTTAATAATATTATACAGTTTCAAAAAATTAATGGACGTATATAGGCCCAAATACAAATTTAATAAATTTGTTTTTACGCCCCAGCATGTATAAAAAAAATATAACACAGCCGACAATATTATTGTCGGCTTATTAATGTGCTTGATTTTGGCCCAAGTTTAAATTAAATCGGCTTATTGAAAAATTAATTTCTTACTCTGTTAAAGATATAAAATCAGGTCATTGTTCTCACTCTTGAAAAATTGTCATAATATTTGAAATTATTCTATATAGACAATATGGATCTAACTTATTTATTCTTTTTACAGTAAGCCATGCTGGACCTCATGATAGACGCATAGACCAAATTTGGATGATTAACCTAAGCATGAAAGAGGTGTAAAGGTATGTGTATTTCTGACTTAAATATTTAGCTTATATTATATTTAATCATTCACTTATATTGTAATTATTGACTTAACTCAATCATAGGTTTAAACATAAAATATAGACGATATGTGGTTTTGAACCGAGGAAATCAGATAGCCACATATTTTCTTACTATGTTAAAGCTATACAATCAGGTCATGTTTCTCACTCTTGAAAAATTATCATAATATTTTAAACTTTGTTATATACAATATGGATCTAACTTATTTATTCTTGTTACAGTAAGGCATCCTAGACCTTGGGATGGACTCATAGACCAAATTTTATTTTTTAACCTAAACATGAAAGAGGTGTAAATGTATGTTTACTATACTAAGAATTATTTTAGACCTAGTCCATCATGCAATTTAGCATAGAGTAGTGTAAGTAGTTGACATGTAATAGGTACTTTCATTAACTTAGAAGTAAATATTAGAACATAAATTATAAGTGAACATGGAGTTAACATAAAATGTTTTTAGTTGTGAAAAAATGCTTCAGTTATATAAACCAATTCATAAAATAGAATAGAAAATTTAATTAATTGTAAATAGAAATTTTTTGTACACTACTGCACTACACCCAAATCAGAAGACATAGAAGACACACAATAAGCACTTACAAATCAAAAGACATGAAGACAAACTATACCTTTGAGTTTCGATGACTTTGAGTAGCGTTGTTTAACTTAACAAATTCTTAACTCTGCTCAATGCCTCCTAGGATTGAACAACTTCTTAGTTTTGTCGTAGTGCCATCCTCTAGCATATATTATATATATACATGTTTCATTAAATTTTCAACATTTATAGAATTTATGATTTTTTTAATAATATATCAACTCAATATGCAATCGTATATGATCTTTAAATTATCTTAAAATGGCCGATATGATTTTATTGTGTACAAATTACCATATACTGAAAATCTCCTATATAATAAATGTTTTTGTAGAAGTCCGCAAAAAAATTATTTTCCTTATGAACTTAAAGAAACTAATCATTCTAAAATATATATACCTTAAATATTTTTTAAAAACAGTATCATTTCTATATAATAAACACAAAAATGTCCTTACAATTGACATATCCTATACGTGTTATATTTTAGAATTTTACTTTATTAAATAAAATTATGTATACACAAAGGAAATAATCATAGGATTTTACATATTTTATAAAGTTCTAAAATACTTGAGACTTTTTTATAAATATGAAATCACTTTTAAAACTTTATAATATAATAATAATTTTTATTTCCCTCTCAATTTAGTTTAGATGAAATTCTTTATCTACATAATGAATAAGAAAAAAATAAGAACACAAATTATTATTGCATTGAAGTACTAATTTGCAAGCTGTAAAGTTCGTCAAGCAATAATGTTGTCAAGCAAACAAAGTATATGTTATCTCTATAAAGTTCGTCAAGCAAATAAATACTAAGAGGATTGGGGCATCTAACTCATATGCTAGACTGTTATAGTGCCTATAGTGTAGAATCGAGTGTGTTAGTATAAGGAATGGTAGAACTGTTCCTTGGGCAACGAAATATCATAACAGAAAATAGAGTAACAAACAAAGTTCCTTAGAGAGAAAAACTCAATCGACCAACTAGTTGACTGAGAAAAACCTCTACCTCTAGGTTTCCCTAGTATGATTTCAAAAGTCTACTTGTGTTATTAATCCTGGAATTACAAACAAGAAAGTCGTATCTCAATCTAGTTTACTCCTAGATATCTAGACTTCTTATTGTAACATTCCTAACAATACCTAAGATAATCAAAACCCTAACAAGTACTCAACTCACCAAAGTCTTGTCCTTGTAAGTTCTTCTTCTTCACCGAATGCTCAAAGCTCTGTGGAAATGTCGTAATTGCCTGTTGAAATAAAGTGGACGACTTCCTTTCTTATAGTCTAGGAATTCTATCTAATTTATCCTAGTTTTACTTAAGAAAAATAAGATAAAATAATCCTATACAATATTTTCTTATCTTTCCTAATAATAAGATCTCCAACAACTTTATCTCTTGCGGCCCCAAGTTGTTTCTTCAAGATCTCTTTCCAAAAATATGAGATTTGGCAATTGCAAGGACGATAGCGTGCGTCTCTGCGTTCCTTGGCGTTGTTCCCTTCATTTCCTGTTCACAAACGCGTGTTTTCGTTTCTCGTTTGTTCCAACGCGTTGTTCTATTGTTGACTTCTCTGTTCCTTTCAATCTCTGTTTTGATTTATCACTTGGTTTTCATCGTTCCTTTAATTCATCTGATTCTTGAAACTCATAGTCACACTAAAAAACCGTCAAATCCCATTAAGTTTATCATCATCAAAACTAGAGGGAACATTATCGTTCCAACAATTTCCCCTTTTTGGTGATGACAAACTCCTTCAAAATGTGCACGTTCAAAACAGTCAAGTAAGAAGTCAATCACATGCAGTCAAACATATACAACGATCAAGATATTGACAAAGTCCCCCCTCAGAAAGTTCATAGCAAGATCTACCTTCATGTAGCGTTGTCATTCTCCTTAGCACTAGCTTTTGTTGTCAACCCTTCCTTGGGTTTCACATTTTCCATACTTCCCCCTTTTGGCATCATCAAAAGATCACAGAAAAATCACAGAGTCTTGACTCTCACGCAAATCATGATCAAAATATTTCATTCATTAAGTAGAAAGAAGTACAAAGCTGAGGAACCTAGACAACTATCATCAAAATACAAGGAACAATCACACAAAAACATACAAACATAAAAAGACAATAACATAGGGTCAGACGTGCTAGATAGTGACAGGGAACACTCAAGTATCAGGGTCTTCAGCAGCATCTTCATCTTTGCTCAAAAAGTGATCCAAGAGAAGTTTTTACGCCAAGTTTCTCCTCCAGAGACTTCAGGGACTGTTCCTCCTCCTCAATTCTGTCCTTTGAGGGGGAAGAGTCCTCTTCTTATCCGGTCCCCGATTACTAGTAAAATCGGGGTAACAAAGATATCGGACTGCGGTTTATAACGAATAACCGCGGTCTAGATATTTTTTAGATCTTATTTTTAAAATCTCGGACCCTGGTTTTCTGGACAACCGAGGTACCCATGAATATCTCGGACCACGGTAAGTCACAAAAAATAGGACCCCGGTTATACGATATAACCGGGGTCCCATTTTTTATTTTGTAAAAGAAAAAGATGTTAGGGTTTACTGGATGAACTACCTCCGCCCTTGCGTTAAGCGCGGTCAAATCACCCCCGACGAGGAAGATCTCATCCTCCGCCTCCACCGCCTTCTCGGCAACAGGTCCTCAATTTCTTCCTTGGATCGATTTCTTGAGTTTCTCTCTCAACCCCGGCCTCCGTTTCGGTCGATTAATTGTGGATCTACGTAGGTGGTCGCTGATTGCGGGGAGGATTCCGGGGCGGACGGACAACGAGATAAAGAACTACTGGAACACCCACCTCAGCAAGAAATTGATAAGTCAAGGCATAGATCCGAGGACTCACAAGCCACTCGACGCCGCCGCCGATTGTGTTTTCTTCACATTTCACAGAATCTCTCAATTTCCACTGTTCTCAGTTCTCACCACCGTGTACGAAGAAAATTGATGACCACGTACTAGAGTAAGTTGCTTTGCTTCATCTAATTGATCTTTTCTTGTTTCAATTCATTGGTTCTGCTCTGAAGAATTTCCCAATTTGGTGTCGAAGTTATCTTTATGTGAAAAGATGATGACGAATATAATATATCCAAACATATGGTAGGGAGAAATACAACTCAAATAATTATTTCCAGTAAAAATGGTTATCAAAGAAGGGTCTTAGGGAATGTTTACCTGAATCAAGGCAATGGTAGGCTGTATAACCGATTATCATATGGGCTTGTAATGAGGGTTCAATCATCAAATTGGTTGTTTTGGGTTTCAAATAAGATGTTAGCATGCAATCAAGTAATTCAACACAAATCAAAAGACAAAGAAGCTAGACCCTTAGACTAAGCAATTCAAGCATACAAAAATCATGAAATAGCAAGTTCAAGAAAGACAATGTAAGCAAGATACTTCATGATATCTGTGAAACAAATTAGCCAAGCATTAAGGGAATACTGGGTGTGAAGGTCCTCAATTCAAAGAGATCATGCCAAGGAGCAACCGAAGATACTCGAATGGACCTTTGTTTAGTGCTTTGGTGAAGATGTCGGCTACTTGATTTTCAGTCCTATAATGTTCCATTCTAATGAAGCCCATGTCAACATTATCATGTAGAAAATGATGACGAATGTCAATATGCTTAGTACGTGAATGATGAACTGGATTTTTCGAAATGTTAATGGCACTAGTATTATCACACATAATAGGAACGGTGCCAAGATACATACCAAAGTCTTCCAGTTGTTGTTTGAGCCACAATACATGAGCACAACAACTTGCTGCGGCAATGTACTCGGCTTTTATAGTGGAAAGGGCCACAAAGTTTTGTTTCTTGGAACCCCATGAGACAAGACAGAGACCAAGGAACTGTGCCATTCCAGATGTACTTTTGCGATCCACAACGTACCCAACAAAGTCAACGTCAGTGAATCCAACAAGATTGAAATCACAGTTCTTGGGATACCATAGACAGAGATGGTCCATTCCTTTGATGTATCGAAAGATTCTCTTTACTTCCTTCAAGTGTGAGTCCTTAGGATTGGCCTGAAATCAAGCACAGAGATACACACTAAACAAAATATCTGGCCGACTGGCCGTGAGATAGAGGAGAGAACCAATCATTCCTGTATACATGATGGGATCAACAGTTGTTCCATTCAAATTTGCATCGAGTATTAGGAGAAATAGGGGTAACGATGGGTTTTTGCAGAATCCATACCATACTTCTTCAACATCTCTTTTATGTACTTTTGTTGATGGATCTTCATTCCTTCCTTAGTTTGAGTTACTTGTATTCCGAGAAAAATGGACAGTTTCCCAATCATACTCATCTCAAACTCACTACTCATAAGATTTTTGAACTTCTCTACAAGAGCAGGGTTAGTGGAACAAAAAATAATATCATCAACATAAACTTGAACCACCAGAATTTTACCCTCTTGTTCCAAAAGGAACACAGTTTTGTCAATTGTTCCTCGACGATATCCATTAGAGAGAATGAACTATGCAAGTCTATCATACCAAGCATGATGAGCTTGCTTAAGACCATACAGTGCCTTATCCAAAGCATACACATGCGAGGGAAAATTAGCATCCTCAAAACTTGGGGGTTGCTTTACATATACCTCTTCTTGGAGATATCCATTCAAGAATGCAGTCTTGACGTCCATTTGGTATAATATGAATCCCTTGTGAGCGACATAGGCGATGAGAAGACGAATCGCTTCAATGCGAGCCACTGGAGCATAAGTCTCATCATAGTCAATCCCCTCTTGTTGATTGTAGCCTTGAGCAACCAACCTTGCTTTGATAATCATTACTTTAGACCCACTTAACGAAGAGAGCCTTCCAATGTTGGTATTGTCCAGCGAGTAATAAGGGAGGCTTTGAAGAGTCCAAACCAACTTCAACAGTGGTAGCAGTCATCGTGTAACACCCCCAAAATACCTTTGGAAATATTACCGCTAGTGACCTCAGAATACACACTCGGGGTCACCCAAGGCTTACCGTTTTTATAACAAATAATATAATGTTGTAAACTTTATTAAATAACATGAAAGTTGACCAAGTAATATTCAAACCAATTTCATATGTTACAACTGATACAAAACCAAATACAAAAAAGTTTATTACAACGGAAGTCTTTAAAATAAATAAATGCCATAAAGGGTTTGAACTGAGCGATCTCACGCCAGGATCTTCAACCTTAGAAAACACTTATAAATATCAACTGCCTTTGACGTCAGAATCTAGCCTTCACGGATGAGGAAGTTTATCTGATGTGCCGTATGAGACGGATGACACCAACCAAAGATGCAAGGAATAAAAACTGGTTGGTTAGTCTAATGAAAGACTATGCAAGGGTATAAATAAAAAAGGTTCTAAGTAGTCGTATTGGGTTACACCCATCGCTTCTCGAATAATAGCCGATAACGATAGTGAACCTCAACACTTCTACAAAAACACAAGAAAATGAATGATCAAGAGAAGACTCTAAAGGAATTGAGTCTTATGGGAAACGTATGAAGAGAAGACTCCACAGAAGTTGAGTCTTATGGAAAACGTATGACAAGTGTTTGGGAACGTTAAGTTTTCACACAAGTTTAAAACACGACCTTGATTATTTGGGTCCACGACCAACCTCACCACGCAATGCGAATCCATATTGGAAACAAGACTTACTCTGTGATATCCCGTATTTCTATAAGGGTATTTTGGAAATTACTCGAACGACTGTTGTGGACGTCAATTTAATTTTGGAGACAGAAATACATTTTGTAATGTTCTTAATCTCTGTAATATTTTTCTAAGTGAAATAATATACAGTCGACGCTCGTTCGTGTACGATTATTATTTATCCTGGATTAAGACCTTGTTGTTCCAAGCTTAACGGACGAAAAATGGGCTTGGCGGCGACCACCGTAAGTCAGGCGACGACCGCCGCCGGACAGGCTCTGACATCGTCATCCTCTTCCCGACAAGTTGGCAAGTGGCGCCAAAAAGCAGCGACCGCCGCCGGCCAAATTGGGCAGCGACCGCCGCCTAGGTGCAGGCCTAGCTCTGCCTCGCCGACTTGACTCTGTGATGGTCGGCGAATCGGATGACCTCCGATCTTAGCCCTCCACGTGCCCTTGGTTGTCCCCTGGAGTTTTGGCTATTTAAAGGAGGATTTGGGAGCTGAATTGAGCACAAATCCGAAGCTCAATCTCCCCATAAATCACTCGCCGGAAATTCAAGCTTTCGCCGGATAATTCACAATCGATCGCCGGAGCTCCATTTGGTGTTATTCCAGTTGCAAAGTAAAGCTTTGGAGGCCCTTGGAAGCTTAGAATCCAAAGCAAGGCAAAGGAGAGGCAAAACGATCGTCGTCGGTGAGTTTTGTGCTTCTCGTAATTTTCCCAGTGTTCGTAGCGGCGCCCGCCGCCATGAACAGGCGGCGCCCGCCGTAAGGCAGGCGGCGACCACCGCCTAGAAGCTCTTGGCTTGTTTCGGCCTTGGCTTCTGTGGCTTTCGATCGGGCTTCGTTCCTTTCAATTTCATCCGTTATTCTTTAGGTTCGTACTCGTTGTTGTCGAATCTAACTTAAGGTTTCTTTATGGGTCGATCCGAAGGAATCTGTGTTGCCAGATCTGTCCCTGCTTCGAGCCCGGAAACCAGTTGTCATCGTACCTAGCTTCGTTAAGCTTTTGCGGATTTAAGGCAAGTGGCGGTTCACTCTTGCTCATCATTCCATGTTTCCATTAATTATCAGTTGTTTAATTGAGTAATTAATTTGGAATGAATAATGTCTTCGTCTGGGAACAGTTTTGTTAATTGTTTTGGAGAACTAAAATATGATATTATAATAGGTTGTATATCTGTTAGAACAACGCTATTATGAATATATATTTATGTTGATAGCCTTGAGGGCGGCTATGTTGATGTTTGTGGACTATTGTTGTGCTTGGACTGTTTAGTTAGCACTAGTAGTTAGGAACGTTGGATTCGTTGGGATCCAGTCGTTTCTTTATAATTTGGTAGAGAGGTGACTAGACCCCACCTAATACCATATGGACAGTCATGACCCAACCTCTGATACACGAATATAGAGGTAGTGCACTTAGCTGGTGGCACAAATCTCGGAATTTAGTAGAGAGGTGGCTAGACCCCACCTAATACTATATGTATAGGATCCATGGGATATATACATTTAAAAGCTTGTAACGTGTTGTGCGTTTCAGAATATCATAAGATAAGTGCTGTTGTCGCACATAATTAATATATCTTGGGCGAGTAGTGCAGCTAGGCGCTAGTGCAGCTAGGAAAGCTCGTCTTAACTTTTAGTCGCTCGAATGCGATACTGTAATTCTATAATTCTGTAATTCTGTGTTGTTCCAGACTTTGTCATATCTTCCTTTAAGACTCATTTCGTTGGAGTCTTCTTTCGAGTTGATTTCTGGGAAGACCCGGTCTTCCAGAATCTTCTCTTGTGCATGCCTTTTGCTGTATTCAAGTAGAGTATGGTGGTTGACTAGCGTACTCGACTGTTATTCGAGAAGCGATGAGTCTAACCTAATACGACTACTTAGAATCTTCTGCTTTGTGCCCTTGCATGGTCTTTCATTAGATTAACCAACCGAAATTATTCTCTGCATGGTTGGCTGGTGTCATCCGTTCGATTCGGCACATCAGATAGAGTGCAGATATGAGGAGACTAGAATGACTATGAAGACGACGGTGGTTTTTGGATGTTTTTAATGTTTTAATCAGGTTGAGAACCTTGGGCAGGTGATCATGGCGATCACAACCCCTTTTTGTATATTTTAAGAAAGACTTCCGCTGTAATTTGTTTAACTTTGTATTTAGTCCTATTCGGAATTGGGATGTAATTCCGAGACTCATGCTTTAATCGAATCTTATGATGATTTTGTATCATAAGTGTTTCATGGATTGTATTTAAACGGTAAAGCCTTGGGTGGCTTCGGTGAGGAAAACCGAGGTCACTGGCGGTAATACCTTTCCAAATGGGTTAAGATTTGGGGGTGTTACAATTGTGGTATCAGAGCCTAAGTTTTAAAACGGGTTGGGTATTTGAAAACCAATTACTCGTTTTCGATTGAAAAGTATTTTCAAAAGGGCTCTGAATTTTCAAAATGAAAAGAATTTGAAAATAAAACATCGTTCATAGTCATGTCTTCTATCTATAATCTGATATAGTAAGCTTGCTTCTATGTCTAGAAAGACTAATTCCTTCCTCGTTATCCTGTAGGATATGGGTGCGTGTCTTTCTCATAAGAGGGACTCGGTAGATGCCGAGATGGATTCACCATCTCCAGGAAGGCTCGACTTCCCAACACCCCAGGGGTGCTTCGAGGTTGGAGAACCAAGTAGCCCACCTGAGGAGATCAAGCATGTGCTTCCTGAGTCAGTAGTCCTGGTGTCAAGGAATGTTGTAGTTCCAGTGACAACGCCAGTGGGGCCACCGAGGGAGGAAGCAGTGCAAGAAGAGGTTGAATCGTCTAGGTACGCGAGAGGGTACTACAATGACGACTACCAGATCGACATGATTCCTGAAGGGAGCGAGGAGGAAGATGAAGAAGAGGAGGAAATGCTCGAGGTCGGCCCCGACGAGGAAGAGGACCCCATCGAGGATGATCCCGAGGAGCATACCGAGATGGACCTCAACGGGTAGAACCAGGAGTCCGATAACTTGAGGCACTTGCTGGTGGATAGTCAGGAACCGGGGATGCGATTTATTCACCCTAGTTCAGAGTTACCACATGTGCAAGAGTTGCCACCAGTGCCAGAGTACGCACTCATGTTTGATGCTGACTGGGAAACACTTTATACCGAATATGGTATTGGAAGGAGTGGCCCAACAATGGTGTACAAATGGTCCCAGCCTATCCATACTCAAAGGAGAAGGAGGACATAATCTGAACTACGAGAGATCCTTCGTCAAAGTGAGATGATCTCTTCTGAACAGCAATACCAGATGGATAAGATGATCGTCAGTGCTCAGAGAAGGGCTGGGCTAGGAGAGCCAAACCTGGATGATCCATACTTCACCATGACTGAGATAAGGCCAGGGACACCAGAATCATGTGTTCCAGGGCCAAGCAGGGTGTGCAGTCCATTGTCAGAATCCGATGGAGAACCCCGTCCGAAGAAGCCTTGCATGGGAAGTCTACTGTATAGGAAATGTTTCGGAGCACCGTGATGAGGACCGACGTTGCCTATAGCAGTAGTTTCATTTTCTTAGTATTTCAGCATGTACCGTATAAATATTCTAGTATTACGGCATGTACTTTGTGAAATACTACAACCTCCGAGCAATTTTGACCTGACGCTCGGGAGATCGGCTAATGTGCAGTTTGTAAAATAGTTCAAGTTCATCTATAACAATACCAAGTTGATCTACTCTGAGTGATTTTGCTACATTAAGTATATTGAATAATATTAATGTATAAAATACTTGGAACTGGATCGGTAAACAGATGGTGAACACGAGGAACACAATTCGAGCTGGTGTTGGGACAAGCAATGACCCCAGACCAACTGTAGGAAATGTTGGACAAGACGAGCAAGAGTCAGGTTCCAACAATCATCCTGGGGGCAATGGTCAAGGTCAGACCAACGCTCCAATAGTATTAGATGCTGTTGCAATGGAAGCATTTCGAGGAATGGTTATGCAGGCAGTAAATATTACGACCAGGTGTGCCAATACCTCCACCGGTTCCCAGATTTGAGGAGCCAGTGAACCGTGTATTCCAAGAGAATGCAGTCAGGACTCGAGACAATTATGGTCGTGCGCTGAAGACCATTAATTCCATGAGGCCTGACAACTACAACGGAAAAGGAGAACCGGTCAGGGTGACCCATTGGTTTTCCCACATGGAGCGGCTGTTCTGCAATGTGGATTGTACTGAAGCTGAGAAGGTACATATAGCTTCTCTTCAGTTGAAGGAAGAGGCTAGTGAGTGGTGGGAGAGTACCGGCTTAGCTGAAAGTCCTGTTTTGAACTGGGAGATGTTCAAGACAAAGATGACAGACCGTTTCTTCTCTCGTGCTATGAGGGAGGAGAAACACAAGGAGTTTCTGTACCCTAAAACGGATGGATTGAAGGTAACCGAGCTTGCGACCAAGTTCAATCATCTGTTACAGTACGATGGACCTGAGATATCCAGCGAGGCACAGAAAATCTGGTATTTCCACGAGTGGATGAGCCCAGATATCAATCCAATGATGGTGCACCACAAATGCTCTACTCTGGAGCAGTATGTGGATACAGCCTACAAATTGGAGGTGACTCTGGAGGAGTCAACCAAAAGGCGCAATTGGCAAAGATCGATGTAGAATCAAGGGAGTGGATTCAAGCGACCTGCGCCACCGTCTAACTTTGCTAAGTCTGGTCGAGCAAAGACGGACACGACTCAAGGAGGGTCAATGCAGCAGACGGACCAGAGCAAGAATCCAGTCCAGTGCTATAATTGTGGTGCTGCAGGGAACAAGAGCATTGTGTGCCCAAGGAAGAAGAAGTTATGCTTTGAATGTGGTCGTGGAGGCCATATGCAGAAATTCTGTCAGCAGGGAAAGCAAAAGGGAATGGAGTCACAATATGGGTAAGTTAATCAGAATAACCGGCCCAGGTTCAAGCCAGCTGAGACTCCTAGTCCATCAATGCAAACAACTGCTCAGAATAAGGGGAAAGCCCCGGCTGCTTTTGGAGGTCACGGTCAACGCCTGTACGAGATGCGTGAGGCGGATGGACCTAACGCTCCAATTGCACAAGGTACTTTATACCTTTATTCTACTTCAGTGTGCATTCTGTTTGATTCGGGTGCTACCCATTCCTTTATTTCAGATAGTTGTGTTAGTAAGTTAGGATTTGTGTGCGACAAAGCTTGTGAGTCTTTCGTTGTAAGTCTTCCTAATGGTGATCGTCTGGTTGGGACGAAGCGGTTGTCTGAATTTCCGATTACCATTCAGGGTAAGAAATTCGAGGCAGATTTGATTTGTATAGCCATGGCTCCATACGACATTATTCTCAGTATGGATTGGCTAACGCGTCATGGGGCGGTGATCGACTTTAGTTCAAGGACGGTGACGGTGTCATCTAGGGGCCAGTTCGTGTGCAAGTTTAAGGGTCGGAATGACGCTGATAACGGCAGGCTTATCAATGCGATGGCTGCGTTTAAGCTACTATGACAAGGTTGTATCGGGTACCTTTGCCACCTGGATTCGCCCGCGAAAGATGAACCTTCAGTTCTTGATATTCCTGTGGTTAGGGATTTTTCGGATGTCTTTCCGGAAGAAATTCCTGGGTTACCCCCAAATCGTGATGTGGAATTTTCTATTGATCTTGAGCCTGATACGGCGCCGATTTCTAAATCACCGTACCGGATGGCTCCTGCTGAGATGAAAGAGTTGAAGAAGCAACTAGAGGATCTTCTTGACAAGGGTTATGTAAGGCCGAGCGCATCGCCCTGGGGTGCTCCGGTTTTATTTGTCAAGAAGAAAGATGGATCGTTTCGACTTTGTATCGACTATCGCGAGTTGAATAAAGTCACGGTCAAGAATAAATATCCTTTGCCAAGGATTGATGATCTGTTGGATCAATTACAAGGAGCAAAAGTTTTCTCCAAGATCGACCTGAGATCGGGTTATCATCAGCTGAGAATTCGTAAGGAAGACATTCCTAGAACTGCGTTTCGGACCAGATATGGTCATTACGAGTTCGTAGTAATGCCTTTTGGACTTACGAATGCTCCAGCAGTCTTCATGGATCTGATGAATCGATGTTTTCACCAGTACTTGGATAAGTTCGTGGTGGTCTTCATCGATGACATTCTGATCTATTCTCCGAATGAAAAGGTTCACGAGGAACATCTGCGGATTGCCTTATCAGTCCTTAGACAAAATGAGCTATATGCTAAATTGTCCAAGTGTGACTTCTGGATGAGAGAAGTGGCTTTACTAGGCCATGTGATCAATGAGAATGGGGTTATGGTTGATCCCCAGAAAATTGAAGCTATGGCTAATTGGAAGCAGCCTCAGAACGTGAAGGAGGTGCACAGTTTTCTTGGACTTGCCGGATATTATAGACGATTCGTAGAGGGATTTTCGAAGATCACTCTACCTATGACCGGTCTGCTCCGCAAAGTCCACAAGAAATTTGTCTGGACTGACAAGTGCGAGACCAGTTTTCAGGAATTGAAACAACGTCTGACCTCGGCACCAGTGTTAGCACTTCTAGAAGGGAACAATGATTATGTGGTCTATAGTGATGCTTCAAAATGTGGTTTGGGTTGTGTATTGATGCAGAGAGGCAAGGTGATTGCTTACGCATCCAGACAACTCAAGACTCATGAAGAGAACTATCCGACGCACGATCTTGAGTTAGCAGCGGTAGTTTTTGCACTAAAGATTTGGAGGCATTATCTCTATGGGGTGAAATGCCAAGTCTTCACGGATCACAAGAGTCTCAAATATATATTTACTCAGAAGGAGTTGAATATGAGACAACGCCGCTGGCTAGAGTTGCTTAAGGACTACGACATCGAGTTGCTGTATCATCCGAGCAAGGCTAACGTGGTAGCCGATGCACTGAGCCGGAAGACAACGCACGAGACAGTAGTTGCTCTACTTACTGCTCAGACTAAACTAAATCAAATGTCATGCGAAGCTGAAGTCTTGTATGATCAACGTAGAGGGTACCTGACTATGCTGGAAATTCAGGCTACGCTACTAGATCAAATCAAAGAAGGGCAAGTCGATGACATAATCTTGGTGAAGTTAAGCAGTGAAGTAATGGACGAGAAGGCTCCCAGTTTTGTGATTCAGGATGATAGATCACTCTGGTTTCAAGACCGGATCTATGTACCTGACATAGAGGGTCTTCGCCAGTTAGTAATGAGAGAAGCTCATTCTTCATCTTACTCTGTACATCCTGGCTCTAGCAAGATGTACAAGGATCTTCGAAAGAAGTTTTGGTGGCCAAACATGAAGTGGGATGTAGCAGACTTTGTGGCAAAATGCTTAACTTGCCAGAAGGTCAAGATCGAACACCGCAGACCAGGTGGTGAGTTGCTACCTCTCCCCGTGCTAGAATGGAAATGGGAGGACATCGCCATGGACTTCGTCACTAGGCTACCAAAGACTCGAAGTCAGAAAGATGCTATATGGGTAATTGTGGATCGGCTTATGAAAAGTGCACATTTCATAGCCATCAAGACCACATGGGAAACCCATAAGTTAGCAGAAGTTTACCACAAGGAGATTATCCGTTTACATGGTATCCCCAAGACCATTATATCGGATCGAGATGGCCGATTCATGTCAAGATTTTGGCAAGAACTTCACAAGGCCATGGGAACTGAATTGAGATTCAGTACAGCGTTTCATCCTCAGACGGATGGACAGTCTGAAAGGACTATCCAGACCTTGGAGGATATACTAAGAGCATGTGTACTTGATCGTCCGACTAGCTGGGAAGACAGCCTGAGTCTGATTGAGTTCACATACAATAAGAGATGGCATGCTACTATCAAGATGGCTCCGTTCGAAGCTTTGTATGGTCGCAAATGCAGATCTCCGATTTGTTGGGATGAGAATGCCGACAAGATTCTGCTCGGACCAGAGTTGGTCGAGAGAACAGCTTCGGACATTGTTTTGATTAGATAGAAGATGTTGACCTCCCAGAGTCGACAGAAGTCTTACGCGGATCGGAAGCGTAGAACTGTCGAATTCGAGGTTGGTGACAAAGTATTTGTCAAAGTATCCCCATCCAAGGGTGTGTTCAGATTTGGTAAGCGTGGGAAGCTTAACCCTCGCTACGTGGGACCATTCGAGATTCTTGATAGAGTGGGATCTCTAGCGTACCGCTTGGCATTGCCGCCATCGGCACACCCAGTGCATAATGTGTTCCACGTATCCTTGCTAAGGAAATACGTACCAGATGAGTCTCATGTGCTGAGCTACGAGGACATCGAGATTCAGGCAAATGGTACCTACGAAGAGATGCCTGTGCGCATTCTCGGGCGTCGTGAGAAGCAATTGCGCAACAAGATCGTACTGTTGGTACGAATTCTGTGGTCCAAGTCAGGGACTGAAGAAGTTACTTGGGAAACATGGGAGACCGAAGTAGATATGCTCAGACGTTTTCCCGAGTTATTTGCGACCTAAGTTTCGGGGTCGAAACTTCTTTTAAGGGGGAAGTGATGTGATATCCCGTATTTCTATAAGGGTATTTTGGAAATTACCCGAACGATTGTTGTGGACGTCAATTTAATTTTGGAGACAGAAAGACATTCTGTAATATTCTTAATCTCTGTAATATTTTTCTAAGTGAAATAATATACAGTCGACGTAGTTTGGGACTTAATACTCGTTCGTGTACGATTATTATTTATCCCGGATTAAGACCTTGTTGTTCCAAGCTTAACGGACGAAAAATGGGCTTGGCGGCGACCATCGTAAGTCAGGCGGCGACTGCCGCCAGACAGTCTCTAACATCGTCATCCTCTTCCCGGCAAGTTGGCAAGTGGCGCCAAAAAGCAGCGACCGCCGCCGGCCAAATTGGGCAGCGACCGCCGCCTAGGTACAGGCCTAGCTCTGCCTCGTCGGCTTGACTCCGTGATGGTCGGCGAATCAGATGACCTCCGATCTTAGCCCTCCACGTGCCCTTGGTTGTCCCCTGGAGTTTTGGCTATTTAAAGGAGGATTTGGGAGCTGAATTGAGCACAAATCCGAAGCTCAATCTCCCCATAAATCACTCGCCGGAAATTCAAGCTTTCGCCGGATAATTCGCAATCGATCGCCGGAGCTCCACTTGGTGTTATTCCAGTTGCAAAGTGAAGCTTTGGAGGCCCTTAGAAGCTTAGAATCCAAAGCAAGGCAAAGGAGAGGCAAAACGATCGTCGTCGGTGAGTTTTGTGCTTCTCGTAATTTTCCCGGTGTTCGTAGCGGCGCCCGCCGTAAGGCAGGCGGCGATCGCCGCCCAGAAGCTCTTGGCTTGTTTCGGCCTTGGCTTCTGTGGCTTTCGATCGGGCTTCATTCCTTTCGATTTCTTCTGTTATTCTTTAGGTTCGTACTCGTTGTTGTCGAATCTAACTTAGGGTTTCTTTATGGGTCGATCCGAAGGAATCTGTGTTGCCAGATATGTCCCTGCTTCGAGCCCGGAAACCAGTTGTCATCGTACCTAGCTTCGTTAAGCTTCTGCGGATTTAAGACAAGTGGAGGTTCGCTCTTGCTCATCATTCCATGTTTCCATTAATTATCAGTTGTTTAATTGAGTAATTAATTTGGAATGAATACTGTGTTCGTCTGGGAACAGTTTTGTTAATTGTTTTAGAGAACTAAAATATGATATTATAATAGATTGTATATCTGTTAGAACAACGCTATTATGAATATATATTTATGTTGATAGCCTTGAGGGCGGTTATGTTGATGTTTGTGGACTATTGTTGTGCTTGGACTGTTTAGTTAGCACTAGTAGTTAGGAATGTTGGATTCGTTGGGATCCAGTCGTTTTTTTATAATTTGGTAGAGAGGTGGCTAGACCCCGCCTAATACCATATGAACGGTCATGACCCAACCTCTGATACACGAATATAGAGGTGGTGCACTTAGCTGGTGGCACAAATCTCGGAATTTAGTAGAGAGGTGGCTAGACCCCACCTAATACTATATGTATAGGATCCATGGGATATATACATTTAAAATCTTATAACGTGTTGTGCGTTTGAGAATATCATAAGATAAGTGCCGTTGTCGCACATAATTAATATATCTTGGGCGAGTAGTGCAGCTAGGCGCTAGTGCAGCTAGGAAAGCTCGTCTTAACTTTTAGTCGCTCGAATGCGATACTGTAATTCTATAATTCTGTAATTATGTGTTGTTCCAGACTTTGTCATATCTTCCTTTAAGACTCATTTCGTTGGAGTCTTCTTTCGAGTTGATTTCTGGGAAGACCCGGTCTTCCAGAATCTTCTCTTATGCATGCCTTTTGCTGTATTCAAGTAGAGTATGGTGGTTGACTAGCGTACTCGACTGTTATTCGAGAAGCGATGAGTCTAACCTAATACGACTACTTAGAACCTTCTGCTTTGTGCCCTTGCATGGTCTTTCATTAGATTAACCAACCGAAATTATTCTCTGTATGGTTGGCTGGTGTCATCCGTTCGATTCGGCACATCAGATAGAGTGCAGATATGAGGAGACTAGAATGACTATGAAGACGACGGTGGTTTTTGGATGTTTTTAATGTTTTAATCAGGTTGAGAACCTTGGGCAGGTGATCATGGCGATCACAACCCCTTTTTGTATATTTTAAGAAAGACTTCCGCTGTAATTTGTTTAACTCTGTATTTAGTCCTATTCGGAATTGGGATGTAATTCCGGGACTCATGCTTTAATCGAATCTTATGATGATTTTGTATCATAAGTGTTTCATGGATTGTATTTAAACGGTAAAGCCTTGGGTGGCTTCGGTGAGGAAAATTCCGAGGTCACTGGCGGTAATACCTTTCCAAATGGGTTAAGATTTGGGGGTGTTACATACTCTAACAAGAGTCCGGGCGATTTCCACGTTGTACTCCTCGCCCGAGGGTATATTAATTATGTGCATAAAAATACTTATCTTATTTAATTCCAAAACATACATTCACGTTACAGCTTTTAATCCACATCATCCCGATACGAGAGATATTTTTGGGAATGAATCCCGAGCGTTGGCACCAACTGAGTGCACCTACCCTGAGTAAGGGTACGTTCATGGCCAGAAGTACTAGGGCAAAATCCTCCTAATACCAGTTATAAAGAAACGACTAGACCTCGTAAGGTACATAGCATTCCTATGAATACTCGTTCTAACTACACATGTAAGTTCATACATAGATCCACACCAAAACCATTATGGTAATATCATACATAATAGCGTTGTTTCTAGCAATGTATACAACCTTTTATAGATTCATATTTTAACACATTGTTTTATTAAATCTATTCCCAAACAGAAAACAATAACTTTTATCCCATCTTAATTAACAATCAATCAATTGATAATCAAAGGAAACATGGAATAATGAGCAAGAGCAAACCACCACTTGCCTTTAATTTAGACGAACATAAGGATCGGGTTCGAGATCTGGAACTTGAATCTGAGTACGGATTGCTATGACGATGAGGAGTTATAAGACAAAGCCCTAAGTTAGATAAGATACGAGACGAAACGAAGGGAAAAAGGCCTGAGCCGCGGCCGTGGTTACCATGGCCGCGATCGCGCTTGCTGGGCAAAGCCGCAGTCGCGGTTTTCTAGGCCAAGCCTGATGCGAACAACCCCTGAAGTATTGTCTACAACGCAGGATCTTTGATTCCTCAAGCTTGAATTCGATTCTTCTCTTCCGTAGCCAAAGTGATGGCTTTCCTAGGGCTAAAGAGATAGCCCTCAAACGCGTTCAAAGTGATGAACGAAAGGATCAAAGTGATGATCGCTAGACACCGAAGAGACAATGAACAATTGCTCGAAGCAACGAGCTACGGGATAGTTGATCCGTGGGATCGAAGGGTTTGATGTTGGAACTCAAGGAAGGAGCGTACTCAACTTTACTACTCAAATTCAACATGAAAGATTACAAACTAGGGTTTCTGGTCTTAAGCATCGTCAAAAGAATAATAAAAATAATAATAAAATATAATAATAAATTCTTCGGCAAAACGACGAGAATTGAGAGCGCAGACGCAGGCAGGAACTCGGGTAGGAACTCGGTCGAGTTCTTGCCCGAGTTCCGATCTGGAACCAAAGCTCGGTCCAGAACTCGGTCGAGTTCTGGGCCGTGTTCTAGTCTGGACCAATAACTCGGTCCAGAACTCGGTCGAGTTCTGGGCCGAGTTCCGGGCCGAGTTCCGGTATGGATCCAGAACTCCGTCGCGATCGCGGAGAGTTGCTGCTTCGCTCTGCTTCCGTGATCTCGTCGTCTTCGTCTTCTTGGCGGGATCGACTAAGGCGGAACCTCACCGAATCCTTCATAGGTCAAGAGGAGGACCCATTTAGGACTAGATGAATCCGCATCACTTGTGTGCACCCGCGAGACTAATGATTGTGTGACTCGCTCCATTGCCCTTGCGTGGGCTCTTGTTACCGGGCCATTCGAACACACCTTCATTGCTTCCTCTTCATCCTTCGCCATCATTGAGGGGGTCATGGAGCTATCAATCTCCCCTTCTTGGCTGCGAAGCATCCCCGCTTCATCCTCGTCGTCAAAAGCAGGCGGCGTATAAGGAGAAAGGTCAGCGACGTTGAAAGTCGGATGCGCACCATAGTCATCGGGTAACTTCAAGCGGTAGGCGTTGGCCCCAAGGCGTTGTAGCACCTGGAAAGGACCAATACCGCTAGCATCCCACTTGCGGCATCGTTTTAATGGAAAGAGATCGCGACGCAAGTGCAGCCATACCAAGCCTCTGGGCTCAAATGCCACGGCATGCCGGTCTACGTTGCGTTCCTGCAAAAGAGTAGACACCGTAGGGGGTAAATCAACCAAAGCCTTAGCATTTAAGAGACACACAAAAGGATCAAGTAAAAATCAAGGAAGACGTCCCTGAGTTATTGGAGAGACATCCCGGGACCGGGCTAAGGGTAGTCGGTTCTCGCATTTCCCTTGAATGTCGTGTTGTGGAGGCGTCTCAAACATGAAGTGATGGATCACCTTCGCATTGATGATGTTGCAGCAAATCCCACCATCTTCGTTGGCGGTAGGGACGCAGCGTGTAACCAAGCCAAGAGGCATGTTGTCTTGCTCGCCCATAGAGCGGCATATGTATTCGTCCATCTCCTCCTCCTCCTCATCATCATCATCGTAGGTGTCAAATACCGGGCCGGCTTCGTAGGTGTCTTCGTCAAAAGACTCGTAGCCGGAGGTGTTCGAGAAGAAGACATTGATAAGAGGAGCCTTGCGGTCCATTAGCCGGCTGGTTGTGGCCGGAGGGTTCAACACTGGGGAAGCCGTGGGCAACCTGAAGTCACTCGTGGCCAGACTAAGTGGCGCAAGCTTGGCAGCCAGTGTGGCATGCGAATCTTGAAGTGCGGCATACGAAGCCTGAAGTTGATCAAGTCGCGCACAGATGGAGGCCATGTGTCGGGGGCTGCGGTGGCCCGTAGAAGGAGAGTAGCTTGTCATAGGAAATGCCATAGTACCTATACGAAGCATACGACACAAGAAGTAAGTTGCACCAAGCAAAAGAACAAGTCCAAGCCAAGTCCTTGTCTCAAAAGTGAACCAAGAAATTTTCTGTTGGACGTACTAATTTTGGTTGCTCGTGAGGAGGGAGAGGCTTGAACGGAAGGCAAGAAAGCAAGAACTAGCAAATCAATTCCCAAACAACACACAAATTTCCAAGTGCAAGTAGATCAAATCAAGTTTCTTAGAATTAATCACAAGATAGTTGAAAATTTTGCTTTGCCCTTTTCAATAAGAGTTGCGTAGAGACATGAAAGAAGAGAAGATGGAGTATGACCGTATAGTGCGTTCTCTGCCTTTTCTTTTGTTTCTTTTGTTTTTGAGGCTTCCGTCTTCCCAAACCTTTTTGTGTTGTTTGATGGAAGGTGAGAATTGTATGTTTTTTTTTGTACGGTCACACCATTTTTTTTATTCGATTTGATTTGGAATCAAAGAAGAAAGAACCACACAATCAAGTGCAAGAAAAGAAAGAAGAGACAAAACAACTATGAGGGAATAAAAATCGAACAACTAATCTAGCAATTAATCTAAAGATGAAGCAAGACTTAAGCAACAAGAAACAAGGAAATCAAGTATGCAAATAAGGAAACAAGATAGTGCTAGAAGGATAGAGGGTAGGGTTGTTGGAAAAGTAAAAGATTACTCTAACTTGAGAATAACCCAAAAACATAAAAGAAAATTAGGGTTTCAGCCGTGAGGGATGGCAGAACGGGGTGGTGGTGGCGGCGGACGGTGGTGGTGGGGATTCCGGCGACCGGGTGAGAAAAAAAAATTCTAGGGTTTGTGAGCGGAAAATTGCAAGGAATCACAATAAGAGAGAAGAAACAAACTTAGCTTGGATAGGCTCTGATGCCAGTTGATGCGAACAACCCCTGAAGTGTTGTTTGCAATGCAGGATCTTTGATTCCTCAAGCTTGAATTCGATTATCCTCTTTTGTAGCCAAAGTGATGGCTTTCCTAGGGCTAAAGAGATAGCCCTCAAACGCGTTCAAAGTGATGAACTAAAGGATCAAAGTGATGATCGCTAGACACCGAAGAGACGATGACCAATTGCTTGAAGCGACGAGCTACGGGATAGTTGATCTGTGGGATCGAAGGGTTTGATGTTGGAACTCAAGGAAGGAGCGTACTCAACTTTACTACTCAAATTCTCTAAAGAGAGTATATATAGGGCTTCTAACAAATGACCTAGCCCAATAAGAAAAGAAACGGAATAAAATAAGAAAATAAGAAAAGAAAACAGAAAAGATAGATTCGGGAAAAGTTCAAACTTCCTGCGTTGATGACCCACGATCGCGGCCCATGGACTGCGATTGCGGCCCCTTGTGGCTCCGCACTCTTCACACTTCTCCGCGCCTGCAGATAATTCTCGACTTGCCCCGAGGAACCGCAATCGCGGCACCCTTGCCCGCAGTCGCGGTTAATGCTCGGCCTTTACTCCTTGGCTTCACCTCCTAACCTCTCCTCTTCACTTCCTTGGCGTCTTCTCTTGGTGGCTTCCTTCCTCAGTGTCTCCTATGATATCCAAGATAGCTTAAACACTTCCAAAAACACCAAAATTTGCCCCCAAACGCCATACACATGAATGTGTCTAAATCTACCCGAATGGCACCAATAAAACCCTCTAATAACTCTTAGTTAAGCCCTACAAAGTAGTGCTTATCAGCGCGTCTCTGCGTTCCTTGGTGTTGTTCCCTTCCTTTCCTGTTCACAAATGCGTGTCTTCATTTCTCGTTTGTTTCAGCGCGTTGTGGCAAAAAGCAGGGTTTGATAACCTTTGCTTTTCACCTGCTGAAGGTTTCTCGGGCGGCTTATGCGTCATGTGGAAATCCCACCAACTACTTAATGAAACATGTGAAGTTGCACATATTGATAAACGATTCATAGCCCTCAAATACAAGATTTTAGATAAAAATTACACCATGATGATCATATGCACATATGCACCACCGAAAGAAAATGAAAAACTCATTTTCTGGAATCTTATCACAAACTTTGTTAACCAAACACATATCCCATGTATAGTAATTGGTGATCTAAATGAGATAGCGTCAGACCAAGACAAAAAAGGAGGAAACACCTCCACACTAAATAGATTCCACCGACTCCTTAACTTTAAAAATAGTTATTATCTACTTGATATCCCCACTAAAAGTGGTAAACATACATGGAGGAAAAATAGAACAGAAGTTAACAATATATATGAGAAACTCGACCGCATCCTAGTGCATGACCAAATTCTACAATGGTGCCCAGGCATATTTACGAAAAATCACGCATTTACCTCATCTGATCATTGACCAATATCAATGGAACTTCAAAACCCAAACCCTATTAAAGAACAACCTTTTAAATTTAAAAAATTTGGACGACCAGAAAAGACTTTGAAAACATAGTTAGACAGGCATGGCGTATTGACATACAAGGTTCTCATATGTATAGCCTGGTAAAAAAAACTCTAGCCTTAAAAATCAGCGCCACAAAATGGAACATAACCACCTTTGGTAATATATTCACACAAATCAAAAATACCGAAGACGAGTTAATTAAACTCCAAGATGATATAATCTCCAGACCGGACCCCTTAATTATCAAAAAACAGAATCGACTAATCCAAAAGAAAGAATGTCTCATATCCTTCCATAAAAAATACTAGAGCCAGAGAGCTAAAACTAAACATATCAAAGCAATAGACTCTAATATCAACTACTTCCATAGAATCGCTACAGGGCTACGAAATCGGAAAATCATCAAAGAAATAAGAACACAAGATGACACTATCATCATAGGATTGGAAAATATCCGCAATGAAATTAAATCGGATTTTGAAAAACGCTTTAAAAAAGGTCCTATAAACAACAATAACCTCATTGCATTCCTTGAAATTATCATTAGAGAAGTATCTGATCAAGATAATAACCTTCTGACCCAACACATTACCAACAACGAGGAAATAAAAAATGTTGTCTTCAACATAGGAGGAGATAAATCTCTAGGGCCATGCTAGAATGTCTGCATTCTTTTACCAAAAGTACTAAATATTATGGGACCTACTGTAATAAAAGCAGTTAATTTTTTTTTTCCATTCGGGGAAACGACTCAAACAGATCAACCACACCTTCATCACTCTAATTCCAAAATGTGACAATCCACAATCTACCAACCATTACCGACCTATTAGCATGTGCTATACTATCTACAAAATCATTTCCAAAATATTGACAGAAAGACTAAAACCCATTATAAAACACCTAATACACCCTCATCAAGGAGCATTCGTAGCAGATCGTGCCATACAAGATAATATTCTGATAGCACATGAAATATTTCATTCATTCCGTGCTAAAAAGGGAAAAGAAGGATGGTTAGCAATTAAGCTAGATATGGAAAAAGCCTATGACAAAATTAAATATGAGTTCATAATAAGAGTCCTAATGAAATTCGGGTTTGCCCCTAAATTCATTGATTGGATCAAAGAGTGCATCGAAAATATTTCCTTCTCGGTACTAGTCAACAATGGCCCTACCGACGTTTTCTACCTAAACGAGGGTTACGACAAGGCGACCCCCTTTCTATTCATACTAGGAGCTGAGGTACTTGCAAGGAAACTACAGTACGAAGCCAATGCTAATAGCAAACAACTTGGATTTAAAATGACCCAAATTGGGACTAATATCCCATTCCTAGCATTTGCAAATGATATCCTTATATTCGCAAAAGCAAATCAAACTGCATGCTCAAAGGTAAAAACAATTATCGACCAATATTGTTCTATATCAGGACAATGTGTTAACTACCACAAATCATCATTCCAAACTACACCAAATACCTCAAGCAACACTAAACATACAATACAATCAGTGCTTAACATACCAAGCTCAGCGTCTCTGGAAAAGTACCTGGGATGCCCAATCATTAATGGGAAATTCGACCAGAATACGTTTCAAGATTCCATATTAGCCACAACGACACAACTCACAAAGTGGAAAGCAAACTCCCTTTCCCTAGAGGGACGGGCAACGCTCATTAAATCTAACCTGGCAGCAAAACCAAACTATATCATGCAGTGCTTTATGTTACCAACAACCATCCATAAGAAACTAGATAAATTTAATAAACAATTCTTATAGAACAAAGAACACAACTATAAACCCCTAATTGAGTGGGATAAAATATGTAAAACAAAATCCAATAGAGGCATATGAATACGGAAAACGGCGGACATGAACAAAACACTACAAATGAAACTTATTTGAAAATTTCTTGCAGAACCCAATAACATCTGGTGAGGATCATAAATGAAAAATACCTCAAAAATACAAGTGTCTTCGAATACGCCAAAAAATTAAATCACTCTTGACAATGGATCCAACTACTAAAACTTCGAGATGAATTCCAATCAGGACTCCACTGCTCTAAGAGACAACATTATCAAAGCAAAATCCCTTAACATCAATAAAATTGAAATTGAAGGGGATAATTTATGCCTTATTAACTCTATTTTAGGCATTTGGACTTGCCATTGGAAAGTTGAAATGGTAGTCGCTGCTATCATGTTCGACCTCTATTCCTTCAGAAAGTCCTTATTAGGTACGTTTTTAGAGAGGCGAATCGTACTGCTGATAAAATAGCTAAACTCTCTTTTTCACCATCTGTGTCCGACTTGTACCATGATCCAGAACTTTGTATTCTCATTCGTTCAGATATTCTAAATCGGACTATGCATAGAAGTTAGATCCCTCCTAATTCTTTTCTCATTAAAAAAAATTAAAATAAAACTTATTCACACTAAATATATACTTTTTATTTATCCAAATCCATAATGAACACTACTTGTTTGTATACTATCCCTACAAAGTGAAATGATGTGGTGAGCCGCCTCCACTGTACATAGTTTTCAAAGCTATCATTTATTCAAAATATGGTTAGAAGAAATTGTATATGATCATGATGTTGACGTTGATGTTGATATATCTTCTGCGGTGACCCAAGTGGCCACATCCACCTTGTAATTTGTTTTTTTCCATACACTGCTGCATAAATGATAAGTCTCCTGTTTGCGCAAAGGGAAAAAAAATCGATTTTTCTTGGTACGAATTTTTTTCAATAATATCCAAACCTCGGATTTCCTGAGAACGTAAAGCTGCATCTTTGCACCAGCTCGCCCTCCACAATTCGGGAAGGTGATATCCCTCTCTCTATATGTACCTCCCACTTTAATCGCCACTGCTACTGCTACTTTCAATTTTGAGAAAGGGTACAGATCCGGCATATAAATGCTCTTGATTTGCGATAAATAGCTCTCCTGTGTTGAATTCTTGTGATTTGTGGTGTGAATTGTTCGTTGCGGTGGTTGATAGATCGTAAATTTAGGTGCCTAGTCTAGGTTATGTTTCTGCTTTCTGTCTCTTTCTCAAATTCATCACTTCGTTTATGTGTGATGGTCGGATTCTTGGTTGCAAAGTTGATAGTGAACGAGCTATCTGTTGGTGATTTGCTAATCTTGTAACTAGTAAATCAAGAGAAAAAAATATGCATCGGATCCTTGCTTTATCATTCGGAATATAAATTTTTTAGTTAATCCAGAACTCAGAACCATACTGCGTGTCAGTCTTGTGGTTTGTCATCCTATTGGGGTTTATTCTACCACTATGGTGCAACTAGTCCTGCCCATATTCAAAATTTTATTGACTTTAAAACTGATTTGGTGTAAATATATGATAGTTGTGCTGGTATTTAATTTTTAGACTTGTTGTTGGCTTCTAATATGGGGGAGGACATATGGATCTACCCAGGATTTAAGTTTGTTGTTTAATTGTGTTTTATGTTTCTTTAATGCTCCAAGTGGGCTTGATCTCATCTGTATTAATGATTATCCAGTTTGTCTATGACTGGAATTGGTCAAGTATGCACTGGGGTCATTTTCTATTTGCTCATAAATCTGATATTGTCATGACTCATGACTCATAACATGTAAAGTAGATCTGTAAAGCATTTATCAAATTTGCATTATATGTCAGGAATCATTGGTATGGTAGTGTTGAACTTGAAGGTGTAGACTGGGACCACAGGTCCACAACTATATTATCTTATATATAAGCGCTCATTACTTTCATAGTCTTTATTCCAGTGAAACTCTCTGATCAGAGTTGCGATTTGGCTGTTTGTATTTACAGCTATAAAAAGGATTAGCTATGGGACAAGCTTTCGGGTGTCTTCAGGTGGATCAATCAACTATTGCCATCAAAGAAAAGTTCGGGAGATTTGATGAAGTGCTTGATCCTGGATGTCACTGTGTACCCTGGTTTCTTGGGAGCCAGATAGCCGGTCTTCTGAGCTTGCGTGTGCAGCAACTTGATGTTCGATGTGAAACCAAAACCAAGGTTTGGTTTATAGTTACCCTAAGAAAAAGAGGCAAAATGAGACGCAAAATATAGTGCAAATTTACTTTGTTGTGAGTCTCAAATGGTTTTCTACTTTTCTTCTCTCTTTTTTGTTTCCATGCAAATGTAACAAATTGACAATAACATATCAGGCTGTCTGAAGGGAAGTTTATGTAGATAAAATGACAATAACTGACAAGTAAATCGAGATTGTGAAGACGCTACGAGTTATGTGTAGATGAAATTACTTCTAAATTTTTATTACCTTCCGTACCATGTCCTCATTATAGTCTATAATGAGGACATGGTACGGAAGGTAATAAAAATTTAGAAGTAATTTCATATATCAGAAGAGGTGGTCAAACTTTCTATTTTGCCCTTTTCCTTCTGCAGAGTCATGAAGCTTTTATTTTTTTGTGGCTGATGCAATAGTGTGAAGTAGATACTGTAGTTGATTTTTCTTTGAGATTTTGTGTTTTGTTTTGGAGGTGAAAAACTGAAGATTGCTTTCTATTTTCAGGACAATGTGTTTGTGACTGTGGTTGCATCTATTCAATATCGAGCAATGGGAGACAAGGCATCAGATGCCTTCTATAAACTCAGTAACACAAGGGCGCAGATCCAAGCTTATGTCTTTGATGGTAAATGCACTACATACCCAAAATTTGTTACTTGTCATCTTTATGTCTTATAACAAGGCTGCATTGTGCATTGTGAAAATACAAGTGAATTTGCAAATTCAAGATATGAGGAACACAATAGAAGTAAATAAATTAAGCAAATCTTGCATTCTTTTGAACAATCATTTGCTTTTAGTTTTATCTCTACTACTGCTTCTTGGGCCTTTAGTTTCTAGGTTCAATACAATAATCCTAGTGATGTGTTTGCTCTTAAACCATCCAGTTCCATGTTTGTTGCCCTTGTTCTTATAATTTAGTCATCCTGCATCAAAATTTATGGTATAATTATAGCCCAAAGGGGACAGAAAAGAAGGACATTGCGATTCATTGAGTAAGTGTCGATGCATGCTATGAGGTTAATCTGTAGCTAAATAAAATTAAGGTGTAGTTACCCCCTTGTTTTCAGTATCAACTGAAGATTGAACCCACACAAAAATGTTTTCTTTATTTTCATACATGTCGATTGAGATTTTAGAAAAGTATGAAGGCGTCTACTGCCTTGAGGATTGATTCTGGTAAGATAAGCTTTAAATTCTTGCCAATCAAACACAATGTACTGATTAGTTTATTTGATTATTAGTTATTCGTGCATATGTGCCAAAGTTAATCCTGGATGATACATTTGAGCAGAAGAATGAGATAGCTAAAGCTGTAGAAAGCGAGCTTGAGAAGGTATTAGCCCTCTTATCTCTCTCTTGATTCTTTTACTTCTCTGATTTTGACGTTTACACCGAAATGTGCATTCCGTAACTATGTAGGCCATGTCAACGTACGGTTATGAGATAGTCCAGACTCTTATAGTGGATATCGAGCCTGATGTGAACGTCAAGAGAGCAATGAATGAAATCAACGCAGGTATGCCATTCAATCATTGCGTTCCATCGATTTTTTCCTCCCTTGTTTTTATATCATTACCAGCTTATGCATACGTTTGAGCTCCACAGCTGCTAGGATGAGAGTGGCAACAAACGAGAAGGCAGAGGCGGAGAAGATTCTACAGATCAAGAAAGCAGAGGGAGAGGCGGAGTCCAAGTACCTTGCTGGGCTGGGTATATCCAGGCAGCGCCAAGCCATAGTGGACGGGCTGAGGGAAAGCGTTCTCAACTTCTCCACGAACGTGCCCGGGACAACAGCCAAGGATGTAATGGACATGGTCCTTGTGACTCAGTACTTTGACACGCTGAGGGAGATCGGAGCTTCCTCCAAGTCTACGTCGGTGTTCATTCCCCATGGCCCTGGTGCCGTTAGGGACATTGCTACTCAGATAAGAGACGGCCTTCTTCAGGGTAATAGTACTCTCTCACAGTAGGCCCCCCTTATGAGGGTGTGCTTAGTTTGGTCTATGCAATGTGATACTATAATGGCCGTGGTTTTTGTTAAATAACACTGTTGGGGTTTATGTGTAAAGTTGTTTGTTTCTAAGTAGAGGTTATATACATTGAATACTCCTTGGTTTCTAGAGGTCTATTACACTGCAATACTCCCTGGTTGTCTGTTATCATTGTTTGAAAATTCTAGTAGGAAACGGTATTTGCTATTGAATTGTGGGAAGAACTCCAAAAGTTTTAATCAAAATATGAAAATTTTGTTCATTTGATGCACATAATAATTGCTATTGGATTCTTGATATGTGGTTGTCTTCTGGTAATGGGATTTTCTGCAAACTTATCTGTCTCCTGGATAAACCTCAACAGATAATGTGGTGACTTGGACTTTCCATTTTGTACTTCGATGATAGCACGATTGACAAAACTTAGCAATTCATTTGCACATTCCCACTTGAAGACTCTATCAAACACGTACCTTTGAAATTTAGTGAAATAGTTTTTGTATAATGCGTTACATAGTAGTGGCCTTCCTCCAAAAATTTCACATTTCATATGCCTATGCTTTAAGGACCCCAATATCATCTTTCTGATTTACTAGTAGACTAATTCCCCTACTCCAGAGTTATTAGGAAATAAGATCATTGTCCCCCATTCTTCCCAAACGGCATAAGGACCTCCTTGTTTGCATATCACGTATGAGTACCATTTTGGAAAATTCTTGTACTTTCAATAACCCTTCAACTTTTCCTAGAGCTCTCAAGGAATTTGAAGCATTTTATTGGTTATCTCTAGCTCCAAGATTCTTGAACATACGCTATGACTTGCTAACTTAAGCCCCGAGCGACACCTTAAACTAGTGGTTTCATCTAAAAGAAAAGTTGCAAACTTACTGGGAGGTGACACCCATCCCTGATGATACTTCTTTCTGTCAGCAAACTCTTATCTTTCTGCCTCCAAGAGGCAGATTGAACCATCATTTTCATTTATTCTTCTGGGATATCCTCGAGCTTTAATAAAATTTTCCAATAACTTGAATCTTATGGTTTTCATGCTCGTTGAGGCTTTTGACTTATTGGACATTATTTTTATTTGCAAGTTATCGCGTTAGACTATTCGCCAATGAATTCTTTGATCCTTGCACATGTTTGATATAGTAAAAGAATAATGGTTAAGTGTCAATTTCCAACGCAAGAGCCTCCCTTGCGCTTTCATATTATCAAGGTTATATTGAATAAACCTCAGTATTCCTTTACAACCAGTTCTAACTGTTAAAGGTTTCGGAGCGAGAAAGATTATAAAATTATTAATTCCTTTCAAGATAGCAAGTATCTCTTTTTCCATAACAGTGTAATTGCACTCAGCTTTGTTGAAGCTCCCACTGTTGTACCTGCAAAGCTTGTTACCTTTCTTTATTTTCAAAACAGCACCTCAATGGTAGTTACTAACATCTGCCTTAAGAACAAGTTCATCTTCTTCATTGGGTAATGTTAGCACATGCAAATTCATACATCGTTTCTTAAGCTCTTGAACTACTTTAGTGTCTTGATTGGTCTAATTCCAAACTTTCTCTTTTTTCAACTTAACTTGTAAAGGCTTTCTAAGCTTAGCTAAGTCTTTTATAAAATCAGATGCATATGTAAGCCATCCTAAAAAAATTTCTAGTTGTATTCTATCCTCTATCTTATCATGAAATTTTCCAGCTTTGTTCAAGATATGATCTCGTAATACTATTTCTCCAGCTTTTATTTTTAGCCCTAGGAATTCAATTTCTTGTTGAGCATAATGCATTTTCTCTGTCATAATATTATGCCATGCTTTACGCATTCTAGAGTTACCACTTTTAGATCATGCCTATGTTGTTCTAAGGTTTTTAAAAAGATTAAAATATCATCAATGTAAACAAGACAACAATGCTTAAGGCTTTTAAAGATATTTATCCATCCTTCTGAAATATTTGTGGCGCATTCTTTAATCCAAATGGTATAACTATCCACTCGTAATGGCCTTGTGGTGCACTAAAAGCTGTTAAAGGACTATGACTTTCTTTAATTAATCCATTCTTTAATAGCTCATTTATTTTCTCTTTAAATTCTTGTTGATCTTTATAGGCATTAACCATTTGCTTGACTCTAATGATACTTTAGAATCTATTAGTTCTATTTTAGCAAATGACTTATCTCTATTCCAAAATTTTAAAGGATCTTCTGAATATAATTCTTTACACAACTCTTTTTGTTGTTTAATAATTTCTTTCTTCGTTTTGAGCTCATTTATAGATATTGCAAATTCTCTATGTGTAGGAATAATGATCTGGTCCTCACCATGCTTACTACGCATAAACTCTAATTTTTAATGGGTATAAGCTTGTTTCATCTTCTTGACCAATGCAAATTTTGCATTTATAGTGAACATTATTTGATCTAAATCTTGAGTACATGGAGAATATAACATTTGAAGGTTAATTCCTATTATCATATCACGTGATGTTTGCTCAGTAGCCCAAATAATAGGAATTACGCAAAGATATTCCCCTATCATAATAGGTAAGTCTAAAATGACTTCAGAATGAGTCATAATACTACTATCAGCTATCCTGACTTGGATAGATTTAGATGCAGGCTTCCACATGAATTCAGGAAATAAAGCTTTCTTTCCGAAGCATATAGAGCAACCACTATCTATGAATGCACATAACTCATAATGATTGAATCCTTCCATGCATATAGTGATAGGGATGTAGATGTTGTTTGGATTAGTAACCCTGAAATACTCTTCTATTCCATATTTGTTTCTTCATCTCCTTCATAAACAGGTTCACTTATGGTTCTAGTTTTAAATCCTATCATCTTTTTGATGTAGAGGCTTCTCCTTGTGGTAAGAACAAGGAGTTGGAGCTAGAGCTTGAACTTGTTGTGGATCCTAGATCTATGCCATGCCTAGCTGGTTCCCTCGGTGTTCGTCCCATGCTATTTACTTTCAATTTTCTAGTTAAAGCAGCCAACAGACTAGTTGTATGCTCATCAACCGTATAGTGATTCTCTTCTTTATGAATTCTTGTAGGAGGGACTGATTATGGGGATTAGTATTGACCCTAAAACTCTGACTTCTAGAGAGGCTCATGTTTCTTTGGAGATTTGAAGATGGACAAGAGTTTGTATGAATTCTTCCTTCTTCATCAATGGTTAGAACTTTTTCATTTTTAGCTACGGAAGAGTTTTCAAAAGCATTGACACACATAGTTTTCAAGATAATCTGTTAAGGTTTTACCTTAACAGGCATAGCCTTTTGGCCAGGTCCACTAACTTTGTATTTACCTGCCTCTACCATTTGGCTCCTAAGTGGAGGATTTGTGGTATTTTCTAGTTTATATACTACCTTCCACTTTAGTTGTAAAGGACAAGTTCCTATATGCATGTTAATCCCTTATGTCAACAATTTCAAAGCTAGAAATTTTAATGCAAATTGATCCTTGAGACTAACATAATAATTTGGTCTATATATCCATGAAATTGGTCCTTGGCTTAGGTTGCATATTATCCCACTAATGGTTTGATCACTAAATCGCTTGTGCCAAGTGTCACATACAAAGTTAATGTAATTGTACATTTTTCCCAAAATCTTGAAGAGACGTGATGATTATTTGAATACCACACACATAGATATATTTATATTTTTTATCCTTATTATGTTTTTGTATATTTTTCCAGTTGATTAGGTTTATTTCAGTAGCTTGTTTTTCATTATTTTTAATAACCATATCTCCTACCATTTCTTCGCATACGAATTTTGAAAATACTGAAAATAAGTGCCTCTTAAAAAACTGCTCTTTTGCAATGATTGGGAATTCTACTCCTGACCTTTTCATTTCTTCCATTTGTTCCTCATCTATTGATGATTCTGCTTCTTGGAGTTGAGCTAATGTAGTCATTTCATCTCCCGTTGCAAACACTTCTTCTGAGAAGTTTGAACTCTCTCCTTGCATCATTTCATTGATTTCATCGTAATCTGAATCTTCAATTTCTTCTTCTTCCTCCAATACTTCTACGATTCCTTTATTGTTGTTTAAAGCTAAATCGATGGCTTCATCTTCAGATATTTCAAATTAATCTAGACACCCTAGTGCTTCTGCTAATTTATTGTATTTTCTATTTTTGCATTCATTAGCATAATGTCATGATTCTCCACTTGCCCAACATTTACAGTTTTTATTCTTTTCTGGGCAATAAGAAGCTTTTCAGAAAAACCTCATTCTCTTTGTGGATGGCTTCCTATAATACTTCTTGCGATATTTCTCTCCTCTTTGTTTATTAAAGCTTTTCTTCCTATAGAATTTTCTTCCTATTTTATTTCTCTGATTATCTCGCTTATCACACCCCTATTCACTAGGAAAATTCCAACAGGTTAAGAATTGTCTTTTCATTTGTTGGGTTCCTCTAACTTCGCGACACTTTTTCTCAACCCATCTTCTTATATATTTTATTTTGTTTCCAAGGGTATCTGTAGAATTGTATCTTTCTTTGCATTCAAGATACCCATCACTAATTTCTTCATTTATGGGCGTAGGGAGTTTATCAAATAGAATTTGAAGATTAGTTCGATTATCTCCAATTTTATAATAGTATTGTTCAAATTCTGAGATATAATTATTAAGATATTTCATGTTGTATATTTCGATTGTGTTAAGTTATCTTTGCCATTCAATAAGTTTTTTTAATCCTTTTGATCTCTTTCTCTTATAAAACTTTGCCATTCAATTTCTCATAGCATTGAAGCTAGCGCGAAAGCTAGTGCAATTTATCAAAGCGTTGCAACTAGCGTGAAAGCTAGTACAATTTATGTTTCTGAGCTGGTCTTGTGCATCCTAAGCTTGTTAGATCAATACCAATTGCAAAGGAATAGACAATGCCCCACTAGCGATACTAAATATCAGTATTGTTGACAATAATCAAAAGAAGGAATGAGGATTGCAGGCATAGCCTTTTGGCCAGGTCCACTAACTTTGTAATTATTTGCCTCTACCATTTGGCTTCTAAGTGGAGGATTTGTGGTATTTTCTAGTTTATATACTACCTTCCACTTTAGTTGTTGTAAAGGAGAAGTTCCTCTATGGATGTTAATCCCTTCTATCAACAATTTCAATGTTAGAAATTTTGGTGTAAATTGATCCTTGAGACTAACATAATAAATTGGTCTACATATCCATGAAACTAGTTATTGACTTGGGTTGCATATGATCCCACTAATGGTTTGATCACTAAATCTCTTGTGCCAAGTGTCACATACAAAGTTAATGCAATGTACATTTTTCCCAAAGTCTTGAAGAGGAGTTATGATTATTTGAATACCACAACATAGATATTATTTATATTTTTATCCGTATTATGTTTTTTTTTAATATTTTTCTAGTTGATTAGGTTTATTTCAGTAGCTTGATTTTCATTGTTTTTAATAACCATATCTCATACCATTTCTTTGCATACAAATTTTGAAAATACTGGAAATGAGTGCCTCTTAAAAAACTGCTCTTTTGCAATGATTGGGAATTCTACTCTTGACCTTTTCATTTCTTCCATTTGTTCCTCATCTATGGATGATTCTGCTTCTTGGAGTTGAGCTAATATATTCATTTCATCTCCTGTTGCAAACACTTCTTCTGAGAAGTTTAAACTCTCTCCTTGCATCATTTCATTGATTTCATCGTAATCTGAATCTTCATTTTCTTCTTCTTCTTCTTCCAATACTTCTACGATTTCATTATTGTTGTTTAAAGCTAAATCGATGGCTTCATCTTTAAATATTTCAACATAATCTAGACACCCTAGTTAGAGCTGTCAAAATTTGACCCAACCCGACCCGCGTTTTTTGGGTTGAGACCCGACCCGATAAGTATTGGGTCAAAAGTGACCCGACCTGTTCGACTCGAAAATTTCTGGGGTGGGTCATTGACCCGTTGGCTCAATTCAAATGTGTTTATATTTATATATTATATATTATGATATATTTTATTATTGAAATATTATATACTAATAAATTTTGATTTATTATTTTTTGTTTTAATTAAAATATTATTTTAATATTCATTTTATAAAATTTTGACAAGACGCTCTCAACCCGCTGGATCGACCCAAATCTATACCTGACCCGCAATAACCCGACCCATAATAGACCCACAAATTTTGACCCATAATCGACCTGACCCGTAAATGACCCGACCCGGTACACTTAAACCCGAACCCGACCCGTTTGACACCTCTAACCCTAGTGCTTCTGCTAATTTATTGTATTTTCTATTTTTGCATTCATTAGCATAATGTCATGCTTCTCCACATGCCCAACATTTGCAGTTTTTCTTCTTTTCAGGGCAATAAGAAGCTTTTCAGAAAACCTCATTCTCTTTGTGGATGGCTTCCTATAATACTTCTTGCGATATTTGTCTCCTCTTTGTTTATTAAAGCTTTTCTTCCTGTAGAATTTTCTTCCTATTTTATTTTTCTGATTATCTCGCTTATCACATCCCCATTCACTAGGAAAATCCCAACGTGTTAAGAGTTGTCTTTTCATTTGTTGGGTTCCTCTAACTTCGCGACACTTTTTCTCAACCCATCTTATATATTTTATTTTGTTTCCAAGGGTATCTCTAGAATTGTATCTTTCTTTCCATTCGAGATATCCATCACTAATTTTGTCGTTTATGGGCATAAGGAGTTTATCAAAGAGCATTTGAAGATTAGTTAGATTATCTCTTATTTTATAATAGTATTTGTTGGGCCCAACATACTCCAGTGGAATCAAAGTCAGTAAATTGGGCCGAGATCCAAGCAAAGTCGAAGGCCAGGAAAAACCAGGAGGAGGCGTCGGACATTCCTCAAACGTGTAGGATCCGACCAGCTCCGGAGATCTCGCCCAATACATTAAATGCTCGATCGATGGCAAAGGCTACGGCATTAAACACAGGGATAATGTGGGCATTCAAGAGCTAACCCTGAGGATCTCGCCTAGAATTAAATGGGAAATATTGCAAATAATGAAGTAACACACTAGTGGAAAAAACACTTGTTGAAGCGCCCTTTTAGAGGCGGGCCTATAACAAAACGCCTCAACAACGTCCTACGCAATCAGTTTTTCAGGTTTTTGAGGCGGATAATTATTTTATACGCCTCAAAAAATTCTATTGAGGCGGGCAAAAATTTATACGCCTCAAAAAATTTCCGAAAAATTAATACCGCTAAAGTATTAGAGGCGGGCCAATGTTAGACCCGCCTCTAATTGTACGTAATTGAGGCAGGCGAAAATGCCCGCCTCTATTAAGTTTTATTGAGGCGGGCCTCCATATGCCCGCCTCAACAAATGTGTTTTTCTTTCTCTCTCGCTCTTTTATTTTCTTTCTCTCTCCCTCTTTTATTTTCTTTCATCCCGATACCTCTCAGTAGCCCTAGCCTCGCCTCGCCCCTCTCGAACTCGCTCGCCCCTCTCCAACTCCGGCTCGTCACGGCTTCTCCGTCGTGTCGCGGCTTCTCCGGCTCGTCGCAGGTCTCTGGTGGTCTCTCTAGCTCTTCTCGCTTCTCCTCGGCCTCAATCCGGTGGTCTCAATCCGGCGATTCTCACTTTCGATAAGCACTTCGCCCCTTTGATCAATTGCTTTAGATTTGTGTAAGTGTTACTTTAGAATCCTTGTGCAATTGTTGCTTTAGATCTACAACAACGTCTTATTTGATTTAGATTTGTACAATTCGATTTTTAAGTATATTTTTTTACTTTTGACCTCAGTCCTATTTCGTCGACAGCCTCGTTTTTGGTGTTAAGAAACAGAAAGACCCGCCTCCTTCCATTGGAGATGCTATTGATCGAGTCATTCTCCATCTCTTGATTTTGTTCTTAACATCCTTAATGTGTAAATGCTTTGAATTGGTTGATTGATTTCTTGGATGAGATCCGTGTTTTATTCTGGTAACCTAAATTAGGGTTTCGAGAATTTGGGAAGGTGGTATTTTGGCTAGGTTTTTGGATTTTAATGAACGGCTGCTTTTGATTAGGGTTTAGAAATTTTGGGGCTGAAAATTGGTCAGAAGTTGTTATAAGTAGATTTAGTTAGATAGTTATTGAACAAAAGTATATGCTTTTTGCATTACTGCACATATGATCGTTTCTACTATCTTTCTACAATTTAAAATTGGGGTTTTTTCTATATCAGATTAGTAAACGAGGGGAAAATGTGGATGAGAAGATAAAAAGGCTTGACTCTGAACTTGCGCGATACAAAGAACAGATCAAGAAAACACGACCTGGTCCTGCTCAAGATGCTGTGAAGGCACGAGCTATGAGAGTCCTCAAGCAAAAACGAATGTAAGATTCATTTTCCAACATGATTTCCCATGTTGTTGCCTTTGAATTTATGCCGATATAGAACTTTCATAATCCAGTAGAATCCCTAGAAAATATAACTGCATGGTTCTTATAAAATTTTGTCATTTTATTTGCTAGTTGAATTGCTCTCTTTTCTATGACCTTCCCCTGTCTGATATTGATGGCTTATTAAAATGGGTTATATGATCACTTATTAAAATGGGTTCAAGAATTGCAAAACCAAGGTAATTATGTATTATATGATCAACCCGAATAAAATGTGCTCCTAAATGGGGCTTTGCCACCTGTTATAAGAAAGACATATCTCACTTAATAGTGCCACAAGTGTCTTGTATGCTAATATTATTTCCATATTACTACATATAGTTCGATCGGCACTTCTTTAGCAGTTATGGCACTTGTGGGGTGGTTAACGTGAGCTGACTTTCTCCTCCTCGTTGATTGTGCTGATATAATATCGATCGCTTACCAAGAATCTTATTGAAAATTTGGATTGTTCATTTTTTTTCCTGCAGATATGGAGTCATCCTAGACAATATTCAAAAGCAGGATCCTTCACTGACGGTCAGGATCAAGGGCTGCATCGTCGACTCTTCTCTAGTTGCATCCCCAGATCCGCAGGTAATCATGGATTTATATTTAATATTCAGAAGTAGGTTTTCTATGCTTGACTCGTACATGATAATGTAAGCATTGATTGCTGTGTGGTGACTTCTCTTGTCTTTGGTGTTATGATGGAATGGGAATGTTAGTTTGAATTTCGCATTTTGAATGTTTGGGCCTGCGCCCAATTGTGTACATTTTGACGTTAGTGAATTCTTTTGTGATTCAGGTAAAGCAGGATGGGCGGCACCTAGACTTAAGGATGCTGCATTATCACTAGACAAGTTACGTGAAGGTTATTTCGAGGTTTGTTCTTCTATCCTTTGATTGTGCTGGTGGTAGTGATGATATCTAGCTCGGCATACTGTATATCCCTTGGACAAATGGAGAATTCATTTGCGTATGCAGATTTTTTACTGGTTTTATATGACAATAGCTTACATGAATCATCATTTCTAATGTTAACATTATAATATTTCTGCTATTCTATTAGATGTTGCATGGGTTTGTTCATTGGAAATCCATTAGAATTGTTCTTTGCAATTTATTTTTCTCATCTGGTTCAAATATAATGTTCAAAATAAATAAATATGAGAAAATGATATATGAAATTCCAAGATAAAATTGTGGTTGGATTTGGAATTGTTTGTCATGATTTGGTTAGTAAGCAAATGGTTTGAACTTCTTATGTAAAGGTGATATATAAGTTGGGAACACATCAGTTCAATAATGAGAGATTATTGTAGTTAGGCTATAAGAAAATATCAACAGTTCAATTTCTGCCTTTATTTTAATTTCTTTTGACTCATTCAGTGTTATAATGCATTTTCCAGATTATTATAGCAATGCGGACATTGTATCAAAAGTGCAAGTTGGTACATGGAGATCTCAGCGAGTACAACATATTGTACTATGAGGTAATTAGCTAGTTGATGCCCCTTTTGTTGGGATTCAAAACTAGTCTTTTTCAGAAGTTAACCTTCAGATCCGGGAAAAAAGGAAGAAAATATAGCCAATGCCTATTTTTGGGTACTATATGTAGAACAAGACTTTTAGCGGTATTAGACTGAAATTCAATTATTTTTGGGCAGGGTCACTTGCACGTCATTGATGTTTCTCAGGCTGTTGATCTTGACCATCCACATCCTCTTGACTTCTTGCGTGAAGACTGTGTTCATGTTTCTGTAAGTCATATTAGCTAGATATCTTCACATGTTTGTACTGATGATCCCATAAGGAAAATTCTGACCTCGAACTATCAATTTGCAGGATTTCTTTAAAATATGAAACAGATTTGCATTTACCTCTTCTTTTCCTTTTCTTTATCTTGATAAAACAGGGCTGATAATTCTATAAAAAACCATTGGAACAGTTCAGATGAATGTATCTTATTTGAGCTGATTGTTTATCCATTTGAGCTGGTTGATACGATCTTGTTTGCACTGAAGCAAATGTCGACATTGTGTATCCATTTGAGCTAATTTTTTTTAAAAAAATAAATAAATGGGACCCCAGTATTACAAAAAACCGGGGTCCCGAATTTTAATTTTTTTTTTAAAAAAAGAGACTTGTTGAGGCGGGCCTCCATAGGCCCGCCTCAACAAGTGGCTTTTAGAGGCGGGCCTCCATAGGCCCGCCTCTAAAAAACCGGGATCCTGATTTTTTTTTATTTTAAAAAAGACTTGTTGAGGCGGACCTCAATAGGCCCGCCTCAACAAGTGGCTTTTAGAGGCGGGCATCCATAGACCCGCCTCTAAAAGTGCCTCACTTTGGCGCCGAAGTGAGGGACTTGTTGAGGCGGGCATAGAATGCCCGCCTCAATAAGTACCTTTTAGAGGCGTAAAATGCCCGCCTCAAAAAGTGTCCCACTTGTTGCAGCCCCCTCACTTGCTGCGTACGGTATCCGCCTCAATAAGTGTCAAAACACCCGCCTCTAAAAGGGTTTTTTCTACTAGTGACAAATACAAGATGACGATTACCATGCCATATATAGATCACGACGAGACAAGGAACGGGGGACATCAGCATTCGGTACTCATTCGCTTACCCTGAAAAGAACTTACTAGCACATTCGCTCTAGCTCAATCTCCCCGGAATCTTGCTCAATCGCTGCCGGTCGTATCACAGAACAACCTGTCGAACAGGATCCGATCCCTTGTTCTCTAAGGATAAGTTGTACTTCGATTTGATTCAATCGCCAATAGATCAATACAATTATCTTTCTATTTTGCATCCCTTCTTTACTTGTTGAATGTCTGTCTGGTTTTGAGTGATTTTCTATTACCCGATCGACTCGTTACCCCGTCTAAGGCGATTTAGGTCGTCCGATCTTTTCGCCCCAAAACAATTTGGCGCCCACCATGGGGCAACTGGCCGATCACCATCTCGGAACCTTCCAACCATGACTATCAACCCACCTACCGGTACCGAGGAGCCATGCCTCGAAGACAACACCCAAGCTCAAGGAAACACAACCGAAAATCCTACCCCAACCCAATTCCAAGAGCTTTCCCAAAAAATGACTACCCTACAAGAGGAACTAGCACAACAACGCCAAAAGACCGAAGCCTTGGCTGCTTTATCCACCCAATCCGAGGCCAAAATTGCACAACTAACCCGTGAAAACGAGTCTCTTAAGTCGCATGTACAATCAATGGCTTCCGGATCCAGGCGGATGCCCGCCCACAGCAACATCCAGACGCGTCTTGACATGAGTAGCGCCGAATTGACCCCTCAAAGCGTACGGCGTACCGGACACGTTGAGGGTACATCTCGAACTCCTCTAGTCAATCCATTTTCAACTAACAATGTTACTTTCTCCATACCGATCGGGTCAGCGGTGACTCGAAATGACGATCCATAGGCTATCAATCCCCCCGACATCATGACCCTCGTCCAGCAAACGCTCAGTCAGCACATGAAGGCACTTGATGATCGCATCGCTAGATATCCTGGAGTTCCACAGCCGATCGAGAAAGAAGCATCAGGCGGATTCGAGGAATATCCATTTATCGGAGACATCGCCAAAGTCGAAATCCCAAAGAAGTTCCACCTTCCCAGCATGGCGACATTCGACGGCACCAACGATCCAGATGATCACATTTCTCTCTATAAACAAAAATTAATGACTGCATCTATTCCAAGGGAGAGTCGCGAGGCTGTCATGTGCAAAAGCTTTGGCATGACCCTCGCAGGTCCCGCACTGACTTGGTTTATGCGTTTACCTCAGGGAATGATCGCCTCGTTCGCGGATCTGGTGAATTCCTTCAAAATCCAATTTGCCAGCAGTCGGAGGCTCGAAAGGCAGTCGAGTGATCTCTATCGAATCACCCAAAGGTATAATGAACCTCTTCGAAGCTATCTAAATAGGTACAATAAGGAGAAAGTCGCGATCCCCCATTGCGACGTCACCACCTCCATCGAAGCCTTCCGACAAGGTCTGATCAAAGACAACAATCTTTACAACAAGATCACCAAGTACCTGTGTAGAAGTTTCGAGGATGTCCAAGCCAAAGCCATGGCCGAGGTACATTTGGAAGAAGATCGTGAATCGCAAAAAGCATCCCACGGACCTGATCAGTCCGATCGCAAATCCTCCTTCGACAACCGTCAAGACAGACGTCATCACCCCTACCCTCGTAATCGAAATGAACAAAATCAGGTAAACTCTTTCCAAGACAGGCCTCAAGACTGGAGAGATGGTCCAGCGTTGCCTCCGAGGGTCCAATCTTACAACTTCAGTGTTTCCGTGTCGGAGCTCGTCAAGAGTTTCGACAAATATGGAAAGGAGGTAAGATGGCCCCGAAAGAGCGACCGACCAGACGTCAAAAAAGACATGAGTAGATGGTGCGAATTCCACGGTCACTCGACGGATGAGTGCATCGCCTTGCGTAAAGAGGTCGCCAGGTTACTCGCACAGGGGCTCTTGCGCGACATAATATCAGAACGAGCGAAGGCAACTATGGAGCGACGAGATCAGGTAAAACAAGATAAACCCCCATCTCCTGTCCATACAAAGATTTTCAATACCATTTCAGGGGGATTGGACGTATGTGGGAACACATACTCCACAGCCAAATGACATGCAAAAGAAGGCAAAGGCAATAAGCCCGAAAGCCGGAGTTCAGACAAACCAAGGTCTCCGACCTACCGACAGTCACGTTCGACGAGTCCGATGCCGACGGGTTAGAAAACCATCACGACGGTCTGGTAATCTCTTTATCTATCGGGAACTATTTGATACGTAGAGTACTAATCGATACAGGAAGTTCGACCAATCTCTTGACCTTCGATGCCCTCAAAGAGATGGGTCTGGGTGAAGATGACATGATCAAGAAATCAACTCCACTAGTCGGATTCAGTGGCGAAGTTAAACACATTATCGGCGAAATCGTTCTCGCAATGTACGCCGGAGGAGTCAATCGACATGTAAAATTTATAGTCCTAGACTGCCCATCTCCCTATAATTGCATTCTTGGCAGGCCATGGATACATGCTATGAAGGCGGTGCCTTCGACATACCATCAGATTATCAAGTTCCCTACCAAGTGGGGAGTCTAAGAAATCAAGGGAGACCAGAGGGCAGCCAAGGAATGTTACGTCGCCTCCATGAGAAGTGTTGTCGAGCATAAGGTCGCATAGCAATCACAGATCGGCGAAGGACCTAATCGATACGTCGAACCCGAAATGGAAAAACTCGACGAGATCGTACTAGATCCTTCAAAGCCAAACCAAACGGTAAGGGTCGGGTCGGACCTGGACGACTCGACCAGACAACAAATTCTTGATTTTCTCAGATCCAATACTGATTGTTTTGCATGGTCACATGAAGACATGGTCGGTATATCTCCAAACATTATTACCCATAAATTGAACGTAGATCCATCTCACCCCCTGTAAAGAAAAATCGCAGGAAATTCACCCCAGAGCGAAGCAAGATTGTCGACGACGAAGTCAAGAGCTTGTTGGAAACAGGAAAAATCAGGGAAGTTAACTATCCCGAGTGGCTAGCCAACGTGGTCGTAGTCCAAAAGAAAAATGGCAAGTGGAGAGTCTGCATCGACTTCACCGACCTCAACAAAGCCTGCCCTAAAGATTCATTCCCACTTCCTCACATCGACTCCATGGTCGACGCGACGGCAGGACACGAGATGTTAACCTTCATGGACGCATTCAGTGGCTACAATCAAATCCTCATGGAACCGGAAGACCAAGAGAAAACGACATTCATCACAAGCCAAAGTAATGCCCTTCGGACTAAAAAATGCAGGGGCTGCTTACCAACGACTGGTCAACAAGATGTTCAAAGATCAGATTGGGGACATGTTGGGCCTGGATTCTCCAGAGAAGATGGGTCAAATCGGTCGAGCCCAAGCCCATTACCAATCGGAAGATCGAAGAAGAAAGCCCAGAGGATCCGACGAGACGTCTCTGGTCGAATGCCTTCCGACAGGATCGCGAGGATCTCGCCAAGCATTAAATGCTAGATCATGCAACGGCCACCGCCTTCAAACCACCATAAACGCAGAGATTTAATGGCGCAATCTTCACCATCACTCCGAGCATTGAAGATGGAATATTCGGCCGAAGCATAAACGGTCACAAGAGTAAAAGACTTACCATATCAGGACGACGAGGGAGATAAGAAGAAGACTACACAATTACACACATGACAAGCGTTCGGAAAAAAGACAACTCACCAGAATAGCACTCTCGCTCTCCACCTAGCTCGCTAACGGCTGCTTACGCTAGATCCCTGTCGGTCGCCACTCACAAGTCGCCGGTCGAGTCCCACTCGATCTCTGGTTTTATTACGATAAGTTGTATCACGATTCAGTCTGATTCACACGACATCTAATAAGATCATCACGCTATTATACATTTATTCTTTGTTTATCTATTTTTGGCTTGGTTTGGATTGTTTTCTATCACCCGATCGACTAGTTACCCCGTCTAAGGCGATTTAGGTCGTCCGATCTTTTCGTCCCAAAACAATTTGGCGCCCACCATGGGGCAACTTGCCGATCACCCTTCCGAAACCTTCCAACCATGACTATTAACCCTCCTACTGACAATCAAGAACTACGTCTCGAAGACGAAACCCAAACTACAGAAAACCCAACCGAAAATCCTACCCCAACCCAGTTCCAAGAACTCTCTCAAAAAATGGCCGCCCTTCAAGAGGAACTAGCCCAGCAACGTCAGAAAACCGAAGCCTTAGCCGCTTTGTCAACCCAATCCGAAGCCGAGATTGCGCAACTAACCCGTGAGAATGAGTCTCTTAAGTCGCAGGTACAATCAGTGGCTTCAAGATCTAGGAACGCACCCATCCACGATGGCATCCGAACACGCCTCGACATGGACAGTATCGAACCAACGCCTCCAAGCGTATGACGTCCCGGACACACTGAGGGTACGTCCCGGACACACTGAGGGTACGTCTCGAACTCCTTTCGCTAGTCCATTTTCGACTAACCATGTCACCTTTTCTACACCGATCGGGTCTGCCGGGGCCCGAATCGATGAAACACAAGTTGCCAATCCGCCAGATGTCATGGCTCTTTTCCAGCAAACGCTCGACCGACACATGAAGACGATCGACGATCGCTTCAACAGGCTCCTAGGAGTCCCGCAACCGATCGAGAGAGAAGCGTCTGGCGGATTCGAAGAATCCCCGTTCGTCGAAGAAATCGCAAGGGTCGAGATCCCCAAGAAGTTCCATCTCCCCAACATGGCGACATTCGACGGCACCACCGATCTAGATGACCATATCTCTCTCTATAAACAAAAACTAATGGTTGCATCTGTTTCAAGGGAGAGCCGCGAGGCTGTCATGTGCAAAAGCTTTGGCACGACCCTCGCGGGCCCCGCACTAACTTGGTTTATGCGTTTGCCTCAAGGAACGATCGCATCATTCGCGGATCTAGTTAACTCTTTTAAGAGTCATTTCGCCAATAGTCGGAAGCATGAGAAACAATCGAGTGACCTCTACCGAGTCACACAAAGGTACAATGAACCTCTCCGGAATTATCTCAACAGGTACAACAAAGAGAAAGTGGGAATCCCCCACTGCGACGTCACAACGTCTATCGAAGCCTTCCGACAAGGCTTGGTCAAAGATAGCAATCTCTACGACGAGATTACCAAGTACCCGTGCAAAAGTTTTGAAGATGTTCAGGCCAAAACTATGGCCGAGGTAAGACTGGAAGAGGACCGTGAGTCGCGTAAAGCCTTCCGCGGACCCGATCCATCCGATCGTAAACATTCCTCCGATAACCGTCGAGACAGACGTCCACATCCCTATTCTCGTAATCGAAACGAACCAAATTAGGTAAATGCTTTCCAAGACAGGTCACAGGAATGGAGAGACGGCTCTGCGTTGCCTCCTAGGGTCCAGTCTTATAACTTCAACGTTTCCGTGTCGGAGCTCGTCAAGAGTTTCGACAAGTATAGAAAAGACGTAAGATGGCCCCGAAAGAGCGACCGACCGGACGTCAAGAAGGACATGAGTCGATGGTGCGAATTCCACGGCGACCACGGTCATTCGACCGATGAGTGCATCGCCCTGTGAAAGGAGGTCGCTAGGCTGCTCTCACAAGGGCTCCTACGCGACATCATCTCGGAACGGGCAAAAGCCACCATGGAACGCCGAGATCAGGTAAAACAGAACAAACCCCCATCTCCTGTCCATACAAAAGTTGTCAATACCATTTCAGGTGGGTCCGACATATGTGGGAACACATACTCCGCGGCCAAGCGACACGCCAAGAAAAGCAAAGGCGACAAGCCCGAGGCATCGAAACTCAAACCAAGGAGGGCATCTAACCTTCCGACGGTCACATTCGACGAGTCCGACTCCGACGGGTCAGAAAGCCACCATGACGGACTGGTAATCTCTTTGTCCATTGGTAATTGCTTAATACGGAGAGTACTAATCGATACACGGAGTTCGACAAACCTCTTGACCCTCGATGCTCTCAAAGAAATGGGTCTGACCGAGAACGACCTAATCAAGAAGTCGACCCCACTGGTCGGGTTCAGCGGTGAGGTTAAACACACGACCGGTAAAATCATTCTGACCACATACGCTGGAGGAATCAACGAACAGGTTAAATTCTTAGTCCTAGACTGTCCGTCTCCCTATAATTGTATCCTTGGCAGGCCGTGGATACATGCTATGAAGGCAGTACCTTCAACATATCACCAGGTCATCAAGTTCCCTACTGAATGGGGGGTCCAAGAGATCAGAGGAGATCAAAGGACCGCAAAGGAATGCTACGTCGCTTCCATGAAGAATGCAGTCGAACACAAGACCACATAGCAATCACAGAACGGCGAAGGACCTAGTCGATACGTTGAACCAGAAATGGAGAAACTCGATGAGATCGCACTAGATCCTTCAAAGCCAAGCCAAGCCAAACGGTAAGGGTCGGGTCGGATCTGGACGACTCGACCAGACAACAACTTCTCGATTTTCTCAGGACCAATGCCGACTGTTTCGCATGGTCGCATGAGGATATGGTCGGAATATCTCCCAACCTTATTACTCATAAATTAAATGTAGACCCATCTCATCCCCCTGTCAAGCAAAAACGCAGGAAGTTCGCCCCCGAGCGGAACAAAATAGTCGACGACGAAGTCAAAAGCTTACTGGAAACAGGAAAAATCAGAGAAGTCCACTATCCCGAATGGCTAGCCAACGTGGTCGTAGTCCAGAAGAAGAACGGCAAGTGGAGAGTCTGCATCGACTTCACAGACCTCAACAAGGCTTGTCCCAAGGACTCGTTTCCTCTACCCCATATCGACGCCATGGTCGACGCCACGGCAGGGCACGGAATGCTCACTTTCATGGACGCTTTCAGCGGCTACAATCAGATCCTCATGGATCCCGACGATCAAGAAAAAACAACGTTCATCACCAGTCAAGGTATCTATTGTTACAAAGTAATGCCCTTTGGTCTAAAAAATGCATGGGCTACGTATCAACGACTAGTCAACAAAATGTTCAAAGACCAAATCGGAGACACGATGGAAGTCTACATAGACGACATGTTGGTCAAATCCAAAAAGAAAGAAGATCACGTAGACCACCTACGCGACAGCTTCGAGGTGCTCAAAAGGTATAACATGAAACTAAACCCTACTAAATGCTCCTTTGGAGTGTCTTCAGGGAAGTTCTTAGGTTACATGGTGACACAAAGAGGAGTAGAAGCCAGCCCAGAACAGATCAAGGCTCTCATCAACCTTCGATCCCCCCGATGTGTCAAAGACGTACAGAAGCTCATAGGTCGGATAGCAGCTCTGAACAGATTCATCTCCAAATCATCCGACAAGTGCAAACCCTTCCACGACGCACTCAAGAAGAACAAATCCTTTCAATGGACGAAAGAACACGAAATAGCATTTCAGAACCTCAAAGAATACCTGGCCAGTCCCATGTTACTGACCAAACCTAAAGGCGACGAGCCCTTATTTCTTTATCTTAGAGTGTCATAGTCGGCCGTAAGCGCTGTACTGGTCAGAGAGGAAGACGGCAAACAGTCGCCAATATACTACGTCAGTCGGATGCTGTTACCAGCCGAAACGAGGTATTCGTCACTTGAAAAGCTCGTACTATCATTGGTAATGGCTTCGAACAAACTCAAACCATATTTTGAATCTCATACTATTACTGTTCGCACTAATCATCCCATGAGAGCTATCATGAGGAAACCTGAGTTCACAGGACGAATGACCAAATGGGCCATACACCTCAGTGGTTACGACATCGAGTATGAGCCTAGGACAGCGATCAAGTCGCAAGCCTTAGCCGACTTTATGGCTAATTTCAGTCCGACCCTAGAGCAAGAAGCCGCAAAAGAAGCGACACAACTACTCGCGACAGACGAGACAAGTACATGGGAGCTCCACACAGATAGGGCGTCAAACGCCAGAGGATCGAGGCTTGGGGTCGTACTGAAATCGCCACAGGGGGACAAGATAGCTCAAGCTGTCAGATGTGAGTGGGATGCGACCAACAACGAAGCTGAATACGAAGCACTCATATTCGGACTCATCCTGGCTCGCGACCTAGGGGTCCGAGAGATCGAAGTCATTTGCGATTCCTTGATGGTCGTAAACCAAATACAAGGGTCGTACAGTGCCAAAGATACCAGAATGATAGCCTACCTGGAGGTAGCCAAGAAACTTATCGGACAATTCCAGACATTCAAAATCCGACAAGTGCCTAGGGATCTTAACTCCCAAGCTGACGCACTCGCCAATCTAGGATTCGTCCTAGACCCGAAAGAGTTTCCACACATACCATTGGCCCACATCATTGACACCAATAACGACTGGACGCTACCTTACATCAGGTGGTTAAAAAACGGCATTCTACCCGACGACAAGATAGAAGCAAAAAGGCTCAAGGTACAAGCACTCTCTTACGATATCATTGACAATATCTTGTACAAAAGATCTGTTACAGGGCTACTCCTACGATGCCTTAAGACTCCAGAAGTCGGACGTATCTTACAATCATTACACGAAGGAGAGTGTGGCAACCACACCGGCGGACGAAGCCTCTCAGGAAAAGCCCTCCGAAATGGGTACTATTGGCCAACAATGAACCAAGACGCCATGAAATACACCAAGAAGTGCGACGCCTGCCAGCGGCACGCACCCGTCCATCATCAGCCTTCAGAGCTCCTCCATCCGACCCTGGCTCCATGGCCCTTCATGCGATGGGGAATGGACATCGTCGGAAAGCTTCCCCCCGCATCGGGTCAAAGAGTTTTCTTCCTTGCCATGATGGACTACTTCTCTAAATGGATCGAAGCCGAAGCCTACAGAGAGGTAAAAGATCAACACGTCATTTCATTCATAAAATGCAATATCTTGTGCAGATTTGGCGTCCCATCAGAAATCGTGTGCGGCAACGGTTCCCAATTCATCAGTCATAAGACTCGAGCCTTCTGCGACCAATGGAACATCAAATTGGTCACATCCACACCTCGGTATCCGCAATCCAACGGACAAGCCGAATCCAGCAACAAGATCATTATTAACAACCTCAAGAAACGCCTCACAAGGGCTAAAGGCAAATGGGCAGACGAACTCCCACTTATTCTCTGGTCCGACAGGACTACTCCAAAGAATGCGACCGGGCAATCGCCTTTCTCTCTCGTCTACGAGATTGAGGCGGTCATCCCGGCTGAGTTACTGGTTCCGACCGCTCGCTGTAACCTTCAGACAAGTGAACAGAACGACATCGAACTAACACACAATCTCGACACAGCGGACGAGATCAAAGAGAAAGCCCGAATCAGGATGGTTAAGTTCCAACAACAAGTCGCAAGGAGTTACAACAAGAACGTCCGAATCAAGGCGTTCAAGGTCGGAGACTGGGTCCTAAGGAAGACATTCCAGAACACCAAGAACCCATCCGACGGAAAGCTAGCACCACAATGGGAAGGACCTTACTTGATCACCGAAGTGGTCGGAAAAGGAGCGTATCAGTTAGAAGACAAAGACGAACAACCAATCCCGAGGAGTTGGAACGCAGCACATCTCAAGCTATACCATTTCTGAACCGATAAGGTAAAAACATCACGCAAAACTCTATACATCGCATATACATGGCTACCCATCGCATGCTATCATATATACATTGCCATCTGTCGCATATATATCGCATGCTATCGCATATACATTGCCATCCGTCGCATACATATCGCATGCCATCGCATATACATCGCTACTTTCTTTTACATGTCATCATCTGACACTAAGCGAGGATTTCCTCCTTACAAAAACACAAATGCAGAACAACATTTACATTGGACCCCATCGTCCGCAAATGGACCCAATCGTCCACAAATGGATCCTGTCATCCGCATATAGCGCTTACATTACACGATCGATCGGATTACGGGGAGATGACAACACAGGCACGTCGGCACACCGCCTGCCTTATACAAAACATAAGGTACAACACCTTATTACATTCACGCAATTAAACATAAGGAACAAACACCTTATTATATATTGCTTACCTCCCCGGCATAATGTCATGACTAACACATACACAAACACATCGCAGGCCTGCCCTACATACATACACACGGTGAAACCCCACTCGACGGAGCACACGGGTGAAACCGACATACTAAACGTCGTCGACAACTTCCTCGAAAGTTCGACGAACATGTACGAAACGAACTAGCATACAATTCTACATGTAAAAACGCATTTGTAGCAAAATAAAAAGCATTTTTATAAATACGCGACCCGCGATGGCGGACGGGTCGCCAAACCACATTGTCTGCCTACACATCTGTAGGACTTCACCAAACAGAAATATTCTGCGACCCGCGATGATGGACGGGTCGCCAAAACATACATTATCCAAAGGCACCAAATGTCTAAACCCACACACAAGTGGGACAAACAAAGTCAAGCATCGGGAACAACAACGTTACCTTCGGTAGGGGCTGGCTCCAATGGGGCTATCTCGTCGGTCGACTTAGCATCGCCAGAATGAGCTTCGTCCTCATCGGCATCTTCATCCACAACCTCTTCTCCGACGCCGGCTAAGCAGAACAACTCCTGACCGGGATCACCCTTTGGAAACATGGAGTCCAAAGTCTCCTTCTCCGCCTTCAAGTCCCAGAGCTCAGGCTTGCCCTCGTTGAACTCTTCAATCATCTCGATGCGCGATTTCACCGCATAGAAGGCCCCAATGTCGCCAGCAATCTGACCGTCGGCAATCCGAGCCCGCTTCACTCCCTCTGACATGCGACTAGCTCCCCTTGACAGCTCTTCAGCTCCCTGGTGAGACGACGCTCAGTCTCACGACAGCGACTCTCCGCTCCCTCCAGCTTGGTCCTTAAAGAGGCGAGGTCGGACTCTGACCTAGCAGCCCTGTCCTCAGCCTTGACAAGCATCGCCTGGACACCGGAGTAAGCTCCCAAGAAGTCTTGAAAAGCCTGACAAAAAGGCATACGACAACACAAATACGCGAATCAGAAAACACAGTCGAACAAAAGAAATACAAAAACGCACAAAACAAAGGGCAACACACCCTCCACGCGGAACTGCCTGCTTCACCAATGCAGTCCAAAGGGGAGACGTCCTTGACTTCCGACTTCAAAGTCGGGTCTTGAGCGCGAAAAAGATCAACGATCGACGGCCCTACGGCACCGATCTTGCCGACCCCTTCGGCGGTCGCGCCTTTCTTCTTAGGGACGTCCTCCGCCTTGACATCATCAGGACGAGCGCTCGCTTTCCTCTTAGAGCCAGCTTTAACCGTAGTCGTCAGGTCAATCAGAGCCGGTTTGCTCGACGCCGCCTTGGCTGCTGCTTTCCTTTGCTCAATCAAGCTTTTTCCCGATGCCACCCTCAGCCGAGCACTCGACCGACCACCAGGGGAACCTGACACGACAGGACAACAAAAAAGGAGAAATCCTAAAGTACACGACAAGGTGAAAAACAATAAAAAGACTTCTAAAGCCGAAAGTCTACCTTTCGCACGAGATGAAGAAACATTCGACATATCTTCTTGTGAGGCAGGAGTCGTCGCCAACAAGTTGACGTTCACAAATTTACTTTCAGACGCGGGAATCTCAAGCATAATCTTTGACAAGCCCTCTGATCGGCTACTCACTTCTAGATCCTTTGGTTCGGGGACTACAAAAAAGAAAAGTTAAAGCAAGAGTTAAGACACACAAATACACGAAATAAAAGACAAGTACATACTATCGACTCGCCACTCTGTCAACAAAAACGGACATTCTCCCTCCTTCTCCAGAGAAGAGCGTTCGACGAAAAAGAACTTCGACCCCCATCCGCGGTCGTTAACATCAGGGCTTTGCACCAAGGGCTTCCGACCAGGTTGGACACGCAACTGAACACGACAAGAACTCTTCGATCCTATGAAGTAGTTGTACCACAGGGCGTCGAAGTCAAAATCAGCCCCACTTTGAACATTCACAAGGTCTAAAACCCTAAGTACTCTCCACGCCTGATGCATTACTTGACATGGCGCCAGCGCCAACATAGCTAAGAAGTCCCTGACAAGGGGGGGAAAAGGAAACCTATGCCCTATTCTAAACGGGTAAGAGTAGAAGCAAACCCATCCCTCATAGCGAGCATCGGCCCTCTCGTCTGGGTGAGGCAGCCTGGCAACCGTCTCCGGCGGAAAACCTCCGACTTGGAGCACCTGATCCAGTTCCGCCTGGGACATAGTGCTAACCAACGCATCCGACTCCTTCAAAATAAAATAAGGAGGAGCTTCGCCTTCACGAGAATCGGAGAGAGTCTTTGACGACTCAGAAGCCTCGAGAGAAACCATTTCGAGAATGGGAAAAGAGGAGAATCGAAGAGCTACGACTAAGAGAAATCAGAAAGCTATGGCAAGAGAAACCAAGAGGCTTACCAGAAACTTGCAAAGGAAGATGATGAAGAGTAATCGATTCCTTCTGCTACGAATTTATGGAGGGAAGTGAAGGCCTGCAGAGGCGTCGCATCATGCCTCGGTCACGCGCCACGTAGCCCTGAGCAAACGCGCCAAATTGGAAGGTGGAGATCGAGTCTAGAGAAGTTGCCACGGATTCCGGTCAACTTGCCTAAACCATAAGCCCATAGCAACTTGGGGCTATTGTTGGGCCTGGATTCTCCAGAGAAGATGGGTCAAATCGGTCGAGCCCAAGCCTATTACCAATCGAAAGATCGAAGAAGAAAGCCCAGAGGATCCGACGAGACGTCTCTGGTCGAATGCCTTCCGACAGGATCGCGAGGATCTCGCCAAGCATTAAATGCTAGATCATGCAACGGCCACTGCCTTCAAACCACCATAAACGCAGAGATTTAATGGCGCAATCTTCACCATCACTCCGAGCATTGAAGATGGAATATTCGGCCGAAGCGTAAACGGTCATAAGAGTAAAAGACTTACCATATCAGGACGACGAGGGATATAAGAAGAAGACTACACAATTACACACAGGACAAGCGTTCGGAAAAAAGACAAATCACTAGAATAGCACTCTCGCTCTCCACCTAGCTCTCTAACGGCTGCTTACGCTAGATCCCTGCCGGTCGCCACTCACAAGTTGTCGGTCGAGTCCCACTCGATCTCTGGTTTTATTACGATAAGCTGTATCACGATTCAGTCTGATTCACACGACATCTAATAAGATCATCACGCTATTATACATTTATTATGTGTTTATCTATTTTGGCTTGGTTTGGATTGTTTTCTATCACCCGATCGACTAGTTACCCCGTCTAAGGCGATTTAGGTCGTCCGATCTTTTCGCCCCAAAACAGGACACCATGGAGGTCTACATCGACGACATGTTAGTCAAGTTGAAGCAAAAGAAAGACCACATTGAACACCTGAGGGAAGCATTCGAGGTACTTAAACGCTATAACATGAAATTAAATCCCACTAAATGTTCTTTCGGAGTCTCTTCAGGGAAATTTTTGGGATACATGGTGATGCAAAGAGGAGTAGAAGCCAGCCCAGAACAGGTCAAGGCCCTCATCAATCTCTGATCCCCTCGATGCATCAAGGACGTGCAAAAGTTGACAGGTCGGATAGCAGCTCTGAATAGATTCATCTCAAAGTCATCCGACAAGTGTAAACCCTTTCATGACGCTCTTAGGAAAAACAAATCTTTCCAATGGACAGAAGAGCACGAAGTTGCATTTCAGGACCTAAAGAAATACCTTGCTAGTCCCATGTTGCTAACCAAACCCAAAGACGACGAGCCATTATTGCTGTACCTAGCAGTATCGGAGTCCGCCGTGAGCGCAGTACTGGTCAGAGAAGAAAATGGCAAGCAATCGCCAATCTACTATGTCAGTCGAACGTTACTATCGGCAGAAATAAGGTACTCATCGTTAGAAAAATGCGTACTATCACTGGTAATGGCGTCGAATAAACTCAAACCATATTTCGAATCCCATACTATAATTGTCCGCACTAATCATCCCATGAGAGCATTACATGAAGGAGAATGTGGGAACCACACCAGCGATGCCTCAAGATCTATCACAAGGATACTCCTACGATGCCTCAAGACTCTAAAAGTCGGACGTATCTTACAGTCATTACATGAAGGAGAATGTGGGAACCACACCAGCGGGCGAAGCCTCTCAGGAAAAGCCTTGCGAAACGGATACTACTGGCCCACGATGAATAGAGACGCAATGGAGTACACCAAGAAGTGCAATGCCTGCCAACGACACACACCCGTTCCTCACCAACCCTCGGAACTACTACATTCGACTCTAGCGACGTGGCCCTTCATGAGATGGGGGATGGACATTGTCGGAAAACTCCCACCTGCGTTGGGTCAACGAGTCTTCTTCCTTGCCATGACGGACTACTTTTCTAAATGGATCGAAGTTGAAGCCTACCGAGAGGTAAAAGATCAACACATCATTTCATTCATTAAATGCAATATCTTGTGCAGATTTGGCATCCCATCAGAAATCGTGTGCGACAATGTCTCCCAATTCATCAGTCATAAGACTTGAGCCTTTTGCGACCAATGGAACATCAAATTGGTCACCTCCACCCCTCGGTATCCACAATCTAATGGACAAGCCGAGTCTAGCAACAAAATCATCATCAATAACCTCAAGAAACGCCTCACAGGGGCTAAAGGGAAATGGGCAGACAAACTCTCGTTCATTCTCTGGTCCGACAGGACCACTCCAAAGAACGCGACCAGACAGTCACCTTTCTCACTCGTCTACGGAAGCGAAGCAGTCATCCCCGCCGAGCTATTGGTTCCAACAGCTCGTTACAGCCTTCAGACGAACGAACAGAACGACGCCGAACTAGCACACAACCTGGACACAACGGACGAGAATAGAGAAAAAGCCAGGATTAGAATGGTCAAGATCCAGCAACAGGTCGCAAGAAGCTACAACAAGAACATCTGAGCCAAGATCTTTAAAATTGGAGATTGGGTCCTTAGAAAGACATTCCAAAACACCAAGAATTCGACCGACGAAAAACTCGCACCTCAGTGGGAAGGACCCTACCTAGTCAAAGAAGTAGTCGGACAAGGAGCATACCAATTAGAAGACAAACGGACGACCAATCCCGAGAAGTTGAAACGCTACACACCTAAAGTTATACCACTTCTAAACTAGTAAGGTAAGGCGCTAACATCCTTCCACCTATCGTACATTACTTGTTATCACAAGCATAACTCTATTTCTTGAAACTGAGCATTTACATCTAGTAAGGACATTTTCCTTGCAAACCTAAGTACAGGACGACATCAACATACATACTGGATCCAGTCACAAACGAAAGCGCTTACGCTACATTTACACGATCGATCGGAACACGGGGAGATGAACAACACAGGCACGTCGGCACACCGCCTGCCTTACACAATACATAAGGTTAAGACACCTTATTACATTTACGCAATAGAAACATATTGCTTTTCCTCCTCGACTTAAAGTCATGACTAAACATAAACACATACATTTACAGGCCTCCTTCTTTACATGCATGCGGCAAGCCCTACTCGACGGAGCACACGGGCAAACCCGACAGACAAACCAAAGGCGTCAATGACAAACTCCTCTCGAAGAGTCTGACAAAACGTACGAACACACAAAATGTACGATCCTTTGTAACAAATCAAATGAAAGTCCTAACATTTTTTACATACATACGACCCGCGATGGTGGATGGGTCGCCAAAACACATTGTCCGCCTACACACACGTAGGACTTCAAATTATCCACAAACACGTTCTGCGACCCGCAATGGTGGACGGGTCGCCAAAACAGAAAATATCCTACCCACACACAGGTGGGGTCACAAATCAAACTAAGAAAAACAGTCAGGGTTCGCAACATTACCTTCAGCAGGGGTCAGGTCAGGAGAAGGCTGGGGCTCAATCCGCACGATGTCACCAGAGTGGGCCTCATCCTCACCAGCGCTGCCGTCTAGGGTTTCCTCTCCGACACCAACCAAACGGAAGAGCTCCAAACCCGGATTTCCCTTCGGACACAAGGAATCCATGGTCTCCTTCTCCACCTTCAAGTCCCAGGTCCCCTGCTTGCCCTCTTCAAACTCCTCGATCATCTCGATACGCGACTTCAGCGCATAAAAGGCGACTACATCGCCAGCAACCCGACCATCCTCGATCCTAGCCTGCTTCACTTTCTCCTCGATACTCGATTGGCTCTCATTAAGCTCCTTTCGACAAGCTTCCAGATCGTCTTGACATTTCTTTATCTCCCTAGCAAAGCGACGCTCAACGTCCCTACAACGGCTCTCGGCTCCCTCCAACTTGGTCTTCAAAGACGCCAGGTCGGACTCTGATCTAGCAGCCTTATCCTCGGCCTTAGCAACCATCACCTTGAAACCAGAATACGCCCCCAAGAGGTACTGAAAAGTCTGAAAAAGACAAAAGCCAGTCAAGCTTCCATCCAACTACGAGAAAGAAAAATCAAAATTAAGATGCATCAAGACGACTTACCTTTCAATCTTCCACGCAGAGCATCCCGCTTCACCAATACAGTCCAAGGGAGAAACGTCATCGACTTTAGACTTCAAAGTCGGGTCCTGGGCATGAAAGAGATCGGCAATCGATCGACCGACCGCGTCAATCTTCTCGACTCCACGAGCAGTCGTCCCCTTCTTCTTTGGGGTCTCCACCTCCTTCGCATCACCGAAAGAAGTGCCTGCCTTCCTTTTCGAGCCAACTTTGGCCGAGAGCGACGATTCCGCCGGCGTCGATTTACTCGATGAGGCCCTGGCCGCCGCCACCCTCTGCTCAATCAGGCCCTTCCCGGACACTCCCTTCAAACGAGCACTCGACCGACCAGTCGGAGACGCTGACACGATAAACAAATACATAAAACCGCAAGCAGATGATAAAATAAAATAAAAAGAGTATACAAGCGCCAAACAAAAACTCACACTTGACCCTAGATGACAAAACAGTCGACATGACGTCCTGAGTAGTGGGAGAAGTCGACAACAAGTTGACGTTCACAAACTTCCGCTCCGTAGCAGGGATGCTAAGGATGATCTTTGTCAAGCCTTCCGACTGAGTATCTACCTCTAACTCTTCGGCCTCAGGAACTATAAAAAAGAAGAGTTAAAGCAAGGGGTTAAAACACATAAAACATGCAAAAAGAGGTCGAAAACATACTCTCGACTCGCCACTCCGACAACAAGAACGAACAGTCACCCCCTTCTCCAGAGACGAACGCTCGACAAAGAAAAACTTCAAACCCCAACCACGATCGTTTACGTCCAAATTGAACACCAGAGGCTTCCGACTCGGGCGAATACGCAACTGAATGCGAGAAGAACTCTTCGACCCCGGCGAGTAGTTGTACCACAAGGCGTCGAAGTTAAAACCGGCCCCGGACTGGACATTCAACAAATCCAAAACCCTAAGGATCCGCCACGCCTGCGGCATGACTTGACACGGCACGAGCGCCAGGGTCGCTAAAAAATCCCAAACAAGGGGGGAAAAAGGGAACTTATGGTCAACCCTAAACGGGTAAGCATAAAAACAAACTCATCTCTCATAACGAGCGTCGACCCTCTTGTCCGGATACGGCAACCTCACGACCGTCTCAGGAGGAAAGCCTCTGACTTGGAGGATCTGCTCCAATTCCGCCTCCGATAAAGTCCCCGTCAGAGCGTCTGCCTCCTTCAAGCTGAAGAGGAGGGGGCTCGTTCTTGATCGAGTTCGAGCGAGTAGCAGACGACTCAGAAGACTCACTGGAAACCATTTCCAAAACAGCAAGAGGGGGAAATCGAAGAGCAATTTTTTGAAATCTAGAGAAACCTACCAGATGAAGGAACAAGGAAAGAAGATGAAGCCGAATCGTCAGAAGGCTGATTCAAATTTATGGAGGGAGACGGCAGGTTGCAGAAATGTCCCATCGTGCCACAGGATCACCGCCACGTAGCCCTCGTATGATGCGCCAAAATCGGAAGGTGAAGATCGTGTGGAAGGGAAGTTGTTTGGACTCCATTCCACGGCTGCCTTGAGCCCAAAACAACTTGGCACTATTGTTGGGCCCAACATACTCCAGTGGAATCAAAGTCAGTAAATTGGGCCGAGATCCAAGCAAAGTCGAAGGCCAGGAAAAACCAGGAGGAGACGTCGGACATTCCTCAGACGCGTAGGATCCGACCAGCTCCGGAGATCTCGCCCAACACATTAAATGCTTGATCGATGGCAACGGCTACGGCATTAAACGCAGGGATAATGTGGGCATTCAAGAGCTAACCCCGAGGATCTTGCCCAAAATTAAATGGGAAATATTGCAAATAATGAAGTAACGGATACAAGATGACGATTACCATATATAGATCACGACGAGACAAGGAACGGGGGACATCAGCATTCGGTACTCATTCGCTTACCCTGAAAAGAACTTACTAGCACATTTGCTCTAGCTCAATCTCCTCGGAATCTTGCTCAATCGCTGCCGGTCGTATCACAGAAACACCTGTCGAACAGGACCTGATCCCTTGTTCTCTAATGATAAGTTGTACTTCGATTTGATTCAATCGTCAATAGATTAATAAAATTATCTTTCTATTTTGCATCCCTTCTTTACTTGTTGACTGTCTGTCTGGTTTGGAGTGATTTTCTATTACCCGATCGATTCGTTACCCCGTCTAAGGCGATTTAGGTCGTCCGATCTTTTCGCCCCAAAACAGTATTGTTCAAATTCCGAGATATAATTATCAAGATATTTCATGTTGCATATTTCGAGTGTGTTAAGTTTTATTTGCCATTCAATAAGTTTTTTATCCTTTTGATCTCTTTCTCCTATAAATTCTTCTTCTATTACTTGACAAAGCATTCTAAACATCATAGTAGGGGACTCGCTTGCTCTTAATCGTTCTTTTACATTATCTTCTATCCCTTCATACCAGTCGGCAACTATCCCATACAGACAATGCTCAATATAATTCAAGAAATTAGATGTTCCCCATTCTGTGTTCATATTTAAGACAATCATCATGCTCTTCTTCCAGAAATCTAAAACATCTTCTCTATTTCTCAAGTTGTCTAGGTTCAAATTATAGCCACTCTCACTTCGAATGCTTATTATTACCCTTGAGCTGGGGTTTTAGAAGATAGTAACTAAGGTCATCGATGCTAAGAAGGTTACCCTTGAGATGTACTAAAAATCCTTATTCAATGTTGTGGTAGCATAAATCTGTACCACAATAAATATTGATGGCGATGAGAACTCGCAACTCTGACGATCTTCCGGTGTCCTACAACCATCTTTCTCGTAGCCTGTAAACATAGAGAAATGCCAAAGGTGGGGCTTATCTCTCGTTTCACCTCCGACCCTCAAGTCAGTCTTGTGCATGAGAAGAGGCTAGGGTTTATAGTATGAGAACTGAATGTCAATCTTCTTTGATTAGGGTTTCAAGAGGGAATTAAATACTTACTCAATGTTGGAGTCATGAGCCTGTCTTTCTTAATGGGCTTGATATAAATAAAGGAATATAACTATCATCATTAATATTTAATTAAATAATAGAATAATTTTACCTCCACAAATGTCCCTCATGTTCCTTAAGCATCAATTATGGTTGTGGAAGCTGATTGTTGTAATATCTCATTCGAATTGGGCTTGTAGCCTATCATTACTCTGCATAATGATTTGCATGCTCTGCTCTTTCTTGGCTCGTTCTGACTTGTACAAAAGTCAACAACTTGTGCTTTTCGTAGCGTTGCAGCTAGTGTGAAAGCTAGTGCAAATATTCTTTCTAAGCAACTTGAGCTTCTCATAGCGTTGCAGCTAGCGTCGAAGCTAGGGCAAATTTGTTTCTAAGCAACTTGTGCTTCTCATTGCAGTTAGCGTGAAAGCTAGTGCAAGTTTTCTAAGCAGCTTTTGCTTCTCAGCGTGGAAGTTAGTATAATTTTTGTTTCTAAGCAGCTTGTGCTTCTCATAATGTTACAACTAGTGTGCAAGCTAGTGCAATTTCTCATAGGGTTGCAACTAGCGTGAAAGCTAGTGCAATTTATCATAGCGTTGCAGCTAGCGTGAAAGCTAGTGCAATTTTTGTTTCTGAGCTGGTCTTGCGCAACCGAAGCTTCTAAGATCAATACCAATTGCAAAGGAATAGACTGTGCCCCACTAGCGATACTAAATATCAGTAATGTTGACAATAATCAAAAGAAGGAATGAGGGTTGCTGGCAGCTCGTGCCCCTGCTGAATATAGGCTAATAGAATAAGATGACTGCTTATGCCCCTACTTCCCATTGGCTAATAGAATAAGATGGCAACTCGTGCCCTTGCGGCCTTTAAGCTAATAGAATAAGATGACAGCTCGTGCCCCTGCGACCCGTAGGCTAATAGAAAAAAATGACAGCTCGTGCCCCTACGACTCGTAGGCTAATAGAAAAAAATGATAGCTTGTGTCCTTGCGGCCTGTAGACTGATAGAATAAGATGACAGCTCATGCTCCTACGGCCCGTAGGCTAATAAAAAAAGACTTGATGGCAGTTCGTGCTACTGCAACTCGAATGCTAATAGAATAAGATGGCTCATCGTGCCCCATTTGAATGGAAATTGGACGTGCGCAATTCGGCTCCCTACTTGCAATCATGCATTCGAGAAATGTGCTGAACTTGGATCATGCTCCTCCATTCGCTTCTATCCAAAATAGCAATCTACTTGCACGAATCCATAATAATCATATGCTAAATTCCATCTTCATTTAAAATTCTAACCCGGTATCTCATATTAATTTTCAATTCAAATCTTCCTACGGAAAACTCAAATTAACTCTCACCATGGCCCATTAAATATAACGGCCCATTGATTTTTCAATTGCACCAAGGCCCATCATCAACTTATTGGCTATGCATACATAGTTTAAAACTAATGTATATTTTATGTAGAAATACAAATCATATTCTATACAATTTAGATGCATATACAAGTCATTATTTATGCACGCACATGTTAAAGTTTGTGCACGTTCCATCTCAAGCCAACAATTGGCCTGAAAAGAAATGGAAAAATTCAACCGGTAAACATCGATAATCAATGCCGATGATTGATTTGACCAGTCAACACTTAAAAAAAGTCATGTACATAGCTTATGACCTTTTAACAAAAATCTGATCCAAATATTTTGTATTTTTCTTATCCATAAGATATGACTTGCTCTCATTTATTATATTTAAATTCATTCTCATGTAACTCTGTCTATGTATTAAAATATACATTAACTAGTGTCATTTATGTGCCAAGCATGAGTTTTATGTCATATATAATGAGTAAAACTATTAATAATTATTAAAATTAATCTATGTATTAAAAAATAGATGTGGTTATATTGATATCAAAATCAGATTCGGATCATAATTTAGTATCTCAATCATCCATATAATTAGAAAATTTTGGATTTTTAATCTTTGTGATTAACTTATAATCTTTGTTCTTGATTTTAATTTAAATTAGGAAAAAAATAGTGACAGGTTTAGGATAATAATTTTTTCTTTAAAGTTAAATTTATTTTAAAATTTTGAAAAAAACAAAAAATGACATGTGACGGTTTTAATGAGAGAAAGTGTCATGTGGCATAATTAGGTTCTAGTTTAGTATATATATTAGATTAGTAAACGGTTCATGTGTGAACCGTTTGTCCCGTGTGAAATGGCGGACACATCCGGGCCGTCTAGTGGTTTTTTATCGTGTGGCTGAAAAGGTGCGAGTGAGAGGGAAAGGATTAAGAGACGCGCCAGCGTTTTTTGTATAACACGCGCATCGGCCTTGCATATTAAAAAAAAGAAGGCATTTGAAACGTCTTTTTGCTCTCTCTTCTCTCTTCTCTCTCTTTTATCAATCGGTTTCAAGGCGATTCAGGCACAAATTTTACCGTTATCTCATTCGTTCATATTGATTCTCCTTTCTCTTTTATAATCTTCACTCTAACTCGTCCAAAATGGCCTGAAATCAAAGCGAATCTTCATCTTCTCCGTCTTGAGGTGAAATAATCATATTCGTAAACCTTAGACTTTTCTGTTAATTTGTTTGTTGATTTTGTAACCTTTCAGCTTTTTCGTTGCATACAAGTGTACAAGTTTTTTTGTTTTGTTTTTCGAAATTTATGTGTTGATGTTTTATTTTGATTCTAATATTTCCATGTTTTTTTATGAGTGTTGTGTTTTAGTGGAGATTATGTGATATTTTCATATTTTTTGTGCACCAAATTCGTTTTGATTGTTCACAAAATTCACTTTGTTTGTGATTCACTATAAGTGTTACTTATTCACCGGTTCATTATGATTGTGTACTAATTTTTCTCATGTTGTGTACAGTTTCATCAGTACATTGTTCACCTTCTATCATATCATTTGTGCACCACTAAGTTCATGTTTTTTGCACAGGCTCAAGTTAATGTAAAATGCCAAAAAAAATCCATTATCAAAATGAAGTGCACAAAGGTGAGATATAGTGGTGCACAAATTATTATATTTCGATGCACATATATTCAAAAAGATAATGCACCAACTTTTTATGTGTGCACCTCATTACTTCTTTTCAGTGCATCACATCAGTCACTCTTGTGCACTCCCTTAGTTTAACTTATGGACCACATCATTGCTTGTTATGCACCTCATTACTTCTTTTCAATGCACCACATTAGTCTTTCTTGTGCACTCCCTTAGTTTTACGTGTGCACCACTTCAATGCTTGTTGTGCACTTCATTACTTATTTCCACTACACCACATCAGTCACTCTTGTGTACTCCCTTAGTTTAACTTGTGCACCACATCACTGCTTGTTGTGCACCTCATTACTTTTTTTCAGTGCACCACATCAGTCACTCTTGTGCACTATATTATTTTGACTTATGCACCACATCACTACTTCTTCTGCACTTCAAAACTGCATTTCAGTGCACCATATCAGTCATTGTTGTGCACTACATTATTTAAACTTGTGTAGTGCATCACTTCTTGTTGTGCACCTCATTGCTGCACTTCAGTGCACCACATCATTCACTATTGTGCACTCTCTTATTTTAACTTGTGCACCACATTACTTTTCTATGTGCACGTCTCTTTTATTTTGCATTTCTTGTTTTGTTATTGTGCATCTCAGTACTCTATCTTGTTCACTATAATACTTATTTGTGCATCACATTACTACATGCCTTTGTGAAGTTTGTGCACCACATTACTATAGTATGTGCACCAGAACACTATACATTTTGTGTACCACATCACTATATGTTTGTTCACCATTTTTGATTATTGGTATGCATCCGTTTTCTAAATTTGCGCTATCCTTCACAATTCCATGTAACACACTAGCAGTTCTCAATGTTGGTCAACTTACAATAGAAGAAGCTAAAGCGACTGAAATAGTACAAGAATTTGTCCAAGAAGATGAAGATGCTCGAAGAGGTGATATATTTTGTATTTCTATATATGTGCAACATATTATTTTTATGTGTGCACCAGTTTCTCTTTTCTTTATTGTATTGTAAGTTATGCATCAATGTATTATACAATTGTGCACCAACTTATCTCTATTTTGTGCACTACATTATGAAAAATTTGTGCATCAGTTTCAACTTGTTCTGTGTATCAGTTTACTATAAGTTGTGCACCACTCTTTTATACAATGTGCACTAATATGCTTAGTTTTGTGCACCAGTTTACTATAAGTTGAATGGTTCAACAATATTTACTAGTTATTATATCTTCATGGTATTGATTGTTTTTAGAGCAACGTATGAAGGCTAGGAACTCAACTAGTGTAGTTGGTATGAGTTCTTCTGCTGCTGAGAAGAAGGCAAAGGGTAATTACATTTTATTAAAAAATCAACAAATTGTGCATTGTAGTTTTTATAGTCTTTCTGCATTCATTGACCGGTATTTATTTGCATTTTTGTTTGTTGTAGGCAAACGTTAGGCGAAATTTGCTTCCACCCCTCTGTCAAAGATAAAAGAGTTTCTTCTTTAGATGGTGTGAGGATGTCCATGGTTGCTGCTCTAGAGGAGGCATCTAAATCCATTGGTCCCATAGCAAAAAATCAAAGCCCTTGTTAGAAGGCTTAAAGCAAGGGGTTTCTTTATCCTTACTTATAAATACAATTGATGTGTTTAATGTAGCTCAGGGGGCTGCATTATCTCGTATGGGTTTTGGTTTTCTGCTTACTTGGAAGATGAAGGAGCTGCTAGGGGGTTTGTGCTACTGGCCGGTTGATGATGTGCCAAAAACCTATCCGTAAGTGTACGAGATCAGTTGTAGTAGTCAAGTGTCGATCCCACAAAGACCAATGTAATATTAATTGTAACACTATCATTGAACTAGGCCGAAAAGATATGGAATTGAGAAATTGTATAATTAATCTAACTAATAAAAGCAAATAAATATGATAAAATCAAAGGGATAAATGTGTCTAAGGTTAAGGATCACCGCAACAATGTCTCTGTAAATAAAATTACACTTCACCTGAATCTAGTCCAAATTATTTGTAGTAAGATATCCAAGGTAATCTACTAACTCCTTTCAGACGATAGTAAACGTGCCTAGACTAAACTAACAATCCCTGTCGCGCAGAGCTAATCTCATCCAAACCATTTAACACACTTAGAGTCCAGTGATAAACTGAAATAATATTCGTTGTCGCGCTCCGCTAATCTAACTTAAACTTAGAACATCTATGATAGCCTATTAATCCTCAAGAGTTATTAAATTGCTTTGGCACAAATAATACTCAGGTTCAATTCCTAGGATTTCAATAGAAGTTATTACCTTTCAGTCTCAAACCCTATCTATCTACCTATTAAACTTATCACCTTTCAGTCTCAAACCCTAATAGGATCCATTTCGCATAGGCTAATATGGGTATAAAGCATCTAGGAATGAATCAAATATTGTTTTAATTCAGGCAAAGAAATAAATCAAATTACATACACATCGTCGGGATCACCCCAACCTTAGAACTAGAAATTTAGCCAAGCATAATTAAAGACATATTCAATAGATTTAAATTAGCCAACAACATATATGAAATATGCAATAAAAGCAGGAGATAAAAAAACTCTCTCAATGTCGAAAATAATTCAAGTTGACAAATGCTAAAACGTTAATACAAAAATCTTCAAAGTGCTAAAGGCTAAAATCCCCTCTTGAAATTCGTACCACTGTGCGGCCACCTCCTCTCAAATATACTCCAAAACAAAACTCAAGTCTCCCCACCTAATTTAAAGCTAAGATAAAAATAAAAATATTCAATCTACGTAAACAATATCTACGTAAAATAGGTATTAGACTTACGATTGATGGACTTTGTATTTCATATCTTAACTTTTCTGATGACACACTCATTTTATCTAATGCCTCTATGGATAATATGCTACACATCAAGACTATTCTTGATATGTTCTCACAACAAAGTGGCCTTGTAATTAGTTTTCAGAAAAGTACCCTTCAGGTTTCTGAGAATATCTCCAAATCATAGGCAATTTCATTTGCGAACGTTCTCAACATACGCATCACTATTTCTATGGAAAAGTATCTTGGTATTCTTATTATCAAAGGTCGCGTGAATAATCATTTTTTTGTGAATCTATTTTATCTCTTAAGAAACAATTATCCAAATAGAAGGTTGATTCGCTATCTCAGGCTGGCCGGACTATTCTTATTCAATCTAATCTCCTTTCTAAAGTTAATTACCTCATGCAAAGCTTCCTTCTTCCTAAAGGTGTTTGTGACAATATTGACAAAATAAACAAGGATTTCTTCTGGAATAAAACTATCCCCCACTTTCATCCACTAATTAGTTGGGATAAAATCTGCATCGTAAGTGCCTAGGAGGCTTAAACCTTAGAAAGACAAAAACTACTAATACTGCTCTCCAAATGAAACTACTATGGAAACTTCTGGTTGAACCAAACAATATATTGGTTCGGCTTATTTGAGATAAATACATTGGTTCAAATCATCTTCTTGACCATAAGAAGTCAATAAAACACTCTTGGCAATTTGGTAGACTTCTCAACCTAATTCAAACATTTTAAAAAGGGCTCTTTTGGCAACTTGGAAATGCCACACTGATAAATTTCCAGAAAGATAACTGGATTAAGCATCACAACTTGATCTCCTATTCTACGGGACAAGATATCAATACCAAAGTCGCATATTTCATTACCATAGACAAGACTTGGGATTATCAGAAGCTTATACAGTTTCTGCCTCCGTATATTGTCTCCAAAATTATGGCAATTCAGATACTTAGTACAAATATTCCTGATAAATTAATATGGGCTTCTTCACCTGATGGAAATTTCAACGTTAAATCTGCCACTCGGTTAGTCTCTCCAATGACATCGAGTCCTACTGATACTAGTTTCTCGTGGATTTGGAAACTTAACATACCACCTAAGATTCAAAAATTCTTATGGAAATGTTGTTTTGACTGTCTTTCGACAACTGAACGTTTAAATAGATTCTATAATCGAGTTTCGTCGCGTTGCAGTCTTTTTAATGAAGTGGATGAAGACACAAATCATCTTCTCTTTAGATGCAAATTTACACTTCATATGTTTCATCAAGTCTACCAAAAACTTGGAATATCTTACTCTTTTCCAAATGAGAATACTTTCGAGAAAGCTTGACTACTTTCCATCAATCTAACTCCTCCAATCCTAAGTTAGCTTATTTTTTATGGTGGAATATTTGGAATCACAAAAATAATCTCTTATTTGGACCATCTTCACCCAACCCAGCTGCATCCTCAGCTCACTCTACAATTACTTCTTTCATAGAATGGAAATCCATTCATTTGGATAAACCAAAGCACACAAAAACATTTCAAAACTCCAAACCATTGACATGGAAGAAACCACCCTCTCATTATTTTAAGTTAAATTTTGATGGATTTAAGAGAAACAATCTCACTTCTCATATTAGTTTCATCATTCGGGACAACCAATCCCAAGTTATACATATTAATAAAAAGCAGATTCTGAATACGTCTATACTACAAATTGAGGCTTACGCCCTCCTTGAGGGTATTCATCAGGCTTTACGCCTAAATATTAGAAATATCATTATTGAACGTGATAATTTAACTATTATTAATTGCGTTAATAAAGTATGAAAAATCCCTTGGGAAAATACGCACAATTATTATTGACATACTTTCCATATTGAATTGTTTTGATTCTTTTCGGGTCTTTCATTGCTATATGGAATGTAACTAAGCTGCATACTTCCTAGCATCAAATGATATTAACACTGTTCATATTCAGGATTAGATCACCAAGAATAAGCCTTCAGCTGCACAATCCGTGATTTACAATAGGAGAAGAGAACTCCACCCCTTGATTTCTACCACTTATTCTCGTATTTGAGATTTTCTGAAGATCATCCGCTACAATGATTTAGGCTGACCTTATACCTAATAAGGAGCCTATTGTTTGCTTGTCCAAAAAAAAACAATATCTTGTTATAATGAAACAAAACTCAATCCTCCCACGTCACTTTCCTCCACTTGCATGCCCAAGCTTTTTTCGTCCAAGCATGTTCCACGCCAGCACAAGTAGTGGGCCGACCAATTACTTGTATTTGTATTATAATCTAACTCTTGTCCCTTTTGTATTTTGGCTTTCAAAAATAGTCTTGTATCATCCATTAAATTAGACTTAAAATTCCTGAAATAATAAAAACACGAGTTTAGACTCCGAATACAAAATAATGCAAAATTAATTATAAAAATATGCATGAAAATGATCTAACTATGCAACTAGACTCCTAAAACATGTATAAATTAGGTGTTATCAGTTGACAAGTTTGATGGACCCTTTGCCCTCTTCGGATGGGTAATGATATGCCTAACATCCGCTTAGAGGATTCAACGTGCATCCGTACCTTGGTTTGTCGAGGGGTTTAATGAAGATTACTCCGAACTACATCGCTAGCCAAGATGTACTTAGGAATTGGAGGGAGAGGTATTCCAAAACAGGTCTTGTCTTGCCAATGGACGTGAGTAAGAAGCTTATTGAAAACGAGGAAGCTGATTTCATACTCGATCTGGATTTCGTTGTTCTTTTATTCTTTGTTGCTATCGAGAGCAATGAGAATGGTTCCATAACAACAAAAATCCATAAGTGATTTAAGTGAGATTTCACTAACCGAATGGAGGACTATAACTAGTGTGAGTTACTTTGGAGGAGGCAATATGAGTGAGGATTGAAGCTCCCAGTATAGCGTCATGTATGGGTCCTCTAATATTTCTAATTATAAGTCACTTACTTTTTGCTCTATATCTTTATTTGATGTGCATCATATTTATATTGATATGTGCACCATGACAAGGTACTTTTGTGCACCATGATATACATTTTTTATACAACATGATGTTCTTTTTTTGGTGCACTTTGATGTTTCAGATTTGTGCTTCATGATATAATATTTTGTGCACCATTTTATAAATGTGTTGTGCTCCTCATATTTGTTTTTTTTTTGCACGATTGTTTGAATTATATGTGGTCCCGTATTTCGAATCTTTGTGCACCTTAATATGTTGTTTTTGTGCACTTGTATTGTATTAAGTTGTGCACCATAATGTATGTGTAATCTTTGTTTTATTTTCTGTAGATTGTTTATTGTGACAGACTGAGCTTGATGGGAGATACCAATGTGAGAGAGTACCCCATAATTCATAACTACACGTCTTAGTTGTTGAAGTAGAGGCAGAAGACGGAACTTGATCTTGATAGTTTTGGTATAGGTGTTGTTATAGATCCACCAAACCTTCCACCTCATGCTGCACTTCCTGAACCACAAGTTGCCGTTACTGAGGAAGTTGATGAGAGTGAGCCTTCAGAGGGAGGGGATGTGGGGCTTGATCAAGGTTGTGACGGAGAAAAGGGAGGCTTTTATGCGTACATCCGTGAACATGCTGATTTGGCACAAATAATGGTTGAGGGTGTCAGGATGTTCTACAAGCATATTAAGGATGTTCCTAAGAATGTATTAGAGGCTTCCACTTTTCTAAAGATAAATGAGGCATGTGAGAAGATTATCAACCTCAAGGTTGTATCTAAATCTTAGCCTCAATCTTCCCACTCTGAAGACAACCAAGACTGGTACTTTTCCGACCCTGCCATTATCAAGTGCCTTGAAAAGATTAATGCAACATTCCTTATGGAAGTGAATGATCCTGTCGAGGAATATCAGATGCCGTCTAGCAATGCCATTTATATGGAGATGGGTTCTCCCACTACTACAATATTGAACAAATGAAACGGTCAAGTGCAGCGGTTTATGATTAGGAAGCAGTTTAGGGTAGCGATTTAGCTATTGAAGCGGTTTTTGCGAATATTGTTGTGGTTTGGTCAAAAGCAACTTTGCCGCAATTGTTTTAAATGGATATATTGCAGCAGTGTTATACCTAATGTAGCGGTTTTAATTTAAGATAAAAAAACCTATTGAAGCGGTTTAGGGTGGCGCGCTTCCAATTTATCCCCGTGCCTTCGCTTTTTCTTCCCGACTTCATCTAGAACAAATGAAACAGTAGGTCAAAAATTAAGATCCTCCAAATCGTTTCTTCTGGAAAGCTAGGGTTCTTAATTCGTTTGCTGCTTTGATCGTCTCTCAAATTCGGTGACAAGAGGCACAGTGTACTCTGTTGGGTAGAATCCAACAGCTCATCAAGATTGTCATCATCATTCAGTCCTAAAGTCTCATCTTCCTCCCCTCCTAAACCATTACCTCCTAAACGATTTCTGACATGCCCTTCATCATCTTCTTCTCCATCATCATCACATGATCCACCTTCATAATCCAAATATGGAGCTACACAATGTCTTCCAGTTGCAGTTATACTTCAAAACACGAAATTCCATAACTCACTCAGGCTCAGTATGCGTATCCCCTCCTACAGAATCTCTTATACCCTTTCACTTCCTAGACACAAGTGTCGTACATAGTCAATACAATAATTTAACCCTAAACCTAAACACAAAAACTAGGAGAAAAATGAATGATACTACCTTGGTATTTTTTCCCCACCACTCATCAGCTGCCGAGATCAATCCCTTCTAACAATCTCATCCACAACCAGTTTCTTGGTACCTTATTCTAGTCAATAAGGTCCAAATTGGTTTCACGTAATCAACTTGTTCTTGACAATATCATTGGTACACTTCATTCATGTTTGTTCCTCAAAAGTGTTTAAAATGCCCCCTAATTGAAAGACTAACCCTCCCTATGCTTGGTCTGATATGCCCGACATATGATAATCAATTTCAGTAACAACTCATCTGTCCATGGAAATTTATTATCCTTTCCCTTGCTCTGGGATGATTTCTCCAAGTATTGCTTGGATGATTTTTGGGACATTTCCTTCAGATTTTCAATCTAGTGTTCAACAACATATATCAAAGAAACACATGTTTTGTGATAGGATTGTTCATTGTATTCTACCAATGTAAAATGCACATTCAACTATACAAACTAACACATTCAATTAAACTAATTACATTATCAGTAAAATGCAAACAACTTCACAAACTAACACATTCAATCAAATTGACATTCAACTTTACAAACTAACACATTAATTAATCTAACATGCACATTCAATCAAATTCACATTCAACTTTTAACTCACATGATGGCTAATACCCAACAAACATAAATCATATGAGAAGCATATCCTCATCTTCCAATAAAAGTAACTCTATATCTGCAAAAAAAAATCATTCTAGTTAAAACATTCAAACAAATTTACATTCAATGATTCATCTGATAGCATCCCATGATACTCCTTAAAAATTAAGAGTACAATAGCTTATAGATGCACTATAAAATCTTGAGCAAAAACTTGATATAGTGTAGGATAAGCATGAAAAAGTGTAGCTCTTACTAGTATTCAAAAACAGACAAATGTATATCATGCATGATCATCTAAATATATGCACATAGCTCAACATATGTTAACACTTTATACTTTATAGAAGAACAATAAACATGCCTACTCCTACACTAATTAAAATTGATTTTTTTATTTATTACCCTAAAATTAACTTAGTCCTTGTTAGAACGTACACAACATCTGGAACCCAATTTCATGAAAACCCTAAATTCTTTAACACTCTAATATTGGATCCCTAATTCTCTAACCTTAATTCTAGAACCTTAATTATCAAAAAAAACAAATTTCAATCACACCTTTACAAAGAAATCGACCTAATCAAGTAAATTTAAGCTTCATAAACCCTTTATTTTCTATTAATCAAGCTCCACCTCGGCCATTGTTAACGAATCCTCAAATTTCAACATAATATGGTGTTCCCATTAGCAAATTTTGGCTTGAGAAATAAAACATACTAGATATGGGGTGAACGACAAGGGTGATTTCAAACACTATTGCACAATTAATTCTGCTTTGCTTTGCCTACACAATCAATCAAATGGTTTACTTAAACTTTAAAATTCGATAAAATAGATATGTAGGGATTTTAGATGCGTAAAGCGGAATTTCAGGAAACGATTTCCTAACATCTAACCAAGGATCTCATGCATAAACCAAGTAGATCATAGATAGGAAGAATCAAATACCTCTTGATGCGTGTTTCAATCTGCTGGAATGGAGAGAATAGAGCCTCACGTGTGACTCCTCTATTTGGTCCACCCGAGCTTGAATCTGGATCACCTAGGACTCGGTTGCTAGAGCGAGGATCCAAGGCGAACAAGAGAGATTTGGGAGATGGTGGCAACCGTACTCTTGGTGTGAATTAGGGTTACGGGCTTTTCCTAAAAGCCCTCCTTTTATATTGCCATGTGTAGATATCTTATTTCCTAAATAAGTATTTCTTTTATTATTAATAATAACACTTTATTATTAACAAGTCTTATCTCCCAAGTTATATCTTATATAACTTTATATTATATACTTTATATAATATGTCTCCCAACAACCTGATCCAGTCTAAACTCTAAGGGTGTGACATCGTAGGACCCGATAACAATAGCAATAGACTTTATGACATACTCTATAACATATAGTCTATAAATCATAGTTGGCTTCTAGCAAAGCACTATGACTACCTAAAATCACCGGATTAAATATCTCCATAAATGGTCCCACTTCATAATTAGTAATTGCACCTTTGATTAAAGGACACAATTCCTTCAATCTCCCACTTGTCCTTAAAACAAGTGTGCAATGTTAAAATTCATTTGTCACTTAGTGTCTTATCTGACTATATGATGAAACTCATCTTTACCATCAAATACGTTTCTTGAACTCTTGAGATCAAACTGTCAGTACGGATGATTACTAATAATCCATCCGAGCATGGCCATGCGTTTTCACAGTTCTCACTCTTCAAGTGGCCGAGACACCAATCCTTTCCAAATGTATCATGGTATACACGGAATAGGAGGACACATTCAATCTTGTAAGACTACAGCTCCCACTCAACTTTTGGCAATCCCAATCACTGCCTTTATAACTGCCTATTACGGTCAGCGTTTGACAGCGTCAAAGACATACCAGCAGTCAAATGATAACTATATCATACTCATGTCTAAGGAACTCACTAATCATGAATAATCCTAGAACTCCGCAGTAAAGTCCCGAGAAGTCCTAAGATCGGTCTGTCCGATGTGTATCAGTATACACATCTATGTAATCGATTAGACATCTATATGTCCCTATAACACATGAAACCCGGTGTTATCAATCAATCTCACATATGGTCTTTTGATCAAGTCATTTGTATCCAAGTTAACAACTTAGACCATGGACTTCTAACAATTTTATAATTTCAATTCACTTAATGGGGTTTCATTCACCAAAACAGTTTTGATGAGCCCATTTGATAACTATTAAATTATTTGGATACTTTATCTAATCCCAAGCAATGATTAAATAATAATATGAAACTCATATATAAGTCAAGCATAAATGTTTGTAATAATAAACAAGGTTTATCATAAAACAAACAATGTCTCAAAAGAACTCTCTAGTGTGTTTGAGTCCTTTGGCCCTAGTATGACTATCATACTTGGGCCTAGACATGGTCTTGGTCAAAAGGATCTGCAATGTTGTCGTTTGTGTGCACTTTTGATAAGCGGTATTTTACATAGCGCAACTAGTAGTTATTAGCATAGTTTTGTGGAGATTTTGGCTCGGTTTTGGAGCTAAGTCGATGCTTGAGGTGCGGAGCTACATTATGATTATTTGGAAGCACTTGCATGTTGAGGACGAGGCTCGAGGTTTCCTTGGCGATAAGACGCTCGAGGAGCCGGGCTGACATGAAGAGACGACGTTGAAGCTAGGAGAAGCAGCTTGACGCGGGCCATGGCGACCCACCGCGGGCCGACGCGGGCTAGGCTGGAGCTGGCTGACGCGAGCAGGCGGCGGCGGGTGGACGCGACTGGCCGCGAGTGGCGGCGGGCGGCGGCGATCGCCGGTGGTCGCGTTTTTGCTCCAGGAAGTTCTGATCTTTGGCGAGGCGAAACGGCGAGCGGAAGCGATCGCGTCCGGTCGCGTCTCTGGCGTTTCTGAACTTTCCCGATTTCCTTTTTGGCTTGACGTTTTGTTTTCCCTTAATCAATTCAGACGTTTTGTTTGTCAGTTTAGGTTAGATTAGCACGTTTTTGGCATACATTCATCTATCCATCATCATTCCCTCTCTCTCCTCTCATCATCTATCTTTTCCATCTCTTTTCTTTCTTTGTTTTTCTCAAGAACGTTTTTCTAGTTTTCTCCATGGTTTTGGATTTCGTGAAGAACATGAACCGGAACTAAGACCCTTGTTTTGCCTAGCGTGGAAGCACTCGATTAATTCAGTTGTAAGGTTTTATCTCTTGTTCGTCCCTTTGGATTTTTGTATTGATTTCCTTGAGCATAATTCGGATTTCTATATTGTTGGCTAGATTGACATCCTAGTTCGATTTTATAGTTTTCTAATTGCTAGAATAGGGATAGACGGTGGAATCCCTAATCACTTGTAGCAACCACAATTGTATGAAATTGGTATATTGAATTCAATTGTGAAAAGGAAATTGATTTGCATGTCATACTTGCGGTGTTGAGTCTTTGCTTGCAATCCATTATTTCTTATGCCCTATGCTATTGATTGAATCAACTTAGGAGGTCTTCTAGGTTTTCAATTAGTAAGTATTAGCAAGACCGGTTGGATTGTTAATATACAAAAAATCAGAATTGGGACAAATCCATAGGATTATGATGAACATGAAATGAACCGAATTGCAACTTGGTTAATTGATGTGTGGAAACTTGCTAGGTGAAACTCTTTCTCCCATTGTTTAATCTGATTTTTGTGCTATTGCAATTGAGTAGTTTTAGTAGAAAACCAAATCCCCCCCCCATTTGTTCTTTAAAGTTGATAAATTAGTAGTTACATTGAAATTGACATTTTAACTCCCTTGGGTACGATTCCCTACTTGCATGCTATACTCTAGTTGCATATTAGGATTACTTTGATAGTGTGAACGACTGAAAATACGCTATCAAATTTGGCGCCGTTGCCGGGGAGTTAATATTTGTTCTTTTCTTTGTAATTGTTTGTTTGTCAACCCTTTGGTGTGAACCATTTGTATGGTTCACACCCGTGCTACTGATTCTTTGATTGTTGATTGTGATCCAGAAATTGAGCGGACATTTTTAAGGAACCGAAGAGCAGCCCGTGATTTGTTGAACCAAACTGAGATGGGTGACCGGACGTTGAGACAGCTTACCGCTCCTAACTTGGAGCAACAACCTTTGGCTATCACCATTCCTGAGTTAGCCGAAGGAGTGAATTTTGAGTTGAAGGCAGGATTGATTCATGAGTTGCCTCATTTTCATGGTCTTGCTGGAGAAGACCCGAACAAGCACTTGGCGCAATTTCATGCGGTGTGTTCTAGCATGAAGCCAAGAGGTGTCACTGCCGATGCCATCATGTTGAGAGCATTTGGATTCACCTTGAAGGATGCTGCAAATGATTGGCTATATTACCTTGCTCCGGGAAGTATTACGACATGGGCTGAAATGAAGAAGGCTTTTCTCGAAAAATACTTCCCGGCCACGAAGTTGAATAGCTTGAAGAGAGCCATTGCCACCATTGAGCAGCAAGGAGGCGAGAGCTTGTACGAGTATTATGAGAGATTCAAGCGGCTATGTGCAAGTTGCCCATATCATGGGTATAGTGAGCAAGATCTCATCCTCTACTTGTTCAACGGTCTCTCGGATGAGGAGCGTAGGATGGTGAATGCCGCTTGTGGAGGTAATATTTTGAACAAAACTCCTACCCAAGCGTTTGAGATGTTTCAGGAGCTATCCGAAGGCTCAAGGCAATTTAGCAAGAGAGAGAGTCTCAAGGCTGTGAGTGCTTCTTCATCAAAGATTGAGTCTGATGTGAATGAGTTGAAGGAGATGATGAAGTGCTTTATGCTGAATGGCACTTCATCTCAAGCCCGACCTTGTGGAGTTTGCAATGAAGTGGGGCACCCAAATGATCAATGCCCTACTCTTCAAGAGTCAAGTGCTGAGGTGAATGGTGTTGGAGGATGGCAACCAAGACCAAATTATAGAGATCATCCAAATATGAGGTGGAGTAACACGCACAATGTTGAGAACCCTCATCTCTTGCAACCATAACAACCGAGGCCACAGTACAACCCGAGACAAACCATGTCAGCTGAAGACATGATCAAGTCGTTGGCTCAATCGGTTATACAAAAGGATGCTGAGACAAAGTCGTCTATTCAGAATCTTGAGAGACAAGTGGCACAAATTGCTCAATCCGTGAGTAATCTAGAGGCTCATGTATCGGGAAAATTACCGTCACAAACGGTAGTCAACCCGAAGGCGAATGTGAGTGCCATTACCTTGAGGAGTGGGAAGTTATTGGACCCTTATGCTGAACAGGGTGATTTGCAAGACGGTTCTGCACCGTGTGAGAACAAGAAATGAGGACCCGAGGCGGCCTACCGAGATTGTGTGCTTGATGAGGAAGTGTCACCGGAACAACACCGGCGATCGCCCTCATCCGCGGACACTCGCCGTTTCACGCCAGAAAGTTGCCCAGAAAATCAACCTCACCGGCGGCGATCGCGGTCACCCGCCGGAGGTCGCGGTTTGGCGGCAGAACTCCCAGCTCAGGAACGGCGATCGCGTGGACCCGCCGTGGCTCGCGGTTTGAGCCCAGATCTTGTCGACGAGTATGTTCGCCCGAGCTTTCCACCGCTTTGCTCTCAGAAGCCGGCCCCGCCTTTCCCTGAGGCGTTGAAGGACACTAGAAGACCGGAGAGTGACAATGAGATGTATGAGACCTTTAGCAAGTGTCAGGTAAACATTCCTTTGCTAAAATTGGTTAAAAGTATTCCTAGATATGCTAAGTTTTTAAAAGAAATTTGCACTATCAAAAGGAATCAAAAATTGAAAGGAAAACAAAAGGTCAAAATTAGTGAGCATGTTTCCGCGGTTTTTCAAAAGAAAATGCCTAAAAAGTGTGGTGACCCGGGTAGGTTTAGCATTCCATGTGTGATTGGTGATACTAAAATTGAAAATGCTATGCTTGATCTTGGTGCATCTATCAATGTTTTGCCTTTGTCCTTGTATGAATCCCTAGGATTAGGACCTTTGCATGAGACCGGTATTGTTATTCAACTAGTTGATAGGTCTAATGTGTATCCTAAGGGAGTGGTTGAAGATGTACTTGTTATGGTTGGTGATTTGATATTTCCCGCTGATTTTTTTGTGTTGGATATGGAGCATGACAAAGATGCGGCCCCTATGCTGTTAGGTAGGCCTTTCATGAAAACAGCACAAACTAAAATTGATGTTAATAGTGGGAAATTGACTATGGAATTTGATGGGGATGAAGTTGAATTTAACATCTATGATATGAAGCCCGTTGTTGATTCCTCTTTGAACTTTGTTGATGTAATGACTCCTAACCCTTTGGATGAGTTACAACCTATGATTGAGGATTCTAACATGACAGCTTTATTGGATGAGAAGGGAGAGTCCCCTAACTCTCTTTTGGGCATTGTCCCCATTGTGCTAACTCCGAGCAAGAAGCTTTTTTCTTCTTCTTTTGTGCAGGCCCCGGAAGTTAAGTTTCAACACCCCCCTGATCCATCGAAGTATGGGGGGAAGGCAACCAAGAAGGTAAAGATGGAGGAGCCACCGAAGGAGTCAACTACCAAGAAGCATGGTCTAAGGTTTAAACCTTTCCATGAATGGTTCAAGAAGGAGGTGCTCAATGAGAGGGTTCCTAAAGGACCCGATGATATAGATTGAGGTTGTGTGAGTAGTATGTCGAGCCACGACAATAACTAAGGCGCTTCTCGGGAGGCAACCCGAGGTTTGAGATGCTTTATTTTATTTTTTTCTTTTTGTTTATTTTTTAATTGTCATTTTTAGTGTTTTTGTGGTTAGGGAAGGATGCCCGAGGCACAGGTTCAGCTACAATCTGTAGCCAAAACCGCTGTAAGTCTTTCTTCCTTTCTAAAAAAAAAAAAAATCCTTGGATGTGCGGAAAACCCGCAAGGGCCGCATAGGTAATAAGAAGGTGACTCGCTCAACCCCAGGTTGAGGCAAAAATGAGTCTTGGAGTGATGCGAGATTGGTGTTCCCCGAAGAAGAGCTTGTGATTGTAGGTTGCAAACTACGATCACGGGTTTGTGCTTAGCAACCTTCCGGAAGTTGGTGATTTGCTGAATTCGCCATTCATTTTTCTTCTTCTGTGGATCTTCAATTTCGGCGTTCTTCCTTGTTACCCATTGTTTTGGATGAGCTGGACATTATTGGATCATCATTGAGCTCATCCCACTTCTACTACACCTTGTGCTTCATTGGAGGGAGACCATCCGGTCTCGTATGTGAGTCTTCTATTTTCTTTCTCCCCGTGCTTTTACCTTGTCTTTCATTCCATTGGGGACAATGTCATGTTTAAGTATGGGGGAGAGAATGTATTCACATGTTTTATGGTGTTGTGCACTTGTGTATGGCTGATGTGTATGAATTTTTGAAAATTTTGAAAAAGAAAAAGCCAAAAATATGAGAAAAAGGCAATCAAAATCCTGGGATGAGCTGAAAAGCTCAGATAAAAAGCAGGTAGTCCGACCGACTCTAGGTTGGTGCAAAAATGGACTTGAGTGATGTGAGCAACATGTGAGATATCTAGCAAAATGAAATGAGTGGTTAGGTGAAAACCCGAAAGGACGCCTAAGCAAAATGAGTGTGAGTGATTTAGGATTTTCTTGCTTGGCGTTGGTGTCATAAGAAGAGGTGTTATAAGGAGTTCTGGTAGGATCACTCATGGAGCGATAAGGATATAGATTGGAGTTTATGCATTGCTCATTTTTGATTGTTTGGAGGCGAAGTGTTGAGTCTTGTAATTGCTAGTTTCATGTTCTTCCTTACTTCCTGAAACCTGTGTGCTGATTGGAGGAGTGAGTTTTCTTTTAGCTTACTCGAGGGCGAGCAAGGTTTAAGTATGGGGGATTTGATAAGCGGTATTTTACATAGCGCAACTAGTAGTTATTAGCATAGTTTTGTGGAGATTTTGGCTCGGTTTTGGAGCTAAGTCGATGCTTGAGGTGCGGAGCTACATTATGATTATTTGGAAGCACTTGCATGTTGAGGACGAGGCTCGAGGTTTCCTTGGCGAGAAGACGCTCGAGGAGCCGGGCTGACATGAAGAGACGACGTTGAAGCTAGGAGAAGCAGCTTGACGCGGGCCATGGCGACCCACCGCGGGCCGACGCGGGCTGGGCTGGAGCTGGCTGACGCGAGCAGGCGGCGGCGGGTGGACGCGACTGGCCGCGAGTGGCGGTGGGCGGCGGCGATCGCCGGTGGTCGCGTTTTTGCTCCAGGAAGTTCTGATCTTTGGCGAGGCGAAACGGCGAGCGGAAGCGATCGCGTCCGGTCGCGTCTCTGGCGTTTCTGAACTTTCCCGATTTCCTTTTTGGCTTGACGTTTTGTTTTCCCTTAATCAATTCAGACGTTTTGTTTGTCAGTTTAGGTTAGATTAGCACGTTTTTGGCAGACATTCATCTATCCATCATCATTCCCTCTCTCTCCTCTCATCATCTATCTTTTCCATCTCTTTTCTTTCTTTGTTTTTCTCAAGAACGTTTTTCTAGTTTTCTCCATGGTTTTGGATTTCGTGAAGAACATGAACCGGAACTAAGACCCTTGTTTTGCCTAGCGTGGAAGCACTCAATTAATTCAGTTGTAAGGTTTTATCTCTTGTTCGTCCCTTTGGATTTTTGTATTGATTTCCTTGAGCATAATTCGGATTTCTATATTGTTGGCTAGATTGACATCCTAGTTCGATTTTATAGTTTTCTAATTGCTAGAATAGGGATAGACGGTGGAATCCCTAATCACTTGTAGCAACCACAATTGTATGAAATTGGTATATTGAATTCAATTGTGAAAAGGAAATTGATTTGCATGTCATACTTGCGGTGTTGAGTCTTTGCTTGCAATCCATTATTTCTTATGCCCTATGCTATTGATTGAATCAACTTAGGAGGTCTTCTAGGTTTTCAATTAGTAAGTATTAGCAAGACCGGTTGGATTGTTAATATACAAAAAATCAGAATTGGGACAAATCCATAGGATTATGATGAACATGAAATGAACCGAATTGCAACTTGGTTAATTGATGTGTGGAAACTTGCTAGGTGAAACTCTTTCTCCCATTGTTTAATCTGATTTTTGTGCTATTGCAATTGAGTAGTTTTAGTAGAAAATCAAATCCCCCCCCCCCCATTTGTTCTTTAAAGTTGATAAATTAGTAGTTACATTGAAATTGACATTTTAACTCCCTTGGGTACGATTCCCTACTTGCATGCTATACTCTAGTTGCATATTAGGATTACTTTGATAGTGTGAACGACTGAAAATACGCTATCAACTTTGCACATCCTCACATCTCCACTATCAACATAGTGTTTGATCATATGGTACTTCCGTAGAACATGTCTGGATTTGGAACTCTTCCAACTGATGGCTCCTTCATTCAGAATGAAGACATATCCAGACTGAGATTCAAAATCATTTATGTCTGTCTGAAAACTTGCATCAATATAGCCATTGACGACCAGCTCGTTATCACCTCCAAATATCAAGAGATCATCCCTAGTCCTTCGTAAGTACTCCAGGATGTTCTTGGTTGCACACTAATGTGCATCACCCGGGTTTGATTGGTATCTTCTACACATACTCAAAGCATATGCAACATCTGGGTGAGTACAAGTCATTGCATACATGATGGATCCTATGGCTGAGGCATAGGGAATCCTGCTCATCCTTTCAGCCTCACCAAGTGTCTCAGAACACTGGCTCTTGCTGAGATATAAGTCATGCTGCATAGGCAGGAACCCTTTCTTAGAGTCTAGCATATTGAATCTCTCAAGGACCTTATCTACATAAGTTTCCTGACTCAGACCAATGAGTCTCTTAGATCTATCTCTATAGATCTTAATGCCTAATATGTACTCAACCTCTCCCAAGTCATTCATTGAGAAGTACTTCTTAAGCCATTTCTTAACTGTCTCTAGCATAGGAATGTCATTCCCAATGAGTAGTATGTCATCCACATACAGAACTAGGAAGGCCACTTTGCTCCCACTAAACTTCTTGTAGACACAAGGCTCTTCTTCGCATCTGACGAAATCAAACTTTTTGACCACTTCATCAAAACGAAGATTCCAACTCCTGGATGCTTGTTTAAGTCCATAGATGGACTTCTTAAGCTTGCATATTCTCCTAGGATTTGCCAAATCTCATAATCATAATAAGCGGCAATCGCTAGGGGTATCCTAATGGACCTGATCATAACGACCGATGCGAACGTTTCATCATAGTCAGTACCATGAACCTGTCTAAATTCTTTTGCAACTAGTCTTGCCTTATAGACAGAAACGTTTCCATCCTTGTCAGTCTTGATCTCAAAGACCCATTTGCATCCAATAGGTTTTACCCCATCATGCAAATCTATCAAGTCCCATACTTGATTCTCAGACATGGATTCCATTTCGGATTTCATGGCTACCAGCCATTTCTCGGAGTCGGGGTCCGCCATCATTTGCTTATAGGTCGCAGACTCACCGTTCTCTAAAAGTAAAACGTCAATGCTAGCAGTCAAGACGTAATCCTCATAACGTCTAGGCTACTGCCTTAGCTTGTCTGATCTCCAAAGTGGTCCAACAATAGGAGAGACTTCAGCTGCTGGGTTGACCACATCTGTATGCGGGACCTCAGGTGCTTCATCAACTTGAAGAATTGCATCTTGAATCTGGGCGGTTTTCCTTTGAGAAGGTACGCCTCCAAAGTCAAGTTCCTCAGTGACATCATCTATGTCCTCGTGTTGTTGGGTTTGTTGCTCAGCTTGAATCTCATCAAGCTGAACATTTCTCCCACTTGGCTTCTTGGAAAATAAATCCTTTTCCAAAAAGACACTATCCCGAGCAACAAACACTTTGTTCTCAGCGGGATTGTAGAAATAATATCCCCTTGTTTCCTTGGGATAACCTATAAAGAAGCATTTGTCTGATTTTGGTGCTAGCTTGTCAGATAGTAAACGCTTTACATAAGCTTCGCATCCCCAGACCTTCAGAAATGACAAGCTAGGAACCTTTCCATAACATATCTCATGTGGTGTCTTGTCAACTGATCGTGACGGAGTCCTGTTTAGTGTGAACGCAGCAGTGGTGAGGGCATATCCCCAAAAGGATGTAGGAAGATCAGCAAAACTCATCATTGAGCGGACCATGTCTAACAATGTCCTGTTCCTCCTTTCAGATGCGCCATTCAATTGTGGCGTGCCTGGTGGAGTCAGTTGTGTCAAAATGCCACAACTCCTCAAGTGATGGTCGAATTCTTGGCTCAGATATTCGCCCCCTCGATCTGATCGGAGTGCCTTTATCTTCTTGCCAGTTTGTGTCTCAACTTCATTCTGGAATTCTTTGAACTTTTCAAAGGACTCAGATTTATGCTTCATTAAGTAGATATACCCATATCTACTAAAATCATCAGTAAATGTAATAAAGTATCGATAGCCTCTCCTAGCTTCTGTGCTCATAGGTCCACATACATCGGTATGTATGAGAGCTAAGAGCTCAGTAGTCCTCTCACTCATACCAGTGAAAGGTGACCTTGTCATCTTGCCCATCAGACATGACTCACATGTTTCAAATGATTCTAAATCAAATGACTTTAGGCTACCAACTGTTTGGAGTTTCTTCATGCGTTTGATGCTAATGTGACCCAAGCGACAGTGCCATAGATTGGCTTCACTTATATTCGACTTTTGCCTCTTTGTATCAACGTTATAAATTTCAGATTTGAGGTCCAACATGTATAGTCCACTACTACTCACATGGGCTCGAGCATAGAAAATGTCATTCTTATAAATGGAAAAACAATCCTTAATGACAAATTTATAACCCTCAAGGTTCAAAACTGAAATTGAAATCAAATTCTTAGTAATAGATGGAACAAAATAACAATTATAAAGTTCTAAAACTAAGCCAGAAGGTAGAGGTAGACTATAATCTCCAATGGCAAGTGCAGCAACTCTTGCTCCATTTCCAACACGGAGATCTATCTCACCCTTCTGCAACCGTCTCCTATTTCTTAGTCCTTGCACATTCGAAATAATGTGAGAACCACATCCTGAATCTAATATCCAAGAATGAGACTTGGTTGATAGGATTTCAGTAACGTAATTACCTGAAGTGGAGACTGCTCCCCTCTTCTTTTCTTCCAGGTTTTTGTGACTTGCCTTCTCCTCATCAGATGAGGTGGCAGTCAACTATGGGATGGGGGTTTCAAGGACATCCTTGATAGCATCATGGCCAGCCATCAGATGGTTCACTAAGGGGCTGAGTCAACCAAGACCATGGCGTCCTCCCTGGAGTAGTACTTAGCTCAGTTTATTAGTTATTTCTATATTATTAGTTATTTCCAGTTTTAGTATGTTTTCCGTTTTAGTATTTTTATTCCAGTCATTTCTATTTCGGGCGTGTGCCAACTCTTGTAGAGTGGGCCGGCCCATTTAGCTAGAATTAGGCCCAAGCCCATTAGGGTTTTTGGGAGAGTTCTTTGGCTATAAGTAGCCCCCTTTGTACTTCATTTTAATTACGTTGGATTTTAGTTTACAAGTTGAGTTCGCTCCTTAAAAGTTGAGTACGCTCCTTCCTTGAATCCTAACATCAACCCTTCGATCTCCGGATCAACCTATCCCGTAGCTCGTCGCTTCGAGCAAATCATTTACCGTCTCTTCGGTACTCAAGATCATCTCTTTGACCTCTTCGTCATCTCTTTGACGCGTTAGAAAGGGTTATCTCTTTAACCCTAGGAAAGCCATCACTTTGGCTACGGAGGAGAAGATTCAACCTAGCTTGAGGAGTCAAGATCCTACATCGCGACATCGTCCAGGGGTTGTTCGCATCAACTGGTATCAGAGCCTTTTCCAAGCTAAGTTTATTCTTCTCTCTTTTGTGATTCTTGAAATTCTTCCGCTAGCAAACCCTAGAATTTTTTTTCTACCACCGCCGATCCCCACCACCACCGTTCGCCACCACCGCCGACCCGTCGACTGAGGTGGAGGTCTCCTTCTTCATCGCATCGTCGGCGCCGTGCTTTCCCAGATCCGATCCCTGCAGAACCATCTCACCGGCCTCTTCATCGCACCGACGGTGTCGCACTCCCTCCGGTGCTCTCGCTCATCCCTTCCGGCGCTGATCGGTTCTGTCATCAACAGTCCGGTGCCGATCGGGACATCGTCGCCCTTCCTCTGTCCGCCTCGTCCCATCCTTTCCAGCGTTCTTTTGGCGTCGTCGTCGGCAGCCTTGTGCTGTCGGGATTGCGTCTCTTGTTCAGCTCCTTCTCCGGCGACCTGCGCCCCCCGTGCCCCTCTCCGATCAGTCCCGGTCGCCGAGCACATCGTTGTTGAACAGGACGTTGCCCTCAGTCGAGTTGTCTCGTATTGCTCCGTTCCTGTTCATCGTTCTTTGGCCAAGAAAGCACTGCTTCGTTGTTGTTGTTGCTCGTTCCCGATGCCAGCCGCCGCCCCCTAGGGTTCCCACGTTGCTGATGTTAACAAAAGAGAGAGGGATTACAAAATTAGGTTAATTTTGTTTGTTTTAATTTAAAGAGAGAGAAAGAAAAAAAAAGAGAGATTGTTAATTTTTTTTGTTTGTTTTTTTTATTTGGGAGCATGCGTGTCATTCTCATTTACGACGAGGATGCGCCACCCATTTATGATGACTATCCTGAGGACGCATCGCCCGTCTTTAATGCTTACCCCGGGGATGCGTGGCCCGTCTATGATGACTACGTCGAGAGCGCGCTGCCAGTCTACGATATCTATCCCGAGGGCGACGAATGGTATGCTTGGGAGCCCACGATCGTGACCGACACCGAGCCTTTGGCGCCAGTGAACACCCAACCGCCCCCTCTGGTGATCTCAGCACTCCCTTCGATAGATTCCATGGTGTTGGACGTGCCTCCCTTCGTTCATCGTCTGTTCACCCTTGCCCATACATGTTCGAAGCGGGGACGCTTCGATTCTAAGGGAGAGAGATTGATAGCATCATGGCCAGCCATCAGATGGTTCACTAAGGGGCTGAGTCAACCAAGACCATGGCGTCCTCCCTGGAGTAGTACTTAGCTCAGTTTATTAGTTATTTCTATATTATTAGTTATTTCCAGCTTTAGTATGTTTTCCGTTTTAGTATTTTTATTCCAGTCATTTCTATTTCGGGCGTGTGCCAACTCTTGTAGAGTGGGCCGGCCCATTTAGCTAGAATTAGGCACAAGCCCATTAGGGTTTTTGGGAGAGTTCTTTGGCTATAAGTAGCCCCCTTTGTACTTCAATTTAATTACGTTGGATTTTAGTTTACAAGTTGAGTTCGCTCCTTAGAAGTTGAGTACGCTCCTTCCTTGAATCCTAACGTCAACCCTTCGATCTCCGGATCAACCTATCCCGTAGCTCGTCGCTTCGAGCAAATCATTTACTGTCTCTTCGGTACTCAAGGTCATCTCTTTGACCTCTTCGTCATCTCTTTGACGCGTTAGAAAGGGTTATCTCTTTAACCCTAGGAAAGCCATCACTTTGGCTACGGAGGAGAAGATTCAACCTAGCTTGAGGAGTCAAGATCCTACATCGCGACATCGCTCAGGGGTTGTTCGCATCAATCCTCCTGTCCCTCAGACCTGAGACTGATTCTCATATGTCTTTCCCAATCAAGGAAATTTGTGTCGTTCAAACGGTTTTTCTCAACTATTGAGCGGAGAGTGAATTTGAGGTGTTCAGAAGACATAGTAACTATAAAACGGAATAAAAAAATGCAGATAAATTATGCTTGACATGCAAGAACTTAAAATTTAGACAAACTATAAACAATAAGTTATTGCACATTCTACTCAATTAAATTGTCCCTTGTGAGTAAAATGATTCCAAGATCCTATCTTAGATGAAACTCGAGCGTACTAGGGCACTTCCCCAAGTCTCATGTAATCAAGGTAAGTAAACTCCTTTACTAATTATAACACCTTATAACTCTTGGTTGATGGTCACATCTTATGTAAGACTCATCCTTATGCCTCAAGATCCAATACTGAGCCTTTTGGTCTCTTGTTGAGTGTAACCATACCAAGGCAGCATGCCCCTATTAGACATACCCGCACTATCCCAAGATCAAGGAAGGACACCTCGCTAGGGCGAAAACTATCCAACGAATCCCAAGGGCCTCATGGTTATGATATGGAAAGACATGATCTCAATATTCTGTTAAGGGACTTAAGCATACAATGGTTGTTTGTTTACTAGTGAACAAAATAGCATAAACAAACAAGCAAGCATGCAAAGTGGGAAATAAAGCATTCAAGTAATGTAGTAATTAAATGTGATCCTAGTATGGCCCCTAAAAACCAAAATTAAAGATCTAATCTTCATGGCTCTTGTTACTCTTGGATCTCTATCCTTAGTATTCTCCATGGATCTCCATCATTTGGTCTTCTTAGGATCTTCTTCTTCTTGTCTTACATATAATTGAAATAAACTCTCTTGTAGAAATTTAAATTACAAAAATACATAACGATACGCAGATCGTGTACAAGAAAAACATAACGGTACGCATACCGTATTTATGTATCCTATTGTGGGCCATACTAGTCACCTCATGCAAGCAATAATATCATAAAACATGCATGCAATAATAATATCAGATATTATAAATAATATTAATCTAATTAATAGTAATAACCGATTTAACTAATTTAAATAAAACTATATCAAATTAAATAAATCATCTCATGATATAAATAATTTAATATCAAATTCTTAATTCAAATTAAAATCAATATATAGCATTAATCATGATTAATCATTAAAATGCATTATTGGATATGATATGCATGAACAAGATAAGATATCAAATATCCTTATCTAAATCTAGTGGGAATCTATCCTAACAACTTTTAGAAAATTATATAATTTAGATGATATCAAATATTATCCAATTAAATAAATAAGATCTTATCTTATATTTTAGGAAATTATCCTAAAATACCAAATCTACCCAACCAGACCGAGTCGTGTCCGAGTCAAACCCGGACCAACCCGCTCTCACCGAACCACGCAGGGGCCGACCCGGCGGACCAGCACCAACTAACAATAGCAGTATTGCTATTCATATAATAGCAATAGTCCTGCTATTAATCAACCGAACAATTCGTTAAAGTGGAGTTGGCATCTTATAAAATTAAAGCATATCACAACACTGCGGTACAACACTGAATTTCATATTAGAAGGCAGGACTGCATATTACTGCGTTAACAATTAACCGCATATTAAGTAACCGCATAATTGTTCGGAAAGTAAAGTGGAATGCGTTAACAATTAACAAGTCATTGCATAATTGATCTAATCAAACAGCATGACCAACAGATTCGAACAATTAACAATTAACGATTTAGACCGCAGGTTCGGAAAATAAAGTGGAATGCGTTAACAATTAACGAGACTTTCATATGGTAAAATCAGCCACCGAACATGCCAACCGATTCGAACAATTCGATAAAAATCATATTTTAACAAAAAATCAGAATTTGTATAGTTGATTCATCTTATGAAAATTAAAATCTTCATCTAATGATTTAAACATGCCAAAAATCATATCTCTTGCATAATTAAATCACATGAATCAAGTATGGGTAAAACAATTTTACATGCATATGTTCATAAAGTTCTTCAACTTTACTAATCCAATCAATTAAAATCAGAATTTTAATCATGCAAATTAACCTATATATCAATTTTCCACTTAATTTGAACCAAGACAAGCATGGACATGCATCAAAATTTAAAACTTTAAACTTGATCTAATCAATTTATGCAAGAGGCAACTGATACCACTGTAGGGATTTTAGATGCGTAAAGCGGAATTTCAGGAAACGATTTCCTAACATCTAACCAAGGATCTCATGCATAAACCAAGTAGATCATAGATAGGAAGAATCAAATACCTCTTGATGCGTGTTTCAATCTGCTGGAATGGAGAGAATAGAGACTCACGTGTGACTCCTCTATTTGGTCCACCCGAGCTTGAATCTGGATCACCTAGGACTCGGTTGCTAGAGCGAGGATCCAAGGCGAACAAGAGAGATTTGGGAGATGGTGGCAACCGTACTCTTGGTGTGAATTAGGGTTACGAGCTTTTTCTAAAAGCCCTCCTTTTATATTGTCATGTGTAGATATCTTATTTCCTAAATAAGTATTTCTTTTATTATTAATAATAACACTTTATTATTAACAAGTCTTATCTCCCAAGTTATATCTTATATAACTTTATATTATATACTTTATATAATATGTCTCCCAACAACCTGATCCAGTCTAAACTCTAAGGGTGTGACATCGTAGGACCCGGTAACAATAGCAATAGACTTTATGACATACTCTATAACATATAGTCTATAAATCATAGTTGGTTTCTAGCAAAACACTATGACTACCTAAAATCACCGGATTAAATATCTCCATAAATGATCACACTTCATAATTAGTAATTACACATTTGATTAAAGGACATAATTCATTCATGATGAACACACCAGAACGTCTTTGATCTCTAGCTTGTGAAGGAAAAACGATCTGGCACACCTCTTATGGTTGGATGAACGAATGAGTTAACGATGGATTTCGCAATGCCTTGGGAGCAAATTTGGAAGAAAGCTTCGATGATATCAAGTGAGTGGAGGAGGAGCTCGATCTCCATTGTGTTATGTTACACGAAATGAAGGTACGTGAGCGGCATGTGTTACATCAATCTAGGATCGTCCAAAGTGTGCTAGTCACGTGTTACCTCTTTAAACTAAATGTAGGGCATTTTGTCATTTTATTTGTAATTTAACTCATTCTAGCTAGGTCTGACCGAGAATAAATTTTTACTTTCAACAACTTATTCCAGCCACAACTTCCACCGACTCCTTTTACTACTCACTATTGTCAGCATTATTCAGTTTCACCTACTAATTACAACGCTAGCTATATTAAATAGACCCTAAAGTGCTTCTTTCTTTAGTTTTTCTTTTATCTTTTGCCTTTATCATTTAGGAAACTAGGAATTTTAAATATTTTTCAGATTTAAAAGAAAAGTTAATATCAAACTTTTTATAGTAAAAATATACAAAAAAATACCGAAATAGTCTGTATTTGTAATTTTTAAACAAACTAGGCATTATTAAAAGTCAATTTTTTTTAGAGTGTGGATGTAATTGATCGTTACTGTGTTCTAGATTATTACAGTGGGATATAATATTGTTTTTCATTCTATGTATTGGAAAAAGAGGGAGGTCAACTCGGGCTTTGTGTGGCAAAATTGTTTATTGTTTATAAATAATTGTTTTTTCAAAAAAACCTAATTTTATATGTTTAGATAAAAGTGAAAAATAAATTATATTGTATTTTTCCTACTACTCACATACATTTAATAAATTATACACGTACCTTAAATATATTTTTCGTCAATATTTTTTTTATAAAACCATACTTTTCACCTTTATAAACAAAAAAACTCTTTATAAACATCATCTCCTAACAAACCCTCGGATTGTTACTATTGTTTGTGATTAATTCAAAGGGCAAAATCATCTCCATTATCGACCGAGGGTGATGATGGAACTCATAAATGCAGGCCATGACTTACAAAAAAGAAAATGAAACATTTTAAATTCGAAGCATCGTGATGCACTTTCGAGTGGAATTCATGATATGACTTCAGGAAAAAAACACGCAATTAAGATCCCAACTCGTAAAATTCAGAAATTAAGAAAACACTTGGGGCATTCCAAACTTGTAAAATTCAAGAATTCTAACTATGGTCCAAAATTATTTGTGTAAATTTGGAATCCAGGGAAAAATAATACTCAGGAATTCAAGGAAAAAATAATTCTCAGAAATCTCAATGTGTAATTTGAATAAACTATGGTCCAAAAAGGAGAGCAAGATAAAATGTCACATGTTTTGCGACCAAATAAAATAAAATGTCACATATACATAAATTAATACCCACACTACCATTTTCCAAAGCAAATGATCCATTATTTGTTTTTCATCATGGAAAGTTTGCTATATACATCCATATACCGTTTTTGCCAAAAATGCCCTTACATTAAGTAACAAAATTTGGACATGTGGTCAGAATTACTATTTCAAACACTCGGCCTTCTTGGGGACATTGTAAATATTAATTAACTAGTGTAACGCCCGCGTCATGCACGGATAAATACAATTTATAAGTTAGCCGCTAATAATTTTATTTAACTTTCAAATGAGCTAGTTCATATGGAATTTTAAATTTAAACTCGTGAGCAACGACAATAAGAACTTCGAATTTATAAAAACATACTACAAACCCCCAAATTACATCTATAATTTAGCACATAATTAACATTGGTTGAATGTGAATTTTAATTCATAGTGTAGGTTGTCATGACTGTGACTCATAAAAGAGATAAGATAACCTCACAATTACATCATTTATAGTATTTATATTATAACTCATACACTAATTGATGAGAGTGGACCCCACAATCCGAAAGGATCAGGCCTCAGGCCGTAAACCACATGGACCCGTGGGCTGTCAACCCCCGACTAGCCCAGGCGGGGTCACCCTTGACATAGCCGGCGGGCCTAGCCCACACTCAACAGGCCTGCAGGCCACACACCCCAACCTATTCCCAGGGTGTTAGTCTGTAGGTTGTTGGAGGTGGGACTCGAACCCAGGACCTTCCTTTAACAAGTGGGAATATCACCACTTGTTAACCAATTGAGCTGCATAAATCCTACGTGTCATTTTGCTATTAATCCACTTTTTTCTTAACATTATATTTCAATTTAAATCATAATTTCTAATCACACCTAACTTCAAATATATAAAAACTATATACAACTTTGTTGAATGCTCATATACGTTTTTTATAAGTTTTGATTTCTACAAATTGCAAAAAATAAGCTTATATATGTCAACATATTATAAATGATATATTTCCTACTAAACTTATATATAAAATACATCTTATATTCATTGATGTATTTAGTAATATTATCTTTATGACTTTGCATATATAATTTGACATATATAAATTTATGGACCAAAATCATACAATATATACAATTTTCAACTCATAGTACATGTGTTTTTCATAATTCAATCCACTATATTATATTATTACACATACATATTTTATTAACAATTTAGTGAATATTCAAACTAATTTATCTTAACAAAATTAATTTATATAATATTGAGATTTTATTTTAAACCCTTTAAATTTTTAACAACTCATCTTAACAACAGTTTATCATATCAGTTTTTTAACAAATTTGGTATATTGTACGTTCTCGTTTAACAATTTTTATTTGATTATAATTTTTTATAAAAATTACATGGTCTCTATTTTCCGATTTTATAATGTTTATGTGGGCTTATTACTTATCATTTTGCTAAATATAATTTTCAATTTTATAAAATTAAATTGAATTTGTTAATCACCAAAAAATTATTCACTAACAAACCATGAAATATCAAATCTAAATTACCAAAAAAAAATTGTTAAATCAACAAAAAATTTAACTAAAACTGTGCATGACATGGATAGTGCAATTAACAACGGCTTTAGCGTGCTTCATGGAGGTCATACATTAAGCAAATAACATATTATTGATTTTGCACAGGTCTATCATGTTATCAGTCCGAATTTAGACTTAAAATCCGGATTAAGCTTCAATAGTTAATTGTCGTGGGAAAACCGTGCATGACATGGATAATGCAATTATATGTGTACACCGTGCCTAATGACATATGCTATGATCCATAGACATACCAACAATTAAGGATTTACCCTACTATTTGTCGAAAAAATATGGAAACCAGTAAACCAGGAGTTGCAAGAGCCAAATTCTATATTAATTCTATTTAATGTATGAAGGTAGCCCAAGAGGCAGAGTGCTAAATCGCCATAATGCATTCATTACCTATGTTCATGACCTGACCTGCATTTTAAGCACAGATGCATTCATTACTTATGTTCAAGAGCCAAATTCTACATATGTCATTCTGCCTCTTGGGCTAAACACCTCGCCTTTTAAGCACATATGCAATTCAATGAAGCCATTGGAACTCCAAGCTCCATTCAATGCACGTCTGAAATCTTAGTTGAAGAGACGGCTGCAGAGGCCAAAACACGCATATAACACTTCACCAAAAAATTAAATGATAAAGACCATTTCAGACTCCATGCTTGCACCAAAACAAAAACAAAACATGTAAATAAACGATAGCTGACATCATATAGATACATCCGGAAAAAAAAATCAACCCCAAAATAATTCAACCGTGGCCCATATAATATAGATCTACCACCCCAAATGTTTTCCATAACTCTATTTAAATGTATTAAACACATTATTTACAATTGAACATTATAACACACTCAATTATAAACTCAACATTACAAATAAAAAAACATAACAATCATTGATCATAAACCCAAAAAAACTAAGTACTAACATACAACGACAAACCCTTTGATGTGGGCAATCAATATTTCATACAAACATGACCAATCCAGTGCTACGCACGGACTTGCTTACTAGTATATTAGCAAATACTAGGGTTCTTTGTTACGAGAAAAGAGGAAGGTATACTTATCCAACAAGGTAACTAATTAATTAATGATTAATATTTTCTATATAAAATAGTAACAACTTCTTAAACCATAAATATATATAATTTTTATAACACCATAATCCTTTCACTTTCACGTACAATCTCAACACTAATTACCTATTTTATAGTCTTCATATCAAGGATTAAGCTAGGATTATTAATAAAACCCAAAAATGATATACATCTCCATTTTCCAAAAGAAAGAACCAAGCCACCTCAAGCATATCTAATACGAAAGATCTCTTTTAAATCTACCAGACTTAGCAAGTCAAACAAAACCATATAATATATATTAGTAAATACCAACACAAAAATATTGCAAATTGACATAAATACCAAAGATTATAAATTTCGGATTATACAAACGCTTAAATTTTAATCGATGGTGCGGGATATCAAAGATTATTCACATTATCGAAAGTAAATTAAAATGTAGTACGCATACAAATTTTAGAAGTATTTAAATTTGAGATAACTTTACACCTACATAAATCAGTCACTACTGATTAATTAATTGTCAAATAACTTTTTTATTATTATTTTCTAGAAGTAAGGATATAAAATAAAATCAAAATTTTAAAACTTTAGATGATTCCATTAAGTACTTAGAAAAACTAAAAAATGTGATTTATCTGGCTGATTTGTAATGATTTTTTTATATACTTTGCTGAATTATTTTATATATGTATTTTAACAAAAAGTTTGTTAAAAAGTTAAAATATCAAAGATATCATTAGACCAAATCCTTTTTAAAATTTGAATATCCTTAATAAACTGGATTACAAATTTCTAAATTACACTCCCTCTTAAATAATTAAAAAAAAAGAATCTTGAATAATTTGCACCAGCCTATAAGTATTGTGTCTTCGTCTCTCGATGCTACGCACATGTACATTCGAGATATGTAATTTCTTTCATTTTGTACCTAAGTTGTTAACCATCATTTTTTGCTTTATTAAATTCTATAATTTTTACTTTTTTAATAATTACTTTTATTTGTGTTATGATATATTTTGTAATCATTACCTTAAATTCATGTGACGCAAACCTATTGTTTATGCAATGTAAGAGTGATGACCATTTTATAAGAGAATGTAATCTTTTTCGTCTCCATTTATCGAACGTAGGTCATTGAAATTTGCATCACATTTTTAAACCATTCATGAAATATCAAAATTATTTTGTTGTTTTTCCCTTTGTTTGATCTCATATGACATATCCCATTTCGAGACACCAAAACAATTATGGATCAAGTTTTCTTACGTGTTATTATGTGATTAATCCTATTTTAAATTTACTTTTTTCCTTAAATTAACTAAATTTATAGTATAAAAATATTCAAAATTTCATCAAATTAACTCAATTTTTTTTTATAATTGTCATTTCCTTTAAGTGGTGGTACTTAGACATTCTAATGGGGGTAGTAAATCTTTTGTTATGTGACATTATGTCTCATATAGATCATGTCTCTGCATCAAAGCTTATGATTGTTAATGTGTTATGATTTACAATTAGAAATTTAGTGTACCTCATAGAAAGTTCTAGCTCAGATTCATCGTGACATGTTATTTGAATCTATGCTTCGACTTTTACTTTCTCTTTGATAACTTCAATTTTTTGTCAATTTTTGGGGCTTCATTTAATTAAGTAGAGTTGCTTGTACTAATGAGCGATGATTGTTGCCAATTTGAGACTATGATTTTGGGGACTGGCGTTGTTATGTGTTTATGATGAAACTAACTAGCAAGTTTAGGTTCTGAGGAATTATGTGATGCTGATACTTTATTTTACGAGAAATGTATGTGTTTATGATTGAGATTGTGATTTTGGGGACTTGTGCTGTTATCTTGTGATCGATCTAATATCAGTGAGAAATGTATTATAAGAATTAAGCAGTAGGCCATTGTCACAATCATGTGTTAATTTTGAGCTTTCAACAATGAACCCTCCTGACAACCTGAAATCAACACAATATATATGATATATTAAGGAATCATTTAGATATCCTTCTAAAATAAAAATATAGGACACTTGTGGATTACTTTTGAGTTAACACTTCAGGAGTATGTTTGACTGTATATTAGTATCAAAATTTAACATGTGTTGATGGCTTTGAACCGGCTGATTTAAGTTAATTAATGTAGCAGGGTGTTTTGTTAAATAAAAAGACAATTTATTAAATATTGTGACATGATAATGTCAAAGTATCAATTATCTTCAATTCACAAGCAATTCTTGATGCCTATCTTTTCACTGTCAAAGTTCTGACAGAAACCGGTCGTCGAGCCGAGGCAAGTTTTAGAGATAACTAACCTGGTTGGAAGTATTCAAATTGAGAAATGAAAGGTGTTCCATTGAGGATTGAGATTGGTCCAAAGGACTTGGCTAAGACTCAAGTCAGTGTAGTGCTTACTATATCATATCTTTCTTTCTTAGTTGTTTTCTTGCTTATCAAATTGGCACCAATGATTAATCTATGAACTATTTCAGGTTCGTGTTGCTTGATGCGTTATTTGAGAAAGTATATATATCTATGCTGAAATTGGTTGACCAAGTTAAGGAAATCATGGCCAAGACTCAAGAAGATGTCTTTGATGTTGCAAAGAAGAAGTACGATGAGTGTATCAAGGTTGTTAAGAATTGGGATGAGTTTGGTGATGCATTAGCGTAGAAGAAATTGATTTTTGCTCCTTGGTGTGATGAGGAGGTATATTGTAGTTCCTTCACCTAGCTAGTACTAATTTAGTGTAACAAACTCTGCTAATTGTTTTTTTGCTGGTTCTGCAGGAAGTCGAGTTAGGCTTAAAAGCTCGCACAAAGGGCGAAATGGGATCGCGAAAGACGCCATTTAAAGAGCTAGCAAGGGAGGAAGGTATGTCTTGATTTCAAGCTCCAAAGTACACAAATTAGTTTTCTAACATTTGGAGATTAATATATGACAATAAACATTGGCAATTGAAAATTCTATGGTGTAAGTTATTAGAGGTAGAACTTGCAATTGATGCAAATCAAAAGTTTTTGGCTATATATTTAATATAGAGCATTAAAAAGGAGCATGTTCAAGAGGGCAATGTTTGACATGCTTTAGATCTAATATAGTTCAATGGTGCATTTTGAATTCTACCCATACAAATCTGGATGCACATCTCCTGGAAGGATATTCCCTATATACAGTATACACATTGTGGCAGCAGCTACTGATCTACGCCCAGATACTGGTGTAAATCGCTTGGTATGTGGTCTTGTGTTAAATTCTTATTCATGTTAGATCTTATGTTACGATACTTAACCAACTGACTTGTTGTTTCTTCTTTCTCATTTGCAGCTAATCGAAATGCTCTCTGCTAGAAACCCTACAGGTGAATTGAAGCTGAAGGTGATGAAAGAAATAGCTAAAGAGTATCAGGTAGAATGGGATACTACAGAGACTGAGCAGGAGCTTCTCAAGCCTCCAGAAGAGCGCATAGTATGCAACTCTCATTTGAGTTTTCCTATATAACTCCGTGACGTGTTCATTAGAAACAGACAAATATTTGTAAGATGATGAGTGGAAATATTTTTGTGATATTAGGAAGGACCAAAAAGTTTTGTTAGTGCCTTGAGTCTACCTTTCAAGCCATCAGTATCTCAAACATCTGAACCTAACAAATGACAAATCTGCGACCAAGTATGTCAATTTCCTATATTATTATGGCAGTATAATCAGAAAAAATGTATATTTCCTTATTATGCCCTCTATTAATTGTTTTCAGGAATAAGTAATTCCCTTTAGTGTTATTATTATAAAAACAGTAGGAACTTTGGGCTTTTTGTAACTATATATAAGAACGGGTGGCTCTGTATATATGGGTCTTCAACCACTTCTTTTAGGCTAATGCTATATGCCCGACAAAATTTTTCTATACGCGCGACATTCTGTACGCTAGAAAATGGCGTACGCCATTTTATGGCGTATAGGTTAAAATATGTTAAAATACGTATTTTATTTTTATTATTTTAAAAAAAAGTATAAATTTCTACGCTAGAATCTGGCGTAGAGATTGGGCCAGCCCATATTAGGGACGGACCAACTTCTAAACGGGATATTTTTGAAATTTGGCTCCTATGCCAGAATCTGGCGTACGCCAGATTCTGGTGCAGGATAAAAAAAAATTAAAATTTTTAAAAAAAAAAAATCAGCAAAAAGTTTTTAAATATCTTTTTTTAAACAAAAAAAAAATTGATTTTTTTTCCTTCTTTCTGGTCGCAACTAAGTGAACAATATGCACCCGATTTCGTGTCTAAACGGACGTGAATCTGTGCGCGTAGCTTAGCAGCATGGTTTCGTGAGCATAAGCTACGTGCACGACATGAAATACTATGGTACATAAGTGTAACTATATGAAATATAATGAAATACTATAGTATATAAGTGTAACTATATAAAATTTAATGAAATACTATAGTATATAAGTATAACTATATGGAATTTAATGAAATACTATAGTATATAAGTGTAACTATATGAAATACTATAGTACATAAGTCTAAGTATACTAGATTTAATGAAATACTATAGTACATAAGTGTACTATATGAAATTTAATGAATTATAATAGTACATAAGTGTAACTATATGAAATATAATAAAATACTATAGTATATAAGTCTAAGTATACTAGATTTAATAAAATACTATAGTATATAAGTCTAAGTATACTAGATCTAATGAAATACTATAGTATATAATGAAAATACTATAATATATAATGAAATACTATAGTATAAAAGTGTAACTATATGAAATATAATAAAATATTATAGTATATTAGTGTAACTATATGAAATATAATGAAATACCATAGTATATAAGTATAACTATATGAAATATAATGAAAATACTATAGTATATAATGAAATACTATAGTATATAAGTATAACTATATGAAATATAATGAAATACTATAGTATATAAGTATAACTATATGAAATATAATAAAATGATATAGTATATAAGTCTAAGTATACTAGATTTAATGAAATACTATAATATATAAGTCTAAGTATACTAGATTTAATGAAATACTATAGTATATAAGTCTAAGTATACTAGATCTAATGAAATACTATAGTACATAAGTGTACTATAGTATATGAAATATAATGAAATACTATAGTATATAATGAAAATACTATAATATATAATGAAACACTATAGTATATAAGTGTTACTATATGAAATGTAATGAAATACTATAGTATATTAGTGTAACTATATGAAATATAATGAAACACCATAGTATATAAGTATAACTATATGAAATATAATGAAATAGTATAATATATAATGAAAATACTATAGTATATAATGAAATACTATAGTATATAAGTGTAACTATATGAAATATAATAAAATACTATAGTATATAAGTATAACTATATGAAATATAATGAAATGCTATAATATCTAATGAAATGCTATAGTATCTAATGAAATGATATAATGAAATACTATAATATATAATGAAATGCTATAATGAAACACCGTAGTATATAAGTATAACTATATGAAATACTATAGTATATTAGTATATTCACATTAAATATAAAGGAAAACTATAGTATATAAGTATAACTATATAAAATATAATGAAATACTATAGTATATAAGTGTAACTATATGAAATATAAAAAAATACTATAGTATATAAGTCTAAGTATACTAGATTTAATGAAATACTATAGTATATAAGGATTAACTATATCAAATATAATGAAATACTATAGTATATAAGTATAACTATATGAAATATAATGAAATACTATAATATATAAGTATAACTATATGAAATATAATGAAATACTATAGTATATAATAAAAATACTATAGTATATAATGAAATACTATAGTATATGTAACACCCCCAAAACTTAACCATTTTGGAAAGGTATTACCGCCAGTGACCCCAGTGTTCCTTACCGAGATCACCCAAGGCTTTACCATATAAATACAATTTATGAAATGCGATTGATACACAATGATCAAGCATTAAATTCCAAAACATAACATTGTCAAGGAAACAAGAGTTACGGGATTACAACTCAATCTCGAATAGGTCAAAACATAGTTTAAACCAAACACAGCGGAAGACTAAGAAAGTACATTACAATCGGAGTTATTGTCCAAAGGATCATAACCTGATTTAAAGAAATAATTAAAACATTCAAAAACCACCGCCGACTCCATAGTCCTCCTAATCTTCTGAGTTACTTCTTAACTGATGTGCCGAATCGAACGGATGACACCAGCCAACCATGCAAGGGAAAATATTGGTTGGTTAGTCTAAATGAATAGACTAGCAAGGGTAAAAAGCAGACTGGTTCGAAGCAGTCATATTAGGTTAGACTCATCGCTTCTCGGATAATAACCGATAACGGTAGTCAACCATCATATTCCTACTGGAATAAACAAGAGGTATGCAGAAGAGAAGACTCTGGAAGACTGAATCTTCACAGAAATCGACTCGAAAGAAGACTCTAACTGAAATTGAGTCATTAAGGAAGTATGACAAATCTGGAGAGTTACAGAATCATACAACAATGATTTAAAACTGACTGAGATGCTTCGGTTCACGACCAACCTCATCGCCTACAGCGAATCCAGATTGGAAAGAGAACGTACTACATTCAAGTCAAGACGAGTTTTCCTAGCTGCACTGAAACTAAGCTGCACTACTCGCCCAAGGTGTATTAATTATGTGCGTCAAGGTAACACTTATCTGATTTATGTTTCAAAACACACATCACATTATAGACTTTTACATGTGTACCCCACCAGTGGGACGACACATCTTAGTATACGTTTCGTCGAGAGTGACGTATACCGAAAGGTTTGTGACACCAGCTAAGTGTCCTGTCTCTACACACATGTGTAAGAGACCGATCATGATCTTAGAATAGTACCAGATGGGGACGAGCCATCCCGATACCAGATTATAAAGAAACGACTGGACAGAGTCCGAGTAACGTTCCTATCTAACAGTGCTAACTAAACAGTTACAGCACCACAACATTTACAGGATAAATCCACATAAAGGCCCGAAAGGCGATCACATATAATAGCGTTGTTCTAACAGATATACAACCTATTATATGATTTTCAAAACAGTTTATCAAAACCGTTTCCAGACAAACGGAATATTCATTCCAAATTAATTACTCAGATAAACTACTAATAATTAATGTAAATATGGAACGAAAGAGCAAGAGCGAACCGCCACTTGCCTTACTCCGCAGAATAGTCTAAAGACGTCACTGGATTCCGGGCTCGACACGGTATAGTTCCGACAACACAACAACCTTCGAGTCGACCCATAAAAGGAACCCTAAGTTAGATCCGACATAAACAGTACGAATCTAAACACGGCGAAAGAATACGAAAGGAAAGACGCCACGACGACAACCGACCAAGCCAAAGCCACGAAGGCGTTCTGGGCACTGGCGGCGGTCGCCGTTCTTGGCGGCGGTCGCCGTATTCATCACGGCGGTCGCCGTCTTCATCACGGCGGTCGCCGCGAAGAACACGGCGGTCGCCGTGACGAACTCAGACGACGTAGAATGAGAGAAATCTCACCCCAAAACACGAGCGGTTCGGCCTCCCTCGACTTGCTTTGGCTTCTAACCTCCAAGGCTAACCAAAAGCTTCACAAAGGCACTCAGGAACCACACCAAAGCAACACCGGCGAGACCTTCAAACTCCGGCGAAAACACAACTCCGGCGAGAGACGAATTTGGCAGAGGTTTGGTGCTGGGATGGCTCAAAACCTCACCCCAACACCTCCTTTTATAGCCAAAGTGTCTGAAGCGTTCAACCAAACCCTGAGACGCGGCCGAAAGCAAGATCGGCGCCCTCGATTACCGCCGGTGACCAACGGGCAATGCCCACTGGACAATCACGGCGGTCGCCTTTTTGCCTGCGGCGGGCACGCGGCGGTCACCGTAAATGCGGCGGTCGCCGTTGCCAGGTCTGTCGCGGCCAGCTAGAAGCTGACACGCTGACTCCTCGGGCCCAACCACGGCGGTCGCCGTTTCTGAACGGCGGTCGCTGTTTCTCCCTTTTCCCGCCCGTTCAGCTTTGAACGAACCAGACGTTAAACCGGGATAAAAATTATCGTACGCGAATGACAATTAAAATCTAAGGCACCTTGTCTGTATATTATTTCACTGAGAAAAATATTACAGATACAGAGCACATTACAGAATGTCTCAAACTACCTGAATTAAATCCGACGTACACAACGGGTACCCGAGAAAATTCCATAATTCCCAATATAACCTTACAAAATTACGGGATATCACATCTCCTCCCCCTTACAAGAAGTTTCGACCCCGAAACTTAGGTCGAGAATAACTCGAGAAAACGCCTGAGCATATCTGACTCGGTTTCCCACGTCTCCCAAGTAACTTCTTCGGTCCCTGACTTGGACCACAGCACTCGTACCAAAGGTACGATCTTGTTGCGCAAATGCTTCTCCCGACGCTCCAAAATGCGCACGGGCAACTCTTCATAAGTACCATTAGCTTGAATCTCGATGTCTTCGTAACTAAGTACATGAGACTCATCTGGTACATACTTTCTGAGTAAAGACACGTGGAACACGTTATGCACCGGGTGAGCCGATGGCGGCAACGCCAAGCGGTATGCTAGAGATCCCACTCTATCCAGAATCTCGAATGGTCCCACGTAGCGAGGGTTAAGCTTCTCACGCTTACCAAATCTGAAAACTCCTTTGGATGGCGATACCTTGACAAAAACCTTGTCACCGACCTCGAACTCGACAGTCCTGCGCTTCCGATCTGCGTAGGACTTCTGTCGACTCTGAGCGGTCAACATCCTTTGTCTGATCAAAGCAATGTCTGAAGCCGTCCTTTCGACCAACTCTGGTCCAAGCAGAATTTTGTCGGCATTATCATCCCAACAAATCGGAGATCTGCATCTACGACCATACAAAGCTTCAAACGGAGCCATCTTGATTGTAGCATGCCAGCTATTGTTGTATGTGAACTCAATCAGACTCAAGTTGTCCTCCCAGCTAGTCGGACGATCGAGCACACAAGCTCTAAGCATATCCTCCAGAGTCTGGATGGTCCTTTCAGACTGACCATCTGTCTGAGGATGAAAAGCTGTACTGAACCTCAACTCGGTTCTCATAGCCTTATGAAGTTCCTTCCAGAATTTTGACATGAAACGGCCATCTCGGTCCGATACAATGGTCTTAGGAATGCCATGTAAGCGGACAATCTCCTTCTGGTAAATTTCGGCTAGCTTCTGGGTTTCCCATGTGGTCTTGATGGCTATGAAATGAGCACTCTTCGTAAGCCTATCCATAATTACCCAGATAGCATCTCTCTGACTTCGAGTCTTGGGTAGCCCAGTGACGAAGTCCATGGAAATGTCCTCCCATTTCCATTCTGGCACGGGGAGAGGTAGCATCTCACCACCTGGTCTGCGGTGTTCGATCTTGACTTTTTGGCAAGTTAAGCACTTTGCCACAAAGTCTGCTACGTCCCACTTCATGTTTGGCCACCAAAACTTCTTCCTGAGATCCTTGTACATCTTGCTAGAGCCAGGATGCACAGAATAAGCAGATGAATGAGCTTCTCTCATCACCAACTGACGAAGACCCTCTGTGTTAGGCACACAGATCCGATCCTGAAACCAAAGTGATCCATCATCCTAAACCACAAAACTGGGAGCTTTCCCATCCATCACTTCACTGCTTAACTTTACCAAGATGATGTCATCGACTTGTTTTTCTTTGATTTGATCCAGCAGTGTAGCCTGAATCTCCATCATACTCAGGTACCCTCTACGCTGGTCATACAAGACTTCAATGTCGCATGACTCTTGGTTTAGCTTGGTCTGAGCAGTAAGTGGAGCAACTACAGTCTCATGCGTTGTCTTCCGGCTTAGTGCATCAGCTACTACATTAGCCTTGCCTGGATGATACAACAACTCCATGTCGTAGTCCTTGAGCAACTCTAGCCAGCGGCGTTGTCTCATATTTAACTCCTTCTGAGTAAATATATACTTGAGACTTTTGTGGTCGGTGAAGACTTGGCATCTTATATCGTAGAGGTAATGCCTCCAAATCTTCAGCGCAAAGACAACCGCTGCTAACTCAAGATCATGGGTCAGATAGTTTTCTTCGTAAGTCTTGAATTGTCTAGATGCGTAAGCAATGACTTTGCCCCTTTGCATCAAAACACAACCAAGACCATACTTGGAAGCATCACTATAGACCACATAATCGTCATTCCCCTCTGGGAGTGCTAACACGGGTGCCGAGGTCAACCGTCGCTTCAACTCCTGGAAACTGACCTCGCACTTGTCATTCCACACAAACTTCTTGTGGACCTTGCGGAGTAGATTGGTCATAGGTAGAGCGATCTTTGAAAATCCTTCTACGAACCTTCTATAATACCCGGCAAGTCCAAGAAAGTTGCGCACCTCCTTCACATTCTGGGGCTGTGTCCATTTGGCCACCGCTTCAATCTTTTGGGGATCAACCATAACCCCATTTTTATTGATCATGTGGCCTAAGAAAGTCACTTCCTTCATCCAGAATTCACATTTAGACAATTTAGCAAAAAGCTGATGTTGTCTAAGGATCGACAAGGAAATCCGTAGATGTTCCTCGTGGACTTCTTCATTCGGAGAATAAATCAGGATGTCGTCTATGAAGACCACCACGAACTTATCCAAGTACTGGTGAAAACATCGGTTCATCAAGTCCATAAAGACAGCTGGAGCATTTGTAAGCCCAAAAGGCATCACTACGAACTCGTAATGACCATATCTGGTCCTAAACGCAGTTCTAGGAATGTCCTGCTCATGAATCTTGAGTTGATGATATCCAGATCTTAAGTCAATCTTGGAGAAAACCTTTGCTCCCTGCAACTGGTCCAACAAGTCATCAATCCTAGGCAAAGGATACTTGTTCTTTATCGTCACCTTGTTCAACTCTCGATAGTCGATACAAAGTCGGAACGATTCGTCCTTCTTTTTGACGAATAATACCGGAGCACCCCACGGCGATGCACTCGGCCTGACATAACCTTTATCAAGGAGATCTTCAAGTTGATTCTTCAATTCTTGCATCTCAGCCGGAGCCATCCGATACGGTGATTTGGAAATCGGTGCCGTACCAGGCTCGAGATCAATAGAAAACTCAACGTCACGGTTCGGGGGTAATCCTGGAATTTCTTCCGGAAAGACATCCGAAAATTCCCTAACTATAGGAATATCAAGAACCTCAGGTCCATCCTTCTCGGGCGAATCCAAGTAGCAAAGGTACCCGACACATCCTTGTCGTAATAGCTTAAACGCAGCCATCGCATTGATCAGCTTGCCGTTATCAGCGTCATTTCGACCTTTGAACTTGCACACGAATTGGCCCCCAGATGTCACCGTCACCGTTCTTGAACTGAAGTCGATCACCGCTTTGTGACACGTCAGCCAATCCATACCGAGAATAATGTCGTATGGAGCCATGGCTATGCAGATTAAATCTGCCTCGAATTCCTTACCCTGAATGGTAATCGGAAAATCGGACAAATGCTTGGTTCCCACCAAACGTTCTCCATTAGGAAGATTAACGACGAAAGGGTCACATGAATCATTGCACACTAAGTCTAACTTGCTAACACAGCTATCCGAAATAAAGGAATGCGTAGCACCAGAATCAAACAGAATGCACACTGAAGTAGAGTGAAGGTATAGAGTACCTTGAGCAATCGGAGCGTTGGGTCCATCTGCCTCACGCATCTCGTACAAGCGTTGGCCCTGACTTCCAGAAATAGCTGGGGCATTTCCCCTGTTCTGAGCAGTCGTCTGCACTGAAGGGCTAGGAGTCTCGGCATGCTTAAACCTAGGTCGGTTGCTCTAATGAACTGACCCTTGCTGCGACTCTACTCCCTTCTGCTTCCCCTGCTTGCAGAACTTTTGCAGATGACCATCACGTCCACACCCAAAGCATGGCCTCTTCTCCTTCCGACACTCAGTGCTCTTATGCCTAGCAGTACCGCAGTTATAACACTAAACTGTACTCCTGGTCTGCCCTGACTGCTGAGTCGATCCTCCTTGCGTCATCTCCGTCTTAGCTCGGCCGGATTTGGCGAAGTTAGACGGTGGCGCAGGGCGCTTAAAACCACCTCCCTGGTTCTGATTCTGCATCGACTTCTGTCGGTTGCGCCTCTTGGTCGACTCCTCGAGAGTTACCTCCAGCTTATAGGCACAATCCACATACTGCTCCAAGGTAGAGCATGTGTGGTGCACCATTAATGGCTTGATATCCGGGTTCATCCACTCGTGGAAGTACCAGATCTTTTGAGCCTCGCTGGTGATCTCGGCAGTGGCGTATTGTAGAAGATGATTGAACTTAGATGCCAACTCGGTCACTCTCAGACCATCAGTCTGAGGGTACAAGAACTCTTTATGCTTCTCATCTCTCATAGCACGAGAGAAAAAGTGATCAACGATCTTGGTCTTGAACATCGACCAAGTCAACACTGGGCTCTCAGCCAAACCAGTGCTCTCCCACCACTCGCTAGCCTCCTCCTTCAGTTGAAGAGAAGCGATATGGACCTTCTCGACCTTCGTACACTCCACGTTCCTGAACAACCTCTCCATATGAGAGAACCAATGAGTCACTGCCATTGGCTCCCCTTTCCCGTTATAGCAGTCGGGTCTCATGGAAGTAATGGTCTTAAGAGTGCGACCATAGCTGTCCCTCGCCCTGACGGCAGTCTCCTGTATCACGGGGTTTCTGGGTTCCACAACATCAGGAACCGCTGCGTGAGTAGGCACTTCTTGTGCTTGAGGCGCACTTGGTCTCAAGACATCTGCAATAGCCTGCATCACGATCCCACGGATCGCCTCAACAGTTGCGGCGTCAAACAGCGTCGGCGCCTGGGTCTGATCCTGACCTTCACGCCTCTGCTGGACGCGAGACTCAGACTCGTGTTCATCCTGAACACCTCTTCCTGCTGGTCTGGGGTTTTGGCTAGTCCCAGCACCGGCTCGAGTCGAATTCCTCGTGCTTCTTGGGTTCACCATCTATTTACCGATCAAATTCCAAGCATTCAATACATTAATATTATGCAATATACTTATGCAATATACCAACGTAAATAAATTACTCAGAATAGATCAACTTGGTATTTTATAGATGAACCTTCAAACTGTTACACAAGCTACACATAAGTCTACCATTCGAGCGCTAGGACAATGTTGCTCGAAGATATAAGTGTTTCTCAGAGTACTTGCCGCAATACTGAAATATTATACAAAGTACAACTTGGAATACTAAGAAACGAAACTACTACGATAGGCAACGCCACTCCTCCTCAAGGCGTTCCAAAATGTCTCCCATACGACTGGCTACTTGTGCATGGTCTCTTCGGGCTAGGCTCACCATCGAGCTCTGGCGATGGGTTTCGCACCCTGCTTGACCCTGAAGCACATAGTCCTAGCTCAGTCATGGTAAAGTATGGGTCGTCCATGACTGATCCTCCTATTCTAGCCCTCCTCTGAGTACTGGCGATCAGCTCATCCCTCTGACGCTGCTGTTCTGCGGAGATTACCTCGCTCTGGCAGAGAATCTCCTGCAGCTCGAATTCCGACCTCCATCTCCTTGGAGTAGGGATAGGCTGAGATTCCCTGTCACTTCTCCCAATACCGTACTCGGTATACAGTGCCTCCCAATCAGCTTCTGACATGGGTGCGTATTCTGGCACTGGTGACAATTTTGTACCGGGCTCCTGATTCTTCCCTCCAAGGTCCAACTCTGGATCCTCTTCTGGATCATCCTCTATGGGATCCTCATCCTCGGGATCATCCTCGATGGGATCCTCATCCTCGGAATCATCATCGATCATATCCTCGTCCTCAATAGGATCTTGCTCAAGCATCTCCTCTTTCTCCTCCTCGTACTCGATATCCTCGGGAATTGGTCCCAACAGAAAGTCGTCTTGGTAAACCCCTTGTTCATACCTTGATAACTCATCTTCCAGCTCCCATTCCTGTACTTCCTCCACCCTTGGTGGCAGCACAGGTGCAGGCTCAGGGACCATAGCATTCCTGGCTACAAGGACAACTGACTCGGGGAGAACGTGCTTGACGTCTTCGGGTGGGCTACTCGGGCCTCCAACCTCGAAACATCGCTGAGGTAACGGAAAATCTAGCCTCGGCTGATCCGACTTGGCGTCTTCCGACCTGGCGTCTTCCGACCCTCTACCAATAGAAAAGCAGACACCCATCCTATCGAACAATAAGGAAGGAATTAGTCTTTCTAGACATAGAAGCAAGCTTACTATATCAGACTGTAAAGAAGACACGACTATGAACGATGTTTTGAAATTCTTTTCACTTTGAAAATTCAGAGCCCTTTTAAAGCATTTTCAAAAACGGATAAATGATTTATAAAATCCCAAACCCGTTTTAAAACCTTTGGCTCTGATACCACAACTGTAACACCCCCAAAACTTAACCATTTTGGAAAGGTATTACCGCCAGTGACCTTAGTGTTCCTTACCGAGATCACCCAAGGCTTTACCATATAAATACAATTTATGAAATGCGATTGATACACAATGATCAAGCATTAAATTCCAAAACATAACATTGTCAAGGAAACAAGAGTTACGGGATTACAACCCAATCCCGAATAGGTCAAAACATAGTTTAAACCAAACACAGCGGAAGACTAAGAAAGTACATTACAATCGGAGTTATTGTCCAAAGGATCATAACCTGATTTAAAGAAATAATTAAAACATTCAAAAACCACCGCCGACTCCATAGTCCTCCTAATCTTATGAGTTACTTCTTAACTGATGTGCCGAATCGAACGGATGACACCAGCCAACCATGCAAGGGAAAATATTGGTTGGTTAGTCTAAATGAATAGACTAGCAAGGGTAAAAAGCAGACTGGTTCGAAGCAGTCATATTAGGTTAGACTCATCGCTTCTCGGATAATAACCGATAACGGTAGTCAACCATCATATTCCTACTGGAATAAACAAGCGGTATGCACAAGAGAAGATTCTGGAAGACTGAATCTTCACAGAAATCGACTCGAAAGAAGACTCCAACTGAAATTGAGTCATTAAGGAAGTATGACAAATCTGGAGAGTTACAGAATCATACAACAATGATTTAAAACTGACTGAGATGCTTCGGTTCACGACCAACCTCATCGCCTACAGCGAATCCAGATTGGAAAGAGAACGTACTACATTCAAGTCAAGACGAGTTTTCCTAGCTGCACTGAAACTAAGCTGCACTACTCGCCCAAGGTGTATTAATTATGTGCGTCAAGGTAGCACTTATCTGATTTATGTTTCAAAACACACATCACATTATAGACTTTTACATGTGTACCCCACCAGTGGGACGACACATCTTAGTATACGTTTCATCGAGAGTGACGTATACCGAAAGGTTTGTGACACCAGCTAAGTGTCCTGTCTCTACACACATGTGTAAGAGACCGATCATGATCTTAGAATAGTACCAGATGGGGACGAGCCATCCCGATACCAGATTAAAAATAAACGACTGGACAGAGTCCGAGTAACGTTCCTATCTAACAGTGCTAACTAAACAGTTACAACACCACAACATTTACAGGATAAATCCACATAAAGGCCCGAAAGGCGATCACAGATAATAGCGTTGTTCTAACAGATATACAACCTATTATATGATTTTCAAAACAGTTTATCAAAACCGTTTCCAGACAAACAGAATATTCATTCCAAATTAATTACTCAGATAAACTACTGATAATTAATGTAAATATGGAACGAAAGAGCAAGAGCGAACCGCCACTTGCCTTACTCCGCAGAATAGTCTAAAGACGTCACTGGATTCCGGGCTCGACACGGTATAGTTCCGACAGCACAACAACCTTAGAGTCGACCCATAAAAGGAACCCTAAGTTAGATCCGACATAAACAGTACGAATCTAAACACGGCGAAAGAATACGAAAGGAAAGACGCCACGACGACAACCGACCAAGCCAAAGCCACGAAGGCGTTCTGGGCACTGGCGGCGGTCGTCGTTCTTGGCGGCGGTCGCCGTATTCATCACGGCGGTCGCCGTGAAGAACACGGCGGTCGCCGTCTTCATCACGGCGGTCGCCGCGAAGAACACGACGGTCGCCGTGACGAACTCAGACGACGCAAGCGAGAGAAATCTCACCCCAAAACACGAGCGGTTCGGCCTCCCTCGACTTGCTTTGACTTCTAACCTACAAGGCTAACCAAAAGCTTCACAAAGGCACTCAGGAACCACACCAAAGCAACACCAGCGAGACCTTCAAACTCCGGTGAAAACACAACTCCAGCGAGAGGCGAATTTGGCAGAGGTTTGGTGCTGGGATGGCTCAAAACCTCACCCCCAACACCTCCTTTTATAGCCAAAGTGTCTGAAGCGTTCAACCAAACCCTGAGACGCGGCTGAAAGCAAGATCGGCGCCCTCGATTACCGTCGGCGACCAACGGGCAATGCCCACTGGACAATCACGGCGGTCGCCGTTTTTGCCTGCGGCGGGCACGCGGCGGTCACCGTAAATGCGGAGGTCGCCGTTGCCAGGTCTGTCGCGGCCAGCTAGAAGCTGACACGCTGACTCCTCGGGCCCAACCACGGCGGTCGCCGTTTCTCCCTTTTCCCGCCCGTTCACCTTTGAACGAACCAGACGTTAAACTGGGATAAAAATTATCGTACGCGAACGACAATTAAAATCTAAGGCACCTTGTCTGTATATTATTTCACTGGGAAAAATATTACAGATACAGAGCACATTACAGAATGTCTCAAACTACCTGAATTAAATCCGACGTACACAACGGGTACCCGGGAAAATTCCATAATTCCCAATATAACCTTACAAAATTACGGGGTATCACAGTATATAAGTCTAAGTATACTAGATTTAATGAAATACTATAGTATATAAGTGTACTATATGAAATTTAATGAATTATAATAGTACATAAGTGTAACTATATGAAATATAATAAAATACTATAGTATATAAGTCTAAGTATACTAGATTTAATGAAATAATATAGTATATCAGTCTAAGTATACTAGATCTAATGAAATACTATAATATATAATGAAAATACTATAATATATAATGAAATACTATAGTATATAAGTGTAACTATATGAAATATAATGAAATACTATAGTATATAATGAAAATACTATAGTATATAACGAAATACTATAGTATATAAGTATAACTATATGAAATACTATAGTATATTAGTATATTCACATTAAATATAAAGGAAAACTATAATATATAAGTATAACTATAGTATATAAGTATATTCACATGAAATATAATGAAATACTATAATATATAATGAAAATACTATAGTATATAATGAAATACTATAGTATATAAGTATAATTATACGAAATATAATGAAATACTATATTATATAAGTATACCTATATGAAATATAATGAAATACTATAGTATATAATGAAAATACTATTGTATAATGAAATACTATAGTATACAAGTGTAACTATATGAAATATAATGATATACTATAGTATATAAAGTTTTTATTCTCGATTTTTGGCTTTTTGGAGGGGAAAACGATATCCGTTTTGGATGAATTTTATATGTACGGACTCGTATTAAAATTTGATACAAAATTATAGTAGAAAAATACCAAACATTTCACTACAATGCGCTATATGTCGGACACTAAATTGTAAAAAACAATGGGTAGGAAGGCTTCGTGTTTTGGGCTTTTGGAGGGGCAAACGATGTCCGTTTTGGACGAATTTTATATGTACGGACTCGTATTGAAATTCTCTACATGATTATGGAAAAAAAGTGCAATTTGTTTTTTGGTTGACATAAGTTACGCGCACCAGGTAACCTTGCATTTTTTTTAAAATATCACACATCACTTTTACGCGCACAAGTTTTGTCCAAACTCTTCAAAAATGCCTATTTTACCCCCGTACACATAGCTTATGCGCACGAAACCATGTTGCTAAGCTACGCGCACAGATTCGCGTCCGTTTAGACACGAAATCACGTGCATATTGTTCACTTGGTTGCGACCAGAAAGAAGGAAAAAAAATTCAAAAATTATAAAAAAAAAATTATAAAAAATGTTTACAAACTTTGTGTTGATTATTTTATTTTATTTTTAAATTAATTTTTCTTTTAAAAAAAAATTAAAAAGGTTTTAAAACTTTTTGTTTATTTTTTTTAAATTTTTAAATTTTTTTTTTAATCCTGCGCCATATTCTAGCGTAGAGATTTATACTTTTTTTTTTAAAAAAAAATTACGTATTTTAACATATTTTAACCTATACGCCATAAAATGGCGTACAGAATGTCGCGCGTATAGTAAAATTTCGCCGGGCATATAGCAGGCTCGTTCTTTTATATCCTTACTACTCCCTCCGTCCCATAATATTTGTCCTGTTTCGTTTTTATACACTATTCATAGTTAAAGATAATCTTTAAGATATCTTCCAATATATAAGAAAAAACATAATCATGTGGGGTCTTGTTTGATTCGTCTCAACGATTACTTTGATAATATCAAAAAATTATAATTTTTAGGGTTATGTAATTAGAGATATTAACGATACAAAACCCGCCTCGGCATTTGTACTATATATGCATGTTTTTGATGCTGTGTCCTTCGTTGAGGATGCAAGTTGGCTTATTTTGCTTATACGTTGCCATTTTAGTGGTTAAAGTTCACTGTTTGTCAGATTGTTTGTAATACCCCCAATTTACACCAGAGATATTACATGCCAGTGACCTCAGACTTTACCGTCCAAAGTCACCCCAGGCTTTTCCAGAACAATTAAGCTAAAATACATACACAATTACATATTAATTGAAAGATTAAACAGTGGAAGACTTTAAATTACACAGCGGAAGACTTTAAAGAGCCAACTTATAACATGGCTAAATTATGAAGATACATTGAAGTAACACTTTAACAATCTTAAAACACTGACTTTTAAATCTTCGCCTGCAAGCTTCTTATCCTTCAATAGGTTACTTAAACTCCGGCCATCAACTCCTGATGTGCCGAATCGAACGGATGACACCATCCCACATGCAGAGAACAAAGTTTGTGGGTTAGTCTACTGAATAGACTAGCAAGGATACAAAGCAGAAGGTTCGAAGTAGTTGCGTTAGGTTAGACTCATCGTCCTCGAATAATAACCGACAACGATAGTCAACCTTCACACTTCTATAAAATAACAACAAGAGGTATGCACAAGAAAAGATTCTGGAAGACTGAATCTTCACAGAAATCGACCCGAAAGAAGACTCCAACGGAAGTGAGTCTTAAGGAAATAATGACAAATCTGGAAGTTTATAGAATCAACCATTAATGATTTAAAAGTTGACTTAGATGTTTCGGTTCACAACCAACCTCACCGCATACAACGAATCCGGATTGGAAAGAGAACGTACTCTGATCAAAAGTCGAGACGAGCTTTCCTAGCTGCACTATTTACTTAGCTGCACTACTCGCCAAAGGTTTATTAATCATGTGCACTCGGGCACTTATCTTATTTAGTTACAAAACACACGCCACAGAAATATATTAATATTATTAAGAGCGGCTACAAAGCTTAAATCTCAGGGTGACAATTATGTCGACCCAAATTAACACAACACACAAACACACACACGAGACTTAATATTATTCCGAGTAACAACGGAAGTTATTATTACACAGGGAGACCTTACGTTCACCCAGATTTGCACTGTCACAGTGCTTACACTTTAATTTACAGGATGACAGTTACGCTCACCCCAATTGCACTAGCTAGGTGCTTAATACACAGGGTGACAATTATGTTCACCCAATTGCGCTAGCAAGGCGCTTAAACACTTCAGATCCTTAAAGGTGGATATGAAGCATAGGTCATGACCCTTAAATTATTATTCGGGAATTAACCCGAGGAGTATTACGCTTTAAAGAAACGACAAATCCTTACTTGGATTAGTGTTCCAACGAATATTAAATTATAAAGAAATGACTAATTCTTACTTGGATTAGCGTTCCTACGAACACTCATGCTAACTACACAGTCCGAGCACAACAACAGTTCAGGATAAATCCACATAAATGCCCTCAAGGCGAACATAAATAATAGAGTTGTTCTAACAGATATACAACCTATTATAATGTCATATTCTGGTTTTCCAAAACAGTTTTACAAAACCATTTCCAGACAAACACAATAATCAATCCAAATTAATTACTCAAATAAACTACTGATAATTAATGTAATTATGGAACGATGAGCAAGAGCGAACCGCCACTTGTCTTAATCCGCAGAGTTGGAACAAAGCTAAACGAAGAGTTTCCGGGCTCGACATAGGGACAGCTCCGACAGCACAGATTCCTTCGGATCGACCCATAAAGAAACCCTGAGTTAGATTCGACATAAACTAGTACGAATCTAAAGACGAAATAAATCGAAAGAAACGACACCCGGTCGACTACCACCAAGACCGAGGCCAAAATAGGCCAAAATCCCTCTGGCGGCGGTCGCCGCTGTTCTTGGCGGCGGGCGCCGCTGTTCATCACGGCGGTCACCGCCGTTAACACGGCGGGCGCCGCGATGAACCCAGAACGAAAATGGCGAGAACAAAACTCACCAATTGGCCAACGATCTGACCTCCTTTGGCCTTGCTTTGGATCCTAGACGTCTGAGGGCATCCAAGGCTTCACAATGGCCACTAAAAACACACCAAAAGGTCACCGGCGATCACTCTAGAAATCCGGCGAGGGCACCAAAACTCCGGCGAGGCAAATTTGGAGGATTTGAGCTTGAATCTGTCTCAAATCCGATCCCCAAATGCCCCAATTTATAGCCAAATGCTAGGGAACACAATGATGGCTATAGAGGAGACGTGGCGAAGCTAGTTCGGCGTCGTCAGAGGCTCGCCGGCGACCACAGGCCTACGCCTCTGCTAGCTCGCGGCGGGCGCCGCGCCTTAGCCTGGTCGCCGCTTCGCAAATACCCGGCAGCGGGCAACTGGCGGGGGTCGCCGCACTGTGCGGCGGTCGCCGCTTCCTAGCCCTGGCGCCCAGCTAGATGGCGAGGAGATGGCTGCCTCGACCCAAACACGGCGGTCGCCGCCAGGTCCTCTTTGACCAATTGGCTTCTTGGACGACGTCGGCTTAATCCGGGATAAAAATAATCGTACACGATCGAGTATTAAAATCCGAAGTACGTCGTCTGTATTTTATTTCACTGAGAAAAATATTACAGAGATTGAGCACATTACAGAATGTCTTAAACTCTCTGAAATAAATCCGACGTACTAAACGGGCGTTCAGGAAAAATCCCAAAACTCCAAAATAATCCTTACAGAATTACGGGGTATCACATCACCTCCCCCTTAAAAGAAGTTTTGACCCCAAAACTTGCATTAAGTCAATGAGGATCCTGCCTTAACACCATTCTTACAATCTGGATCCAATATCCTTAATCACTTCATCCTCGAAATGGATCACATGAGATATTACTCTTAATTCCTCAGGATATCATTCTGAAAATGATTCATCCGCCTCAAAGCTTAAGGCACAAACTCACGCATGAGAGATAGCTCTTAATCTCTCAGAACATAACTCCACAAGTTCATCCTTTATATCTTAAGAAATCTCGAAAGAACTCAGCGTATGAGATAACGCTTACCACAGTACTCCTTAGATGTATATAGACAATTCTTCTTACTGAATCTTTAATACTGTGATACCCCGTATTTTGTAAGGTTATTTTGGGAATTTTGAGAATTTTCCCGAGTACCCGTTTTGTACGTCGGGTTTAATTCAGATAGGTTGAGACATTCTGTAATGTGCTCTATCTCTGTAATTTTTTTCTCAGTGAAATAAGATACAGATGACGTACTTTGGATCTTAATACTCGTTCGTATACGATTATTTTTATCCCGGTTTAAGTTGTCATCGTCCAAAAGCTGAGAGGGGCAAAGCCACGGTGGCGGCGCCCGCCGCATTTATTACGGCGCCCGCCGCGAATGGCTCGAGGCTATAGTGCCCTCATCTTCTAGATGGGCGCGACGACCAGAAAACGGCGCCCGCCGCGCTTTTGCGGCGCCCGCCGTAAATGCCCGCCGTAGTGCAATTTGTGAAGCGGCGACCAAGGGAATTACGGCGCCCGCCGTTTTCTAGCGGGGGCGTAGCCCTGTGGTCGCCAGAGACGTCTGACAAGGCGCCGATTTAGCCTCGCCACGTCTCGCTTAGACCATCGCGGTGTCCACATGATCTGTGGCTATAAAAGGAAGAGGATTGGGGTCAGATTCATGCACAAATCAAGCTGAAATCCTCAAATCTTCCTCTCTCCGGAGTTTGTGCCTCTCGCCAGATTTCTGGAGCGATCGTAGGTGGCCTTTGGAGGTCAGAAGCTTTTGGTTGCCTTTGGAGGTCAGAACCCAAAGCAAGTCGAAGGAGGCCGAGTCGTTCGTGTTTTGGGTGAGTTTTCTCGCCGTTTCTGTCGTCGGAGTTCTTCACGGCGACCGCCGTGTTCTTCACGACGCCCGCCATGATGAACTGCGGCGACCGCCGCCAGAGCCCAGAATGCCTCTTTGGCTTTTGGCTTTGGTGGTCGTCGTCGAGGCGTCGTTCCCTTCGGTTTCTTTCGTCTTTCCTTAGATTCATACTAGTTATGTCGAATCTAACTTAGGGTTTCCTTATGGGTCGATTCGAAGGAATTTGTGTGCCAGATCTGTTCCTGTGTCGAGCCCGGAATCCCGTCGTCGTTAGGCTTCATTCAAACTCTGCGGATTAAGGCAAGTGGTTGTTCGCTCTTGCTCATTCGTTTCATATTTACATTAGTTATCAGTAGTTTGTCTGAGTAATTAATTTGGAATGAATACTCTGTTTGTCTGGAAATGGTTTTGGTAAACTGTTTTGAAAATCATATAATAGGTTGTATATCTGTTAGAACAGCGCTATTATCTGTGATCGCCTTTCGGGCCTTTATGTGAATTTATTTTGTAACTGTTATTGTGTTGTAACTGTTAGTTAGCACTGTTAGATAGGAACGTTACTCGGACTCTGTCCAGTCGTTTATTTATAATCTGGTATCGGGGTGGCTCATCTCCATCTGGTACTATTCTAAGATCATGATCGGTCTCTTTCACAAGTGTGTAGAGGCAGGACACTTAGCTGGTGTCACAAACCTTCCGGTGTGCATCACTCTCGATGAAACGTATACTAAGATGTGTCGTCCCAATGGTGGGGTACACATGTAAAAGTCTAATAACGTGATGCGTGTTTTTGAAACATAAATCAGATAAGTGCTACTCGACGCACATAATTAATAAACCTTCGGCGAATAGTGCAGCTAAGTTATAGTGCAGCTAGGAAAACTCGTCTCGACTTTGATCATAGTACGTTCTCTTTCCAATCTAGATTCGCTGTATGCGATGAGGTTGGTCGTGAACCGAAGCATCTCAGTCAACTTTTAAAATCATTGTTGTATGATCTTGTACACATTCCAGATTTGTCATATTTCCTTAAAGACTCAATCTCTTGGAGTCTCTTTTCGAGTCGATTTCTGTGAAGATTCAGTCTTCCAGAATCTTCTCTTGTGCATACCTCTTGTTTATTCCAGTAGGATTATGATGGTTGACTATCGTCATCGGTTATTATTCGAGAAGCGATGAGTCTAACCTAATACGATTGCTTCGAACCATTATGCTTTATACCCTTGCTAGTCTATTCAAGTAGACTAACCCACGAACTTTGTTCTCCGCATGTGGGCTGGTGTCATCCGTTCGATTCGGCACATCAGATAGGAAGTAGTTCAGAAGAACAGAAGGACTATGGAATCGACGGTGGTTTTCAAATGTTTTAGCTATTTTGTTAATCAGGTTGAGATCTCTTGGGCAATGACCAGTGTGGTCAAGACTTTTGTTTGTAATGTATTTTATAAGACTTCCGATGTATCCTACTTTATAAGACTTCCGCTGTATTTGGTTTAAACTCTGTGTTAGCCTATTCGGGATTGGGTTGTAATCCCGTAACTCATGTTTCTTTAACAATGTTATGTTTTGGAATTGAATGCTTTGATCATTATGTATCATTTGTATTTCATAAATTGTATTTAAATGTTAAAGCCTTGGGTGATCTCGGTAAGGAACACTAGGGTCACTGGCGGTAATACCTTTCCAAAAGGGTTAAGTTTTGGGGGTGTTACAGTTGTGGTATCAGAGCCAAAGGTTTTAAAATGGGTTTGGGAATTTTATAAACCATTTATCCGTTTTCGAAAATGCTTTAAAAAGGGCTCTGAATTTTCAAAGTAAAAAGAATTTAAAAACACCGTTCATAGTCATGTCTTCTGGACAGTCTGATGTAGTAAGCTTGCTTCTATGTCTAGAAAGACTGATTCCTTCCTCGTTATCCTATAGGAGATGGGTGCATGTCTCTCTCAGAAGAAGGGGTCGGAAGATGCCGAGATGGATTCACCGTCTCCCGAGAGGCTAGACTTCCCTATACCCCAGAGGTGCTTCGAGGTTGGAGGCCCGAGCAGCCCACCTGAGGAGATCAAGCATGTGCTTCCTGAGTCGGTAGTCCTGGTGTCAAGGAATGTTGTAGTTCATGTGACAGCGTCAGTGGAGCCACCAAGGGAGGAAGCAATGCAAGAAGATGAATCGTCTAGGTATGCGAGAGGGTACTACAATGACAATTACCTGATGGATATGATTATTGAAGGGAGCGAGGAGGAAGATGAAGAAGAGGACCCCATAGAGGATGACCCCGAAGAGGAAGAGGACCCCATCGAGGATGATCCCGAGGAGGATACCGAGATGGACCTCAGCGGACAAAATCAGGAGTCCGATGACTTGAGGCACTTGCTGGTGGATAGTCAGGAAACGGGGATGCAATTTATTCACCCCAGTTTAGAGTTACCACCTGTGCAAGAGTTGCCACCAGTGCCAGAGTACGCACCCATGTCAGAAGCTAATTGGGAGACAATGTATACCGAGTACGGTATTAGGAGAAGTAACAGGGAATCTCAGCCTATCCCTACTCTAAGAAGAAGGAGGTCAGAATCCGAGCTGCAGGAGATCCTCCGCCAGAGCGAGGTAATCTCTGTAGAACAGCAGTGTCAGAGGGATGAGCTGATCGCCAGTACTCAGAGGAGGGCTGGGATAGGAGGGCCAGTCATGGACGACCCATACTTTACCATGACTGAGATAGGACCATGTGCTTCAGGGTCAAGCAGGGCGCGTAGTCCATCGTCAGATTCCGATGGAGAGCCCCGCCCGAAGAAGCCTTGCATGGGAAGTCTTCCGTATAGGAAACATTTTGGGACGCCATGAGGTGGATCAACGTGCCTAGAGTAGTTTCCTTTTTCCTAGTATTTTCGCATGTACCGTGTAAAATATTCCAGTATTGCGGCATGTACCTTGTAAAATACTACGATCTCCGAGCAATTTGGTCTTGGCACTCGAAAGATCGACTTATGTGTAGCTTGTATAATAGTTCCAGTTCATCTATAAAATACCCAGTTGATCTATTTCTGAGTGATTTTGCTACATTAAGTTTATGAAATAAATATTAATGTATGAAATACTTGGAATTGGATCGGTAAACAGATGGTGAACACAAGGAACACGACTCGAGCTGGTGTTGGGACCAGTCAGGATCCCAGACCAACCGCAAGGGATGTCACTCAAGACAAGCATGAGTTTGAGTCCCGCAATCACCCTAGACGCGAAGGTCAAGATCAGACCCAAGCACCAATGACTTTTGATGCTACAACGTTAGAGGCAATTCGAGGAATGGTCATGCAAGCAGTGACTGATATATTGCGACCAAGTGTGCCTCAAGCTCAAGAAGTGCCAACTCACCCACCGATTCCGAGGTTTGAGGAGCCAGAAAACCATGCTGCCCAAGAGAATGCAGTCAGGACTAGGGACAACTATGGTCGTGCTCTGAAGACCATCAGTTCTATGAGGCCTGACAGCTTCAACGGAAAAGGGGAGCCAGTCAAGGTGACCCATTGGTTCTCTCACATGGAACGGCTGTTCCGTAATATGGACTGTACTGAGGCTGAAAAGGTCCACATAGCTTCTCTGCAGCTGAAGGAGGATGCTAGTGAATGGTGGGAGAGTACAGGCTTAGCTGATAGCCCTGTATTGACCTGGTCGATGTTTAAGACCAAAATGATTGACCGTTTCTTCTCTCGTGCTATGAAAGAGGAGAAACACAAAGAGTTTATGCACCCCAAGACTGATGGATTGAAGGTAGCCGAGCTGGAAACCAAGTTCAATCATCTTCTGCAGTACGCCCCAACTGAGATAACCAGCGAGGCACAAAAGATCTAGTACTTCCACGAGTGGATGAGTCCAGATATCAAGCCGTTGATGGTGTACCACACATGCTCTACTCTGGAGCAGTATGTGGATTTTGCCTACAAGCTGGAAGTGACTCTGGAGGAGTCAACGAAGAGACGCATCCGACAGAGGTCGATGCAGATGCAGAATCAGAATCAGGGTGGTGGATTCAAGCGACCTGCGCCACCGTCTAGCTTTACCAAGTCTGGCCGAGCAAAGACGGACATGACTCACGGAGGGTCAACGCAGCAGTCCAGTCAGAGCAGAAGTTCAATTCAGTGTTATAACTGTGGTGTTGCGGGGCACAAGAGCAATGAGTGTCAGAAGGAGAAGAGATCGTGCTTTGGGTGTGGACGTGATGGTCATCTGCAGAAGTTCTGCAAGAAGGGGAAGCAAAAGGGAGTAGAGTCGCAGCAAGAGTCAGTTCATTAGAGCAACCGACCTAGGTTCAAGCTTGCCGAGACTCCTAGCCCGTCAGTTCAGACGACTGCTCAGAACGGGGGAAAGGCCCCAGCTGTTTCTGGAAGTCAGGATCAACGCTTGTACGAGATGCGTGAAGCAGATGGACCCAACGCTTCGATTGCTCAAGGTACTCTATACCTTCACTCTACTTCAGTGTGCATTCTGTTTGATTCTGGTGCTACGCATTCCTTTATTTCGGATAGCTGTGTTAGCAAGTCAGACTTAGTGTACAATGATTCGTGCGACCCTTTCGTCGTTAGCCTTCCTAATGGAGAACATTTGGTGGGAACCAAGCATCTGTCCGACTTTCCAATTATCATTCAGAGTAAGGAATTCGAGGCAGATCTAATCTGCATAGCCATGGCTCCATACGACATTATCATCGGTATGGATTGGCTGACGCGTCACAAGGCGGTGATCGACTTCAGTTCAAGAACGGTGACGGTGTCATCTGGGGGCCAGTTCATTTGCAAGTTCAAAGGTCGGAATGACGCTATAACGGCAAGCTGATCAATGCGATGGATGCGTTTAAGCTACTACGACAAGGATGTGTCGGGTACCTTTGCTACTTGGATTCGCCCGCGAATGATTGACCTGAGGTTCTTGATATTCCTGTAGTTAGGGAGTTTTCGGATGTCTTTCCGGAAGAAATTCTTGGATTATCCCCGAACCGTGACGTAGAGTTTTCAATTGATCTTGAGCCTGGTACGGCGCCGATTTCCAAATCACCGTATCGGATGGCTCCAGCTGAGATGCAAGAATTGAAGAATCAACTTGAAGATCTTCTTGACAAAGGTTATGTCAGGCCGAGTGCATCGTCGTGGGGTGCTCCGGTATTGTTCATCAAAAAGAAGGACGGATCATTTCGACTTTGTATCGACTACCGAGAGTTGAACAAGGTGACGATCAAGAACAAGTATCATTTACCTAGGATTGATGACTTGTTGGACCAGTTGCAGGGAGCAAAGGTTTTCTCCAAGATCGACCTGAGATTTGGATATCATCAACTCAGGATTCGTGAGCAAGACATTCCTAGAACTGCGTTTAGGACCAGATATGGTCATTACGAGTTCGTAGTGATGCCTTTTGGGCTTACAAATGCTCCAACTGTCTTTATGGATTTGATGAACCTATGTTTTCACCAGTACTTGGATAAGTTCGTGGTGGTCTTCATCGACGACATTCTGATCTACTCTCCGAGTGAAGAAGTCCACGAGGAACATCTGCGGGTCGCTTTATCAACCCTTAGACAACATCAGCTTTTTGCTAAATTGTCTAAATGTGAATTCTGGATAAAGGAAGTGGCTTTCTTAGGCCACGTGATCAATAAAAATGGGGTTATGGTTGATCCCCAAAAGATTGAAGCGGTGGCTAATTGGACACAGCCCCAGAACGTGAAGGAGGTGCGCAGTTTTCTTGGACTTGCCGGGTATTACAAAAGGTTCGTAGAAGGATTTTCAAAGATCACTCTACCTATGACCAATCTACTCCGTAAGGTTCACAAGAAGTTTGTCTGGAATGACAAGTGCGAGGCCAGTTTCCAGGAGTTGAAGCGACGGCTGACCTCGGCACCCGTGTTAGCACTCCTAGAGGGGAACGACGATTATGTGGTCTATAGTGATGCTTCAAAGTGTGGTCTTGGTTGTGTTTTGATGCAGAGGGGCAGAGTCATTGCTTATGCATCCAGGCAACTCAAGACGTACGAGGAAAACTATCCGACACATCACCTTGAGCTAGCAGCGGTTGTCTTTGCGCTGAAGATTTGGAGGCATTACCTCTACGGTATAAGATGCCAAGTCTTCACTGACCACAAAAGTCTCAAGTATATATTTACTCAAAAGGAGCTAAATATGAGACAACGCCGCTGGCTAGAGTTGCTCAAGGACTACGACATGGAGTTGCTGTATCATCCGGGCAAGGCTAATGTAGTAGCTGATGCACTAAGCCGGAAGACAACGCACGAGACTGTAGTTGCTCTACTTACTGCTCAGACCAAGCTAAACCAAGAGTCATGCGACATTGAAGTCTTGTATGACCAGCGTAGAGGGTACCTGAGTATGATGGAAATTCAGGCTACACTGCTGGATCAGATCAAAGAAAAGCAAGTCGATGACATCATCTTGGTGAATTTAAGCAGTGAAGTGATGGATGGGAAAGCTCCCAGTTTTGTGGTTTAGGATGATGGATCACTTTGGTTTCAGGATCGGATCTGTGTGCCTGACACAGAAGGTCTTCGTCAGTTGGTGATGAGAGAAGCTCATTCATCTGCTTATTCTGTGTATCCTGGCTCTAGCAAGATGTACAAGGATCTCAAGAAGAAGTTTTGGTGGCCAAACATGAAGTGGGACGTAGCAGACTTTGTGGCAAAGTGCTTAACTTGCCAGAAGGTCAAGATCGAACACCGCAGGACAGGTGGTGAGTTGCTACCTCTCCCAGTGCCAGAATGGAAATGGGAGGACATCGCCATGGACTTCGTCACTAGGCTACCCAAGACTCGAAGTCAGAGAGATGCTATCTGGGTAATTGTGGATAGGATTACGAAGAGTGCTCATTTCATAGCCATCAAGACCACATGGGAAACCCAAAAGTTAGCAGAAGTCTACCAGAAGGAGATTTTCCGCTTACATGGCATTCCTAAGACCATTGTATCGGACCGAGATGGCCATTTCATGTCAAGGTTCTGGCAGGAACTTCATAAGGCTATGGGAACCGAGTTGAGGTTCAGCATCGCATTTCATCCTCAGACAGATGGCCAGTCTGAAAGGACCATCCAGACCCTGGAGGATATGCTTAGAGCTTGTGTACTCGATCGTCCGACTAGCTGGGAGGACAGCTTGAGTCTGATTGAGTTCACGTACAACAATAGCTGGCATGCTACAATCAAGATGGCTCCGTTTGAAGCTTTGTATGGTCGCAGATGCAGATCTCCGATTTGTTGGGATGATAATGCCGACAAAATTCTGCTTGGACCAGAGTTGGTCGAAAGGACGGCTTCAGACATTGCTTTGATCAGACAAAGGATGTTGACTGCTCAGAGTCGACAGAAGTCCTATGCAGATCGGAAGCGCAGAACTGTCGAGTTCGAGGTCGGTGACAAGGTTTTTGTCAAGGTGTCACCATCCAAAGGAGTTTTCAGATTTGGTAAGCGTGGGAAGCTTAACCCTCGCTACGTGGGACCATTCGAGATTCTGGATAGAGTAGGATCTCTAGCGTACCGCTTGGCGTTGCCGACATCGGCTCATCCAGTGCATAATGTGTTCCACGTATCTCTGCTCAGAAAGTATGTGCCAGATGAGTCTCATGTGCTGAGTTATGAGGACATCGAGATTCAAGCTAATGGTACTTATGAGGAGATGCCCGTGCGCATTTTGGAGCGTTGTGAGAAGCAGTTGCGTAGCAAGATCGTACCGTTGGTACGGATTCAGTGGTCCAAGTCTGGATCGGAGGAAGTTACTTGGGAAACGTGGGAAACCGAGTCAGATATGCTCAGGCATTTTCCCGAGTTATTTTCGACCTAAGTTTCGGGGTCGAAACTTCTTTTAAGGGGGAGGAGATGTGATACCCCGTATTTTGTAAGGTTATTTTGGGAATTTTGAGAATTTTCCCGAGTACCCGTTTTGTACGTCGGATTTAATTCAGATAGGTTGAGACATTCTGTAATGTACTCTATCTCTGTAATATTTTTCTCAGTGAAATAAGATACAGACGACGTACTTTGGATCTTAATACTCGTTCGTGTACGATTATTTTTATCCCGGTTTAAGTTGTCATCGTCCAAAAGCTGAGAGGGGCAAAGCCACGGTGGCGGCGCCCGCCGCATTTATTACGGCGCCCGCCACGAAGGGCTCGAGGCTATAGTGCCCTCGTCTTCTAGCTGGGCGCGACGACCAGAAAACGGCGCCCGCCGTAAATGCCCGTCGTAGTGCAATTTGTGAAGCGGCGACCAAGGGAATTACGGCGCCCGCCGTTTTCTAGCGGGGGCGTAGCCTTGTGGTCGCCGGAGACGTCTGACAAGGCGCCGATTTAGCCTCGCCACGTCTCGCTTAGACCATCGCGGTGTCCACATGATCTGTGGCTATAAAAGGAAGAGGATTGGGGTCAGATTCATGCACAAATCAAGCTGAAATCCTCAAATCTTCCTCTCGTCGGAGTTTGTGCCTCTCGCCGGATTTCTGGAGCGATCGCCGGTGGCCTTTGGTGTTGTTCCAGTAGCCCTTCGAGAAGCTTTTGGTTGCCTTTGGAGGTCAGAACCCAAAGCAAGTCGAAGGAGGCCGAGTCGCTCGTGTTTTGGGTGAGTTTTCTCGCCGTTTCTGTCGTCGGAGTTCTTCACGGCGACCGTTGTGTTCTTCACGGCACCCGCCGTGATGAACTGCGGCGACCGCCGCCAAGAACGGCGACCGCCGCCAGAGCCCAGAATGCCTCTTTGGCTTTTGGCTTTGGTGGTCGTCGTCGAGGCATCATTCCCTTCGGTTTCTTTCGTCTTTCCTTAGATTCGTACTAGTTATGTCGAATCTAACTTAGGGTTTCCTTATGGGTCGATTCGAAGGAATCTGTGTTCCAGATCTGTTCCTGTGTCGAGCCCGGAATCCCGTCGTCGTTAGGCTTCGTTCAAACTCTGCGGATTAAGGCAAGTGGCGGTTCGCTCTTGCTCATTCGTTCCATATTTACATTAATTATCAGTAGTTTATCTGAGTAATTAATTTGGAATGAATACTCTGTTTGTCTGGAAATGGTTTTGGTAAACTGTTTTGAAAATCATATAATAGGTTGTATATCTGTTAGAACAGCGCTATTATCTGTGATCGCCTTTCGGGCCTTTATGTGGATTTATTCTGTAATTGTTATTGTGCTGTAACTATTAGTTAGCACTGTTAGATAGGAACGTTACTCGGACTCTATCCAGTCGTTTCTTTATAATCTGGTATCGGGGTGGCTCGTCTCCATCTGGTACTATTTTAAGATCATGATCGGTCTCTTTCACAAGTGTGTAGAGGCAGGACACTTAGCTGGTGTCACAAACCTTCCGGTGTGCGTCACTCTCGACGAAACGTATACTAAGATGTGTCGTCCCAATGGTGGGGTACATATGTAAAAGTCTAATAACGTGATGCGTGTTTTTGAAACATAAATCAGATAAGTGCTACTCGACGCACATAATTAATAAACCTTCAGCGAGTAGTGCAGCTAAGTTATAGTGCAGCTAGGAAAACTCGTCTCGACTTTGATCATAGTACGTTCTCTTTCCAATCTGGATTCGCTGTATGCGATGAGGTTGGTCGTGAACCGAAGCATCTCAGTCAACTTTTAAAATCATTGTTGTATGATCCTGTAAACATTCCAGATTTGTCATATTTCCTTAAAGACTCAATCTCTTGGAGTCTCTTTTCGAGTCGATTTCTGTGAAGATTCAGTCTTCCAGAATCTTCTCTTGTGCATACCTCTTGTTTATTCCAGTAGGAGTATGATGGTTGACTATCGTCATCGGTTATTATTCGAGAAGCGATGAGTATAACCTAATATGACTGCTTCGAACCATTATGCTTTATACCCTTGCTAGTCTATTCAAGTAGACTAACCCACGAACTTTGTTCTCCGCATGTGGGTTGGTGTCATCCGTTCGATTCGGCACATCAGATAGGAAGTAGTTCAGAAGAACAGAAGGACTATGGAGTCGACGATGGTTTTCAAATGTTTTAGCTATTTTGTTAATCAGGTTGAGATCTCTTGGGCAATGACCAGTGTGGTCAAGACTTTTGTTTGTAATGTATTTTATAAGACTTCCGTTGTATCCTACTTTATAAGACGTCCGCTGTATTTGGTTTAAACTCTGTGTTAGCCTATTCGGGATTGGGTTGTAATCCTGTAACTCATGTTTCTTTAACAATGTTATGTTTTGGAATTGAATGCTTTGATCATTATGTATCATTTGTATTTCATAAATTGTATTTAAATGGTAAAGCCTTGGGTGATCTCGGTAAGGAACACTGGGGTCACTGGCGGTAATACCTGTTCAAAAGGGTTAAGTTTTGGGGGTGTTATAAATACATCGGGATCATCAACATAACCCATCCTTAAACTGTAACCTTTCCTCCTTACACAACAACTCCTCGACTTAATCTTCTTCAAAGAGTTGCACCCAGCCTTATAGATGACATACTCTATGTATGAAGAAGAATCTTAGGAATGGATTTAGATTTAAACAGTAGAGATGACCCTGTGATTAACCACATAGGGGACGAACATCTACGTTTCCCACAAAATTCCACCACCATAAGTCCGACAGTCCTTATCCTTGCTTGGCATAAGTTGTTCTCGACACTTACGGGGTTTCGTATGAACAACTAATTCGTAAAGATAACGCGCTCAGAAATTTTCCAAAACAAGGAAACACTTCTATATCATCCAAACATTACATTAACCGACAAAAGTTGAACAACCAAATTACAATACTACGGAGATTACCGACACACGTCATTACTCCTTAATCTTAAAGGAAGACTTAACACAAATACAACTTAATGGATCAGGGTTCTTCTCCGTTGGATTGGCTCATTACAAAGAGTCGTTGCCCTTGGCCTGAAGACCTCATAGGCGCCTTGCCTTTATTACGAGCCATAGACTGCTCAGGAGCAGATACTTCTGGCCTTGGGTTCTGTCCACCGCCCACATTTGACGCCTGGTAAGACTGCATTGGTCCCTGACCCTTCAGTCTGCAGTATGCTTTTATATGGCCTTCTCTTCCACAATTATGACATACTCTCTTGTCCTTTTGGCAATTAAAACTTTTATGCCCAATTTCACCACAGTTGTGGCACTGAATTACTCCGCTGCTCCAACCTGAGCCTCTGTCAGAGTCAGACTGAGTTGTCTCGGTCTTAGCACGACCAGACTTCTCAAACTTGGTAGGCGATGTCGGTCGTTTGAATGAACCAACCTGGCGATCCTGTTGCCCACCCTTTCCCTTCACTTGCTTCTCCCGCTTATGGGCGGATTCCTCCAGTGTGACTTCTGTCTTATAGGCTGCATCCACATATTGTTCTAACGTAGAACAACCGTGACACAACATTAGAGGCTTGATCTCTGGATTCATCCATCCATGGAAGTACCAGATCTTTTGTTCTTCGCTTGACACCTCAGGCCTAGCGTACTGCAATAAATGATTGAACTTAGCTGCGAGCTCATTCATCTTTAACCCATCAGTCTGCGGGTATAGAAATTCCTTATGCTTCTCCTCCCTCATAGCACGGGAAAAGAAACGGTCAGTCATCTTGGTTTTAAACATGCTCCAATTCAGCTCGGGATGATCTGCCAGACCGGTGCTCTCCCACCATTCTCTAGCCACGTCCTTGAGTTGAAGGGATGCGATGTGCACTTTCCCAGCCTCAGTGAAATTAATGTTCCGGAGCAACCGTTCCATATGTGAGAACCAATATGTCACCCTGACTGGTTCTCCAGTACCGTCATAGCTGTCGGGCCTCATTGAACTCACGGCTTTTAACGCTTGACCGTAAGTTCCTCTGTTCCTGACAACATTGATCTGGGGTACTTGTTCCACTGACTCCTCAACTTCAGGAATAGCCTGAGGAACTGGACCACCTTGTGCTTGTGGTACGACTGGTCGCATAACATCTGTGATTGCTTGCATGACAATTCCTCGAATTGCCTCAACTGCTGCAGCATCAAACATCATCGGTGCGTTGGGCTAATCTTGACCATTGCCCCTAGGATGATTACGGGATTCAGACTCCTGCTCGTCTTGAGCGACATCTCTGGGGTCCTGACTAGTCCCAACACCAGCTCGAATAGTGTTCCTTGTGTTCACCATCTGTTGTGAATCATAACGTTACTTTAGAACTTTCCAACTTAATTATGACACTATAGTCAAATACGTTATGATACAGATTATAGGGGTCCAACTAATAACTTTATATTAGCCTGACTATCCTTCATTGTTAACTGCAGAGCGACCTTCTTCTTGTTTACTTAAGAAAGGGTATCCTGGGAGAAATGTCAATCTTTAAATGACATTAATCCTAAGAAGAGACAAAATTCCTAAGAATGGATCTAAGGAATAAGTAACACTTGAAGCTTGCAGAAGTTTGAAACCATTTATTAACAATCTTACTTTCAAACTTCATACCTTGAAATTTCAGTTTAATTGCTTATACGACACTTTTATAAATCAATGATAAATAGCATTTGAAATTCAAAAGCTAAATCATTTAAATTAAATCACCGAGTTACTTATAACTTTTAACATTGAAACTTTTAAAATAAAAAGGTTTGAAAATTATTTCAAAATTAATTCTCAAAAATTCTCAAACCTAACAATAGGCCAAGAATTTTAAAACCATTGATCTGATACCAAATCTGTAACACCCCCAATTTACACCAGAGATATTACATGTCAGTGACCTCAGACTTTACCGTCCAAAGTCACCCCAGGCTTTTCCAGAACAATTAAGCTAAAATACATACACAATTACATATTAATTGAAAGATTAAACAGCGAAAGACTTTAAATTACACAACGGAAGACTCTAAAGAGCCAACTTATAACATGACTAAATTATGAAGATACATTGAAGTAACACTTTAACAATCTTAAAACACTGACTTTTAAATCTTCGTCTGTAAGCTTCTTATCCTTCAATAGGTTACTTAAACTCCGGGCATCAACTCCTGATGTGCCGAATCGAACGGATGACACCAGCCCACATGCAGAGAACAAAATTCGTGGGTTAGTCTACTGAATAGTCTAGGAAGGGTACAAAGCAGAAGGTTCGAAGTAGTTGCGTTAGGTTAGACTCATCATCCTCGAATAATAACCGATAACGATAGTCAACCTTCACACTTCTACAGAATAACAACAAGAGATATGCACAAGAAAAGATTCTGGAAGACTAAATCTTCACAGAAATCGACCCGAAAGAAGACTCCAACGGAAGTGAGTCTTAAGGAAATAATGACAAATCTGGAAGTTTACAGAATCAACCATTAATGATTTAAAAGCTGACTTAGATGTTTCGGTTCACAACCAACCTCACCGCATATAGCGAATCCAGATTGGAAAGAGAACGTACTCTGATCAAAAGTCGAGACGAGCTTTCCTAGCTGCACTATTTACTTAGCTGCACTACTCGCCAAAGGTTTATTAATCATGTGCACTCGGGCACTTATCTTATTTAGTTACAAAACACATGCCACATAAATATATTAATATTATTAAGAGCGGCTACAAAGCTTAAATCTCAGGGTGACAATTATGTCGACCCAAATTAACACAACACACAAACACACACACGAGACTTAATATTATTCCGAGTAACAACGGGAGTTATTATTACACAGGGTGACCTTACGTTCACCCAGATTTGCACGGCCACAATGCTTACACTTTAATTTACAGAATGGCAGTTACGCTCACCCCAATTGCACTAGCTAGGTGCTTAATACACAGGATGACAATTATGTTCACCCAATTGCGCTAGCAAGGCGCTTAACACTTCAGATCCTTAAAGGTGGATAGGAAGCATAGGTCATGACCCTTAAATTATTATTCGGGAATTAACCCGAGGAGTATTACGCTTTAAAGAAACGACAAATCCTTACTTGGATTAGTGTTCCAACGAATATTAAATTATAAAGAAACGACTAATTCTTACTTGGATTAGCGTTCCTACGAACACTCGTGCTAACTACACAGTCCGAGCACAACAACAGTTCAGGATAAATCCACATAAATGCCCTCAAGGCGAACATAAATAATAGTGTTGTTCTAACAGATATACAACCTATTATAATGTCATATTCTGGTTTTCCAAAACAGTTTTACAAAACCATTTCCAGACAAACACAATAATCAATCCAAATTAATTACTCAAATAAACTACTGATAATTAATGTAATTATGGAACGATGAGCAACAGCGAACCGCCACTTGCCTTAATCCGTAGAGTTGGAACAAAGCTAAACGAAGAGTTTCCGGGCTCGACACAGGGACAGCTCCGACAGCACAGATTCCTTCGGATCGACCCATAAAGAAACCCTGAGTTAGATTCGACATAAACTAGTACGAATCTAAAGACGAAAGAAATCGAAAGAAACGACACCCGATCGACTACCACCAAGGCCGAGGCCAAAATAGGCCAAAAGCCCTCTGGCGGCGGTCGCCGCTGTTCTTGGCGGCGGGCGCCGCTGTTCATCACGGCGGGCGCCGTGATGAACCCAGAACGAAAATGGCAAGAACAAAACTCACCAATTGGCCAACGATCCGACCTCCTTTGGCCTTGCTTTGGATCCTAGACGTCTGAGGGCCTCCAAGGCTTCACAATGGCCACTGAAAACACACCAAAAGGTCACCGGCGATCACTCCAGAAATCCGGCGAGGGCACCAAAACTCCGGCGAGGAAAATTTGGAGGATTTGAGCTTGAATCTGTCTCCAATCCGATCCCCAAATGCCCCAATTTATAGCCAAATGCTAGGGAACACAATAATGGCTATAGAGGAGACGTGGCGAAGCTAGTTCGGCGTCGTCAGAGGCTCACCGGCGACCACAGGCCTATGCCTCTGCTAGCTCGTGGCGGGCGCCGTGCCTCAACCTGGTCGCCGCTTTGCAAATACCCGGCGACGGGCAACTGGCGGCGGTCGCCGCTTCCTAGCCCTGGCGCCCAGCTAGATGGCGAGGAGACGGCTGCCTCGACCCAAACACGGCGGTCGCCGCCATAATTGCGGCGGTCGCCGCCATAATTGCGGCGGTCGCCGCCATAATTGCGGCGGTCGCCGCCAGGTCCTCTTTGACCAATTGGCTTCTTGGACGATGTCGGCTTAATCCGGGATAAAAATAATCGTACACGATCGAGTATTAAAATCCGAAGTACGTCGTTTGTATTTTATTTCACTGAGAAAAATATTACAGAGATTGAGCACATTACAGAATGTCTTAAACTCTCTGAAATAAATCTGACGTACTAAACGGGCGTTCGGGAAAAATCTCAAAACTCCAAAATAATCCTCACAGAATTACGGGGTATCACATTGTTATTTTCCTTTTTTCCACTCCTGGTACATACGTGTTACCTGCTTCTTCTTCTATCCTGCATGTACAACGCGTGTACTGTAGATTCCACTATATATGTGGTCTTCATCAGGACACTTCTTCACAACATTTCTTCTCCGCAAATAAAAGCTTGGTAAGTTTGTGGCTGCTACTGCTGTGCACTTTGTAATTGCATAAATTCCATTTTTTGTTTGCACTGTTTTTCACAGGGAAGTCGAGTGAATACGCTTTTTTTTTCACTGAATGAGAGATGAACAAGGGAAATGGATTGACTTGGAAGCAGTAAAGAGTACTGCTGCTTACCTGGCAAGAGGAGACAAATTACCGTTTGCTTACTCGGTAGAATATTATCTTGAATGAGAGATGAATAGGAGAAATTGAGTTACTTGGAAGCAGTAGAGAGTATTGATGCGTAAATGTCAAGAGGAGATGCATTACCGCTTACTTACTCAGTAGAATTTTTGTTTCTGGGTTGACAGGATTTGTTGTTCATCTCGTCGGAATGGTATTTCCTGATGTGCTCAAATTATGGTTCGATCGGTGCGGTTCCGGAATTGGACTGGGCTTGAATCTCATCTGTTTCAGATCTTGTTTTCCCATCTTCGTTTCCTTTTCTGTCGCCTTATCCGGATTTTGCTTCTGCGGTGGTGGTGCTGTAATGGTCTCCTTACGCACTGCAGTGCACTTCCTTTGTCTCCATCTCCCTTTCTTCCACCTCTTCTTTTCTTTTTCTTTTTTCGATGAGGAAAGAATTCGACGTACCCGACATAACAACGCCGGGTAGATCGAGAGGCCGATAAATCGGCGTCGGTCAAACCGGACTGAAGGGACACAACAACAAGTATGGAAATCACAACAAAGCAAAAATAGAGCTAAGACGACCTAAAACGAGAGCTGAGCAAGCACGATCAGACGAAAGTGCAACTGGTAGACGAGTCAGACAGGAGACCTCCTGCGGAAGTGCTGAACGGACTACCATGACATTGCCCTCTCTTTAAAGAGGGATCTTCAGGAGCCTCAACCATGACATTGCCCTCGTACAAGAGGGATCTTCATTGAGCCACAGACACGACCACGACCACTACCGAACACTCAAGCAACACCTTAGATCAGCTCCACAACTGCAGTGAGGAATTTGTCACCCATACTTGAAACACACGAAACCGAATTAGATTACAAGGGTGAAATTGATGTACAAAGAGAACATCATTTAGTCTTGTTTAAGGGATTGGGTTTCTGCGCCGACAAGGACGACGAGAGTGGTTCGGGCACGGGTTGAGCCGGAAAACGATGGTCCAAGCGTCGTTCAAGCCGACAAACAGCGGTTGAGATGATGGTGTTAGATCAGGTGCAAGATCAAGAGATTTGGGTTCAAAGCCAAAAAAAAAAACCACTGTCATGAATGGTTCGACAAGCGGACAACTTCTACTTGGTTTGTTTTGTTTTGTTTTGGTTTGTTCAACAAGCGGACAACTTCTACTTGGTTTGTTTTGTTTTATTTTTGTAGAGAAATGGAACCTTTTGATTTAATACTTTATTTTTGTATATTAGTTCCAGAAATCTTCTACTACGTTGGTCGTTTGATTTTGATAACCACTTGTGAGGTGGATTTCTTCAATTCAGACAGTTGATTGTTATTCGAGTATATTTGGGTGCCTTTCGGTCATTATTGAATGCCTTTCGGCCATTGTTAGGTGCCTTTCGGCCAACCAGAACGGTTGCAATTGATTTGGGGCTTTTATTCTCGGTCAAGAAAATGATTTTGGGATTCAAATAATATTCCGATGTTCGGGAAACTGGACGACACGTCGACACCTAAAGGGGTTACGGTGAGTTTGGTGATTGGAATGGCCGATGTATCTGTGGAAGAGAAGAACCGACACTGTTGGGGAAGATTTGCCTTTAATTTGCCCTAAATTGACTGTGTCTGGCCCATATTTTTATTGGGCCTTCAACATAGCCGACAATACATTTCACCTTAATTTAATTTGCTTTGTATTGGCTTTTTTTGGGCCTTCATCATTTGCCATTAGTTTACGGTGTCCATATTATTTTTTTTGCTATGTTTTCGCTTACTTTTTTCTATAACCCAACATAGCCGGCTGTGATTTTATATATAATTTCCCTAATTCTTAATGTGCCTTCATTTTCTCATTGGGCCTTTATTTTATGTGGCCTCACATGTGCTTTTGCATCATAGTGAATTGCCTTTTTTTTTGTTTTATTTGGTTCTGTGACTTCACTCTACCTTTACTACATGGGTCTTCCCTTTCGTGTTTTATTTTGTAGATAACAAAATTAATTCGGCCGTTTTTCTTTTTCTAGGAAAATTCATGTAAAAAAAGAACAAAAGTGTCTCTGTAAATCCATTCAAAACTTGACCTTTCAATCTAAATAATACTCCTCCGTTCACTTTTAATTGACATTCTAGACTTAATTATTTATTCATTTTTAATTGTCATTTTAGATTTTGAAACCTATTTTTTTTCAGATTTACCCTCATATTTATTGTGATTTAGTTTTTGATTTTCTTTACTTTTTTGTTAGATTTTACTGTTTGGGTAATAGTAAAGCAGTAATTAGTCATTAATTATAAGGGTAATCTTGGAAAAAAAACTGATTTCTTATTTTGTCTAAAATTTGTTAGAATGTCAATTAAAAGTGAACGGAGGGAGTATGAAGTATTCTAAAGTTCTAATGTTCACATTTACAACATGCTTAAAATATTTTTCTGTTGTAATAGGGGAAGGTAATAGGAATTGCAATATTAAGGTTTTCTACAAGATTTGCTTTACAAATAAAAAAGGCAGTTTCTATTCACACTACAATTTTTACCTTTTCGCACTACAAAAGGCTACGCCAAATGTTGGCGTACGCCAAATACGTGCGAAGAAGGCCAAAAAGGGGGGAATACGTATAAATTTTTAAAAAAAAAGGAATAAAGGAGCTATGCCAGATTTTGGTGTACGCCATAATCTGGCGTAGATGCTTTGTAGGGACTTGGGCTCATTTTGGAAATTGGGCTTCTACGCCAAAATCTGGCGTACGCAAGATTCTGGCGCAGCAAAAAAAAATAAAATTGCCCCATAATCATGTAGAAAATTTCAATACGAGTCCGTATATATAAAATTCGTCCAAAACGGATATCGTTTGCCCCTCCAAAAGCCCAAAATACGATGGCTGTCCCCATGGTCCCATTTGGGCCTATTTTGGCACAATTTCTCGTATTTCAGGTTTTCACCCGTTTTCTCTATAAAATCCTTCCTATTGAGCATATTGGAAGGATTATAGAAGAAATGGGTGAAAAATTAAAATACGAGAAATTGAGCCCAAATAGACCCAGTAGTAATGATTGTAGAAGAAACGGGTGAAAAACTGAAAAAACTTCTTATTGGGCCCAAATAGGCCCAATAGGAAGGATTATAGAAGAAATGGGTGAAAAACTAAAATACGAGAAATTGGGCCCAAATAGGCCCAGTAGAAAGGATTGTAAAATAAACGGATGAAAAACTGGAAAAAAAATATGAAAATTTGGGCCCAAATAGGCCCAATAAGAAGGATTATTGAAGAAACGGGTGAAATACGAAAAATTGGGCTCAAATATGCCCTGTTTATAATTATATTTCATATAGTTATACTTATATGCTTTAGTATTTCATTATATTTCATATAGTTACACTTATATACGATAGTATTTTATTAAATTTCATATAGTTACACTTATGTACTATAGTATTTCATTATATTTCATATAATTACACTTATATAATATAGTATTTCATTAAATCTAGTATACTTAGACTTATATCCCATAGTATTTCATTAAATTTCATATAGTTACACTTATGTATTATAGTATTTTATTAAATCTAGTATACTTAGACTTATATACTATAGTATTTTATTAAATTTCATATAGTTACACTTATATACTATAGTATTTCATTAAATCAAGTATACTTAGACTTATATACCATAGTATATCATTAAATTTCATATAGTTACACTTATGTACTATAGTATTTCATTAAATCTAGTATACTTAGACTTATATAATATGGTATTCTATTAAATTTCATATAGTTACACTTATGTACTATAGTATTTCATTAAATCTAGTATACTTAGACTTATATACTATAGTATTATATTAAATTTAATATAGTTATACTTATATACTATAATATTTCATTAAATCTAGTATACTTAGACTTATACCCCATAGTATTTCATTAAATCTCATATAGTTACATTTATATACTATAGTATTTCATTAAATCTAGTATACTTAGACTTATATACTATAGTATTCTATTAAATCTCATATAGTTACACTTATATACTATAGTATTTCATTAAATCAAGTATACTTAGACTTATATACCATAGTATATCATTAAATTTCATATAGTTACACTTATGTACTATAGTATTTCATTAAATCTAGTATACTTAGACTTATATAATATGGTATTCTATTAAATTTCATATAGTTACACTTATGTACTATAGTATTTCATTAAATCTAGTATACTTAGACTTATATACTATAGTATTCTATTAAATTTCATATAGTTATACTTATATACTATAATATTTTATTAAATCTAGTATACTTAGACTTATACCCCATCGTATTTCATTAAATCTCATATAGTTACACTTATATACTATAGTATTTCATTAAATCTAGTATACTTAGACTTATATACTATAGTATTCTATTAAATCTCATATAGTTACACTTATATACTATAGTATTTCATTAAATCTAGTATACTTAGACTTATACCCCATAGTATTATATTATATTTCATATAGTTACACTTATATACTATAGTATTTCATTAAATCTAGTATACTTAGACTTATACACCATAGTATTTCATTAAATTTCATATAGTTACATTTATGTACTATAGTATTTCATTAAATCTAGTATACTTAGACTTATATACTATAGTATTCTATTAAATTTCATATAGTTACACTTATGTACTATAGTATTTCATTAAATCTAGTATACTTAGACTTATATACTATAGTATTCTATTAAATCTCATATAGTTACACTTATATACTATAGTATTTCATTAAATCTAGTATACTTAGACTTATATACTATAGTATTCTATTAAATCTCATATAGTTACACTTATATACTATAATATTTCATTAAATCTAGTATACTTAGACTTATACCCCATAGTATTTCATTAAATTTTATATAGTTACACTTATGTACTATAGTATTTCATTATATTTCATATAGTTACACTTATATACTATAGTATTTCATTAAATCTAGATTTAATGAAATACTATAGTACATAAGTGTAACTATATGAAATTTAATAGAATACTATAGTATATAAGTCTAAGGGTTTGTTTGGATCCCGCAAATAATGCATTATCTTGCATTAAACTGATGATTTAATGCAATTTAATGTAAGATAATGCATTCTGGTGAGGAATCCAAACAGACCCTAAGTATACTAGATTTAATGAAATACTATAGTACACAAGTGTAACTATATGAAATTTAATGAAATACTATAGTATATAAGCGTAACTATATGAAATATAATGAAATACTAAAGCATATAAGTGTAACTATATGAAATATAATTAAAAACTGGGCATATTTGAGCCCATTTTTTGTATTTCACCCGTTTCTTCAATAATCCTTCTTATTGGGCCTATTTGGGCCCAATTTTTCAATTTTTTTCTTCAAGTTTTTTATCCGTTTCTTCTACAACCCTTCCTACTGGGCCTATTTGGGCCCAATTTCTCGTATTTTAGTTGTTCACCCGTTTCATAATAATCCTTCCTATTGGGCCTATTTGGGCCCAATTTTTCATTTTTTCAGTTTTTCACATGTTTCTTCTACAATCATTACTACTGGGCCTATTTGGGCCCAATTTCTCGTATTTTAGTTTTTCACCCATTTCTTCTATAATCCTTCCAATATGCTCAATAGGAAGGATTATAGAAAAAACGGGTGAAAACCTGAAATACGAGAAATTGGGCCAAAATAGGCCCAAATAGGACCATGGGGGCAGCCATCGTATTTTGGGCTTTTGGAGGGGCAAACGATGTCCGTTTTGGACGAATTTTATATTTACGGACTCGTATTGAAATTCTCTACATGATTATGGGGCAAATTTTTTTTTTGCTGCGCCAGAATCTTGCGTACGCCAGATTCTGGCGCAGAAGCCCAATTTCCAAAACGAGCCCAAGTCCCTACAAAGCATCTACGCCAGATTCTGGCGTAGCTCCTTTATTCCTATTTTTTTAAAATTTATACATATATCTACGTTTTTGGCCTTCTTCGCACGTATTTGGCGTACGCCAACATTTGGCGTAGCCTTTTGTAGTGCGAAAAGGCCAAAAACGTAGTGCGAATAGTCGGCTCGATAAAAAAGGGAACCTTCCTAACAGGAGAAAATTCGACGGTAGACAAGACACAAGATGTATGAATGCCAATCCACAAAATCTGGGGGTGTGTACTTACAATCAATACAAGTTTACAATATATAAGCACATCCTTGACCACCCATCTCCAAACGATTTTTGTACCAGAAATGCCATCCAAGTATGAAACCTTAAATCACTCATACATAGAGGTACAATCAACCATATATCTGACACAGATTGCAAAGTTCTATGCATGAGTACATGACAACCTTCATAATTCACAAACACACACAATACAGCCACAGAAGGAAGGAATTCATGGTGAATTGGAGATTAACAAGCAAACCATGGTGCCATCAAACACAGTAAGCCTAAACATGATAATGATATAGATAACAAACCTACTCCATTAGTAAAGAAAATCTATTAAGAGTGTACGGCATAATCCAAGGAACAAAGATATGATTATTATTCTCAGTCATCATATATTCATATTCATATATATATGAGAAGCAATAACAAGTGGGCCCCCAAACACATGTATCTAATAATCTAAGAGTAGTATAATATTTATCACAACCCAGCATTAACATCAAAAAAAATGCTCACTATGTATCCTTTTCTGAAGTTTGCAATTAGTTGGATATGGACCCAACCATATTCATCCATGTTCTTGCGCAAATATGTATCCTTAATCAAGTTGTCATTACTGCAGCAAGCAAACAACACATGTAACTTAAATTTACTTCTACACTACACTTGCATACATAAACAAGAAAAATAATATGTTAAATTGGTTGAAGTAACCTGAAGTAATAATCAATTTGATTTATAATCTTAGCATGTAACTGTGGATCCCGCGGAGGATAGTAAACTGCAGGAGGCATTTGCGCAACCACAGGCATTCCTGGGTGTGGAGCATAATAATAAAACGGCTGCACATCTGAGCAGATAACCCAGTTAGAGCAATTCGTGTTAAATTATGTGTTACATACATGACACTCAATGCCCTAAACAACTTACCAGGAGGAATGCCCATTACACCGCCAAAAGGTATATGTGGAGGAGCTCTTACATATCCACTTGGACCAGCTCTTTGTGGTTGCATGATTGGATCTCTACCATTAAAACTCCTATGGTGATTCCAATCATGGTTTCGACGGTCATGATCACGTGTACCACTAAAAGAACCATCTCCACGCAAATGGGATCCACTGTTACTCCTCCTGTAATTATTACTCCCTCTGTCCCGCAAAGATTGTCCCGATTTAACCGGGTTCAAATGCCGATGCGGGTTTTGTATCGTTAATATCTCTAATTACATATTAATTATCGAGTTCTGATGAATCTTGGGCTCGGATCGGGGCTCTCTTGCATTGGCACACATAGTTTGTGGCTGATTTTGCAAACTCGCTTTATGGTTCTGTGATCGGAGCTCCTTCCTTTTTCTGTTCTTTTGTGCAAAGAGTGTAAATCTACAAGTAAGTTTTGTGGTTGTGAGTTCAAACTTTTCAATCAAATGATGCAACTTTCAAGTAAAAGAATCAAGCTGAACATGAACAGGTGAAAGCAGGGATGGGTTAATCAAGGCAGATGCATTTTCTTGGTAATATTTTGGGGGAGAAATATTTTAAGAATTTAAATTTGTTTATAGTAGGTCATACATATAGATATAAAAGCTATGAAACAAGTTGATAGAAGCTATGAAACAACCAACCAGCAAGAAAATGCCTCCAATGATCCAATTTGGTACCATGGACGGCATTTTTTTAAGCTGTTGTTGCTCAGAATTTGAAGGAGATCCATAGAAGGTGATAGGTTGGCCTTGGTAGAAGATAATTATAAATGCTCCAGTAATTAGAACTATTGTGCCAATAAATTTGAACATACTGTTCTTCTCTTTCACATTTAGTGTCTCCATCCTGTAATATTCATGCTAAAAATCTTAAATTATTTTTTTTACCCAAAAAAAACAGAAAAAAATGGAAATTACCCCGAAGAGAATGGCGAAAATGAAGGTGAAAGCAGGGATGAGGTTGCCAATGGAAGATGAAAGAGTGGGTGAGCTGCAATTCAACCCTATCAACATGAGCCCTAGACCCAAGTAGATGCAGTAGAATTTTAAAAAACCAAAATTATAAAGTATGAATCAAAATTTACTCTTGCTATAATATATTTCACACTAAGTTTGTAATTAAAGTGTGACGGTTACTTGAGAAAGGCAAGTAGGAAGAAGCCAAGGACAGCAGAACGAGTGATGGGTGGAACTTGGAAGAGGAGCTTTCCTACATCCATCACAAATAAACAACCAACATATGTAATAATTTCTTAAGAAATCAACTTTTTATAGCTTAAAATAAATAATTTGTTAAAAACTGTGTGTACAACAGTTCTGGCCTGGGTGAGGGTAGATTCCATATTTCCATGAGTCATGGCGGCCTTCGAGATGGTGCTGCAACTTGCTTCTACCATTACCCCATTTTTCTAAACTTGCTTTATTTCTTTCTGCAACCTATTGAATTGTGCTTCAGCATGTCTTCTGTTTCACTAATATTATGTTTTATGTAGACATTTAGTTCATGTGATCTTTAGTTAGATCAATTTGTTTTTTTGTATCTTTTGTGTAGTTTAGGCAGTAAAATGAAATGGGTTGATGTTACAATCAACTCATTTATAAACGTCAATCGGGAAATCCCAAATTGAAGAAATAAAAAGAGTCGCTATAATAGTTGGACCACAGAAGCATAAGCCCAAATTAGTACTACACTACAGTCTACAAGGCCCATTTAGAAAACTATAATTCATCCATAATTATTGTATTTGGATTTGTGTTCATTATGGTTTTGGTGTAGATCGTCCAAACGTTTAAACTATATAACGAAGTATCTAGCAGCATTTGGTCAGAGTCTAAAATGATGATATTATGATTATCAAGGTTGTAGAATGTTACATAAGCTGGACATATGAATGTGGGTTGATGAATCCCTTGCTTGTCGGCTGTTAAAAGTGACAATAAATGCATTTAGTTTCCCATCAACTCAGTATTGATTCAGTATGCGTGCTCTTCTGTAGTTGTTTTATGGATTAAGTCCAAAATGTGGGTCGATGAACTTCTGTAGGATTCATGTATATTTTTCGTTTTAATGCGAACTCTTGTATTCGTGATGTAGCTTTGCTTTGCTGTTGATTGGTTGCGTGGTCTTGTATGGGATTTATGTATAAACCCTAAATTTGTATTTATTTTTCAGTCTCGGTAGGGTGACATTCGGTCTCGGAGCCACCGTTATCAACAATTCTTTTGCTAGAGACCAATTCATTGAGGAAATCTTCACACTGGTGAGCAATTTCTCCCTTCTCCTAATTATTAGTATTTGCTGTAATCTTTTTTTTGAATGACAATGCCTTTTAAAATGGAGTAACTTGTTTTAATTCTTCTAGATTGATGTTTAAAAGAGTTATCCTCTTTCAAATATACAATGTTGTTAATTATGAAAAAGGTTTCAATATCTTCTACTTATTTGGTTACCTTCGATTTGGTAGCAAAGTGTTTCACTGATATCTTCTCAAGTGTACTAAGGAGCGTGAGAAGAAAAAATGCAGCCCTTCATGATTGCTACAATCTTTTAATCTTCAAGTGAATTGCTATTGGGTTTTGCATCATCATGTTCACAATTAGCTCTTGAAAATTTATTACAGTTGATATGTCAGATGAGTTGTAATGCATTCTTCACTCTCTTTTTTGTGATCTCTGTCTTTTTTTGAGATACCTAATTTTAGCGTTGTAAGAAAGCCACTCTAGATCGGCCTTCATTTTCACCAGAGTCTACTGGATGCATTTGTAGCTGAATATTATATATAATTAGTTCATCCATTCTACCCCGAACATCACTTGCTATAAGAGCTGACACACATCCTGTGCTTTTTTCTCATACTCCTAACGGCAACACTAGACATGGAGTTGATGCTGAAAAACATAGGTATGTTCACTTGGGAAGCATTGAAACATAATTAAAGTGTAACCAATTACTACTAAAACAGTGGAAGACGTGTGTTTGGTAGAAATGCATATTTACTTTGTCATTTTGACGTCGTTCACATTCTATTTTTTGCAATATATTGTATTATCATGTAGTGAGGGTCTACTTCGTTTATATTGAATTTGTTTCCTTGATACAGCCATTGATCACGTTGAGGATCTTGCTATTGCAAATTCACTATTGATATTTTTTTCCTACGATAAGGGATACGATAATTTTGGGATTTCATTTTCCCAGTATTCACAAAATGAAACCCAATGTTTTTATTATATTTATAATAATAAGAATACCTAGACTAAGGTTTCATAACCAAAAGCAGTATCAATCCTAGAGCTTTGGGGGGTTAGGCCATTCGAACTCTACAGGTATTGATAGGAGTGAACATTCTTTCTTTTTAACATATTCTTTTGATTGTTGAGATACCTAAACTGAGTATTATTTATGAATGAAATTATGTATGTATTGGTGGGAGGGAAGAGCATGGGTAAATATTGGATTTGAGTGGCCTAACCCCTTGACAAACCAGTTGGGCGGTACAAAACATTTGCCAAATTCTGTAGCGTAAGTACTCGATCTCACTTATAAATTGAACAAACAACGTTTATATACTTTTGTGATATTGAGATGATCCGTTTTGGGTGTAGGAGGATGTTTTTAATTGCTACAATATCATGCAGCATTCAAGAAGGATCAACCAGGGATACCAAAGTTGTCAGCTTTTGAGAAAAGCCAGATGATGGTAATTTGACTCCCGTTCTTTTTATTTCTTTCTTCCCTACTCAATAGCGAATTTGCAATAGCAAGATCTTCAACGTGATCAATGGTTACATCAAAGAAAAAATTCATTGTAAACGAAGAAGGCCCTCACTACATGATAATACAATATATTGCAAAAATATAGTGTACACGATGTCACAATGACAAAGTAAATATGCATTTCTACCAAACACACGTCTTTCACTATTTTAGTAGTAATTGGCTACACTTTAATTATGTTTCAATGCTTCCCAAGTGAACATACCTATGTTTTTCAGTATCAACTCCATGTCTAGTGTTGCCGTTAGGAATAAGAGAAACAAGCAAAGGATGTGTGTCAGCTCTTCTAGCAAGTGATGTTAACGGGCAGTGGTTGATTATTTTGATTTAAGATCTCTCTATGCGGGGGTCAGGAACAGACAGAAGGACCTTCCTCTTTGTGGGAGAGAGAGGGAACATTATGTTCCATGTTATAATTTGACTGTAAATCAATTGACAGGCTTAAAGGATGGTGATGAGTTTGATCGTCACTGTGAATTATCAAGGAATAAAGAGCGTGCGTTGCCTGGTTCGGCCTCCAAAGGACTATAAGATCCCACTGAAGTGGCTGGCTGATAAAGATGTGATATGGAGTGGAAATGTGAAGATTACCAAAGACCAATTCCTCTCTTCTGGATGCATGACGAAGAGGTACCTTATTTTTTCACAGAAGTTACCATATGATTGAGTAGAGTAATTCCTGTTTCTTTGACAATTTCATGTGGATAGGGACTCAGTTATTTTATAAATCAGGCGTAGGATGATGCTACTTGAAGAGAATCAAATAGCATTTCACTCTGACGATGCACTGATCTTTGATGGTGTCAAGGATTATGCTCGCCAAGTTGCAGATATGATAGCAAAGGATAGGGAATCTGGTTTTGAATGTAATATGAACTGCTTTGGTAAGTCCCATGTGATTACATATTAATAAACAAAGCAATTAGAAATATAAGCTTGAATAGCGTGCTAATAACCTTACTTCCAGAACAGTAGAAGCTCGGACAGCATCCAGTATCAGTTGAATATCAGGAGTTAACTCCATGACCTGAAAACAACCAACAGCACAGTTGGAGTCAAAGCACAAGCTTTGGAAATGGTCTTTCAACATGCTATCAAATCAACCCAATGTAAAATGCAATAGTAGGTTGCGAGGAATTAAAATACATCAACAATTCAAGTGGCAACGGTGCAAGTCCAAGCTCTTCAAGGCATCGGATCTCCAAGGAGTGCAACCGGAAAGAAGCACGGCGTTGGGGATGATGGAGGCACCTTTGGTGGGCGTTCTTGGCGTGGAATGATGGCTCACGAATAGTTCTTCAAGGGAAGGGAAGACTCGACGCAGACTTGATTGAGATAGAAGTAGAGTTGGCAATATGAACTCACTTGACAACAAAGGAATTTGACGCAAGAACACTTAGAGAAAAGAGAGAGTTTTTCTTAATCAAATTCAAAGCTCTTTCCCCAAAACAATGAAGCAAGAAGATGGCTATAAGTAGCTCTAGGGCCGATCTCCTTGGCTGTTACAAGAGGCTTTCAACGCCTGAATTAACCACTAAAAACGCCTCCTATTAAGGCCTAGAAACGTGCAAATTAAAAGGAGTTCAAAGCTAGACTTTAACTCAGCCATATATGGAAAAACAGCAAATAAGAAACATAGTATTAAGGCGCCTAGGATTCCTTGGTGTTAGCTTTGGTCAAGGCATTGAGTGGTCGACCTTGAAGGCTTCTTCCTTGGATTCCAAGAGTGTGTATGGGCCGGCCTTGAAGTTGGAATTAAGCCCACAAGTGACGAGGCCTTGCTCCAACTGGATTTGCAACTCTTTCGGGATTTCTGCTGAACTGTCGTAGAGATTACGATTTCTATGTTTTGTTGGCCCGAATTTGAGGGATACCTGCACATAAAAATTGTAGATAATTTACTTAGCTTTCCAATGACTACTCATGGGCCTCCATTGGACTTTCGTAGCTCCGGATATGTCCAGAATACTGAGAAGGTGTCGACGAGACAGATTCTTCGATTTTGACACCTTTCAAGTTTCGAACCATTTCTTTTGGATAAGTGTTTGATCTTCTTCAAAAATGGTGGTTCCCATAGTCATATCATTACATGTACAAATTCAAGGGTTAGAATACATTACAAAGAAATAAAGGTTAATGATGATCGATTGTGTAAATGCATACCCCTTGGAGGACGTCCTTTAGATCCCACTGACGAATTTTTTCGGTCCTGGGCCTTCTTCTTCTTTTCCTCGTCCTTCTTCCTTTTTACTTCCGCCATGTGCTCAAACCAACTAGGGTCCCTCTTTGTATCGTTCTTCCTCTTTTTAGGTCTCCCCTTCTTGGTCGAAGCGGCCGGGGGCTCTTCTGCGGTACACGATCTAGAGTCATGGAAAACTTTGTATTTGCGTGCAAAGTCGGTCTTCAGCTCTGGGTGCAATTCTTCGTTGCTCCACTCTCCAAACATGGCACCTAAGACGATATCTTCTTCTGAGATCAATACGCCATCATTCGGTGCGGGATCAACATGCCCAACCCCTTCCCACTTGATTTGCTTCCAATAACTGTGGATTTCACTTGGTCTCAACGGGAAACCGGTCTGTACATATTCTTTGATCGTGTGTGGGCAAGGCAGGCCTAGGGTGGCTCTCCAAAACACATCACGACATTCTTCATCGGGAATTTTTCCTTGTATGGCCCTAACAACTTGGGCGTATAACATTCTTAAGCACTTTTCCGAGACCTTATAAAGAATGCGCCTGAAAAATGTCTTCACCGCAGGCGGGCCGGTTACGATCTCTGTGGGCGCCTTAAAAGCACTATGCTCCATATCACCTCTGACTTCCTGAATCTGATCAACAAACATATTGTCGATTTGCTGCACGAGGGTCTCCAAGCCTCCAACCGACGATTCAATCCCATACTTCAGCATAGAGTGCTGACTCTCGACCCTGAAATGTACAACTCAAGTTAAGCTTAGTTGCATATATCAATTTAGCTTTTAGATGATCGCTTATGAATTTACTTGTTTGATGATCTTGTGCCGAAATGGAGTACTGTGTCACACCATGCACAGACTAGCATCTCCTTGTACTCAACAAGCCATACCCTCTTCACGTATTCCATCAGCCAGGGTAGCTTCTTCCACTTTTCCGTCAAGTACTCAAGTCGCTCATTATACACATCCTCAGTTGGCGACCTTAACAACCAATGAATATTACCACTAAAATGGTCAACATTGGGGACCCATTTCATGGCAACACCCTCCACATTGCGATTCACATGGACCCTACACAACAGATGCTTCGTGTTGGGAAAAACTATATCCACGGCTTTCACAAGACCAAGCTCTCGATCTGACATGATCGCCTTCGGTTCTCGTCCCCCGAGAATGATCTTTAGGTGGTCCAACGCCCATGTGTAGTGCTCCGTCGTCTCATCATGCATGAATACGATCGCAATACAAAATGTACGGTTGGTGCAAGTGAATCCAACAAACTCCAACAAAGGCATACCGTACCTGTAAATGTATGAATTATAAGAAATAAGGTATGCAATTACGTATTTATATGGAATAATAGCGATAATTAAACATATTCATACATGTTCGTCTTGTAGGTCGTATCCATGATGACGATGGAGGAGAACAAACTCAACAAATGTATAGCTCCGGGGTGAGAAATAAAAATATCACTCAAAACCTCCCTCCCTTCTTCATTGCGACGCGTCTCATAGCTTGTATAATAACTTCTCGCCTCTAGAAAATCCAGCATGTACTGCAGCACAGTCAAATTGCCCCTACATTTCAGCCTCTCCCGACTCTTGTAATTGTAGAGTTGGTTCTTTGATGCCAAGCATTTGGGATCGTCATGTAAAAATAGACTCATAATAGCCTTCGACTTTACTCCGGAGGCTGACAAAACTTTCACACGCTCTCGTTGTTCCTGCGAAAGCCTCCCAGCAAATGCATGACCGATCAAACTACTAGAAAGCTCATGGCCATGCGACCCACAAGCGACATATAATCTCCAACTGTCAGATTTGAGCCAATCTCCTTTCACAATCACCTCATGCAAGTGAAACAGACACTCATTCTTCTTTGTCCTCGCATTGTATTTCCGTTTAGGGGTTGCCTCGGTACCGTCACCCGCCTTCTTCTTCCCAGCTCTATATGGCTCATACTTCTCACATGATAGTATGACCTTTCGGTTAGGCCAAGACTTACTTATTACAATCACCATATGCAACTCCAAACCTACGTTCTTAGCCCAGCTGATCATACTATCTCTATCACTCCATTCTTTATCCGTAGTAAAATGAGCAGAATAATCCACTGGCGAATATTCACTATCACTAGAGTCCTCCTATTTATGATAAATAAATAAATTATAAATTGGGTGTGGTAATATTCGTAAATATTTTAAATTATAAATTATAGTAAACATTTTAATCAAAGTTCTAAACTATATTAAACTACTGTAAATTACTACATTTCAACTAAACCCTATAAACTACAACAAACTACTGTAAACATTTTTATCAACTATATTATCATAAACATTTTAATCAAAGTTCTAAATTGGCACAAACTACTGTAAATTACTGTATTTCAAATACACTTTGTAGTAAATATATACTTACCCGTATGTTATCGTGACCGGGTGCGTCATCCAAGAGCTCAACTGGACTAAGTGCATCATCCATCCTTGACAAAGACATTATCTTTAATGGATAAACCCCAAGGAATAGTTGCATATATATAGCAACAACATGGATAAACCCCAAGAAGTTACCGTTTTACAACGGTAGCTTTTTGGGCGCAACCTGCTTGCACCCAAGAACTAACCACTTTACAACGGTAACTTTTTTAGGCGTAACCACGATGCGTCCAAGATGTGACATTTTTAAATTTGAATAAATATTTTTTAAAATTATTTATAATTACTTTTTATTTTTTTTCGGACCCGGATTGTTACTAAACCGGTTTAGTGAAAAACCGTTTTTTAAATTAATTTTTTGATTTTTTTAAAATCGGTTACCAGCTCTTGGGCGCAACAAGGATGCGCCCAAGATTAAAACTTTTCTTTTAAAAAAAATTGTCACCATTTTGGACGCATCCTGGTTGCGCCCAAAATGGGACGCGTCGCAAGAAATTGCGGGTGTAAAAAAGAATTCCCTAATTAAAAGGCCGTGATTGCTCTTCACTATTTACCATAGCACCATTATGCAATTGATTATGTATCTATTTAAGGACATTCATAAAAAAATATGTTTAAAAAATCAACACATTGAATTTCTCCGTTAATATAGATGCCTCAGAGAGTCATTTCTAATATAGTATGTGCATTAGATCCAAGACAACCAACGTTTAGGAAATCAGAAACACCAAAACTCAGCACTGTTACTTGACATCCATGTATTTCAAGTTGATGAAATGCGTCACTACGCAAAAGGCCATTTATAGACAATTTTAGTGAATCCATGTTCGGGATGCTGTACAAGATCTGGAAACTTTGTATGAATAGAACCTTTGATCTAATATAAACATTTTTGTTATTTGGATATTAATTTTCATGTTTATATTCTATGATTAAATTATCATATAAATACTTTAACTTAATATAAGAGTCAAATATATTATCCATTGTGAATATATATATGCATGAAATTTTAAATTGAGCTTGCCTTTTATTTTATCTTTTTTTAGTAATTAAATTAAAAAAAAAATTAATAGTCATTGAAGTAAATTCATTCGAATATTGAGTTTCACCTTATTTTTCAATAATTACTAAAAAAATTAACACCCCTATTTAATATTGAGTTCCACGATCCAGGATCGGACCATTACATACACGGTCCAGGACCGGACCATAATTTTTGGTCCAGTCCGATCCAAAAATTAACACCCCTAAATAAATATTAGATTAAATGGGAATTGTTATATTTAACAATAAAAAAACATAACTAGTATCGTACATTAAATTTAAAAGTTTGGTTGTTAGAATCAAATTTGATAATCAGGTAAATAAAACATAAATAATTTAAGATATATTATTTAAAATTCAGATACTTAGTTATTTAACATCAAACTTTGTTAATTTTTTTTAATTTAACACATGAGTAATGCGAGTACAAAATCTTTTTGGTGGTTCAAAAACAAATCTATTTAATATAGATATATAGATATATTTTATTACTTAATATAATAATAAATTAAATAATAACACCTCAATAACTTCTACTAAAAACACTCTCGTAGCTCTAAATGTGAAAGCTTTAATATATGGTTATAAATAACAGTAATTGGTAGGTATAAATGTACAACCACCTTCAACATTTAAATTAGAATTAGCTTAAGGATATTTAAGGGGGGTCGGGTTCTGGCGAGGAGACTGTAATATCCCGTATATTTGCACGAATAATTTTTTTGAATTTTCTTAAGCCATATTGCAAGCCAGATTAATTTTGAGGAGATACGAACATTCTGTATAATGTTTGACTTCTGTAATATTTTTCTGAGCAATATAAAATACAGTTAAGGTATTTTTGGCTTAAAAGCTCGTTCGTGTACAAATATATTTAACCTGTGGTTAAGTAAAATTACCACTTAAGGTAAAAAAGGACAAAAGGGGAATTTCGGCCTTTGCCTTAGCCCCCACAGCAAGCCAACTTCAGCAGCTGGGAAGCCAACTTGGTGCAGCTGGCAAGCTAGCTTAGGTGACTCTTCCGGGCTACTACCCTAGCTTGGACACCTCTTGGTATACGTGTCTTCAGGGTGGTCTTCGTGGTTTGCCTATAAAAGAAGAGGAGAGATCGTGAGAGGAGCCAGAAACTCGTTCCTCACCATCTTCGTCCTCCTCTTTTCTGTCAGAAATCAGCAAAACGTGTTCCTGAGCTGAACTTTGAGATCGATTTCTGATCGATTCACTCATTCGTTTGGCCAGATCAAAGTTTCATATTGAAGGTGAAGTGTAGCTTAAGAGGGTGAGAAGAATAGACAAGCTCGAATCGAACTAGAGGTCGATCGAAAATTGGTAAGAAAACCCTTGCGAACCACTGATTTTTCCCTTCAGAAATTTGTGACTTTTGCTGAACTTTGAATCCGATTTTCGTGGTTGTTTGGGCTTTGTTTTGATCCGTTCTCAAGAGGCTTTTGAAGCTTGTTGGTAGCTTAAGAGGGTGGTAGACTTGAACCAAGAAGAATCGAAGCCTAAAGGGATCGATTTGGGTAAGTTTCTACCCATGGTTGCTCTCGTCTCCTCGCCCCTGTTCTACCACCGCACCCCGCGGCGACGAACCACCGCACCCGCGGCAAGCATAGGCCGTGATGTGTGTGTGTGTTGGGCTTGGTAGTGGGCGAAGCTCGAACCCCTTTGATCTTTATTCCCTTAGATTCGTATATGTAGATATTGAATCTAATTTAGGGTCTTGTTATGGGTCGTTCCAGAATGATTTATTATCCCAGATCTGTCCCAGTTTTGGACTTGGAAACCCTTTAATTCTAAGCGTGCAAAGCTTTCATCGGATCTAAGGCAAGTGGCGGTTCGCTCTTGCTTATCATTCCATATTTCCATTAATTATCAATTACTTAATTGTTAATTAATTTGGATTGATCATTGTTCATGTCTGGAGTAGTTTTATGAAACTATCTTTGGAAATTAAAATGGATATTATAATAGGTTGTATATCTGCTAGAACAACGCTATTATATATATATACCTAGATTGAAATATATCTATGATGTTAGCCGTGATGGCTTTAATATGATTATTTGACTGTTCTGAACTGTGTAGTTAGAACGAGTATTCGTAGGAACGTGACTGAGGCCCTGAGGCCCAGTCGTTTCTTTATAATCAGGTAGAGAGGTGGCTCGTCCCCACCTAATACCAATTGGATGGTCATGACCTACCTCTTTACTCGGGTGAAGAGGTGGTGCACTTAAACAGTGTCACAAATCTTGGGAGTGTTCCCAAAAGATCTCTCGTCTCGGGACGAGGTGATCCTAAAAGTTTATAACGTAATTGTGTGTTTTGGAATTAAATAAGATAAATGCCGTAGGTTCGCACATGATTAATATACCTCGACGAGTAGCGCAACTAAGTAATAGTGCGGCTAGGAAAACTCATTTAGACTTGAATGTAGTACGTTCTCTTTCCAATCTGGAGTCGTATCATGCGGTGATTCGCATTATACGGTGAGGTTGGTCGTGAACCAAAGCATCTCAGTCAGTTTTTAACGTTATGTATATACATATGAAACTATAATGTTCCAGACTTGTCATATTTCCTTAAGACTCAATCTCTTGGAGTCTCTTTCGGGTCGGTCTCTGTGGAGATTCATTCTTCCAGAGTCGTCTCTTCTGCATACCTCTTGTTGTTATTCCGTGAAAGTGCCGGGTTATGTATTGTCCCTTCGGTTATCATTCGAGGGACAATGATAGTAAACGGTTACGATCACTCAAACCACTCTACTTTTTACCCTTGCTAGTCTATTCAAGTAGACTAACCCACGAACATTGTTCTCCGCATGTGGGCTGGTGTCATCCGTTCAATTCGGCACATCAGATAGAACGCAGATATGAGGAGACTAGATTGACTATAAAGATGACGGTTGTTTTGATGTTTTAATAATTCTAATCAGGTTGAGATCCTTGGGCATGTGATCATGGTGATCACAACTCTTTTGTAATATTTTAAGAAAGACTTTCGTTGTGTTTGATTTAACTCTGTATATTTGTCCTATTCGGGATTGGGATGTAATCCCGGGATTCATGATTTAATTAAATATTACAATGATTTTGTATCATTTGTTTTTCATGATTGTGTTTAAACCGGTAAAGCCTTGGGTGGCTTCGGTAAGAAACACCGAGGTCACTGGCGGTAATACCTTTCCAAACGGATTATAAATTTGGGGGTGTTACAGAGACTCTATACGATAAATAATTAGGAGTATTATCGAGTGTTGATTTTTTATCCTATAGATGATATACTAGAGAACATATAGATTTAGTGTAGGAGTTGTTCATGAGATAAAAATTCAAAAACACAACATAGAGTAAAAGTGTAATTAAATAAATAAATAAATTAGATTGATATATTTTTCTCTCCTAAAATCCCATAATTATCTCCTAAAATCCCATAATTCTCTCCTTTTATAAAATTATACCCATTGACATACATCTACCCCTATCATTTATAAGTACTTTTTAAGATTCTTAATTGTTTTTTTCATCGTTGAATCATGCGACAATCAATAATGGTTACTTGTTCTGTTGTTTATCAGATAGTTCTTCAAGAGAACAACATAGTTACATTAATGTTGAGTTGTTCTTTCTATAGTTCTTCAAGAGAACAACATAGTTACATTAATGTTGAGTTGTTCTTTCTATCTTAGTTATTTGTTCATAGAGTAGTTTTTTTGTTCGTTTAATAACACGTAGTTATTCAATTGAATAAAATGGAGTTGTTCCATTGGACAATTAGGTTACATGTTGAAAATAATAAAGATAATTATTTTTGTTTGTCATGAAACAGGGCAAAATTGCCCCTGCGAGATTGAATTGAAATCTTAGTTAAGATAATTGTAAAATTGAACAACTAGGTTACATGCGAATTAATGTTCAATTATTTTTATTTGGTTATTTGTTCATAGCCTAGTCTACTTTGATCAGTTACGAATACGTAGTTGTTCAAGTGAATGAAATAAAATTCTTCAAGTGAACAATTAGGTCAGCTAATTATTGAGTTGTTCTTTTGATATTTATTATTTGTTTATATACTATCATACCTTGTTCTATTGAGAATGAACAATTACAAAATACAAATGATATAAAATATATTAAAGCATTAATGATTGTTTATCGCACCAAGTGAATGTTCAACCTAATGAATAAACCAAATTAAACAATGTCCAACAATCAACTAATAGAGACGAGGACACAATATATAAGAAGTATGGAATGACCGTAGTTTGCCAATTCGAACGTTGCACTTTAGGACAAGAACCAACATAAAGAGTAGATGGAAGTGTCATTTGGTAGTCAGGGGTCCTCGTCGATATTGTTGTCCAGATATTGTTCTTTCATGGACGATCAAGAAGTACATCTGGGTTCCACATAAGAGGAAAGGCTATCGAGTGCACTTCAGTGGACAAGGGATTGTCGTCGAGACCATCATCTGCATCTGCCATGGAAGATGAAGAAGTATATATGGGCTGCACAACAAGAGGAAGGGCAATGGATATGTTGGCACCGACGATAACAACGACCTAGAGGATAGTGCAATGCATGATGAAGAGATCTTCTCTTATTTTTCCAATCATGATTGATGCAAATGTCCTTTAAAAATTTCATCGAAGTTCTACTAGGGTTCATAAGAAATATGAATTGAATTTGAAAAGGAAATGAAAATTTTATGATTAGATTAGGAAAAAACAGATTTTTACAATTTATGATGATGACATTCTCATGATTAGATTAGGAAAAAACAGAATTTTACAATTTATGATGAAACTCTCATGATTTGAACGGAGCATAAATTGTGGGATTTAACTAGTTAGAGAGTTGATCTTATGTGTCTCATTCTACTATTACAAAATTCCCTATACTTGATCCATTAGATCTCAATAATTAAAAGGCCGTGATTGCTCTTCACTATTTACCATAATACCATTATGCACTTGATCCTGTATCTATTTAAGGGCATTCATAAAAAAAATTGTTTAAAATCAACACATTGAATTTCTCAGTTCATATAGATGCCTCAACGAGTCATTTCTAATATAGTATGTGCATTACATCCAGGACAACCAAAGTTTAGGAAATCACAAACACCAAAACTCAGCACTGTTACTTGACATCCATGTATTTCAAGTTGATGAAATACGTCACTGCGCAAAAGGCCATGCATAGACAATTTTAGTGAATCCATGTTCGGGATGCTGTACGAGATCTCGAAACTTGGTACAAACTGTGCAGCCATTGAGACCCATTTCTGCAGTAGGAGATTTTCAATGATAAACATATTACAAATTTGTTAGAGAAAAAAAAACACAATGTAACACCCCCAAATCTTAACCCATTTGGAAAGATATTACCGCCAGTGACCTCTGTTTTTCTCACCGAAGTCACCCCAGGCTTTACCGTTTAAATATAATCATGAAACACATATGATACAAAATCATAACAATATTCAATCAAAACTTGAGTCACGGGATTACATCCCAATCCCGAATAGGACAATATACAGAGTTTAAACAAAAGACAGCGGAAGTCGTAATACAGAATTTAACAAATAACAGAGTAAATAGATTACAGCGGAAGTCTTTAAAATATTACGAAAAGGGTTGTGATTGTAGTGATCACTTGCCCAAGGATCTTAACCTGATTAAAAAACAATAAAAACATCTAAAACCACCGTTCATTTTCATAGTCGTTCTAGCCTTCACGGAACAACAACATACCTGATGTGCCGAATCGAACGGATGACACCAGCCAACCATGCAAGGAATAATTACGATTGGTTAGTCTAAATGAATAGACTAGCAAGGGAATAAAGCAGATTGGTTCGAAGCAGTCGTATTAGGTTAGACCCATCGCTTCTCGAATAATAACCGATGACGATAGTCAACCATCATACTCCTACTGGAATAACAAGAGGTATGCACAAGAGAAGATTCTGGAGACCGAGGCTCACAACAATCAATCCCAAAAAGAAGACTCTAAAAGAAATGAGCCTTATAGGAAAATATGACAAATGTTGGGGAACTCAAGCAAACACACAAACAGCTTCGCATACAAGCGATCTAAACTAAGACGAGTTTTTCCTAGTTGCACTACTCGCCAAAATATTAATTATGTGCACTTAAGGCACTATATCTTGTTTTAATTCCACAACAAACCACAACACGTTATAAGCTTTTAATTATCCACAACACGATCAGAAGAGACGGGACCACATATAGAGTCCACGACCTTATCCACAACAACCACAACACAAGGTGTCGGGGACTTATAGCCTGCCCCTTCACCACTTGTTATAAAGAAACGACTGAGCCACAATCTAGAGCCCATCGCTCCTACGAATACTCGTCTAACTATTAGTCTAACACACAAACACATCACACAAGCCATCACGGCCCAACCTGCACAATATATATATAATTATACTAGCGTCGGTTCTAGCAGAATATACAACCTAATAATAATATCAGATTTTAATTATATTACTAACAAACAGTTCTCAACATATTTCAGAATCATCCCAAATTATTTAACAACTAAACGATTGATAAATAATTGAAATATGGAATGATGAGCAAGAGCGAACCGCCACTTGCCTGGAATAGATTCGGCGATGAATCTGGACGAGACGACTACCAAAAATACCCTTTCCGAGGATATGGCATATGCTTTAGATTATTCCTAGCAGAGTACGAGTCCACACGCGACCCAACAGATCACGTTCTAACTGACAAATTAATTATCTATCAATTAATTTGACTGGACAAATTTAAAGAATTATATTTAATAAACTTTTTATGATATTAAATCATAAAAATATTTATTAAATTTTCCTAAAGAAAAATACGGACGAAAGGGGATCGAAATTATACCGCTCGAATAATTTCGGGTCAAATCTGGACTGGAATGGAACTTGGGCTTCTCGGCCCAACAACAAATTAATTAAGGGGAGGGCCCCACCTTGCTTCTTCTTCCCCGAATAACAACAACAGCAACATCAACAGCACAACAACAACACAACAAGCACAGCAGCTCGGCTACACCTTCAACACGCCGGGAAGGGGCTGCTCTCGTCGTCGGGAGAAGAGGCGACATCAACCAGCAGCAGGGCGTAGCAGCAACGACAGTACAACGCCGGGAAGCAATTTGGCGCCAACAACAACAACAGCGAACGGTGGCGATCGGCTCGCTGGGGAATCGCGGCTTCGCTGGGGCTTCGACGCCGGATATGGAGCCACGCCGGGGAGGAGCACCACCAATCGGCTAGCCGCAGCTCAACGACGGAGCACCACGCCAGGCTCGCCGGCGAGAGAAGCTCGAAACAGAGGAGCAATATGGGTCTCGCCGAGAACAGGAGAGGCGATGGCGACGGGGCTTCGCCGGTTTCTTGACGCCAAAGATGGAACCGCGCCGGGGAGGAGGAGCAGCATCACGACAGTGGCTCGGACAGAAGCACAACAACGCCCAGGAGCTCGCACAGGGCTCGGTGGAGGAGGAAACGTGGACAGGGGATGGCATGGGTCTTCGATGCCGGCGGGAAGAGGACCGAGAGGGGAGCCGAGAGAAAGAGCTCAAAGAGAAGAGATGGGAGAAATGAGGTTTGGTCCCCTATACTCTTCATCCTCTTCGCCAGAAATAGCCTAAGAATAGGGGGCAAGGTCCGACATGCCCATCTGTAGGGGACCGGCCAAAACATCAAGTAGAGCAAGTGGCTACGGGAGGATAAGTTTGCACATGGATATGGGTTTTAAACCCCGAAAATTATATGTTTGTATCCAAACAAATATTCTAAATCCCGAAAATACATCGAATGTATTTTATACCACTCAGGAAATTATTACAGAGATAATGGATATTACTGAAAATCCAAACTCCACTGAAAGCGAAATAATTAATGTACGAAGGATGGAAAAAATTACCCAAATATCCTTACTAAAAATTAAGGGATATTACATTACTACCCCCTTAAGAAAAGTTTCGACCCCTAAACTTGCATTGCTAAACTAATGGGTGACTGGAATCACCTCAATCTCACTACCTGAGTCCAGGCCTAGTGTAATGACCTGGGCCGGCCACCCTTCCGGTGCCGCCCAGTCGTTAACATGGGTCGCCGCCCATATGTCCCAACTCATCACTGATGGCCCAACATTCTTGCCACTTCCAGTAGGTTAGAGAAGAGACTCAAACATGAAACCTCATCTTTTATCACTCTCTCGAAGGCAGAGATGATACTACTATCTCGCATATCCTATCTCCATATGCTATACTTGTACTAACTCGTGACCATTCTCAAAGTCCTGATCACCACAATAGACTCGCTATACTTTAATTATGAGAATACATATTCTCTTACACTTACCTCTAAACTTCTCTCGAAGTATATACCCAAACCTCCTTAGGTCGGTATCCTTAACCAATATGGTCTTCATAACTTATATTGCCAACATTGAACTACCTATTCGATCATGTATCCACTTACAACATATTGTTTATATTCCTACTCTCGTTAGAATAGATGTAATCATCCACATGATTACCATTGCCTTAACCAGAGTATCCATTACAAAAATCTTCAATATAACCTTGCGGTCATGCACTCTTCCTTCTGAAGTCCTTAATGTCCTTATATAGAAGAATACAACATCTTTCTACTAACCTCATTTTGACAATCTGGTCCTCGAATATATACTTAGAATTCAACAGTACTACAACTTAGTACCCCCACATGTCATACAGACCTTACATAAATGATTCACTCGTTACCTTAATCATATCCGGCCCTTATGCCATATCTTTATCTCCCAAATCTTTACTCATAAGATCCCACAATCTATGGCTGATTACCTCAACATGATTTATTAATCCATTCCATAGGATTATACTCTTGTCTTACCCGAACGTGCTGTATGATTACCTTAACCAACGTGGGTTACCTTTTTCCTCAAGTCCACTTGATATCATCCGTAACCTCATCTCTATATATTATACCATGTAATCATTCTCACTATATCCACAAGATCTTGACCACTATATAATAATGGTCTCCAAAATTATCATAACAACATTAATGTTCCTTTAATAGGAGAACACGCATCTCCCTTCCAATTTCCTTATATGCATATTCCCAAAGTTCACATCTTAATTCTTTATAATCCAAATATCAACTCTTAGTAACCTCGAAACATTACATCCTCAATTTCCTTAAAGGTACCTTTTACAATTCCATCATTTATCTGAAAGTAAGCTTGACCTTATGCCATTTCTAACTTAAATCCTTTAAGATTTATATACTTTTTCCAAGAATAATCATAACATTTATTCGTATGTTCCCCAAACCGATCACATGAGATCTTACTCCTATTTCCTCAAAGTATCATATTGCTAAATGATTCATTACCAACTGAATCAATCACTTGTGTCTTAGTCTTTCAATAGATGTACACGAGTAACATTGTTACCTTACTCCTTAAGCATACATAAACTTAATCTATGTACTAAATCCTTTAGTTTATCGGAATCATCAAAGTGATCGATCCTTAAATTGTAATTCTTCCATTTAAGTGGCCTCTTTCTACACAGTAACTTCACAACTTGATCTTTCCAATAAGGGTTGTACTATACGCCTTATGGATGGCCTATTCACATAAAGTCCAAATATCGAATCTTTGTAAATTCCCAAGTGTCATAACTACTTATTCCCTGAAAGGACAACTTCCTAATATCAATCATTTGGCCCTTTTAAATTTGGCCGTAAGGCTCACTGCCAACTCATGCCTCTAGTTTCCTCGAAACAAGATCGCAATAAATCGATTAGCACAGTTGTGCCTAATCACTTTATTTCCTTAATCGTGACATCAAATCGCCATAATAGACATCAATTATTGTCTGTCTAATCCTTATATCATTTCTCTTAAGGAAACCTCATAACGGACCTCAAAACGAAACTTCGAATAGATCTTCCAAAATAATACCTATGACTTTGCACATTGGGCTTTTCAAAAGCAACCTTAACCATTGGTCCTACACCGGTTGTATCCACAACTCTCAACTCTAAAGTCTTACTCAAGGTCGTAATAGAGGAAACGAGTTCTCTATGAACTATCCCTCTTATACATTTCCCTTCTCAGCAGTCTGTCCATAACAATGCCTACAACATGACCTCACAACGAGGAATTCTGAACCCCATATAGTTCATCCCTATAAACTTTTATCAGAACAAATGTTCAGGGTACCCGTATGAGATTTTAGCCCTTAGATCCCATAGGGAATTAACCACTCACATTTGTTCAAACACCCAAAAAAAAAAATTCCGGTAAAACTTAGCCTACGAGATAACACTCTCCAATTCCGCTAAGGAAACGATTAAAGTCATACTGATGTATCGCTATTCCAGAAATGAAGAAATAATCTTATGAATGGATCTAGAATTAAGTAATAGAGTCGACCCTGGTGTTAACCATATAGGGAATGAACATCTATGCTACATATGTTATCCTTCCTTTCCTTTTGGTAACTAGGGCTCTTATGCCCAGCCTTACCACAGTGGTGGCATAGAATCCCATCGATAATTCAGCCTGAGCCTTTGGCGGAACCATCATTTATTTTAAAGTAAGACTGACCTTACGTCATCTCTAACTTAAAATCCTTACAAGAATAATTTAACACCGTCCTTTAAACAATCTCTAACTTTAAATCCTTTCGGTAATGACTTAATCTATTCCTTAAATCACTTTATAACTTAAACTTTTAAGATTCCTCAATTTCACCACGCTCTATATTCCTCGAAACGGATCACACATTCATTCTTATACCTTAAGAAATCTCGGAAGAAACGCTTGCCACTATACTCTTTAGGCGTATCTGAACAATTCTCTATACTGAACTTTAATACCTCGAGATCATTAACATGTCCTATCCTTAAACTGTAACCTTTTTATTTAAGTGGTCACCTCTTAACACAACAACTTTATAACTTAAACTTTTTCAAAAAGTTGCACCTTAAACCTTATGGATGACATATTCACAAGATGTCAATCCTTGACAATTCCCAAGAGTCATAACTCTTCATCCTCTGGAAATTCCACTTATCGAGTCCAACAACTCGTACTGTCTTAAATGACTTATTTCTAACTTAAAATCCTTATATTCCTCAAAGATACTCATAAATGAACACTTTAGGCATCAAACTCTTCTAGCCTTGCCTTACGGGGTATTCCTCCGTGTCCTCAACGGGAGTTCCCTCCGGATCTTCCCTCGGATCTTCCCCCTCTCGAGGATCTTCCTCAGGGTTTTCCTCTGGATCTTCCTCTTCCTAAGGATCTTCCGCAGGATCTTCCTTAGAGTTCCCTTGGAAATCGCTTTCATTTAAACGTCATTATTACAATATCCCGTTGGCCTACCATAACGGCTCAGCGAGCTCTATCCTAGGTTCATCCCACGAATTCTCATACGGAGGCAAATCCCGACTGCCTCGAGCATTAATCTTTCGTATTCGTTTTCTCAACAATGAATGACAACGACTATGACATCATACTTAGACATCAAAACTCCTAAGAGTGATTCCTTAATTATCCCATATATCAATGTAATAAAATCACTTAGAATAGATCAACTTGGTAACTCTATAGATGAATTATGAACATAGAGCACAAGATTCATCTACATTAATCTCCCGAGCGTTCACACCAAAATACTCGGAGATTACAACACTAGGATATTAGTACTACCAGGAAGCACATACTTGATACTTTCGAGGGAACTACTAGGTCTTCCAATCTCGAAATATCTCAGAGAAACAAGAAAATCTAACATTACTAGAAATGATAGAATCATCTCAGCACCTTCCGAGTCCTTTCAAAAGAATAGACAAACACCTATGTCTTACAACAACAAGAAGAACTCAGTCTTTCTAGATATAGAGGTAACTCTCATACCTCTCATATCAGATTAAAGAAGGCACGACTATGAACGGTGATATTTCAAATTCTTTTCATTTTGAAAATTCAGAGCCTTCGAAAACATTTCTCAGTTTCAAACGAGTAAACGGTTTATAAAAATTTTCATTCCCATAAAATGTTTTAAAACCCACCCGTTTAAAAAAAAAATCGGCTCTGATACCAAATCTGTAACACCCCCAAATCTTAACCCATTTGGAAAGGTATTACCGCCAGTGACCTCGGTTTTCCTCACCGAAGTCACCCCAGGCTTTACCGTTTAAATATAATCATGAAACACATATGATACAAAATCATAATAATATTCAATCAAAACTTGAGTCACGGGATTACATCCCAATCCCGAATAGGATAATATACAGAGTTTAAACAAAAGACAGCGGAAGTCGTAATACAGAATTTAACAAATAACAGAGTAAATAGATTACAGCGGAAGTCTTTAAAATATTACGAAAAGGGTTGTGATTGTAGTGATCACCTGCCCAAGGATCTTAACCTGATTAAAAAACAATAAAAACATCCAAAACCACCGTTCATTTTCATAGTCGTTCTAGCCTTCACGGAACAGTAACATACCTGATGTGCCGAATCGAACGGATGACACCAGCCAACCATGCAAGGAATAATTACGGTTGGTTAGTCTAAATGAATAGACTAGCAAGGGAATAAAGCAGAGTGGTTCAAAGCAGTCGTATTAGGTTAGACCCATCGCTTCTTGAATAATAATCGATGACGATAGTCAACCATCATACTCCTACTGGAATAACAAGAGGTATGCACAAGAGAAGATTCTGGAGACCGAGGCTCACAGCAATCAATCCCAAAAAGAAGACTCTAAAAGAAATGAGCCTTATAGGAAAATATGACGAATGTTGGGGAACTCAAGCAAACACACAAACAGCTTCGCATACAAGCGATCTAAACTAAGACGAGTTTTTCCTAGCTGCACTACTCGCCAAAATATTAATTATGTGCACTTAAGGCACTATATCTTGTTTTAATTGCACAACAAACCACAAAACGTTATAAGCTTTTAATTATCCACACCACGATCAGAAGAGACGAGACCACATATAGAGTCCACGACCTTATCCACAACAACCACAACACAAGGTGTCGGGGACTTATAGCCTGCCCCTTCACCACTTGTTATAAAGAAATGAATGAGCCACAATCTAGAGCCCATCGCCCCTACGAATACTCGTGCTAACTATTAGTCTAACACACAAACACATCACACAAGCCATCACGGCCCAACCTGCACAATATATATATAATTATACTAGCGTCGGTTCTAGCAGAATATACAATCTAATAATAATATCAGATTTTAATTATATTACTAAAAAACAGTTCCTAACATATTTCAGAATCATCCCAAATTATTTAACAACTAAACGATTGATAAATAATTGAAATATGGAATGATGAGCAAGAGCGAACTGCCACTTGCCTGGAATAGATTCGGCGATGAATCTGGACGAGACAACTACCGAAAATACCCTTTCCGAGGATATGGCATATGCTTCAGATTATTCCTAGCAGAGTACGAGTCCACACGCGACCCAGCAGATCACATTCTAACTGACAAATTAATTATCTATCAATTAATTTGACTGGACGAATTTAAAGAATTATATTTAATAAACTTTTTATGATATCAAATCATAAAAATATTTATTAAATTTTCCTAAAGAAAAATACGGACGAAAGGGGATCGAAATTATACCGCTCGAATAATTTTGGGTCAAATCTGGACTGGAATGGAACTTGGGCTTCTCGGCCCAACAACAAATTAATTAAGGGGAGGGCCCCACCTTGCTTCTTCTTCCCCGAATAACAACAACAACAACATCAACAGCACAACAACAACACAACAAGCACAGCAGCTCGGCTACACCTTCAACACGCCGAGAAGGGGTTGCTCTCGTCGCCGGGAGAAGAGGCGACAGCAACCAGCAGCAGGGCGTAGCAGCAACGACAGTACAACGCCGGGAAGCAATTTGGCGCCAACAACAACAACAGCGAACGGTGGCGATCGGCTCGCTGGGGAATAGCGGCTTCGCTGGGGCTTCGACGCTGGAGATGGAGCCACACCGGGGAGGAGCACCACCAATCGGCTAGCCGCAGCTCAACGACGGAGCACCACGCCAGGCTCGTCGGCGGGAGAAGCTCGAAATAGAGGAGCAACAGGGGTCTCGCCGGGAACAGGGGAGGCGATGGCGACGGGGCTTCGCCGGTTTCTCGACGCCAAATATGGAGCCGCGCCGGGGAGGAGGAGCAGCACCACGACGGTGGCTCGGACAGAAGCACAACAACGCCCAGGAGCTCGCACAGGGCTCGGCGGAGGAGGAAACGTGGACAGGGGATGGCATGGGTCTTCGATGCCGGCGGGAAGAGGACCGAGAGGGGAGCCGGGAGAAAGAGCTCAAAGAGAAGAGATGGGAGAAATGAGGTTTGGTCCCCTATACTCTTCATCCTCTTCGCCAGAAATAGCCCAAGAATAGGGGGCAAGGTCCGACATGCCTATCTACAGGGGACCGGCCAAAACATCAAGTAGAGCAAGTGGCTACGGGAGGATAAGTTTGCACATGGATATGGGTTTTAAACCCCGAAAATTATATGTTTGTATCCAAACAAATATTCTAAATCCCGAAAATACATCGAATGTATTTTATACCACTCAGGAAATTATTACGGAGATAATGGATATTACTGAAAATCCAAACTCCACTGAAAGCGAAATAATTAATGTACGAAGGATGGGAAAAATTACCCAAATATCCTTACTAAAAATTAAGGGATATTACATTACTACCCCCTTAAGAAAAGTTTTGACCCCGAAACTTGCATTGCTAAACTAATGGGTGACTGGAATCACCTCAATCTCACTACCTGAGTCCAGGCCTAGTGTAATGACCTGGGCCGGCCACCCTTCCGGTGCCGCCCAGTCGTTAACATGGGTCGCCGCCCATATGTCCCAACTCATCACTGATGGCCCAACATTCTTGCCACTTCCAGTAGGTTAGAGAAGAGACTCAAACATGAAACCTCATCTTTTATCACTCTCTCGAAGGCAGAGATGATACTACTATCTCGCATATCCTATCTCCATATGCTATACTTGTACTAAATCGTGATCATTCTCAAAGTCCTGATCACCACAATAGACTCGCTATACTTTAATTATGAGAATACATATTCTCTTACACTTACCTCTAAACTTCTCTCGAAGTATATACCCAAACCTCCTTAGGTCGGTATCCTTAACCAATATGGTCTTCATAACTTATATTGCCAACATCGAACTACCTATTCGATCATGTATCCACTTACAACATATTGTTTATATTCCTACTCTCGTTAGAATAGATGTAATCATCCATATGATTACCATTGCCTTAACCAGAGTATCCATTACAAAAATCTTCAATATAACCTTGCGGTCATGCACTCTTCCTTATGAAGTCCTTAATGTCCTTATATAGAAGAATACAACATCTTTCTACTAACCTCATTTTGACAATCTGGTCCTCGAATATATACTTAGAATTCAACAGTACTACAACTTAGTACCCCCACATGTCATACAGACCTTACATAAACGATTCACTCGTTACCTTAATCATATCCGGCCCTTATGCCATATCTTTATCTCCCAATCTTTACTCATAAGATCCCACAATCTATGTCTGATTACCTCAACATGATTTATTAATCCATTCCATAGGATTATACTCTTGTCTTACCCGAACGTGCTGTATGATTACCTTAACCAACGTGGGTTACCTTTTTCCTCAAGTCCACTTGATATCATCCGTAACCTCATCTCTATATATTATACCATGTAATCATTCTCACTATATCCATAAGATCTTGACCACTATATAATAATGGTCTCCAAAATTATCATAACAACATTAATGTTCCTTTAATAGGAGAACACGCATCTCCCTTCCAATTTACTTATATGCATATTCCCAAAGTTCACATCTTAATTCTTTATAATCCAAATATCAACTCTTAGTAACCTCGAAACATTACATCCTCAATTTCTTTAAAGGTACCTTTTACAATTCCATCATTTATCTGAAAGTAAGCTTGACCTTATTCCATTTCTAACTTAAATCCTTTAAGATTTATATACTTTTTCCAAGAATAATCATAACATTTATTCGTATGTTCCCCAAACCCATCACATGAGATCTTACTCCTATTTCCTCAAAGTATCATATTGCTAAATGATTCATTACCAACTGAATCAATCACTTGTGTCTTAATCTTTCAATAGATGTACACGAGTAACATTGTTACCTTACTCTTTAAGCATACATAAACTTAATCTATGTACTAAATCCTTTAGTTTATCGGAATCATCAAAGTGATCGATCCTTAAATTATAATTCTTCCATTTAAGTGGCCTCTTTCTACACAGTAACTTCACAACTTGATCTTTCCAATAAGGGTTGTACTATACGCCTTATGGATGGCCTATTCACATAAAGTCCAAATATCGAATCTTTGTAAATTCCCAAGTGTCATAACTACTTATTCCCTGAAAGGACAACTTCCTAATATCAATCATTTGGCCCTTTTAAATTTGGCTGTAAGGCTCACTGCCAACTCATGCCTCTAGTTTCCTCGAAACAAGATCGCAATAAATCGATTAGCACAGTTGTGCCTAATCACTTTATTTCCTTAATCGTGACATCAAATCGCCATAATAGACATCAATTATTGTCTGTCTAATCCTTATATCGTTTCTCTTAAGGAAACCTCATAACGGACCTCAAAACGAAACTTCGAATAGATCTTCCAAAATAATACCTATGACTTTGCACATTGGGCTTTTCAAAAGCAACCTTAACCATTGGTCCTACACCGGTTGTATCCACAACTCTCAACTCTAAAGTCTTACTCAAGGTCGTAATAGAGGAAACGAGTTCTCTATGAACTATCCCTCTTATACATTTCCCTTCTCAGCAGTCTGTCCATAACAATGCCTACAACATGACCTCACAACGAGGAATTCTGAACCCCATATAGTTCATCCCTATAAACTTTTATCAGAACAAATGTTCAGGGTACCCGTATGAGATTTTAGCCCTTAGATCCCATAGGGAATTAACCACTCACATTTGTTCAAACACCCAAAAAAAAAAATCCGGTAAAACTTAGCCTACGAGATAACACTCTCCAATTCCGCTAAGGAAACGATTAAAGTCATACTGATGTATCGCTATTCCAGAAATGAAGAAAGAATCTTATGAATGGATCTAGAATTAAGTAATAGAGTCGACCCTGGTGTTAACCATATAGGGAACGAACATCTATGCTACATATGTTATCCTTCCTTTCCTTTTGGTAACTAGGGCTCTTATGCCCAGCCTTACCACAGTGGTGGCATAGAATCCCATCGATAATTCAGCCTGAGCCTTTGGCGGAACCATCATTTATTTTAAAGTAAGACTGACCTTACGTCATCTCTAACTTAAAATCCTTACAAGAATAATTTAACACCGTCCTTTAAACAATCTCTAACTTTAAATCCTTTCGGTAATGACTTAATCTATTCCTTAAATCACTTTATAACTTAAACTTTTAAGATTCCTCAATTTCACCACGCTCTATATTCCTCGAAACGGATCACACATTCATTCTTATACCTTAAGAAATCTCGGAAGAAACGCTTGCCACTATACTCTTTAGGCATATCTGAACAATTCTCTATACTGAACTTTAATACCTCGAGATCATTAACATGTCCTATCCTTAAACTGTAACCTTTTTATTTAAGTGGTCACCTCTTAACACAACAACTTTATAACTTAAACTTTTTCAAAAAGTTGCACCTTAAACCTTATGGATGACATATTCACAAGATGTCAATCCTTGACAATTCCCAAGAGTCATAACTCTTCATCCTCTGGAAATTCCACTTATCGAGTCCAACAACTCGTACTGTCTTAAATGACTTATTTCTAACTTAAAATCCTTATATTCCTCAAAGATACTCATAAATGAACACTTTAGGCATCAAACTCTTCTAGCCTTGCCTTACGGGGTATTCCTCCGTGTCCTCAACGGGAGTTCCCTCCGGATCTTCCCTCGGATCTTCCCCCTCTCGAGGATCTTCCTCAGGGTTTTCCTCTGGATCTTCCTCTTCCTAAGGATCTTCCGCAGGATCTTCCTTAGAGTTCCCTTGGAAATCACTTTCATTTAAACGTCATTATTACAATATCCCGTTGGCCTACCATAACGGCTCAGTGAGCTCTATCCTAGGTTCATCCCATGAATTCTCATACGGAGGCAAATCCCGACTGCCTCGAGCATTAATCTTTCGTATTCGTTTTCTCAACAATGAATGACAACGACTATGACATCATACTTAGACATCAAAACTCCTAAGAGTGATTCCTTAATTATCTCATATATCAATGTAATAAAATCACTTAGAATAGATCATCTTGGTAACTCTATAGATGAATTATGAACATAGAGCACAAGATTCATCTATACTAATCTCCCGAGCGTTCACACCAAAATACTCGGAGATTACAACACTAGGATATTAGTACTACCAGGAAGCACATACTTGATACTTTCGAGGGAACTACTAGGTCTTCCAATCTCGAAATATCTCAGAGAAACAGGAAAATCTAACATTACTAGAAATGATAGAATCATCTCAGCACCTTCCGAGTTCTTTCAAAAGAATAGACAAACACTTATGTCTTACAACAACAACAAGAACTCAGTCTTTCTAGATATAGAGGTAACTCTCATACCTCTCATATCAGATTAAAGAAGGCACGACTATGAACGGTGATATTTCAAATTCTTTTCATTTTGAAAATTCAGAGCCTTCGAAAACATTTCTCAATTTCAAACGAGTAAACGGTTTATAAAAATTTTCATTCCCAGAAAATGTTTTAAAACCCACCCGTTTTAAAAAAAAAAATCGGCTCTGATACCAAATCTGTAACACCCCCAAATCTTAACCCATTTGGAAAGGTATTACCGCCAGTGACCTCGGTTTTCCTCACCGAAGTCACCCCAGACTTTACCGTTTAAATATAATCATGAAACACATATGATACAAAATCATAATAATATTCAATCAAAACTTGAGTCACGGGATTACATCCCAATCCCGAATAGGACAATATACAGAGTTTAAACAAAAGACAGCGGAAGTCGTAATACAGAATTTAACAAATAACAGAGTAAATAGATTACAGCGGAAGTCTTTAAAATATTACGAAAAGGGTTGTGATTGTAGTGATCATCTGCCCAAGGATCTTAACCTGATTAAAAAACAATAAAAACATCCAAAACCACTGTTCATTTTCATAGTCGTTCTAGCCTTCACGGAACAGCAACATACCTGATGTGCCGAATCGAACGGATGACACCAGCCAACCATGCAAGGAATAATTACGGTTGGTTAGTCTAAATGAATAGACTAGCAAGGGAATAAAGCAGAGTGGTTCGAAGCAGTCGTATTAGGTTAGACCCATCGCTTCTCGAATAATAACCGATGACGATAGTCAACCATCATACTCCTACTGGAATAACAAGAGGTATGCACAAGAGAAGATTCCGGAGACCGAGGCTCACAGCAATCAATCCCAAAAAGAAGACTCTAAAAGAAATGAGCCTTATAGGAAAATATGACAAATGTTGGGGAACTCAAGCAAACACACAAACAGCTTCGCATACAAGCGATCTAAACTAAGACGAGTTTTTCCTAGCTGCACTACTCGCCAAAATATTAATTATGTGCACTTAAGGCACTATATCTTGTTTTAATTCCACAACAAACCACAACACGTTATAAGCTTTTAATTATCCACAACACGATCAGAAGAGACGGGACCACATATAGAGTCCACGACCTTATCCACAACAACCACAACACAAGGTGTCGGGGACTTATAGCCTGCCCCTTCACCACTTGTTATAAAGAAACGACTGAGCCACAATCTAGAGCCCATCGCCTCTACGAATACTCGTGCTAACTATTAGTCTAACACACAAACACATCACACAAGCCATCACGGCCCAACCTGCACAATATATATATAATTATACTAGCGTCGGTTCTAGCAGAATATACAACCTAATAATAATATCAGATTTTAATTATATTACTAACAAACAGTTCCCAACATATTTCAGAATCATCCCAAATTATTTAACAACTAAACGATTGATAAATAATTGAAATATGGAATGATGAGCAAGAGCGAACCGCCACTTGCCTGGAATAGATTCGGCGATGAATCTGGACGAGACGACTACCGAAAATACCCTTTCCGAGGATATGGCATATGCTTCAGATTATTCCTAGCAGAGTACGAGTCCACACGCGACCCAGCAGATCACGTTCTAACTCACAAATTAATTATCTATCAATTAATTTGACTGGACGAATTTAAAGAATTATATTTAATAAACTTTTTATGATATTAAATCATAAAAATATTTATTAAATTTTCCTAAATAAAAATACGGACGAAAGGGGATCGAAATTATACCGCTCGAATAATTTCAGGTCAAATCTGGACTGGAATGGAACTTGGGCTTCTCGGCCCAACAACAAATTAATTAAGGGGAGGGCCCCACCTTGCTTCTTCTTCCCCGAATAACAACAACAGCAACATCAACAGCACAACAACAACACAACAAGCACAACAACTCGGCTACACCTTCAACACGCCGGGAAGGGGTTGCTCTCGTCGCCGGGAGAAGAGGCGACAACAACCAGCAGCAGGGCGTAGCAGCAACGACAGTACAACACCGGGAAGCAATTTGGCGCCAACAACAACAACAGCAAACGGTGGCGATCGGCTCGTTGGGGAATCGCGGCTTCGCTGGGGCTTCGACGCCGGAGATGGAGCCGCGCCGGGGAGGAGCACCACCAATCAGCTAGCCACAGCTCAACAACGGAGCACCACGCCAGGCTCGCCGGCGGGAGAAGCTCGAAATAGAGGAGCAACATGGGTCTCGTCGGGAACAGGGGAGGCGATGGCGACGGGGCTTCGCCGGTTTCTCGACGCCAAAGATGGAGCCGCGCCGGGGAGGAGGAGCAGCACCACGACGGTGGCTCGGACAGAAGCACAACAACGCCCAGGAGCTCGCACAGGGCTCGGCGGAGGAGGAAACGTGGACAGGGGATGGCATGGGTCTTCGATGCCGGCGGGAAGAGGACCGAGAGGGGAGCCGGGAGAAAGAGCTCAAAGAGAAGAGATGGGAGAAATGAGGTTTGGTCCCCTCTACTCTTCATCCTCTTCGCCAGAAATAGCCCAAGAACAGGGGGCAAGGTCCGACATGCCCATCTGCAAGGGACCGGCCAAAACATCAAGTAGAGCAAGTGGCTACGGGAGGATAAGTTTGCACATGGATATGGGTTTTAAACCCCGAAAATTATATGTTTGTATCCAAACAAATATTCTAAATCCCGAAAATACATCGAATGTATTTTATACCACTCAGGAAATTATTACGGAGATAATGGATATTACTGAAAATCCAAACTCCACTGAAAGCGAAATAATTAATGTACGAAGGATGGGAAAAATTACCCAAATATCCTTACTAAAAATTAAGGGATATTACACACAAGGTGATGGAATCCTTGCAACCATTATATTGAAATTCAGAGGATCCCCGTGGAGTACCAACCAACAATTAGAATGAATCATAGACCAGTCAATAACACATCATGGCGACAGAACTTCTGCATATGCCCTTCATTCCCACAACCAAAGCATGTCTTTCTCTCCTTCTGACACGCACTGCTCTTGTGCCCGGCAGCACCACAATTGTAACATTGGATCGGACTCTTGCCCTGACCCGACTGTTGTGTTGACGCTCCTTGAGTCCCATCCGTTTTCTCCTTGCTAGATTTAGCAAAGTTAGACGGTGGTGCTGGACGTTTAAATCCACTCGCCTGAGATTGGTTTTGCATCGACCTCTGGCTACTACGTCTCTTGGTCGACTCTTCCAGCGTCACTTCCAAATTGTAAGCCGCATCCACGTACTGCTCTAAGGTAGAGCATTTGTGGCTCAACGTCATTGGCTTAATATCTGGACTCATCCCTTCGTGGAAATGCCAGATTTTCTGCTCCTCACTGGACACATCCTGCCCAGCGTACTGCAATAGGTGATTGAACTTGGTCGCAAGCTCAGTCACTTTCAATTCCTCCGTCTTTGGATAGAGAAATTCCTTGCGTTTCTCCTCCCTCATGGCTCGGGAAAAGAAACGATCAGTCATCTTTGTTTTTAACAACCTCTAGCTCAAGTCAGCATGATCAGCTAAACCGATGTTCTCCCACCACTCGCTAGCATCTCCCTTCAACTGAAGAGAAGCTATATGCACCTTCTCAGCCTCGGTGCATTCAACATTGCGGAATAACCGCTTCATGTGGGAAAACCAATGAGCCACTCTGACTGGCTCTCCTTTTCCATCGTAACTGTCAGGCCTCATAGAGTTAATGGCCTTCAGTGCTCGGCCATAATCACCTCTATTCCTGACCATACCTTCCTGAGGTACATGGGCAGCGGGCTCCTCGAATCTAGGAACCACAGGTGGAATTGGCACATCTTGTGCCTGAGGCGCGACTGGCCGCATAATATCGGTGAATGCTTGCATAACAATTCCCCGAATAGCTGCAACTGCTGCTTCATCAAATACCATTGGAGCATTGGCCGGAGCTTGGCCATTGCCCCCCGGAATATTGTGGGAAACATACTCATGTTCCTCCACTGGGTCTGCAACATTCCTTACATTTGGCCTAGGGTCATTACTTGGCCCAGCACCCGAACGAATGTTGTTTCTGGTGTTCACCATTTGTTTACCGATCAAATTCCAAGTATTTCATACATTAATATCTCTCCAATATATTTAATGTAATAAAATTAACTCAGAATAGATCAACTTGGTAATTTATATAAGCGAACTTTTAGCTGAGTCATAAGGTTTACAACAAGACCTCCCGAGCTTCTAAACAAAATTGCTCGGAGATTTTTGTATTTCCCCGCATATACATCGAAACATTATCATAAGAACTACTACTACAGTCAGCGTCGGCCCATATCAAGGTGCCCTAAAAACGCTTCATGTACGGCAAACTGCCTATGCAGGGCTTCTTTGAGCGAGGTTCTCCATTGGAATCAAGCGATGGACTCCTGACCCTACTCGGCCCGGGAATACATGGTTCGTCCCTTGACCCTGGTGTCCTTGGCCTTATACTAGGCCTGGTAACACCCTGATCATCCTCATCTGGCCCTCCTAGCCTTGCCCGTCCTTGAGCATGGTTAGCCATCTCGTCCATCTGACGGCACTCTTCAAAAGAGATCTCATGACTTTGGCGAAGTATCTCTTGTAATTCAGAACTTGACCTTAGCCTTCTCCGAACAGGATTAGGCTGGGGGTTTTCTGGCACTTCTTGTGATCCATTTCCTTTGATGTCGTACTCAACATAGAGTGCTTCCCAATCGACATCAGATAATGGCGATATGCTCGTTCAGGTGGCGGACTTGGGTAGATAAACTGCATCCCCGTGTCCTCATTGCCCACCAACAAGTGTCTCAAGTCATCGGGTTATTGGCCCTGCTCCTCGTGGTTCTCTTCTGGGTCTTCCTCTGGATCCTCTTCAGGGTCCTCTTCAGAATCCACTTCAGGAACTGACTCAATTTCAAGGTCGCTTTCGAGGTACCCTGCTGAGTATTCAGATGGCTCTTCTTCTTCTTCAAGGTCCACTTCAAGAATTCCCTCCTCTTGTTCCCCTTCTGGGATCATCTCTATCGTATAATCGTTGTCGTAATATCCGCTGGCATACCTCGACAACTCAACTTCACCTCATGCATTGATCCTTGGTTCCTCTATAGGCTCAGCCACAAGAACCATGGTTTGGTCGGACACTAACACCACTAATTCTGGGAGTACATGCTTTACTTCCTCAGATGGGTTACTTGGTTCTCCGACCTCAAAACACCAAGGTGGAACCGGGAAATCGAGCTCCATAGGGAGGGTGGAGTCACCTCGACTTCCTCCTTTTCCTTCTGAAGAGAAAGGCAGACACCCATGTCCTACGAACGATGAAAAGAGAGTTAGTCTTTCTAAATATAGAAGTTGCTTTCATATTAGACTAAAGAGAAGGCACGATTATAAACGGTTAAATTTTCATTTTGAAAATCCAGAGCCTTTGAAAACATTTTCAATTTAAAACGAGTAAATGGTTTATAAAATATCCAACCCGTTTTTGTAACACCCCCAAATTTCAATCCGTTTGGAAATGTATTACCGCCAGTGACCTCGGTTTCCACACCGAAGCCACCCCAGGCTTTACCGATTTTAACACAATTCATAAACAACGATTAAGATATACACATCAAAACCGTTAAGTAAAACATATGTTTGGGGATGCAGGACAGTGACCTAAACAAGCAGGCGAAGGCTACAAATCCGCAGAGGAAGGACAGTGACCTAAACAAGCAGGTGAACAAGGACAGTGACCTAAACAAGCAGGCGAAGGCTACAAATCCGCAGAGGAGGCGCTAAGGATCGGATCTGAGTGCGAGGAGATTCGAGAGATGCAGGTGCGAGCGATTCTTTGGTTAGTGTTCTCATTGTTCTTGGATCAAACTTGTTCATTCATATGCTTTACGTTGAAGAATTGCAACCATTTAAGCAAATGTAAAACGAGGACGATTCTATTCACTCTTGCAGGAAGCTTTGCTAAAATTAGGGTTTAATTCAGGCGAGGAAGATATGGAGTTCTCCACTTTCTCCTCAGGAACGCAGTGTGCTGTTAAAACATGGCAAGTATGTTGCTCGTCTCATGTCTTCTTCAGTACTAGTGCAACTACTAAGCTTCCAATTTTAACATTGAATTGATTATTAAAATCTATATTTCATAGTTCTTAAATTTTGGTACATGCCACATTTGGAGCCCTAGAAGATGGGATCATGACTGAGGAGCTCTTAAATAGACTGTATATATCACAACAAACAGACGTATCTGGTCCATTGGTAAGACTAACTCCTTTGCGCTTGATTCTAATGCTTTTTCCAAACATATCTGTATAACAACTCTCTTAATCAAAGGTGTAAAGGTGCTAACACTAAATTAGCAGAATACTTCTTTGCTCACGTATTTATGCTAGTGTGTGAAATAGGTTCTCAAGCATAAAGTATTCAAGATCATATCCCTGAATGAAAATTTATGCTAGTGTGTGAAATACTTCTTTGTTCATGTATTAACTGGATTTTTGTGTGTTTGTGTATATGATGTGGATTGTACTAGAAAACGGACCCCTTTGCTTAATTAATCTGCTTTTGCAATAGATCAAAGCAGAGATGTAAGGATTAAAGCGAACCAAAGACGAAGAATCGAAGAAAGTCCATAAATTGGCCTTGGAAAGGGTATTATCAGCAAGAACTTTCAGAGCCTGGAACATAATCCTCATCATCTTTGTTTAGTGTAAGCAGCAAAAGCAATGTGAGTAGCATAAGCATTAACACTGCTAGTAGTTCTGCAATGAAACTGGAATTGGGAACTGATTGCTTGGACTATGAAATCCTTTCTGAAGACCTTACATATAACCAGCAGAATGGACAAGGTAAGATCCACATGATTGTGTAGTGAATGTGATTTTAAAGGGTAATAAACCATTGACATAAAAGCTTATAATCTGTTAAGTTAGTGTACTCATCTTACTAGAAAGACAAAAAAAAATACCATTAAAATCCAAACGAACCCAAAATGATGGTGCTACTAGCTATGTGTTGTTAAAAAAAGAACATAACTTTTACCGCATGCTTTTACTATTTATCTTGTTCATGTGTGTGCTGATCTGGTGATTCATTAGATACAGTTTTGGTTAATCTCTAGAGTTTATGGCTTAGCATGTGTTGTGAAAGTTACAAGTGTGTAGAGTATGGTTAATTTGAGATCTCCAGGCAACCATATTATAGGCATCTCACGAGGCGTATTTTAAATTTGCAAGGCTTCAATGTTGTTGATAATTGAGTATAATTTTGCAGTTCATGGGATTTGCCTGCTCAGACTCTCAAGTCTGCCCCTCGCACGTCCTTGATTTCCAACCAGGGGAGGCATTCGTTGTTAGAAACATAGCCAGCATGGTCCCTCCTTATAGCAAGGTCACGCTTCTCTACCATATTCATTATTTTAATTATTGAACTTGTCAGACAATCATCATTGTTAATTTGAAACATTTATGTTCCTGATTTGTTTATCACATGGCATGTTAGAATCAGAGGCATTATGTTGGGAAAGCTTTAGCCACGTAGTCCAATTTTATGTTTAATAGTTAATAACCCTTCACCGAATCATGTTTTTCTCTATTGTAGACAAAGTTCTTTGGAACATGAGTTGCCACTGAATTTGTTGTTTTGAATCTTAAGGTGAAATATATATATTCTAAACAACTAGGCCTTTCTTATATCTATTGACATTCAGCTACAAGTGTTCTACTTTGCTACTTCACTTGAGATTTAGAGAGTGAAACAGAGACAACTTGAATGGTGGGAATTATCTGCAGTCTTAGCCTTATATTTATGTATCTCTTTTCTCTCTAGTGGGCCAAAAACAGATCAGAAGCCATTTTTAACTATGGGATATTTGTAATGCATAAAAGAACTAAGAAATAATATTGAAATAAATAAACAATATCATAGGCTTCTCTGTTATGGTTTTTTTTTTCTGAGCTTTTTGTGCCATTTGTGTATACAGGCTACTTCAGACACACCATACCCCACATTACTTCCCAGAGTATGACATTCATTTGAAAGCGGTAAATCCACTTCGGATGGTTTGGTTTCTTCATAGCAAGCAGTCCCCGGAATTTGCCACTAGTCCTCCTGAAGATGCTGCTCAGAAGGTTTGATCCCTCTACTAGTTCCGTTAGCATTTGCAGGTTCGCTGTACGAAGCCAATAGAAACATATATGAGATGAGATCATCTTTTTTTTTATGTTAAGACTTATTACACCAGATCCTTATAAATTCAGTAAAGATTATTATATATATTCTCCTCTAAATTTGTATACTTTGTCAGGGAAGAAAGTAATGATATTCTGTCCAAAAGAAATTTAATTTCCGGGATATGACCTTATTCAATTGCATGGAAATGGAAGGCACGTAAGTCTTTTCTTGAAGGTTTATTTATAAAAAGCGAACCTACAGGGATCCGGGATTGAATTTCTCTTCTTTTTTTTTTGAAATTAACAGGACTTTTTAGCCCGGATTTCCAACTGTCCGGGCTAAAAACTCATCCTTTTTTTTAAATTAGCTTGACTTTTTAACCCGGGCCCTAAAGGTCCGGGATAAAAAATTCCAATTATTTAGCCTGGGCGTGTTTCAGCAGATCCGGGTTATATAGTCTATTTTTATTGAGTTCTATAAGAGCACCCCTTATGGGGCTTATTCATGGGGCTTAAACAATATATTTTATTAAAATATTAGAACTTTAGTTTAAGCCTTCCCCTTGGGGCTTAAAAAAAGGCAAAAATTTAAGCCCCAACCCATGGGGTTTAAACTAAAGGGAGCGCCAAGTGTCGCTCCATTATTGGAGCTGCGTCCCCCAATGGGCTTTTCAAAAGGCAAAAATTGTTTATTTAAAATTTTAAACATTAAAATAAAAAATAAAAAATACCATAATTCTAGTTTCATTTTTCTCCATCTATAGACATCCATTTTAGATATATTTAATATAAATATAATTTGGGTTCAAAAGTCACTCCAAAAACCCCTCCATTAAAATGATCTTTTGATATAGGGCTTAAATGGATGCTTAAACTCAAAAAGCCTCCATTTAAGCCTCTTATTTGAGCCCCCATAAGGGGTGCTCTAATCAATCATTTAATCCGGACGTGTCAAAAGAAATCCGGGTTATATAACCTATTATACCCTCAACCTGAAGTCCGGACCATTTTCGTCCCAAATCCAGATTATATTTTATTTTGCGCCCGGGTTAAAAAATCATTTTTGTGGTAGTGGTAGAGAGTATCATTAGAAACATATCAACTATGTATAAAGAAGTGTCATTGATATTAAGTGTCTTTGGTATAAAAATTTGTATTAAAAAGTGTCATTAGAAGATTTACAGGTAGTAAAAGTGTCATTAAACACATTATCTAATCCATTTGAGGTATGTAAATGTGTCATTGGTATTAAAAAGTGTCATTGGTATAAAAGCTGTATTAAAAAGTGTCATTAGAAGCATTGCAGGTATTAAAAGTGTCATTAAACACATTATCAAATCCATTTGAGGCATAAAAAAGTGTCATTGGTATTAAAAAATGTATTAAAAAGTGTCATTAGAAGATTTACAGGTAGTGAAAGTGTCATTAAACACATTATCTAATCCATTTGAGGTATGTAAAAGTGTCATTGGTATTAAAAAGTGTCATTGGTATAAAATCTGTATTAAGAAGTGTCATTAGAAGCATTGAAGGTATTAAAAGTGTCATTAAACACATTATCAAATCCATTTGAGGCATAAAAAAGTGTCATTACTAATAAAAACTGAATTAAAAAGTGTCATTAGAAGCATCCAAGTGAGTTTCCATTGCACTAATTCCATATATCTATCTAACATACTCAACAAACACGAATAAAGATGTGAAAAGGATGATTGAAATACCTGATAAAGGAAGAGACGAGAAATGAAGAGAAAAAAACGCCGACGAGCGATACAAAACCCTAAAACGATGGACGAGCCTGAAGAAAGCAATGCAGCCGGCGATCGGGAGAAGCAGGAGAGACACCGAAGACAAGAAAAATAGGCCGGAGACGACGACAAACGATCGACGACTGTGAAGAAAGGAGTCGGCGATCGATCGGGAAGAGAGGAGAGTCGGGAGCGGGAGAAGAGAGAGTGATATTTTAGAGAGAAAAATATATATACTAGGGGTAAAAAAATGCATAAAAAAAGAGCTAATTTTACTAATTAAAAGTTACTAAAAGACCAATGAGTCACCCTCCCTCTTTGATTTCACGGTGATCACGGGAAGCTGATGAAGCAACTTGGCCAACGGATATTGTATGAAGCGGGCTCAGGTGAAGGAGTTTATGAGGCCCATCTAATTTCACTCGAATGGTCCATCTCTGACGAGTTTCAACTTTCAAGGTAGTCCGGTCAAGTCTACGGGCCATATATTTTGTGAATTGCGGTCATGTTCAAACCCATAATTTTATGTTCCGAACCGTTTTTTTTTTTTTTTTTTTTTATGTAGGCCATATAGAGTTGCTCAAGGGTTCGGTTCGAACATAAATTGGTGGTTTCGGATCCGCCCGAAATTGGAATCGTTCGAGGCTGGTTCCGGTGTTTATTCATCATTTTATGGAACCGTGAAAATTGCGGTTTGAACCCAGCTTATAACCGTCGATTCCAAACTGGCCCTAACTCTTTATTTTGTATATTCATTTTATTATAGCTGTTAATCGGGTCGGTCAAGTCGGATTCGATTAAGTTATTTCGGGTTCGGATTGAGAACGGGTTGGGTCATTTTGGATAACATGTCAAGTCGATTGGGTCGTTACAGGTCAGCGGACGGTTCAGATTAACCAACGGGTCAAGAGCGTCATTTTTTAAATATTTTGTTCACTATTTAAATATTATTAAATAGTTAAAAACTAATTTAAATATGTCAAAATAAGTTGAAATGAAATAAAATAATAAGATTATTATTAATTATTTTAATGTAATTGATATCAGTAGACCAAAATCATATTTTATTTTTAATTTTTATTATATTAATTTATAAATTTCTACATTATAAAAAATTATATAAGTACAACAATATTAATTTTTTTAGGATATTAAGCATATTATTATTATTTATATGTCATTTATCATATAGTATATTTTATGTTATATTTTATCAATACTCCACATTTATTCGTTAATCGGGTCGGGTTCGGGTTGTTCGGGTTCTGTCTCGGTAAATTCGGGTTTGGTAACTTTGGGTTATCAAAAAATTCGGTCAGGTCGGGTCCAAAAGCGAGTTGGTCAGGTCGGTAAATCGGGTTCGGTCATGCTTTGACAGCTCTACATTTTATCAATATAGCTTATTTTTCATTTTGGGTATATAAAATAAAACGTAAGCAACTTATTATTAAGTTCAAACCCTTTATTTTTTTCTAATTCTTTTCTTATGATTTTTTTATCAACTATTCGTGATTAAGACAAATGCATTTTATTTTATCTTCAAGTTTAAGATCTATTGTACATTACAAAATGTAAAGATCAAATGATTAATGTTATTCTTTGTGCTAATTTATGTTTGTCTTATTTTTTTCATGTTTGTTTTTTTCTAAAAAAATAATTATGTTTTTTGGCACCGATTCGTAATCGGAATTGTTCAAAACCGATAGAAATCGGAACTGAAACCATCTATCTACACAAAAACCTAATTTGAAAGTCTACCATCTATCTAAGTCTATAGTCTACCTTACACAAACAACGCCAATTTCAAACAACAAACCATATATTCTAACCTCAAATGCAATTTTACTGAAAATTGATCCAAAAATTATACAATTAAAACAAATTTCATTTACATCAAAATTGTATAAAGATTTTGGTTTTGAAATTTGCAAATCCATAAATTCTAAAATTTTAAAATTTAACACAAATAAGAATAGATATAGAGAAAATATTTCATTTTTTGTTGAAAAAATTATCTGTAAATTTGGGTAAAGTTGTGTATTTTTTAGTGTTTTGAGGATTACGCATAACAAATCAAATATATAAATATTTTGAAAATACTTAACTTATTTTGAAAATTTAAAAAAAAATTACATTTTTTTACAAAAATTCCAGTGGCCCCTATTCAAGTTCTCTCCTATGACGGACCCCTTAGGTTAAACACAAACCAAACTCGCTATGAGCCGACCGGCCAACCCGAAATTTCAACGACCCAATCTATTGAAACTCGAAAGAACCCGGTTTGAACCGAATCCGATCCAACCGAGCCAGTTAACAGGTCTACCAACGAGAGCCGGGTGTGAAATACGAATTTGATAAAGTAACTTTAAGATATAGAAACATTGCAAGCATGTATATGGTTACACTTTTTACATGAAAGGAAGAATAGTCATGTTGTTTTTTCAGTGAAATCTTATGAACGGAATGAGGTAGATTCTCTCTTTTATAGTAGCTAGATTGTCGCCTCTATGCTTCGCACGTGGAAAAGGTAATCACAAAATTACAGTATTTTTTATAGTTGACATGTAAAATATAGTATCAACACATTAAGTGGGTTGAGAACATGTAGTTTTATTCTTTTCATGTATAAGTTTAGTTAGGCTCATAAAATGTCATACTTGTTCCACCTCTTAAATAATAGATAAGTCGAAGGTATATTTTTTAGAAAATGTCTTATGTTCATATTTAAATGAAATTACACATTATTTATAAAATATAATGTGGGACCATGCATCCGTAAGAACACATTTATATTAGGAGAAAAGAGAAGTTATATAAAATGCAATAAGTATTCGAGTCCCTTATAAGAAGGATTAACAAGATCGGCGAGCAACCGCTTCCTTACTAGAATCAATTACTTAAGAAAATGCTTGTACTAAAAAAACGTAAAAGTCATTTTGAGAATCATGGCAATAGATTTACTGATAATGTTCAAATGTAGCATGCACTACTCCTAGATGAACCTTGTGAGCCTCTCATGACCTTCTGATATTGGCTCTCTTAATTTCTGACTCAATAAATGAAGCACTTTATATTTGAAGCCCATCAACCTCTTGGCACCAGATGGATTTGAATGATCTTAATACCAAATGAGATCCTTGCTCTTAACATTAAATGTGTATCCTTGTGTAGGGCTGAGCACGGTTCAGGTAAACAATTTTTTTTACTGAACCAAACCGGGAAAACCGAAACTGAACCGAGGTTTTCAATTCGATTTATATATTTTGAGATTTCGGTTTTTGATTCGGTTCAGTTTCATTTCAGTTTAAACCAAACATTTTATACAAATACAATAAACCCTTATTTTCTACTCCATTTCTCTTTTGATTTGTGCACCGCACCCAATTAGCATTACACTTCGCTTCAACTCTCTCGAGTCTCGTCCTATGCAACACTTCGTCTCTCCATTTTCGAATTAATCCTTCTCATAATTTGCTTAAATTTTCAAAAATTAATTAATGGTTGAAATAGATCTATTTTATAAATATTTATTTTTTATTTTTTAAGCTCTATAAATTTTGGACTGTAAAATATATACATATGAGAATTTTGTCTTGTGAGTGACACCAATACGCAATATGCACCATTTAAGATTAATGTTCGGTTTAATTCGGTTCAAAATCGAACCAAAAAAAATAAAATCGAACATATCTAGTTCGGTTTACCCAACTTTGAACTTAGTTTTTTGGTTCGATTCGGTTCGGTTCGGTCTTGAACGGATGCCCATCCCTATCCTTGCGTGGTATGTTATAATCGTCTATATTGTGAAACTGATTTTCATTCGTTATGCTTGAAAGTTGCTTATCCTTTGATAGTATATGACTTCCAATTGCTCGTGTAATATTTTGGTATGCAAATTAAGCATTTTCTCACCTCGTAAACTCTTTTGCATATGACTCATCATGTGAAGTAGTTTGTATATGAAGCTCCTCAAACTTTTTGTTATCAAATATCCAAGATTATAAATCTTGCTCTAGCTCTAGATCTTACATCGTCTTTGATCTTTCAACTTCAGTGTTTAGATTCTAAGATTCTTCTCATATGCCTGCAGTAACATTCAAGTAATGTCCTTTGATTTCACCTATATTAGACCTTGCTTTAAAAATAGCTATGGCACATAATAAGAAACGATCCCTCCTAACGAGGCTACATGTCATTCATTCAAGATAGAGCTAGGTGTGTTGATAAAGTACGGATATAGTCAATCGCCTAGTTCGATCGGTCAAAGTTGCTCTACTTCCAGACTAGAGTATTGTTGGCACACAAAGTCATTAGTAGGAATCGAACCCAAGACCTCTAGATATAACATATATGGGAGTCTCGTGCAAACTACTGGACCAACTGAATGTTGGTTAATTTAAGTTTATTTTAGCAACTCAAATAAACTTTTGTATGAAAAACTAAATTCAAATTGTTCATCAAGGAAGGGAAGCTAGTTAGCTGGATAAGAACTGACTTATTGATCCCTATGTATCATATATATATATATATATATATATATATATATATATATATATATATATATATATATATATATAAGATCATACTTTGAGTAATTCGACAGATTTTATGTGTACAATTCACGTCTTAGAAGATCATAAAATGAGTGATTATGCAGGTTTGATATGTACACTTGGACTGACTCGTGTACGAATGTGTTGTCTATTTTTAAAAGGGAATTTATTATACATATTGTAATTAAAAACACAAATCACCATTATTAAAACAAACCTGATGAAGAAATAGATATATGGAATAGAAGTTAAACATCTAGAAACTAAGCTACATCCCACCCTGTGTACAACACTGATATAAGATCTGCCATTTGAGGAAAAACCATTAGACAGATCAAGCATATGCATCGTGTACATGTGTGTTGTTCTTCATAATAGATAAATGTTAAAGTTTGATTGGAGTACATGATATGTTGGCGGTATTACTAAAACAAACTATCAATGTTTGTAAATGTATACTGAACACTTTATTAAGATTGTAGATTTTATTGAATTAAATTAATTTGTAAGGTAATTTACTTAAAAAACCAGTCATTAGTCATTAGTCAGAAAAGCAAAAGCTTAGAAACATAATTTTTAGGCTGCATTTCAAATTAGATGGAATTCGCGGCTAGAAATCCGTATTGTCACCATTTAGGACTTTGGCACCTTACAAAGAAAAACTTAAGCACAAAAATAATTTATACATTGAAAATTTTATATGAAAGTAATATAAGAATATTCCTGAAACCCTTGTGGCGAGTGTCAAGTCCAACAAAGATTGACATTACTGGAGTCGGTCGTAACACCCAAACCGTTGAGAATACAAGAGACAGATGGACTCTTATTAATAATCAATAGCTAATTTACTCATGTAGTCATTATAAACTACACCATAAAGGAATAAATATTTCTGAACCCATCTACATAGTTAATCATCTTGTGCTCGAGAACCTTCTCCTTGTCAAGAATCTTGATGACCGCATAATCTCCAGTGTCAGTGTTCCTTACAAACTCCGCCTTAATGAATGTCCCTCCGGGTAGAGTGAAGTAATAACATAGAAGCGAGTTGAGGATTGGAAATTTGGGTGATGATGAATTCAGCAAGAAGACATAGAAGAATCAGCAAGGCAAGAGCTACTGAGGGAATAGTTGATAGAAGAGATCGAACTCAAAGTTGGAGGTCTCAAAGAATTAGGAGAGGCTGTTGAGCAAAGAGAAGAAGAGCTTGTCAAATGATGGATCTCTTTGTTTTAACTCTTTGTAATTATCAAGATTTATTGATCACAATTCCAAGTTAATAAGAATATAAGGCTATATAATTCACCTTTTTTTTGGGTGAAAAAACCTATTTTCATTGTTGACTTGCATAGTAGCTTCCCAAAAATAGCAACTCAAACATATAAATGAGATAATCATCTTCTTTGATTCACCAACATCTTCCTAACATTCCTTCAGGCATTATCTTAAGCCTAGGGTTGTGTATATTGCATGCTGAACATTCCTTTAGGCAATCTTCTTTGATTACCACCATCAGTGTGGGGACATGCTATATTGCATGCTGCAGCCTTGGTTCGGTTGAGACCAAGTGCAAACCATGAACATTCCCCACTGCAATTAGTATCTGGTAAGGAGCTGAACATTTCGCATCTAAAAGTATTTAGATGTGCTGTTTATGTTCCTATTGCTCCACCTCAGCAAACAAAGATGGGTCCACAAAGAAGATTGAGAATTTATGTTGGTTTCAAATCCCCATCGATTATTAAATATCTCGAACCAACAACTGGTGATTTATTTACAGCAAGATTTGTTGATTGTCATTTTGACGAAAGTACATTCTCTAACTTAGGCGGAGAAAAGAAAAAGGTGGACCCATGTATGAAAGAGGTTACATGGAATGCAACTGCATTATCTCCAAGAACAAAAAGGTGTGAACAAGAAGTTCAACGGATCATTCATTTGCAGAATGTTGCAAATTAGTTACCCGATGCATTCATCGATACAAAGAAGGTAACTAAGTCACATATACCTGTAACAAATGATCCTACAAGGATTGAAATACCCGTTGGACAGCCAGAAGCGTCCATTGCAAATGAGTCTATAACACGCCGAAAGCGTGGTAGACCACTAGGTTCAAAGAACTCGAAACCAAGGAAGCCAACGAACCAAAAGGGTATGGCAAGAGATGCCACAATTGCCCTAGAGAGCAATGGTAAAGGCAAAGAGATTGAAAATGAAAACATCTCAAAAGAAAATGATATCTTGGATGAAGATCAAAATATCGAAAATTTTGAGATTTCCATAAATTATATATACACGGGTATACAATGGAATAAAAATGATATCATTGTTGATGATATATTTGCCCACTCAGTGGCTATCGATATTGTGGCTGATGATGATGACATTGAGCCAAAATCAGTTGATGAAAGTCCTCGAAGGAAAGATTGACCAAGATGGAAAGAGGCCATTTAGGCAGAATTAAAATCGCTTGAAAAGCGAGAAGTCTTTAGACCTGTAGTCCATACACTAAAGGGTGTAAAACCAGTCGGTTATAAATGGGTATTCGTCCGAAAATGAAATGAGAAAGACGAAATCGTGAGATATAAGTCTAGACTTGTAGCCCAAGTTTTTTCTCAAATACTTGGAAATTAATTATGAAGAAACATACTCTTCGGTAGTCGATGCAACTACTTTGAGGTTTTTTAATTGGCATGAAAGTCTTTGAAAAACTACAGATGCGCCTTATGGATGTCATGACTGCATACTTGTATGGGTCACTTGATACAGGCATCTACATGAGAGTCCCAGAAGGACTAAAATTGCCTGAGTCCAATAACTCTAAACCTCGAGAAATGTTTTTTATAAAACTGAAGATGTCGTTGTATGGATTGAAACAATCAGGACGGATGTGGTACAACTGTCTCAATGAATATCTTATGAAAGAGGGATTTAAGAATAATGCCACATGTCCATGTGTTTTCATCAAGCGATCCAAGAATGGATTTGCTATTATTACAGTTTATGTAGACGATTTGAACATCGTCGAAACTTCCCATGAACTCCATGAGACTGCGAAATATTTGATGAAAGAATTCTAGATGAAAGATCTTGGTTATCTTGGCTTACAAATTGAGCACCTTAAGGATGGAATTTGTATCCATCAGTCTAATTATACTAAGAAAGTATTGAAAAGGTTTAATATGGACAAGGCTCATCCTTTGAGCTCTCCCATGGAAGTTCGATCTCTCAATGTAGAAAGGGATCAATTTCTCCCTCGAGAAGAGGACGAAGATGTTCTTGGTCCAGAAGTACCATATCTAAGTGCAATTGGTGCTCTTATGTATTTAACTAACAATACAAGACCATATATTGCTTTTTCTGTGAATCTATTGTCCATGTTTAGTTCTGCGTCTACAAGGAGGCATTGGGATGGGATCAAACATATATTCCGCTATCTCCGCGGCATGCATGATCTTGGGCTATTCTATTGTAACCAATAAACGCTACCTTGGTCGGATATGCAGATGCAGGGTACTTATCATACCCACATAAATCCAAATCATAAAATGGCTACGTGTTCACATATGGTGGCATAGTTGTTTCATGGAGATCAACAAAGCAAACTGTGACTGCCACATCATCAAATCAAGCAGAGTTGATTGCTTTATATGAAGCGGGAAGAGAATGTGTAGCACTATGAGCAATGATCAAATTCATCCAGAAAGAATGTGGAATGAAGCCTATTACTGACGACCCAACATTGTTGTATGAAGACAACTCAGCATGTGTTGCTAAGATGAAGAAAGGCTACATTAAGGGAGACCGCACAAAACACATATTGCCTAAGTTCTTCTCTACTCATGAGCTGGAAGAAGCTGGGGAAGTTGATATCCAACATATCCGATCGAATGACAACTTGGCATATATTTTCACAAAGTCATTGGCTCCTAAGAAATTTGCACTGCTGGTATCCAAGATTGGAATGTGCAGACTCTGAGACATATGTTGATCTCAGAGGGAGCATTATACGCATTGCACTATTTTTTCCTTCGATCGGGCTTTTATGATCGGGCTTTTATCCCACTGGGTTTTTCTTGGCAAGGTTTTTATAGAGGCAGCATCAACAACGTATAATGGGATTCATAGGTGCACTCTTTTTCGCTTCGATCAAGTTTTTATCCCATTGGGTTTTTCCTGACAAGGTTTTTAACGAGGCAACGTACATCCATATCCCACAACAGTTCGAAGGTGAATATTCAAGGGGGAGTGTTATGAACATCTTAAATGCATCTAGAAGTTTATGAACATGTTATGTAACACATGTTTAATTAAGTATGAACATAAGTGTTGTATAAGTTTGACAACTTAGGTAGATTATTGGAGGTAATAGTAATGGTGAATTATTCACCTTGATATTAGTCAAGAATTGTATGCTACCATTGACCTATAAATAGAGGCCGTAACCATTGTGAAAGAGGCACCAACAAAGAGCAAGAATAGATCTCTAAAGTTCTTGATCTCTCTCATTCTCCTCTAATACTTAAAGTTGCTTTAAGTGTTTCTTTATAAAGGTTTAGGTGATCTTGCCTTAATCACTTCATAACAGATGGATAGTTTAAATCCGTTGAATATGTCTTCAATTATGCTTGGTTACATTTCTAGTTTGTTGAGGTGATCCCGACGATGCGTGTGTAATTAGAATTATTTCTTTGCATGAATTAAAATAGTATTTGATTCATTCCTAGATGTTTTATGCCCATCGTAGCTTATGTGAATTGGATCATATTAGGATTTGAGATTGAAAGGTGATAATGTTAATAGATAGTCAGATAGGGTTTGAGACCAGAGGTAATAACTTCTATTGGAATCCTAGTAATTGAACTGGAGTGTTATTTGTGCGACAACAACCTAATTACTCTTGTGGAATCCTAAGCTATCATAGAAACCCTAGGTTTGCCTGCACTTAGTGGAGCACGACAACGAGTGTCATCCTAGTTTGATCCTAGATTCTAAGTACCCAAAAGGTCTAGATTTGATTTAGCTCTGCACGATAGCGATTGTTAGTTATAATTTAGGCACATTGATAAGCACTACTTTGTAGGGCTTAACTAAGAGTTATTAGAGGTTTTATTGGTGCCATTCGGGTAGATTTAGACACATTCTTGTGTATGGCGTTTGGAGGCGAAGTTGGTGTTTTTGGAGGTGTTTGAGCTACTTTGGATATCATGAAGACACTGAGGAAGGAAGCCATCAAGAGAAGACGCCAAGGAGTGAAGAGGAGACGAGTTGGTGCAAGGCAAAGGACAAGAATGCCGAGCATTAACCGCGATCGCGGGCATGGGTGCCGCGATCGCGGGCCTCGGAGCATGTCGAGAGTTTTCTGCGGGCGCGGAGAGATTGAAGGGCACGGAGCCACATGGGCCGCGATCAAGGTCCACCATCCGCGATCGCGGGTCTGACACGACAGAGGCTCGGACTTATTCCGAATTATCTTTTTAGTTTTCTTTTCCCTTTTTCTTATTTCTATTTCAGTTATTTTTCTTAATGGGCTAGGTCATTTGTTAGGGCCCTATAAATACTCTCCTTATGCATTAGGGTTAGGGTTCCACTCTTTAGAGACTAGTTCTAGTTTTTGCAATTTCAATTCATCGTTGTTTATTTCTTTTGAAGTTTCTACCATGACTATGAGGAGCTAAGCCTCTTTGGCTTAGTCCGGTAATGGAAGCATGAGTTCGTTCATCTGGTTGTGAGGTTTTGTTCCTATCTATCTATCCTATTGAGTTATATCTTTTCTCTGAGCAAATTCATATTTGAATGTTTGTTGGTTTATCTAAACTGATCACCTAGGTTTATTGCTTTCATTCTTATTGCTAATACTAGAGAACTGTTGGGCTAACGCTCTAGTATAAGTAGCAAGCATTGATTGTTATCTGCATTTGTGGATTATATCTATGTGAGAATTGATTACATGGTAAATGCATCTGAGCGAGCGTTCTGTGTATCCTGGTTAATTCTTATATGCATTGCTGCCTTTGGGTTGAACCTTTAGTGGTACTAGGGTTATTCATTGGTAAGGGTTCTTTATGGAAGGTTTTCCTCTGAATTTACATAAGATCGGGACAAGAATAACCGAATAGAAAGATAGGACTTAATCAATGAACAACCTTTGAATGACTTATGTGGACATTACTTGGCTAAGTGTTTTTCTCTCTTGATATTTCATCCATTCTACTTTGTTTTGTTTGTTTTGTTTGCAACCAACCAACCATAAAACCCCCCTTTGTGACATTATATGCTACCACCATTGGTTCCTTCCTTCTCTGTGGGATCGACCCTGACTTACTTACTATACTTTGTTTAGTGAAGATTTTAGGATTTACTTTTGATTAGGGGTACGACGACTACCCTCCGTCACACATCTATTATTATCAGAATTGAGTTAGTAGAGATTTTAGATAGCTTACCTTCAGACATGTTCAGACTAATTTCAGACAAATATCTGTAAGTTTACCAAGACATTGTTGTGGGGATCCCTAGTCCTAGTATCTTCTCCCCAACTGTTTACAACCATCTTTGCACTTCTTGTTTCTTATTTCCTTAGTTATAATCAAACGAATTTTCTCTTTCGCGACTTAACTTACTGGTTTAAGATACAAACAATACTACATAGTGATAGAAGGCTAAAGTCGTATCACCTTATCAAAATTATCCTAACAAACCTAACTCAGTAGAATAGGCAAGTAAGGGTCGAATCCCACAGGGAGGAGTTATCTTTCTTCATGTCAATTTGCATGCAAAAGTAACAAAGGGGGTTGGTTGGTTTGATTCGCAAGTAAACAAAGTAAGCAAAAACAAATGTTGTAATCAATTAGGGAAAAAACACTTAGCCAAACAAATATCCACCTTTAGTTTGGTTAATTGATTATTGATTATTCCTAGTCCTCAATCCTCATGAATGTCCTAATCCCTGTTCTGGAATAGTTACCAGTCCTACCAGTCCTGATAACCCTAACTATTAAACAATCATGAAATCATCAAGATAAATCTAACAACAGCAGTAAGTTCAGGAATAAATAGGCTCATGCAATACTTAACAACCCGTCAGTACTCGACATGCAATCAATTCTCTTCACAATAAACATTCACAACCCGTTCCTGTAAATTGTGTTTGCTACTCTGAATTAGGTATGAACAATATTAATCTCACAAAGTTGACCAGATTAAGGTAACTAGCACTATAGATAATATCAATCTCAACTAGTTTGCCAGACTAGGGAAACTAATATTAATAATACTAATCACAACAATTGATGAACTAGATCAATCAATAGAATTCAAAACCCTAATCCTGCAGTATGAATAATATCAATAAAACTAAGTAGCTAATTTAGAAAAATCAATATAACTCAATGGGATGAAGCATAAGAGAATCAATAACATTCAAGGATAGAGTAAAAGAATAATCTCACAATCAAATTCAAACCAAGGCTTCAATTGTCGGACTAAGCAAAGAGTGCTTAGTTCTTCATAACTCAAGGGAAAACAATACTGAATGTAAAACTGAATCTGAATCTAAAACTGAATGATGAAAAGCTGCTATGGAAATTAGGTTAAATAACCTAAAAACCAAACCTAATGCTAAAAAGATAACAAGTCTAATCTTAGAAGGAAATAAAATAATGTAGACGGAATAAAGAAAATAAAAGAAAAATAAATCAATTAAAATAAAACTTCGGACGAAACTCCCCGCGCCGTGCTGATGCACATTTCCGCGATCGCGGAAAATACCCTGATGCTCTTGAATTAACCGCGACCAGGCGCCTTGCTCTTCCGCGCCCGCGGCTGCACTTCCGCGATCGCGGCTACTTATTCCGCACACGCGGATTGCTCCTGTAGACCCACTTGGTTCTACTTCTTCGTCTTCTTGGCTCGTGGTCTTCTTTCGTGGTCTCCTCTCCATCTTCAATAAGTCTTCGTTTAGCTTCTCCAAACCACTAAATCACACTTCCTTCTCCTCAACTCCATCATCCTATATTGTGTTCTAAACCCATACAAATGGTATCCAAAACTTTGATAACAACCCCTAGTTAAACCCTACAAAGTAGCGCTGATCACATAGTCCTCGTGGGAACGATACTTGAAAAGCTATAATTGATCACATACGCTTGTGGGTAGGTTTTTGTCCTATCAAGTTTTTGGCGCCGTTAACGGGGACCAAATTATTGATATTAGTTGTCATCTATATTGGTGAGTCTATGTCATTATTTTTGCTTTGATATATTTTTTCTTCTTATTTCAGGTAAAAAATTGAAATTTTGAAAAAAAAAAAAGCTACCACCTCCCGCTAATGTCATCCGTCGTCACCGTCCACGCCTCCGAATGCTCTCGAAGATGCTTTTGCATATACTACTTCGTGCATAATGTGAAGATGCCTGAATACCTATCTATTTGGGGAGTTCATTTTGCTCTTTCCTTTTTTTCTCTACATTGGGGACAATGTAGAATTTAAGCTTGGGGGAGGGATAACTCCATGTGTAGCTCTATTTTCTTGTTATCAATTTTTTTGTGTTTTTCTTTTATTTTTCAGTGTTTTTTTTTCATTACAATTCATGCATCGTATTTTAGGTGGTTGACATGATTCCCATGTTTTCCTTGCTTATTTGTCCTACAATACCCCCCTTGAAATATTTTGGTTGTTGACATTCTAATTGATTTTAAGCATGTTGATAAGAATTTTAATATTTTCTAGTGTTTGAGTTAGAATGTGTGTTTAGTCATTGATTGGGACTAGTTAGGACTGAAATTCTAGACATATATCCTGTGAGTTTTTGAGTCTTAGGACTGCACATAATGGAGTCATCTTATTTCTTTTCATGTGTGTGATGTTGACTTTGATTACTATATCTTTAGAACTTGCATTTAGAACTTATTTTGAGGCCACATTTATGACTCTTGTGCATGATATAAAAATAATTGAGGCATTATTTTTATTATCCTTTACTTTCCTTTACCGCCTTGCATGTTATTCCTCTGCTTGGTGCCAGTCTAAGCCTAATTAGCCTATTTTTTTGAAGCCCACAAAAACATCATGTGCCTAATGATTAGCCTTTTACCCATCCAGGAATTAGGATGATTTGTTTGTTTGTTTTTGTGATTGGAAGTCAAGCTTGGGGGTTATTTGTATGGTGTGTTATTGTTGGAAGTGTTTTGGATTTTGAAAAAAAAAAGGAAATCCAAAAAAAAAGGGTTATTGAAAAAAGAAAGAAAACCAAGAACAAGGGCATTTTGTTGAGAGGATTGCTATGAGAAATCGTCTAAGTTTGGTGTTGTCTTCGTTAGTTCATCTTTCCCGGATTTAACACCACATGGCCAAACTATATCCATACCTTTCTTTTTACCTAGATAAAAGTCATCTTGATTTATATCATGTACAAGATCCCTAGTGGTGGAGATTTAGGACGTTGATGCAAGCTTATGGTAGATGAATTTTCAAAGTAGAGAACACAAACCTAAACACATGAGCGATATTGATTCTTATTCTTTTTCCTAAGTGAGGTCTAGAGCGGATGGACTAACTTATCTCTTTTATGATTATTTTGCATATCTTTAATGATTACATTGTTAAATATTTAAGTTTTCATGGACCTGCTTGATTATTAATTAGATAGAGACAACCTTTGTATTTCTTGTGGAATTTTGAACTTTCTTCTTGCTTAAGGACAAGCAAGGTTTAAGCTTGGGGGAATTTGATAACACATATTTTATACATATTTTAGGAGTCTAGTTACATCTTAAATTAGGTCATTTTCATGTATATTTTATAATTAATTTTGCATTCGGAGTCTAGACTCGTGTTTTTATATGTTTCAGGTATTTTAAGTCTACTTAATTAAGAGATGATACAAGACTACTTTCAAAATATCAAAATACAAATGAAGCAAAAGGATGTTAATCCTAATGGGCCACACCTCTAATTTCAATTGGGCCCATGTAGGCCGGCGGATCAATTTGCCTTTGGACGGAAGGGAGCAACTAGAGTGAACATTATATATAAAAATTATATGGCCCCACAAATCCTACGTGTCATTTTGTTATCAATTCACTTTTTTTCTTAAAATTATATTTCAATTTAAATCACAATACCTAATCACATCTAGCTTCAAATATATAAAAATTATCTACAACTTTGTTGAATGGTTATGCATTTTTTATAAATTTTGATTTCTACAAATTGCAAAAAAATAAGCTTATATATGTCAAACTAATATATGATAGATTTTCTACTACACTTATATATCAAATACATCTTATATTCATTTATGTACTTACTGCTATTATTTTTATGAATTTGCATATATAATTGACATATATAAATTTATGGGCTAAAATCCTACAATATATACAATTTTCAACTCATAGTACATGTGTTTTTATAATTAAAGCAAAAGAATTTAGAGCCACCATATTGATTCTGGCCCTACAAATCCTATGTGTGATTTTTCTTATTAATCCACTCTTTTTCATTAATAATATATTTCAATTTAAATCACAATATCTAATCACAACTAACTTCAAATATATAAAAGCTATATACAACTTTTTTATAAAATCTGATTTCTACAAATTACACATACAATAAGCTTATAATATATATCAAAATAATATTTTATAGATTTATTACTAAAACTTATATATAAAATACATCTTATATTCGTTTATGCAATTAGTAGTAGTATTTTCACGTGTTTGCACATATAATTTGACCTATATATAAACTTATGGGCCAAAATCATACAATATATACAATTTTCTACTCATAGTACATGTGCTTTTATTATCAACCCACTATATTATATTATTACACATACAAGTTTTATGACCCATTTAGAGTAAAATGACTCGAATAAATTTTATGGCCCATATATATATATATATAAATTAAATCTATTGAATTTCGAGCCACCAGAATACTTCTGAATTTATATATATATATATAATTAAGATCTAGTAAAACAACCTATTAGGGTAAAACGAAAGTACTAATTTGGAGCGTTAGATTAAAACAAGATAGATGGTTAAGATTTAATTTGGAGGGGTCTAAATTTGACTGATGGAATCAACTGCACCCAATTACTCCATATCCTATAATTTTGGGATTTGATTTTACCCAGAATATCCTATAATAGGATAGACGTCTGTAACTTCCTTACTCTCCTCTCTCGCATCCTCTCTCCATTGTCTCAACCTCCATTGATGCATGCGTTGAAGCTTCTCGTCGTCGTCGTCGTCGTCTCGCCATCGACTCTCCCCCACCATTGTCTCTTGCCCGGACAGTGTAACACCCTCAAATTTCAATCCGTTTGGAAAGGTATTACCGCCAGTGACCCCGGTTTAAACACCGAAGCCACCCCAGGCTTTACCGGTTTCAACACAATTCATAAACAACAGTTAAGATATAAACATCAAAACCTTTAATTAAAACATATGTCTGGGGATTACATTCCAATCCCCATAGGACAAAACATAGTATTTAGCGGAAGCCTTTATAAATATAAATACATGGGTCTTGATCATAAAGATCACCCGCCAAGGATCGTAGCCTGATAAACTATTAAAACACCGTTTACTTTTATAGTCGTTCTAGCCTCCATTCCTCGGATGTTTATCTGATGTGCCGAACCGAACGGATGACACCAGCCAACCATGCAGAGAATAATTACGGTTGGTTAGTCTAATGAAAGACTACGCAAGGGTACAAAGCATAGTGGTTCGAAGTAGTCGTATTAGGTTAACTCATCGTTTCTCGAATTAAAACCGACGACGATAGTCAACCACCATACTCCTATTGGAATATATCAAAAGGTATGATCAAAGGGAGATTCTGGAGACCAGGTCTCACAACAATCAACCCAAAAGAAGACTCCAATGAATTGAGTCTTATCGGAAGTATGACAATGTTGGGGAACATAAATAATTTCATACAAGCGTTCAAAAACGACTTGATGTTTCGGTTCACGACCAACCTCACCGCTTAACGCGAATCCAGATTGGAAAGAGAACGGTACTCTGATCAAAGTCAAGATGAGCTTTCCTAGCTATACTATTCCCTAGCTGCACTACTCGTCTGAGGTTTATTAATCATGTGCGCTCGGGCACTTATCCTTTTTAATTCCAAAACGCACATCACGTTATAGGCTTTTAATTACATGTCTGCCGACAGCGGGACATACTTCTGATAGGGACGGATCCCAAGTTTGTAGCACCAGCTTCGTGCCACCATCTCTATACCAAGTACAGAGAAAGGTCATGACCCACCAAATGGTCTTTGAGTTTAGAACCCTTAGCACCATTTTCATTATCAAGAAACGACTAGACCTCAATTAGTCCATCGCTCCTACGAATACTCATGCTAACTAAACAGTCCAAGCACAACAATAATCATATCAAAGCCCTCAGGCCAAAATATATATCTATAATAGCGTTGTTCTAACAGATATACAACCTATTATAATATCATATTCATTTTATATAATTTAATAAAACTGTTCCCAACAAAACAGTAAATCATTCCAAATTAATTAACAATCAAACCATTGATAATTAATGGAAATATGAAATGATGAGCAAGAGCGAACCGCCACTTGCCTTAGATCAGCCGAAAGCTTGAACAAAGCTTAGGAACAAGAGGTTTCCGGGTCTGGAACTGGGACGGATCCTGGATGTTAAATCCTTCTGGAACGACCCATAATGAGACCCTAAGTTAGATTCAACAATAGCTAGTACGAATCTAAAGAATAACGAAAGGAATCGAAGGGAACGAAGCCCGATCAAAAGCCACAGAAGCCAAGGCCAAAACATGCCAAGGTCCTATCGGCGGCGGTCGCCGCCTACCTTACGGCGGGCGCCGCCTACCTTACGGCGGGCGCCGCCTGTTCGTGGCGGCGGTCGCTGCTACGAACAGGCCAGAATATTTCGAAAAGAAGAAATCTCACCGACGTCGATCGATTTGCTTCTCCTTTGGTTTGCTTTGGATTCTAAGCTTCCTAGGGCCACCAAAGCTTCACTTTGGGATCAACCAAACTCAAGAACGAAGCTTCGACGAAGCTTTGAAGTCCTCCGGCGAGATGGGATTTTCCGGCGAGATTTTGGAAGAGAAAGGGCGAGTTCAGACGAGCTCGAATTCCTCTTCTTTCTCTGTATATATAACCCAAGCAAGGAGGAGAAGCAGCCAGCTGCGTTGCCCGACCAACTGGACGTCCTCCGAGGCGTTAATGGCGCGATTTTCCAGCTCCGGCGATGTCAGAGATATTGGCGGCGGTCGCCGTCGACGACAGAAGGTCGCCGCCCGATTTGTGCCTGGCAGCGGTCGCCGCTTTCGCCGCTTTGGCCAATTTTTGTCCGTTTTGTCGCCCGAGTTAATAATATTTGTACACGAATGACTTTTTAACCAAAAAAAATACATTAACTATATTTTATATGCCTCATAAAAATATTACAGAGACCAAACATCTTACAGAATGCCCGTATCTTCTCTGAATTTAATCTGACTTGTAATATGGGCATTAGAAAATTTCAAAATTATCCCTACAAAATGAGGGATATTACATTACCTCCCCCTTAAAAGAAGTTTCGACCCCGAAACTTAGGTCATAAACATCTCGGGAAAGTGTCTACGCATATCCTCTTCAGTCTCCTAAGTCTCCCAGGTAACTTCTTCGGTTCCTGACTTGGACCACAGAATTCATACCAACGGTACGATCTTGTTGCGCAAGTGCTTCTCGCGGTGCTCGAGAATACACACAGGTATCTCTTCATAAGTACCATTTGCTTGAATCTCGATGTCTTTATAGCTCAGCACATGAGACTCATCTGGTACGTACTTCCTCAACAAGGATATGTGGAACACATTATGCACTGGATGCGCCGATGGTGGCAATGCCAAACGATACGTAAGGGATCCCACTCTATCGAGGATTTCAAATGGTCCCACGTAGCGAGGGTTAAGCTTCCCATGCTTACCAAATCTGAACACACCTTTGGATGGCGAGACTCTGACAAAGACCTTGTCGCCAACTTCAAATTCAACATTCCTACGTCTTGGATCGGCATAAGACTTCTGTCGATTTTGAGCGGTCAACATTCTTTGTCTGATCAAAGCAATATCTGAAGCAGTTCTCTCGACCAACTCTGGTCCGAGTAAAATCTTGTCGGCATTCTCATCCCAACAAATTGGCGATCTACACTTTCGACCATACAAAGTTTCAAATGGAGCCATCTGGATAGTAGCGTGCCAGCTATTGTTGTACGTGAACTCAATCAGACTTAGGCTGTCCTCCCAACTAGTCGGACGATCGAGTACACAAGCTCTCAACATATCCTCCAGGGTCTGGATAGTCCTCTCAGACTGTCCATCCGTCTGAGGATGAAATGCAGTGCTGAACCTTAGCTCAGTTCCCATGGCCTTGTGAAGTTCCTTCCAGAATCTCGATGTAAAACGGCCATCATGATCCGATACAATGGTCTTAGAAATACCATGTAAGCGGACAATGTCGTGCAAAAACACTTCAGCTAGCTTTTGGACTCCCTAGGTTGACTTAATAGCCACGAAGTGAACACTCTTCGTGAGCCTGTCAATGATAACCCAAATAGCATCTTTCTGACTCCTAGTCTTGGGTAATCCTGTGACGAAATCCATTGCGATATCTTCCCATTTCCATTCTGGAACTGGAAGAGGTAGCAATTCACCACCCGGTCTACGGTGTTCTATCTTGACCTTCTGACAAGTCAAGCATTTCGCCACGAATTCTGTCACATCCCACTTCATGTTGGGCCACCAGAACTTCATTCTGAGGTCCTTGTACATTTTACTAGAGCCTGGATGTACAGAATAAGCTGATGAATGAGCTTAACTCATCACCAATTGGTGAAGACCATCAACGTCAGACACACAAACTCGGTTCTGAAACCAGAGTGATCCGTCCTCCTGAATCACAAAACCGGGAGCTTTCCCGTTCAACGCTTCACATCTCAACTTTACCAAAACTATATCATCAATTTGTTTTTCTCGAATCTGATCAAGTAGTGTAGCCTGAATTTCTAACATACTCAGGTATCCTCTACGTTGATCATACAAGAGTTCAGCTTCACACACCATTTGATTTAGTTTGGCTTGAGTAGTGAGGAGAGCTACTACTGTCTCGTGCGGTGTCTTCCGGCTCAGTGCATCGGCTACTACATTAGCCTTGCCCGGATGATACAACAATTCAAGATCATAATCTTTGAGCAGCTCTAACCAGCGTCGTTGCCTCATGTTCAACTCTTTCTGAGTGAATACGTACTTGAGACTCTTGTGGTCGGTGAAGACTTGGCATTTCACACCATAGAGATAATGCCTCCAAATCTTCAACGTGAACACTACCGCCGCTAGTTCCAGATCATGCGTCAGATAGTTTTCTTCATAGGTTTTTAGTTGCCTTGATGCATAAGCAATCACCTTGCCTTTCTGCATCAACACGCATCCTAAACCATTCTTAGAAGCATCACTATAGACTATATATCCGTCATTTCCTTCTGGTAGTGCTAACACTGGTGTCGAGGTCAATCGTCGTTTTAATTCTTGAAAACTGGCCTCGCACTTGTCAGTCCAGACAAACTTCTTATGGACCTTGCGGACTAAACCGGTCATGGGTAGAGAGATCTTGGAAAATCCCTCTACAAACCGTCTATAATATCCGACAAGTCCAAGGAAACTACGTACCTCTTTCACATTCTGAGGCCGCTTCCAGTTGGCTACCGCCTCAATCTTCTGGGGATCAACCATCACCCCATTCTCGTTGATCACATGGCCTAAGAAAGCCACTTCCTTAATCCAGAAGTCACACTTAGACAATTTAGCGTACAACTCATTTTGTCTAAGGATTGACAACACAATCCGAAGGTGTTCCTCGTGAACTTCCTCGTTCGGGGAATAAATCAAAACATCATCAATGAAAACCACCACGAACTTATCTAGGTACTGGTGAAAGCATCGATTCATCAGGTCCATGAAGACCGCTGGAGCATTGGTAAGTCCGAATGGCATAACTACGAACTCATAGTGGCCATACCTTGTCCAGAATGCAGTCCTCGGAATATCTTCCTCACGAATTCTGAGCTGATGGTAACCAGATCTCAGATCGATCTTGGAAACGACTTTAGCTCCTTGTAGCTGATCTAGCAGATCGTCAATCCTTGGTAAAGGATACTTGTTCTTGATCGTGACTTTATTCAACTCTCGGTAGTCGATACAAAGCCGAAACGATCCATCTTTCTTCTTGACAAACAAGACCGGAGCACCCCAAGGCGATGCACTCGGTCTTATATAACCTTTGTCAAGAAGATCCTCTAGTTGCTTCTTCAATTCCTGCATTTCAGCAGGAGCCATCCGGTACGGTGCCTTCGAAATTGGCACAGTACCCGGTTCGAGATCAATTGAAAATTCCACAACACGATACGGGGGTGATCCAGGAATCTCTTCCGGAAAGACATCCGGAAATTCCCGAATCACAGGAATATCAAGAACTGATGGTTCATCTTTCGTGGGCTCGTCCAGATAGCAAAGGTACCCGACACAACCCTGACGAAGTAGCTTAAACACAACCATTGCGTTTATAAGCCTACCATTATCAGCATCATTCCGACCTTTAAACTTGCACACACTCTGGCCCCCAGATGACACCATCACTGTTCTCGAACTAAAATCGATCACTGCCCCATGGCGTGTCAACCAATCCATACCGAGGTTAATGTCGTAGGGATCCATGGCAATACAGATCAAATCTGCCTCGAATTTCTTACCCTGGATGGTAATCAGAAACTCGGACAGACACTTAGTTCCTACTAAGCGTTCACTATTAGGAAGATTCACAACGAAAGGCTCACAAACCTTGTTACAGACTAATCCCAACTTACTAACACGACTCTCTGAAATGAAGGAATGGGTAGCACCCAAATCAAACAGTATGCATACAGGAGTAGAGTGAAGGTATATGGTACCTTGAGCAATCGGTGCATTAGGTCCATCAGCCTCACGCATCTCATACATGCACTGACCCTGACCTCCTGAAGTTGTTGGGGCTTTTCCTTTGTTCTGGGCAGTTGTCTGCATCGAAGGACTAGGAGTCATTGCCGGTTTGAACCTGGGTCGGTTACTCTGCCTAACAGACCCCTGATGCGACTCTCCTCCTTTCTGCTTTCCCTGCCAATATAACTTCTGCAAATGCCCCTCAGTCCCACAGCCAAAACACGTCTTCTTCTCTTTTGGACATGCGATGCTTTTGTGCCCAGCGTCACCACAGTTATAACACTGAATCGAACTCTTGCCCTGACCCGATTGTTGTGTCAACCCGCCTTGCGTTCCACCCGTTTTCGCCTTGCTGGATTTAGCAAAGTTGGACGGTGGCGCATGACGTTTGAATCCGCTTGCCTGAGGTTGATTCTGTGTCGACCTCTGGCGATTCTTCCTCTTGGTTGATTCTTCTAGAGTTGCCTCTAGCTTATAAGCCGCATCCACATATTGTTCCAGAGTAGAGCAATTGTGGCTTAACATCATTGGCTTAATCTTTGAGTTCATCCACTCATGGAAATGCCAAATCTTCTGTTCTTCAGTGGATACATCCGATCCGGCTTATGGCAACAAGTGATTAAACTTAATTGCCAATTCAGCCACTTTTAACCCTTCAGTCTTAGGGTAAAGAAACTCCTTGTTCTTTTCCTCTCTCATTGCCTGAGAGAAGAATCGGTCTATCATCTTAGTCTTAAACATTGCCCAACTTAAATTAGGGCTATCCGCAAGACCGGTGTTTTCCCACCACTCACTAGCATCTCCTTTTAATTGCAGAGAAGCTATATGCACCTTCTCGATTTCCGTGCACTCCACACTGTGGAATAACCGCTCCATGTGGGAAAACCAATGCACCACCTCAACTGGTTCACCTTTCCCGTTGAAGCTGTCGGGTCTCATAGAATTTATGGCCTTCAGTGCTCGGCCACAATCATTCTTGCTTCTGACTACAGTCTCCTGATGCCGGGGTACATGAGTTTCTTGTTCCTCAACTTTCGGGGTTGCTGAGGATGCCGGCACATCCTGTGCCTGAGACACACTCGGGTGTAAGACATCAGTCATTGCTTGCATGAAAATTTCTCGAATTTCAGCAACGGCCGCCTCGTCAAATATCCTCGGAGCATTGCTCCTGGGATCATGTTGAGAATTGGATTCACGTACATTCTCAGGAGTTCCAGCGCTCCTCTCATTGTGTCTGGGATGGTTACCAGCATCAGAACGAGTGTTGTTCATTGTGTTCACCATCTGTTTACCGATCAAATTCCAAGGATTTCATACATTAATATTTTTCCCAAAATACTTAATGTAATAAAAATCAACTCAGAATAGATCAACTTGGTACTTATATAGATGAACTTGAACTATTTTACAAACTGCACATTAGCCGATCTCCCGAGCGTCAGGTCAAAATTGCTCGGAGATTGTAGTATTTCACAAAGTACATGCTGCAACACTAGAATATTTACACGGTACATGCTGAAATACTAAGAAAAGGAAACTACTGCTACAGGCAACATCGGTCCTTATCACGGTGTTTCGAAACGTTTCCTATACGGTAGACTTCCCATGCAAGGCTTCTTCGGACGGGGTTCTCCATCGGGTTCTGACGATGGACTACGCACCCTGCTTGGTCCTGAACACATGATTCTGGTGTTCCTGGCCTTATCTCAGTCATGGTGAAGTATGGATCTTCCACGTTTGGCTCTCCTAGCCCAGCCCTTCTGTGAGCACTAGCGATCAATTTATCCATCTGGTATTGTTGTTCAGAAGAGATCATCTCGCTTTGGCGAAGGATCTCTCGTAGTTCAGATTCCGTCCTCCTTCTCCTTTGAGTAGGGATAGTCTGAGATTCTCTACCACTTCTTCCAATACCGTACTCGGTATAAAGTATTTCCCAGTCAGCATCAGACATGAGTGCGTACTCTAGCACTGGTGGCAACTCTTGCACATGTGGTAGCTCTGAACTGGGGTGAATAAATTGCATCCCCGGTTTATGACTATCCACCAGCAAGTGCCTCGAGTCATCGGACTCCTGGTTCTGCCCGTTGAGGTCCATCTCGGTATCCTCCTCGGAATCATCCTCGATGGGGTCCTCTTCCTCGTCGGGGTCTTCCTCTATGGGGTACTCTTCTTCATCTTCCTCCTCGCTCCCTTCAGGAATCATTTCTATTTGGTAATCGTCATTATAGTACCCTCTCGCGTACCTAGACGATTCATCTTCATGCATTGCTCCCCCCTTGGTGGCTCAACTGGTGCTGCCACAGGAACTACAACATTCCTTGACACCAGGACTACCGACTCAGGAAGCACATGCTTGATCTCCTCAGGTGGGCTGCTTGGTCCTCCAACCTCAAAGCATCCCTGGGGTATTGGGAAGTCGAGCCTTCCTGGAGATGGTGAATCCATCTCGGCATCTACTGAGTCTCTCTTATGAGAAGGACACGCACCCATATCCTACAGGATAACGAGGAAGGAATTAGTCTTTCTAGACATAGAAGCAAGCTTACTACATCAGACTATAGATAGGAGACATGACTATGAACGGTGTTTTTATTTTCAAATTCTTTTCATTTTGAAAATTCAGAGCCCTTTTGAAAATACTTTTCAATTGAAAACGAGTAATTGGTTTTCAAATACCCAACCCGTTCTAAAACTTAGGCTCTGATACCAGATCTGTAACACCCCCAAATTTCAATCCATTTGGAAAGGTATTACCGCCAGTGACTCCGGTTTCCACACCGAAGCCACCCCAGGCTTTACCGGTTTCAACACAATTCATAAACAATGGTTAAGATATAAACATCAAAACCTTTAATTAAAACATATGTCTGGGGATTACATCTCAATCCCCATAGGACAAAACAGAGTATTTAGCGGAAGTCTTTATAAATATAAATACATGGGTCTTGATCATAAAGATCACCCGCCAAGGATCGTAGCCTGATAAACTATTAAAACACCGTTTACTTTTATAGTCGTTCTAGCCTCCATTCCTCGGATGCTTATCTGATGTGCCGAACCGAACGGATGACACCAGCCAACCATGCAGAGAATAATTATGGTTGGTTAGTCTAATGAAAGACTACGCAAGAGTACAAAGCAGAGTGGTTCGAAGTAGTCGTATTAGGTTAACTCATCGTTTCTCGAATTAAAACCGACGACGATAGTCAACCACCATACTCCTACTGGAATATATCAAAAGGTATGATCAAAGGGAGATTCTGGAGACCAAGTCTCACAGCAATCAACCCAAAAGAAGACTCCAATGAATTGAGTCTTATCGGAAGTATGACAATGTTGGGGAACATAAATAATTTCATACAAGCGTTCAAAAACGACTTGATGTTTCAGTTCACGACCAACCTCACCGCTTAACGCAAATCCAGATTGGAAAGAGAACGGTACTCTGATCAAAGTCAAGATGAGCTTTCCTAGCTGCACTATTCCCTAGCTACACTACTCGTCTGAGGTTTATTAATCATGTGCGCTCGGGCACTTATCCTTTTTAATTCCAAAACGCACATCACGTTATAGGCTTTTAGTTATATGCCTGCCGACAGCGGGACATACTTCTGATAGGGACGGATCCCAAGTTTGTAGCACCAGCTTCGTGCCACCATCTCTATACCAAGTACAGAGAAAGGTCATGACCCACCAAATGGTCTTTGAGTTTAGAACCCTTAGCACCATTTTTATTATCAAGAAACGATTAGACCTCAATTAGTCCATCTCTCCTACGAATACTCATGCTAACTAAACAGTCCAAGCACAACAATAATCATATCAAAGCCCTCAGGCCAAAATATATATCTATAATAGTGTTGTTCTAACATATATACAACCTATTATAATATCATATTCCTTTTATATCATTTAATAAAACTGTTCCCAACAAAACAGTAAATCATTCCAAATTAATTAACAATCAAACCATTGATAATTAATGGAAATATGGAATGATGAGCAAGAGCGAACCGCCACTTGCCTTAGATCAGCCGAAAGCTTGAACGAAGCTTAGGAACAAGAGGTTTTCGGGTCTGGAACTGGGATGGATCCTGGATGTTAAATCCTTCTGGAATGACCCATAATGAGACCCTAAGTTAGATTCGACAATAGCTAGTACGAATCTAAAGAATAACGAAAGGAATCGAAGGGAACGAAGCCCGATCAAAAGCCACAGAAGCCAAGGCCAAAACATGCCAAGGTCCTGTCGGCGGCGGTCGCCGCCTACCTTACGGCGGGCGCCGCCTGTTCGTGGCGGCGATCGCTGCTACGAATAGGCCAGAATATTTCGAAAAGAAGAAATCTCACCGACGTCGATCGATTTGCTTCTCCTTTGGTTTTCTTTGGATTCTAAGCTTCCTAGGGCCACCAAAGCTTCACTTTGGGATCAACCAAACTCAAGAACGAAGCTTCGACGAAGCTTTGAAGTCCTCCAGCGAGATGGGATTTTCTGGCGAGATTTTGGAAGAGAAAGTGCGAGTTCAGACGAGCTCGAATTCCTCTTCTTTCTCTGTATATATAACCCAAGCAAGGAGGAGAAACAGCCAGCTGCATTGCCCGACCAACTGGACGTCCTCCGAGGAGTTAACGGCGCGAGTTTCCAGCTCCGACGATGTCAGAGATATTGGCGGCGGTCGTCGCCGACGACAGAAGGTCGCCGCCCGATTTATGCCTGGCGGCGGTCACCGCTTTCGCCGCTTTGGCCAATTTTTATCCGTTTTGTCGCCCGGGTTAATAATATTCGTACACGAATGACTTTTTAACCAAAAAAAATACATTAACTATATTTTATATGCCTCAGAAAAATATTACAGAGACCAAACATCTTACAGAATGCCCGTATCTTCTCTGAATTTAATCTGACTTGTAATATGGGCATTAGAAAATTTCAAAATTACCCCTACAAAATGAGGGATATTACAGACAGAGACTTCGTCACCGATTTCCTTCAACGACACCTTCTCCGAGGTAATCTACATTGTGTGCAGCACATCCAACAAGAAGGCCAGGTTCGTTGTTTGTTCATAGTAGTTTTAAGTCAATTCCAAGAATCCCTTTTTAATGTAATTTTGCCCCTGTTTTTTTACACCATGATGTTTGTAACAAGCAACGCCTGTTTCAATTTGTCATCAAATCCCTTTTTTCCATCTTCTCGTTGTTTAATTTTAATCCACTTTGTTGTTCCAAAAAATTCTCTCTTTCGCAGCCCGCATCTCTACCACACGCAGCACATCCCCCTTAATCTGAAAATTCAAACCCTATTAATCGAGAAAGGGCAGAGATTTTTATTATTAGATAGAACAGCATGAGAAGAAAAACCAAACAAATCAATTGTTGTGGTTTGGAATTATTCGTTCTACCCAATCTTCTCGCCTTTTTCTCCCCTTCTAAAGTACCCCTAAGTTGAATTATTGTTCTCAATCGCTTCCCCACTCACCACAAATCCTTCGTTATTACTCCCTTTTTGGGGTCACTTGTCTTCTATATTCCAGCCCTAGATTTGTTTTTTTCTTTCGCCATTTCTAGGGTTTGCATTGTTGTTGAACGATTTTTGGTTGATCACACATAAGTTGAGTTACCTGATTCTGTAGGTTGGTTGATCATGCTTTATGATGTGATATTCACTATAATATTGTTGAGTTACCTAATTCTGTAGGTTGGTTGATCAGGCTTTATGATGTGATATTCACTATAATATTGTTGATATTCATGTTAGAAGTAGGTTTCATGCGTTGAGTAGTCGATATTTTAAATTTATGATGTGATATTCACTATAGTGTTGTTAATATTCATGTTGGATCAGTTTTGGTATTTTGGGGTGTTGTTTGTATTGTTTGTAATTGATATTCAAATTTTTTAATGTGATATTCATACAAATGCTTTTGATATTCATATTGGATGTAGGTTTCATGCGTTGAGTATTTGATATTTATGACATAAACTCTAAATAATCATCATGTACGAATTAAACTCTGAATATCGACACTGTTTTTATGAATATCGACTACTTACTTGAATGACTATGCGTACAAAATAAGTGAATATCATCACATATGGAATGAATATCGCTATTATAGTATTCAAATTGTTTGTTGATGGTGTTATTTGTACTATTTACAATTGATATTCAAATTATTTGATGTGATATTCATACAAATGCTTTTGATATTCATGTTGTATGTACGTTTCATGATCTGAGTAATTCATATTCAAATTTTATGATGTGATATTCAATGTTGTTTTCAGGCATAACTGTTGCACCGACGAAGAGACGTTTGAAGCTTTCTACTAGTCTAAAAATCACAAGTCATTGCGTAATAGCGATATTCATGTTTGTCATTCCTAATATTCATGTAATCAATACTGATATTCATGTACATTTTTCCGTGTATAACTATCGGTGTTAGTGTGAAGTAAATATTTTCCGTTTGGGTTATAGAATGATATTCATGGTATAATTGATTATGTTATTCTTATATTATTAAGTGGTGATATTCATATTTCAAGTTATGTTATTCATGTCTTTAATTGGTGATATCCACATATTAAGCAAAGATATTCATACAAACATGAACGATATTCAAGAAACAATGACAAAAGCAATAAGAACAAATTTGCAAACCATTAGGACGCTGAAAAAAATCAAGTGGTGATATTCATGTTTTAAGTGAAGATATTCACATCCATCGATATTCATAAACGCATGAACGATATTCATAAAGACATGATCGATATTCATGAACGCTGAAAAATCGTTGAGGAAGAAAATGTATTAGCAGAATCTAGCGGTTTTAGGAAAGAGAAAATATTGTGTTTTCTCTCTCATCTAACAACCTTATTTATTCAAATTTTCTAATTAAAAAATAAATAATTACCTTATTTGAGTAGATTTGGTGGTTACACTCCTACCATATCTATTATAAGGCCCCATAATCCAACTATCCATCACCATCAATCCAACGCTCCAGATTAATACTTCAGTTTTACCATAACTCTCATTTTACCGGAGCGTGACCCTATATATATATAGAATTTGGTTCTAGTGAAACAACCATTTAGAGTAAAACGGAAGTATAAATAAGAGCCTTTAGATTAGAAGTAAATCAACGGCCCATATTGAATGTAAGAGGGTGCAAATTTTGTATAATGCAATGCACACACCAGATTGACCCAAATCACATAATTTTAGGGATTTCTTTTACCCATATCACACCAGAAGATTTACTTTCCAAATTTCTCTCCTCCCTATATGTTACTCTCTCTAGAATCCAGATCAGTCATTCTTCAACCGCCATTGTCGTCTTCACAGAGCTTCTTGTCTCTGCCTCATCACCTCGTTGTCGTCTCTCTACCACCTTCTTGATTTCCTTTCGCTCTCTCTTTCAAGTATTCACATCTAACCTCCATTGAAGTCATTCCTGAAGATTTTCTCTATCGTTGCATAGCTCATCGTCTTTGCCTCTCTACAGCTCCGTCTCCTTATGTTGTCATCGACGCCCCCCCCCCCTCTCTCTCTCTCTCTCTCTCTCTCTCTCTCTCTCTCTCTCTCTCTCTCTCTCTCTCTCTCTCTCTCTCTCTCTCTCTCTCTCTCTCTCTCTCTCTCTCTCTCTCTCTCTCTCTCTCTCTCTCTCTCTCTCTCTCTCGCAGGAAATCGCCATTGATGAATTCGTCGGAGCTTCGGTTCTCCTCGTTGCTCGCTTCTCATCGTCGCCTCCTCGCTTTATCATCGGCGGCGGCGTCTTTGAATTCGATTATCCTTGTCCCTCGCTTCTCCACATGTATCTTACTCTACTTTTTTGAACCCTAAATCCTTTCGGTTTCTTACTCTATTTTTGATGTTCATATTTCGCGCTATGATATTCATGTTAACGATATTGTTATTCACAGTGTTACAGATTGTGTGTTTTGATATTTATGTTTCAGATATTGTATATTTGATATTCAGTTTCTTTGTGGTGTTATTCATTATAATAATTTTGATATTCATGTGGGTTCAAATTCTGCTTGTTGATGGTGTTGTATGAGCCGTTGATCATTGATATTCACGTTTTATATGTGATATTCACATTGTTTGATTTAGGGATTGTAGGATTTAATGCGATATTCATACAATTGCTTTTGATATTCAAGTTGGATGCACGTTTCATGATCTGAGTAGTTTATATTCAAATTCTATGATGCAATATTTGCTATAATGTTGTTGATATTCGTGTTGTTCATTTTGGTGTTTTACTGGTGTTGTTTGTACTTTTTGCAATTGATATTCAAATTGTTTCATGCGATATTCATACAAATTTCTTTGATATTCATGTGGGATGTACGTTTCATGCTCTGAGTAAATATATTCAAAATTTATGGTGTGATATTCACTATAATGGTGTTGATATTCATATTGGTCGTTTTGGTGTATTACTAGTGTTGTTTGTACTGTTTGCACTTGATATTCAAATTGTTTGATGTAATATTCATATAAATTCCTTTGATATTCATGTTAGGGTATAGGGTTTATTTGTTTAGGGTTTATTGGTTTAGGGTTTAAGGTTTATCTATTTAGTATTTTAGGGTATATTGCTTTAGGGTTTATTAGTTTTAGGGGTTTAGGGTTTAGAGGTTAGGGTTTATTGGTTTAGGATTTATTGATTTTAGGGTTTAGGGTTTATTGATTTAGAGTTTAGGGTTTATCGAACATGAATATCAACATCATTCATATAAATGCTTTTGATATTCATGTTGGGTGTAGTTTCATGCTCTAACTAGTTGATATTCAAATTTTATGATGTGATATTCACTATGATGATGTTTATATTCATGTTCGATCAGTTTTTCTATATTTTTGGTATTGTTTTATACTCTTTGCAATTGATATTCAAATTGTTTGATGTGATATTCATACAAATGCTTTTGATATTCATGTTGTATGTACGTTTCACGATCTAAGTAGTTGATATTCAAATTTTATGATGTGATATTCACTGTAATGTTGTTGATATTCAACATTGTTTTCAGGCCTAACTTTTCAAAGAACACGATTTCATTGAGGACAATGTATTCCCTGACATGAACGAAAACCTTAGTGATGATAATGTATCAGAGTGAGTTGATGTTCAACCTAAACCGGATGAGACTGTTGTACCGACGAAGAGATGTTTGAAGCTTCCTGCTTGTCTAAAAAACACAAGTCATTGTGTAATAGCGATAGTTATGTTTGTTATTCCTAATATTCATGTAATCATTACTGATATTCATGTACATTTTTCCGTGTATAACTATTTGTGTTAGTGTGAAGTGGTTATTTTTGGTTTGCGTTATGATATTCATGTTGAAACGTAGTGATATTCATACCAATATAGAATGATATTCATGCTTATAGATACAATAATTTAGGTACCACTTACTACCATGAATAATTGGACGAAGAACACAAATCCCTTCACATCCTTACAAGTATTGATACCAAATTGTACACGGACTAAATAAATATGGGGTATAACAAGATTATAAGTATAACACAAATCCCTTCATATCCTTAAAAAAATTACAAATTATATGATGCGTAGCATGAATAACTGGTTAGACAACATGAATATCTATTAGTGAATTTCGAATATAAAAAAAGTCATTTATATCCAAACAATGCTAAATGTTGGTAATGCTAAAAGCATGAATATCGACTTGCAAAACATGAATATCTATAAACATAATACAAATAACGAAATTATAATTCTTCTTTACCAAACTTTGATTTTTTATCATCCTCGTGAAAAATGCACTTTGTGCCAAACTTTGATTTTGTATCATCTTCTTCAGATATTTCATTTTTGGATAATCAATGTCTTCCTATGAGCTCTCTGACATCATATCTTCGCTTGAAACATTCTTTTTGCGCGACCCTGACATTTGCAAGAAATTGTGAATATCGATAAATAATACATGAATATCAGTCACAGATTCATGAATATGCACGTAAATCATTTAGAAGTAGTTTGAGAGGAAATATTATTCATATTTCCATGAACGATATTCACTTCAGTAAAAGAAATAAAGATTGAATACTGATTCACTTTACATGAATATCATTCCTAAAATATTGAATATCATTAAAGAAGCATAAATTTCATTTTAAATCAACCTAGATAATCACATCACAATAATTATAATCTAGTAAAGCATATTCGCGTAGTTAATACTAATAATAAAAGGCTGTATTCGATTTGATATTCAACTTTGGATCATCGATATTCATGATACAATGCACATGTACTAATAAATATCTAGGCACTATTCTTGAATATCTAGTAAAACGATATGAATATCATTGCACAAGCGCACTGCATAAACACTAAAAGAAGTAATTCACATATGAACATCTACACGCAAATCATGAATATCGATAAAGCGAGTATGAATATCACATATGAACATCTACACGCAAAGAAGTAATTCACATATGATCGAACATCTACACGCAAATCATGAATATCGATGAAGCGAGTATGAATATCACATCTGAACATATACACGCAAATAATTAATTCACATATGAACATCTACACGCAAATCATGAATATCGATGAACCAAGTATGAATATCACATCTGAACATCTACACACAAAGAAGTAACTCACATATGAACATCTACATGCAAATCATGAATATCGATGAAGCGAGTATGAATATCACATCAGTAATCGAGATACGAAGAATCACATGGGAAACCATGTTCGTATCATCTTCAACCTTACTCATCTAACAATTAGAGGACGAAAAAACCTTGAAGAACATAGTTCGGTAATGAATCGAATGAATCACATCACCAGAACCTACAAACCATACGTAGTTGCTAATGTACAAAAACCGAATCCACTCACCTTTGTTCATCTCGACGAAGAAACAGTTTTGAAGTAGATCTCAAAACTGAATTGGATGGAGAAGACGTCAATGAATATCAGTAAAATGAGTCAATTAAGCCCCGACGTAGATGCTTGATGGTTGGTCGTTCAATTTTTATTTGACATATATAATCTTTTTTTTTTTCAATTTGTAGAGTTCAAAATTTATAAAAAATGTATAACCATTCAACAAAGTTGTACATAGTTTTCATAAATTTGAAGCTAGGTGTGATTAGATATTGTGATTTAAATTAAAATATAATGTTAAGAAAAAAAAGTGGATTGATAACAAAATGACACGAAGGATTTGTATGTGTAATAATATATATTATATATAAATTCAGAAGCATTCTGGTGGCTTGAAATTCAATAGCTTTAATTTATATATATATGGGCAATAAAATTTATTCGGGTCATTTTACTCTAAATGGGCCATAAAATTTGTATTTGTAATAATAATATAATATAATAGGTTGATTATAAAAGCACATGTACTATAGTTGGAAATTGTATATATTGTACGATATTGGCCCATAAATTTATATATATGTCAAATTATATGTGCAAACGCATGAAAATAATATTATTAATTACTAAATGAATATCAGATGTATTTTATATATAAGTTTTAGTAAGAAATCTATCAAATATTATTTTGATATATATTATAAGCTCATTGTATGTGTAATTTACTAATTTGTAGAAATCAAATTTTATATACAAATGTTTATAGTTTTTATATATTTGAAGTTATTTGTGATTAGATCTTGTTATTTAAATTTTAAAATTTTGAAGTTAGTTGTGATTAGATATTGTGATTTAAATTGAAATATATTGTTAATGAAAAAAGTGGATTAATAAGAAAATGACACATAGGATTTGTGGGGTCAGAATCAATATGGTTGCTTTAAATTCTGTTGCTGTAATTATAAAAGCACATGTACTATGAGTTGAAATTTGTATATATTATATGATTTTAGCCCATAAATTTATATATGTCAATTATATATGCAAGGTCATAAAAATAGTATTACTAATTACATAAATGGATTTAAGTTGTATTTGATAAATAAGTTTAGTAGAAAATCTATCATATATTAGTTTGACATATATAAGCTTATTTTTTGCAATTTGTAAAAATTAAAATTGTTAAAAAATGTATAACCATTCAATAAAGTTGTAGATTTTTTATATTTGAAGCTAGGTGTGATTAGATATTGTGATTTAAATTGAAATATAATGTTAAGGAAAAAAAATAGATTGATAACAAAATGACAAGTAGGATTTGTATGTATAATTATATATACATATGGGATTAGCTTCATGTGAGGAGCACTCTTAGGGTGAAACGTAAGGAGCATTCTAGGCCATTCGTTTTAATATTACCATACACCATACCACACCCAATTCGGTCAACGGTCAGCATTGATCGGTCAACTCTCAGATTTTTTTAGTTAGTTATTACTATTTTTTATACACATTTTCATTATAAAATTTGTATGAAAAAATTGAACAATTAGTTCTTACAGTTGAACAATTGTATGTTAAAAGTTGAACAATTAACATTTGTACAATATTAAAGTTGAACAATTGTATTTGAAAAGTTGAACTATTGTATCTTAAAGTTGAACAATTCATTTTTATAGTTAGACAACTGTGTTCTCTATGTATATAAATTTGAACAATTGTCTCTTAATGTTGAACAATTTCATTTTTTTAATAATGGTTTAGGTGTGTATGGCCGTTTTTGCCGGTTTTCTATTCTTATTTTCCTACACATTTAGGATTTAGGGTTTATGTTTTGAACAATTTGAGTTGTATTATGTTTATATTACATTATAAACAAATCTTCAAGTTTATTGCACAATTGTTAAAATTTTAATGAAGTATTGTTTATTCTATCTTTCATTATAAGTTTGAATTTTCATGCAATTTAAATTGTTCAACTTTTCTGGTTCAGTTTTTCAACTTTATATGTTGTTAAAAAAGTTGTTCAACTTGTAAGATACAATTGTTCAAATTCAAGAGAGAATTATTCAATTTTATAGAAATAGTTTTATGAGGAAAGCGTGTAGGAAAACAAGAAAAAATAATAATAATAAATATTTTATCTCGAAAAAACAAATTGGCTAAAAAACAAAGCTGACCATTGCTTATTCAAAATAAATGTCTAACTATAAAAATGAAAAATTTCAACTTTAAGATATAATTGTTCACCTTTTTTGGTATAATTGTTCAACTTTAAATATTGTACAAAAAACATTGTTAAACTTTTAACATACAATTGTTCATCTTTTTTAATTACAATTTTATGATAAAAACGTGAGGGAAAACATGAAAAAAAATGCCCGAAAAAACAAATTTAAAAAAACTTAAAAAACTAAAATTTGATTAGTGAAACAGTCGTCTAACCATAAAAATGAAATTGTTCAACTTTAAGATACAATTGTTCAACTTTGTTCGTACAATTGCTCAACTTTATATATTGTTCAAAAAAATTTATTCAACTTCTAATATACAATTGTTCAAATTTAGTAGAAAATTGTTCATTTTTTAAAAAACGATTTTATGATGAAAATGTGTATAAAAATAATAATAAAAAGTGTACTAAAAAATGTGTTAAAAGTCAGTTTGACCGGTCAACGTTGACCGTTGACCAATCAACGGTCAGATGTTGACCACAGGGTGTGATTGAGTGTGAGAGGGTGTATGTTTGCTACGATGGATGTTCCATCATAGCCTTTCATTATCCCAAAATGGTTGGCTTTCATTCCTCCTCACGTTTCATCGTAAGCATTCGTTTCACCGGAGCCTGACTTTATTAGGGACGCTCAGGTGAAACGAGTCTTGTGGTAAAACGAATGGACAAATCTAGGACGTTGGATGAGAGGTAATGGACGGATGGATTAATAGGATATATAATAAGTAGGGTGTGGTTACATGCACAAGATCATACTCAAATAAGGCAGTTATAGATACGGGGAAAGATTTAATTATGCTTTTAATTTTTAAATGCTAAAAAAGGTGTAACACCCCCAGGTCAGTGGTGCTACAGTGCCATAATCCAGAAGGATTATAAGGCGGGTGAAAGAAAAAATGCAAAAGAAAAAAATGCAAAACATAACTCATATATAATAATGTATCAAAAGCGGCACATCGGAAAACCTGCAAAACCTGTCCAAAGTTGAAACCACAATCAAACTTAACATACGGAAGTACTACAATTTATAAACCAGAAACCAACAACCAAAGACCAAAAGCCAAAAGCCAATAGCCAATACAACAAGTTCGACCACTTCAAGGTCCAAAACCAAAACGATACATACAATCAAGTCAAAGTCTCAAACCAAAAGTAGAGTTCTCGACTCCAAAACCGACGATGATCAGGAACCTCCTTGCTGGCGCTGAACCTGAAAAGCCTGATTGACTGAGGGACCTGAAACCCCAGCCAACCACAGTACGTAAACCGAAGTTGGCCAGTCTCACGAAAGACTATGGCAAGACTAGCCGAGCCAAAACAGTTCAAAACACATACATATATCACCAATCAACTCACAACAACAACAACACGCCACACAAAATATAATATCATAACTATACTTAATCATATCAACCAACCAATGCCAATCACACGTCAAAACATATACACACACTATCACATACCACTCGTTACACATCCTTATCCAACTCTTCACTATACTAACCTCAATCAATCCAACCTCAAACTCATCACAAGCATAAACGAATAAAACGATCCAATCCAACTTCACTGACACGTCCAATCCATCATTCTCTCTATTACTAATACCTCAATCAACAACTCTATGCACATACACATCTCTTACTACTGACTTACAACCAAAGCTAACCAATTAAACTGAACTCACTACTGCACTAACACAACAAAATCAATTAACCTTCACATCAACAAACACATAAGCATCAACGAGATAATCATCACGTATAAACATAACAAAATAACGATCCAGGCCAGCCACCCTTCTGGTGCCGCCTGTTCGTTAACATAGACCGCAACTCATACATCTCAAATTCAACCCTTGTTGGCCCACACCCTCAAGATGGGAAACCAACCTCCATACTTAATCAACATAACCATCTTCCTGCAACTAGTTACCACCAACAATCATACCAACAAAGATTCATATCACAACTAACTACAATAACCAACATTTGACAACAAGTCAAACTAGCCAACAATCAATATCTAACATAAAACCAATAACTAAACACACAGTCAATATTTACCAACACAACTACTAAATCAAACGACAACAATCATCATCACGAAACCACTTTAATCAGGTACGCAACCAACATCCAACACAAAACCACTTAATCAGGTATGCAACCAACATTCAATACATAATCAACACACAACCGCCAACCCTCTAATCCAACCTCCGTCTCCACCACCACATCACCGGGTGAGACAATTCACAATACCTCCGTATACACCAGCACATCACCGGGTGAGACAATTCACAATACCTCCGTCTTCACCACCACATCACCGGGTGAGACAATTCACAATACCTCCGTCTACACCACCACATCACCGGGTGAGACAATTCACAATACCTCCGTCTACACCACCACATCACCGGGTGAGACAATTCATCATCCGAAACCAACTATCCATCACCACACCGACACCAAATCAAACACAAACGACAATCAAAATCACATAATCATACATCATCACACATCATCACACGTCATCACACATCATCACACATCTTCACACATTATCACACATCATCACACATCTTCTCACATTATCACACATCTTCACACATTTCAACCAAGCAATTATATAGTCAAGTGATCCAATCAATCCACAACAATCAAACCACACAATTACTAACACACCCACACATTCACACACACACACACACAATCTCAACACACAACTACTAGCACGCACACAATCCAACACACAACCGCCAACACACACAGGTGTCAACAAACACTTATCAACAACAATCAATCACATTTTAGTCACAATTGACTACCACGTCAACATTTATTCAACACGATACGAGACAAAATAATAACACACGCACACACACCCATATTCAACCAAGCATCTATATAGTCAATTAGTCCAATTTAAATAGCTCAAGCAATGGTAAAATTAATTATCAATTACTAGGCATAATTCAATTTATAAAAAATATAATAAGTTAGGCAAGGATCCTCTTGCCTCAAGTCGAACCACAACGACTCCAGAGGTCTCCAATCAACCCGAACGAACCTGCGAAATCAATCCGAGCAAATCCCTGGTATTAATTAACTCATACCAATCCACAACCAACAAACCCCCAAATTCAAACCCTAAAATCATTCCTTAATTAATTAAGCAAAACACCCAAATTAATCCAAGCTCAAATACTCCAAAGTCATGCCTTTGCTGAACAAATCATATATGACCCATTTCAGCCCAATTACTTCAAAATCAACTCAGCAAAACCCCCCACAAAACAACCCAATCGGAGGTTTACCTCGTCAACAACCAAACGATAGTTATCGGGGAGGCTCTTCGTCGTCGGCGACCTCAGCCACCACACGAACCGCAGCCACACCGGACAGCAGCTGCACTCATCACATCAAAGGCAGTAGCAAGCACGGACGACAGCAGCCAAGCAACGAACACGGCTCCACAGCAGCAAGCACGGACAACACGAGCAGGGGAGGAGGAGGAAGAGCAGCAGTGAGCACAGTAACCTCCATGGCCACGCAGCGCAGCTCCAGAACAGCAGCGAGCACAGCAGCTCGCGGCTCCTCGTCGGTGGCTCACCTCTGTCGCCGGACTCACTGCAGCAACACCATCACAACAACCGCAACAGCACGCCTCCACGCGAGCTGTAACCATACCCGCGAACAGCTCCAGAAAACAGAGAAGCGGCGCGGTCCAAGACGGGTACGCCGGAGAAGAAGCTGGCTCGGCTGGGCACGGGAGTGGTCGGCTCGTCGGAGAAGAGGGCTGGGCACAAGGGAATCGGATTCGGGAGGAGGGAGTTCGGGAAGGAGCAGCTCACCCGAGAGAGATAAGGACCGGATTTGGGGATTTATCTCCCAAATTTCTCATTTATCCCCAAATTAATTAAATCCCTAATTAATTTACCATAATGCCATTTTCAACCTTTTGGGGTATTTCAAAAGGATTGAATATTGAAGAGAGAGAAACTAAATCAAACCACATTCCTTAAATCTCTCTTTAGAAGATTCGTCCATATCCTTCAACTCTTCCATAGTCGCATGTGAAAAACTGATCCAAAAGCTACATATTGATATTCATGTCTCTGTAAATGATATTCTTATCGTTGTATTTGATATGCATGTCTCTAGTATTGATATTCATGCATACACCGTGTATTAGTCATGAATATCGTTTATGTAATTTTAAATATCCGTTATTCGTTATCATGTTCAGTCATATACATATTGATATTCATAAACTCTGAATAGATATGCACTATGTGGTAGTTGATATTCCAATTTAAAATATTTGTATTCAAACTATTTGAAAATTTTTGCATCAAAATAAATACCGTGAATATCGTTCAAGTATTTATGAATATCTATTAGTCGTGCTCAAGTATTTCTGAATATCTATTAGACACAAAGTGCTTGTTGCTATTACAGGATGAACGTAACAATTAAGAAGACGATAATGATGAAATAGGGGGAAACCAATATATACACTGCATATCAATGTATGGAAAATACATATCTCATCCACACAAATGAATATCATATTTACGACCAAGAAAATAATCCATAATTACAAATTGCATATCATACAAGTATATTATGCATATCATTGTATAAAAAATGCATATCCCATCCACACAAGCTTCTAAGAGAGAGTATTTTGTCCTTGAGATTATTTACCATGTTTCTAAGAGAGAGTTTTTTGTCCTTGAGATCCACGTCTGTACACTTTGCAAACGAGGGCTTGTATATCTTTGGAGCTGACATCAATGATGATCCACACAATTGGTAGGAAATCAGCAATAAAGAATGTTCACAATTGATAAAAGAAGTTATAAGGAGAAGTAGAGTCGAATTAGAAGTTATACGAGACAAACATAATTTCAATTTTGCATTATTTGTCTAAAGTGGTCATGAGAAGGATTTATGCAGGGTGTAGAATCGACGACGGCTTGTCAAAAGCACTGAAAGATGAAGAGGATGAAGATCTTGAAGGTCGCTTCAATGGCGGTTGAACAGAGCTTCACAAGAGAGGATTGAGAGAAGACGATGGAATCGTAAATGGGCAGT